>CM062294.1:2577235-3777235 GCA_031216915.1 Pictodentalium vernedei | reverse complement strand
ATTTAGAGGAACTGAAAATTCATGTGATGTGTATCAAATACTTGTTTCTGGAATTAAAAACATATGTCTCAAATAGCGGGAATATAATGACTCACGATTTGAATATGAAATTTCTGAACCGAGTTCACTGAAATTGATCTGAGCTGAGTTTTACCGAGGCTCAGATCGGTTATGTTCGACGAGATTCAAAGATTTCATATTTGATCGTCACGGTTCGAACGAACAAATTTTTGGGGTGCTCAGAATCTGTCTCTCTCTCTCTCTCTCTCTCTCTCTCTCTCCGCAGAGTAGACAGACATTCACGTTTCCATCTGATAAAACCGAACCCTCAGGCGTTATTGACCCCTCAACTGATGTTGTCAGAGTATTCGAACACCTCGTATTTTGTCGGTCGAGGATCGATATCTGGACAGGTGACATCAGACCTCAGCGTACTAACTCACTCTGCAACAACCTTTCGCTGCAAAACTTCGGCTCCAAGCAACTAGATCGGGCAAGTTTTGTAGGTACTGCATATATAATATACTATGGTGTGTATAGTGATATATGTACACAAAGGGCTCTGGGTATAGAGTATGGGTATGCGATGGAAAACTGATGAGGAAGTTGGGTTTTCTTGAAAGTTTTCCCCGCGAAACGGATGACGTTGCCAATGCCGTTGTGACGCCTCGATGAGCACGCGACGTCATAGAAACGGTGACCGCTGTTGTTGTCCATTGTGCAATAAGACATTACGTTATTCGGGTCAGGGGTGTCGGGATTCTCGCACTGGACTGATCAAATAGTATAGTTTGGGCGGTATATACCCCTGTTGATCTACTGTTAGCCCTTGGTACTACTCATGAACATAATGCTTTATAGTATTATTCCATGACTGGTATAGGTGTTGAATGGAATGCTCTGCCATGCGGTAGTGTGGGACGGGTGGGGGAAATGCTTGGTTATCTAGTGGAGTAGTATAGTATGGATGTTATATACCCCTGTAGGTCCCATGTTAGCTATTGGAACTATTTATCCAACTAAGGCTCTATATTATCCTATGGATGGTAGTATGTAAGGCAGACAAGGCGGTGTTGTGTGGTGGTGGGGATAATGCATGGTTGTCTAATGCGGTAGTATAGAATGTGTGTCATATATCCTGGTAGGCCCCCTGTTAGCCATTGGTACTACTAATCTGCCAAAGGCTCTATATTATCTTATCTCTGGTATAGGTGGTACATAATGCTAGGTCAAGCCATGTTGTGGGGTGGGTAGGGATAATGCATGGTTGTCTACTGTGGTAGTATCCATCTAATTGTTCTGCTGACCCACAAATGGTATAGGCCGTACTTAATCCTAGGTCAAGCAGTGTTGTGGTGGGTGGGGTTGGGTAATGTAACTGGGACCCGTAGGATTGTAGTGTAGTGATATAGTACTGAGGGTCCCGGTAGTCAGTGGTAACTGGGATCCGTATGGGGTTGTAGTGTAGTGATATAGCACTGAAGGGTCCTGATAGTCAGTGGTAACTGGGACCCGTAGGATTGTAGTGTAGTGATGTAATAATGAGGGTCCCGGTAGTCAGTGGTAACTGGGATCCGTATGGGATTGTAGTATAGTGATATAATACTGATGGTCCCGGTAGTCAGTGGTAACTGGGATCCGTATGGGATTGTAGTGTAGTGATATAGTACCGAGAGCCCTGGTAGTCAGTGGTAACTGGGACCCGTAGGATTGTAGCGTAGTGATAGGATACTGAGAGCCCTGGTAGTCAGTGGTAACTGGGATCCGTAGGATTGTAGTGTAGTGATATAGTACGTATGCCCTGGTAGCCAGTGGTACCTGGGACCCGTATGGGATTGTAGTGTAGTTATATAGTACTGAGAGCCTTGGTAATCAGTGGTAACTGGGACCCGTATGGGGTTGTAGTGTAGTGATGTAGTACTGAGAGCTCTGGTAGCCAGCGGTAACTGGGACCCGTATGGGATTGTAGTGTAGTGATATAGTACTGAGAGCCCTGGTAGTCAGTGGTTACTGGGATCCGTATGGGCTTGTAGTGTAGTGATATAGTACTGAGAGCCCTGGTAGTCAGTGGTAACTGGGACCCATAGGATTGTAGTGTAGTGATGAAGTACCGAGAGCCCTGGTAGTCAGTGGTAACTGGGACCCGTAGGATTGTAGCGTAGTGATAGGATACTGAGAGCCCTGGTAGTCAGTGGTAACTGGGATCCGTAGGATTGTAGTGTAGTGATACAGTACGTATGCCCTGGTAGCCAGTGGTAACTGGGACCCGTATGGGATTGTAGTGTAGTGATATAGTACTGATAGCCCTGGTAGTCAGTGGAAACTGGGACCCGTATGGGATTGTAGTGTAGTGATATAGTACTGAGAGCCCTGGTAGTCAGTGGTAACTGGGATCCGAATGGGCTTGTAGTGTAGTGATATAGTACTGAGAGCCCTGGTAGTCAGTGGTAACTAGGACCCGTAGGATTGTAGTGTAGTGATATAATACTGAAAGCCCTGGTAGTCAGTGGTAACTGGGATCCGTAGGATTGTAGTGTAGTGATATAATACTGAGAGCCCTGGTAGTCAATGGTAACTGGGACCCATAGGATTGTAGTGTAGTGATATAGTACTGAGAGCCCTGGTAGTCAGTGGTAACTGGGACCCGTAGGATTGTAGTGCAGTGATATAGTACTGAGAGCCCTGGTAGTCAGTGGTAACTGGGATCCGCATGGGCTTGTAGTGTAGTGATATAGTACTGAGAGCCCTGGTAGTCAGTGCTAACAGGGATCCGTATGGGCTTGTAGTGTAGTGATATAGTACTGAGAGCCCTGGTAGTCAGTGGTAACTGGGATCCGTATGGGCTTGTAGTGTAGTGATATAGTACTGAGAGCCCTGGTAGTCAGTGGTAACTGGGATCCGTATGAGCTTGTAGTGTAGTGATATAGTACTGAGAGCCCTGGTAGTCAGTGGTAACTGGGATCCATATGGGATTGTATTGTAGTGATATAGTACTGAGAGCCCTGGTAGTCAGTGGTAACTGGGATCCGTAGGATTGTAGTGTAGTGATATAGTACTGAGAGCCCTGGTAGTCAGTGGTAACTGGGATCCGTAGGATTGTAGTGTAGTGATATAGTACTGAGAGCCCTGGTAGTCAATGGTAACTACGACCCGTGTGGGATTGTAGTGTAGTGATATAGTACTGAGAGCCCTGGTAGTCAGTGGTAACTGGGATCCGTAGGATTGTAGTATAGTGATATAGTACTGAGAGCCCTGGAAGTCAGTGGTAACTGGGATCCGTAGGATTGTAGTGTTGTGATATAGTACTGAGAGCCCTGTTAGTCAATGGTAACTGGGACCCGTATGGGATTGTAGTGCAGTGATAAAGTACTGATAGCCCTGGTAGTCAGTGGTAAATGGGATCCGTATGGGGTTGTAGTGTAGTGATATAGTACTGAGAGCCCTGGTAGTCAGTGGTAACTACGACCCGTATGGGATTGTAGTGCAGTGATATAGTACTGATAGCCCTGGTAGTCAGTGGTAACTGGGATCCGTAGGATTGTAGTATAGTGATATAGTACTGAGAGCCCTGGTAGTCAGTGGTAACTGGGATCCGTAGGATTGTAGTGTAGTGATATAATACTGAGAGTCCTGGTAGTCGATGGTAACTGTGACCCGTATGGGATTGTAGTGCCGTGATATAGTACTGAGAACCCTGGTAGTCAGTGGTATGTGGGATCCGTATGGGGTTGTAGTGTAGTGATATAGTACTGAGAGCCCTCCTAGTCAGTGGTAACTGGGATTCGTATGGGGTTGTAGTGTAGTGATAGAGTACTGAGAGCCCTGGTAGGCAGTGGTAACTAGGATCCATATGGGATTGTACTGTAGTGATATAATACTGAGAGCCCTGGTAGTCAGTGGTAACTAGGACCCGTAGGATTGTAGTGTAGTGATATAGTACTGAGAGCCTTGGTAGTCAGTGGTAACTAGGACCCGAAGGATTGTAGTGTAGTAATATAGTACTGAGAGTCCTGGTAGCCAGTGGTAACTAGGACCCATATGGGATTGTAGTGTAGTGATATAGTACTGAGAGCCTTGGTAGTCAGTGGTAACTAGGACCCGTAGGATTGTAGTGTAGTGATAGAGTACTGAGAGCCCTGGTAGGCAGTGGTAACTGGGATCCGTAGGATTGTAGTGCAGTGATATAGTACTGAGAGCCCTAGTAGTCAGTGGTAACTGGAATTCGTATGGGGTTGTAGTGTAGTGATATAGTACTGAGAGCCCTGGTAGTTAGTGGTATGTGGGATCTGTATGGGGTTGTAGTGTAGTGATATAGTACTGAGAGCCCTGGTAGTTAGTGGTATGTGGGATCCGTATGGGGTTGTAGTGTAGTGATATAGTACTGAGAGCCCTGGTAGTTAGTGGTAACTGGGACCCATATGGGATTGTAGTGTAGTGATATTGTACTGAGAGCCCTGGTAGTCAGTGGTAACTGGGATCCGTATGGGATTGTAGTGTAGTGATATTGTACTGAGAGCCCTGGTAGGCAGTGGTAACTGGGATCCATAGGATTGTAGTATAGTGATATAGTACTGAGAGCCCTGGTAGTCAGTGGTAACTGGGATCCGTAGGATTGTAGTATAGTGATATAGTACTGAGAGCCCTGGTAGTCAGTGGTAACTGGGATCCGTAGGATTGTAGTGTTGTGATATAGTACTGAGAGCCCTGGTAGTCAATGGTAACTGGGACCCGTATGGGATTGTAGTGCAGTGATATAGTACTGATAGCCCTGGTAGTCAGTGGTAAATGGGATCCGTATGGGGTTGTAGTGTAGTGATATAGTACTGGGAGCCCTGGTAGTCAGTGGTAACTACGACCTGTATGGGATTGTAGTGCAGTGATATAGTACTGATAGCCCTGGTAGTCAGTGGTAACTGGGATCCGTAGGATTGTAGTGTAGTGATATAATACTGAGAGCCCTGGTAGTCAATGGTAACTGGGACGCCTATGGGATTGCAGTGCAGTGATATAGTACTGAGAGCCCTGGTAGTCAGTGGTAACTGGGATCCGTAGGATTGTAGTATAGTGATATAGTACTGAGAGCCCTGGTAGTCAGTGGTAACTGGGATCCGTAGGATTGTAGTGTTGTGATATAGTACTGAGAGCCCTGGTAGACAATGGTAACTAGGACCCGTATGGGATTGTAGTGCAGTGATATAGTACTGATAGCCCTGGTAGTCAGTGGTAAATGGGATCCGTATGGGGTTGTAGTGTAGTGATATAGTACTGGGAGCCCTGGTAGTCAGTGGTAACTACGACCCGTATGAGATTGTAGTGCAGTGATATAGTACTGATAGCCCTGGTAGTCAGTGGTAACTGGGATCCGTAGGATTGTAGTGTAGTGATATAATACTGAGAGCCCTGGTAGTCAATGGTAACTGGGATGCGTATGGGATTGTAGTGCAGTGATAGAGTACTGATAGCCCTGGTAGTCAGTGGTAAATG
This sequence comes from Pictodentalium vernedei, assembly GCA_031216915.1. Taxonomy (NCBI): domain Eukaryota; kingdom Metazoa; phylum Mollusca; class Scaphopoda; order Dentaliida; family Dentaliidae; genus Pictodentalium; species Pictodentalium vernedei. The sequence continues at coordinate 3,771,751 of CM062294.1, read as the reverse complement.
GGATCCGTATGGGGTTGTAGTATAGTGATATAGTACTGGGAGCCCTGGTAGTCAGTGGTAACTACGACCCGTATGGGATTGTAGTGCAGTGATATAGTACTGATAGCCCTGGTAGTCAGTGGTAACTGGGATCCGTAGGATTGTAGTGTAGTGATATAATACTGAGAGCCCTGGTAGTCAATGGTAACTGGGACGCGTATGGGATTGTAGTGCAGTGATATAGTACTGAGAGCCCTGGTAGTCAGTGGTATGTGGGATCCGTATAGGGTTGTAGTGTAGTGATATAGTACTGAGAGCCCTGGTAGTCAATGGTAACTACGACCCGTATGGGATTGTAGTGTAGTGATATAGTACTGAGAGCCCTGGTAGTCAGTGGTATGTGGGATGCGTATGGGGTTGTAGTGTAGTGATATAGTACTGAGAGCCCCGGTAGTCAATGGTAACTACGACCCGTATGGGATTGTAGTGTAGTGATATTGTACTGAGAGCCCTAGTAGTCAGTGGTAACTGGGACCCATAGGATTGTAGTGTAGTGATATAGTACTGAGAGCCCTGGTAGTCAGTGGTAACTGGGATCCGTCGGATTGTAGTGTAGTGATATAATAGTGAGAGCCCTGGTAATCAATGGTAACTGGGACCCGTATGGGATTGTAGTGCAGTGATATTGTACTGATAGCCCTGGTAGTCAATGGTAACTGGGACCCGTAGGTTTGTAGTGTACTGATATAGTATTGAGAGCCCTGGTAGCCAGTGGTAACTGGGACCCGTAGGATTGTAGTGCAGTGATATAGTACTGAGAGCCCTGTTAGTCAGTGGTAACTGGGATCCATATGGGATTGTATTGCAGTGATATAGTACTGAGAGCCCTGGTAGTCAATGGTAACGACGACCCGTATGGGATTGTAGTGTAGTGATATAGTACTGAGAGCCCTGGTAGTCAGTGGTATGTGGGATGCGTATGGGGTTGTAGTGTTGTGATATAGTACTGAGAGCCCTGGTAGTCAATGGTAACTACGACCCGTATGGGATTGTAGTGTAGTGATATTGTACTGAGAGCCCTGGTAGTCAGTGGTAAATGGGATCCGTATGGGGTTGTAGTGTACTGATATAGTACTGAGAGCCCTGGTAGCCAGTGGTAACTGGGATCCGTAGGATTGTAGTATAGTGATATAGTACTGAGAGCCCTGGTAGTCAATGGTAACTGCGACCCGTATGGGATTGTAGTGTAGTGATATAGTACTGAGAGCCCTGGTAGTCAGTGGTAACTGGGATCCGTAGGATTGTAGTGTTGTGATATAGTACTGAGAGCCCTGGTAGTCAATGGTAACTGGGACCCGTATGGGTTTGTAGTGCAGTGATATAGTACTGATAGCCCTGGTAGTCAGTGGTAAATGGTATCTGTATGGGGTTGTAGTGTAGTGATATAATACTGAGAGCCCTGGTGGTCGATGGTAACTGTGACCCGTATGGGATTGTAGTGCAGTGATAAAGTACTGAGAGCCCTGGTAGTCAGTGGTATGTTGGATCCGTATAGGATTGTAGTATAGTGATATAGTACTGAGAGCCCTAGTAGTCAGTGGTAACTGGGATTCGTATGGGGTTGTAGTGTAGTGATATAGTACTGAGAGCCCTGGTAGCCAGTGGTAATTGGGACCCGTATAGGGTTGTAGTGTAGTGATATAGTACTGAGAGCCCTGGTAGCCAGTGGTGACTGGGACCCGTATGGGATTGTAGTGTAGTGATATAGTACTGAGAGCCCTGGTAGCCAGTGGTAACTGGGACCCGTATAGGGTTGTAGTGTAGTGATATAGTACTGAGTGTCCTGGTAGCCAGTGGTAACTAGGACCCATATGGGATTGTAGTGTAGTGATATAGTACTGAGAGCCTTGGTAGTCAGTGGTAACTAGGACCCGTAGGATTGTAGTGTAGTGATATAGTACTGAGAGCCCTGGTAGGCAGTGGTAACTGGGATCCGTAGGATTGTAGTGTAGTGATATAGTATTGAGAGCCTTGGTTGTCAGTGGTAACTAGGACCCGTAGGATTGTAGTGTAGTGATAGAGTACTGAGAGCCCTGGTAGTCAATGGTAACTGTGACCCGTATGGGATTGTAGTGCAGTGATAGGGTACTGATAGCCCTGGTAGTCAGTGGTAACTGGGACCCATATGGGATTGTAGTGTAGTGATATAGTACTGAGAGCCTTGGTAGTCCGTGGTAACTAGGACCCGTAGGATTGTAGTGTAGTGATATAGTACTGAGAGTCCTGGTAGCCAGTGGTAACTAGGACCCATATGGGATTGCAGTGTAGTGATATAGTACTGAGAGCCTTGGTAGTCAGTGGTAACTAGGACCCGTAGGATTGTAGTGTAGTGATAGAGTACTGAGAGCCCTGGTAGGCAGTGGTAACTGGGATCCGTAGGATTGTAGTGTAGTGATATAGTACTGAGAGCCCTAGTAGTCAGTGGTAACTGGGGTTCGTATGGGGTTGTAGTGTAGTGATATATTACTGAGAGCCCTGGTAGTTAGTGGTATGTGTGATCCGTATGGGGTTGTAGTGTAGTGATATAGTACTGAGAGCCCTGGTAGTTAGTGGTATGTGGGATCCGTATGGGGTTGTAGTGTAGTGATATAGTACTGAGAGCCCTGGTAGTTAGTGGTAACTGGGACCCATATGGTATTGTAGTGTAGTGATATTCTACTGAGAGCTCTGGTAGTCAGTGGTAACTGGGATCCGTATGGGATTGTAGTGTAGTGGTATTGTACTGAGAGCCCTGGTAGGCAGTGGTAACTGGGATCCGTAGGATTGTAAAGTAGTGATATAGTACTGAGAGCCCTGGTAGTCAGTGGTAACTGGGATCCGTATCTGATTGTAGTGTAGTGATATAGTACTGAGAGCCCTGGTAGTCAGTGGTAACTGGGATCCGTAGGATTGTAGTGTAGTGATATAATATTGAGAGCCCTGGTAGGCAGTGGTAACTGGGATCCGTAGGATTGTGGTGTAGTGATATAGTACTGAGAGTCCTGGTAGTCAGTGGTAACTGGGATCCGTATGGGGTTGTAGTATAGTGATATACTACTGAGAGACCTGGTAGTCAGTGGTAAGTGTTGGGGACTCTAGCACAGGACAGAATATTGCTAGCCTATAGTAATGGTAGTGGCAGAACACTATAGTAAGGGTGAAGGGAGAATACAACAGAGTTTTGGTCATAGGACAGATAGTTGAAGACGTGAAGGAAGTAGATGGTAAGACTACCGGGAGCGGTATAGGCGTTCGGAATAGAATCACATTTATTCCTCGCCTATGCTTTTGTTTTAAAAAAATACACGCTTTTTCTGTGAAAACAGAAGCGAACAATATTTTTTTTTGTATTGTCTTTGAGCAATACGGATCATGTTTGCGGATTATTTAACAATTTCTTTTTTAAGTTTGAGTTATTTTTGCCAATAATTTGTGTTTTTAATAATTTTTTAGTAAGCTGTAGGCGTGCAATAAATACAGAACAGTATACGCGTTTGAACCTCACGAAATCGATTTCGGCGGAGGGATAATATTGGACAAGGAGCCGTAGGCTTCGAGTTCAATATTATCCCTCCACCAAAATCGATTAATAATTTATTAGTAAACTGCAGGCGTGAAATAAATACAGAACAGCAAAAGCGTATGAACTGTCAATTTTTTTACCGCACTCGGTCGATTTTGGAGGAGGGATTCTCATTCAATATTATCCCTCCGCCCAAATCGATCTCGTGCGATAAAAAAATGACAGTTCGAACGCGAATGCCGTTCTGTTTATTTGTGGAATCCATTTCAGGCCATAGAACCCTTTTTTACGAACATTAGTCGAAGAGTCCCTCTCCCGTGCGCAAGCAGTCTTATATTCTTTGTAGGTCACCGTATTGGAACTTCATTTATTAAAAATTATATTTCGATCATAATTAAGCTTCCGCGTTAGAACTTGAGGTTCATTTCCCACATTGTTGTGAAACTACACCTGCATACTGTGGATTTTACATCTGTGTCAAAGGGTCCAATATTTGGACCGCAGTTACTAAAAATAAATTTGTGTTTGTAATTAGTTTTCCTGATGGGAACAACCTGGATTCATACAAAGCCTATAAAATGCCAAAAGGAAATTTAGACGCTGCCACCGTGCCGCTGTCCAGGCTTATAATATCTCTTTAATAAAGAAACTTGAATCTTCTGCTCAAGTTGATCAACAGGCATTCTGAAGCCTTCTCAAATCTAAAAAGACTAGGGCCTACAACGTACCCGGAACTGAAATCAAGTTTAAGGGGGCCATATGCGGAGATCCAGTTGACATTTCTAAAGAGTGGGCAGATTATTATACACAACTTTTTTCCGACTTCCCCCACCAGAACCCAGACTTCAAAGCACATGTGGAGAACTACATAACAGAAATCCTCAGCCCAGACCACCCAGAGTTCGACTGTAAAATGTTATGCCAAACTATTACAGTACCTGAAATTCGAAAGTGCTTATCAAGCCTAAAGCCGAAAAAGGCAGTGACATTGATAACATTGTAAATGAACATCTGATCAACGCTCCACCCAAGCTTTTACTCTGTTTGTGCAATCTGTACAATGGTATCCTCAAACTCGAATATATCCCGTCAGGACTCAAGCTTGGAGTCATCGTTTCTATTTACAAAGATCATCCAAAACCACTGGAACTCCCAGACAGCTATAACTCTCTTGCCTGTTATTTTGAAGGTCTTTGAAAATATAATTCTAAAACGTCTCATTGCGAGTCCAATGTTTAAGAACTTCCAGAGTGAAATCCAGAATGGCTTCAAAAAAGGAATACCCTGCATTGTGTCGTCTTTCACGTTACAAGAGTAACAAGAGTGCATTGTTTATGCAAAGGATATGAATTCCAAGCTCTTTGTCTGTTTCCTCGACTCCCAGAAAGCCTTTGATAGAGTATGGCATCAGGGAAAATTGTACAAATTGTACCATATGGGAATTAGAGGGAAAATCTTTAGAGTTTTGAAAAACCTTCAAACTGATGCGCAGAGCTGTGTACTACATGCTGGCGCGATATATCACTCATTTCGACTGGAACAAGGTAACCGACAAGGAAGTGTCTTGTCCCCGTTTCTCTATCTCGTATTCATAAATGATCTTCTGAGCGATCTCCAAAACTCTAGCGACGGAGCATCAGTAGGTACTGTTCACTGCACCTCGCATACAACTGCTGACGATATCTCGCTAGTCTCCTTTCACAAGCATGGACTGGGCAAGCTAATCCAAATCTGCCACGCTTACAGTATAAAATGGAAATTCAACTATTCTCCCACAAAAAGTAAGATAATCGTTTTCAACGAAACAAAACATGCATTTGATAGATCTAGTAGGAAATGGGAACTTGGCCACACCACTCTAGATGAAGTACGGGAATTAACACATCTTGGAATTATTTTAGACAAATACTTGGTAAACCAGTCAAGAATCGAGTTAGCTTGTGAAAAGCTCAGGAAGACGTATTGGCAGAAACATTGCATGTGTTTGCTATGAGTAACCAGGAGAACCTGCCGTGCTTTGGATGCCATTCGATGTGGAAATTGCGCGCAATTCCAGCGCGCAATTAAGCCTAGATAAGCGCACTACTCGTGACAGGACTTCTAGTTTTAACTGTAATATCTACTGATTCTTATTTTCCCTAACAGTTAAAAGTAAGAAAATACCAAACACGAATTATTCCTCGAATATTTCAAGTTGCTATTTATCACATGACTCGTCCGTTTTGTTCACTTTAAAACATTTGATATTTTGTTTTCATATTAATCAGTGATAAATAAAGCCTTCCGTCAATTTCGTTGGTCAATTTCAAAACTAGACAATTTGATTGGTTGAACAAAATAAAACTGGACCACATTTTCATAATTTGCATATAATTTGCATAATTATAGTTGGGAGCTTTCATTGATCAATTTCAAAACTAGACAATTTGATTGGCTAAACAAAATACAACTGGGTGGCATTTGTATAATTTCAGTAGGGGGAATTTACGTTATCTGTCGGTTATATTGTATTAATCTTTTACCTACAAGAAAAACGCCATTCATTTTGTTTTATATTTTCACTTTTTGCTTCCAAAACATAGGTTATGACCCCTCATAGGAACGAGCTCGGCGAGCTCGTTCCAATAAGGGGTCATAACCTATGTTTTGGAAACAAACAAATGAAAATTTTTAGTTATACGAGGATGTTTTTTCCAAGTGCCGTCTGCAACTCAAGTTAGGTGATGGGTTAAAAAGTCATACTAAGTGGCTAATTTGTGCGTATGTGTGTCATATGATAAATAGAATATGAAATGAGTGTTTTTCTCATATAATATTTATGAAACTCGTCCGAATTTTCCGTTTGGGCTCGCCAGAGGCTCGCCAAAACGGAAAATTCTTAGACTCGTTTCATAAATCTTATATGAGAAAAACACTCATTCCATATCCACTATTTACGTGATCGCGCAGACCAGATTTATTCCCCGCATATCGCAAAATACTCCTCCTCAACAGCTGGTGGAATATTTTTCAAAAATATATCCTCCGAACAAATTATGTATTTCCCAAGTGAATGCCCCCCCCCCCACACCACCCCCCCCCCCCCCCCCACCCTCCACCACCACCACCACCTCCCAGCATTTATATGGCCAAACCCTTTTGTGGGAATATGTGTTTATTCTTAGAATAAAAGATATTCGGGGAATCCTGGATCCTCCTCATGTAATTGCTTACATATACGTATATACTACATTATAAGAGACTGGAAAATCTTTACCAATTATTGCACCATATCTTTTTTATAGATATTAGAAATTATCTCTCTGGAAGTGGCGCGCAATACGTTTGGATCGATCACTGTGCCTTTTGAGTGTTCCACGAGTTATGTAAAACACTCGCCGATTCAAACATACATCGCGTTCTGTGTTCATTGCATATCCTATGCATTAAAAATCAGTTACAGTTAAAACTAGAAGTCCTGTCACGAATAGTGTGCTTATGTAGGCTTAATTGCGCGCTGGAATTGCGCGAAATTTCCACATCGAATGGCACCCAAAGCACGACAGGTTCTCCTGGTTACTCATAGCAAACACATGCAATGTTTCTGCCAATGGACCTCCGGGTTACCCGGAGGTCCATTGGCTGAAACATTGCTTGTGCACAGGCCATATGTACAGAATTTGATAACTTTACTTGGGTCATAACGCGTACATTAACGCGCATATCAGCGTGCTATTTGTGCGCATTTCATGACAGGACTTCTGGTTTTAACTGTAAATAAACAAATTTTAATTTCGATGTTTAAACCCAAAGGTGAAGAGTTCGTTTGTTTTGTTTGAAGCTGTACTGAACAAATGGATCGATAAAAAATCAAAACAACCTTTTAGGAACCAGTCTAAACTGCATTCGTTATCTTTTCTATTAGGCGTGTTTGTTGCCGCTGTTTCTCTTAGGCTGGTGTCCATTCACGCCTAAGCATTTGGTGGCTATTTCTGTTGGTAAAAATATAAGTACAAATTTGGGCAGATTTGCAAAACCGCTAGGAGAAACTTTTTTAAAATAAGTTAGAAGCATGTCAAGATGTCTGAAGATTTACCGAAATAAAGTTGATCAATTTAGATATAACGGGATCCGCACACGAGACAGCCATGGGACTGGGTTAATGTTGTGGTTGGAAATGATTGTTTTTTAATATTATTTCATTTTTGGTTAACTAATTTTTTGTGAACCGACTTTATTTTGCTTCGGACGTTTTCATTTTTACACAACGCCACAGACCACTGATAATTGTACAACGAACTTTACAAAAAAACGTTCCGGCTTGTACATCATTAGTTGAAGTTATCACAGAACTAAATATTTTCCGATAAGCCACCATTATAACGTTAAAAATATGATCTCATCACTTTAATTTTGGCATTCAAATATCTTTGTCAAGTATTAGCCCTTCAGACAACTTTTTCTGACCCGAGAAAAGGGGTCATGCAACAAATAAGAGAGCAAAAATGACACGAAGGAAAGTACCGGTCACGTGCACATATTTTTCAGGGAATTCCCTACAAAAACACACAAAAACTAAATTATATTTTTAGGTCTAAATGTCATCAAATCATCCTTTTTATCAGGAATATTCAACAATAATGCAAGATGCCAATAGAAGATTTCAAACATTTATAGAAACAATATATTTTCCCAGGGCTGTTTATTTTTATATATTTTTCTTCATTTCCGACAACAACATTTCAAGGCGAGTAACTATAATTCCAATATTTAGTTCAGCGATACCTGAATACAGAAATATTTATGTCAAAGCGGCGATTCCGTTAAATAAAAGGATCTAAAGTCTACTGGATGTGTAGTAAATAGAATATGAAATGAGAGTTTTTCTCATATAATATTTATGAAGCGAGTCTAAGAATTTTCCGTTTTGGCGAGCCTCTGTCGAGACCAAACGGAAAATTAGGACGAGTTTTATAAATATTATATGAGAAAAACACTCATTTCACATTCTATTTATCATATGACACACACACGCACAAATTAGCCATTTAGTATGACTGTTTAACCCATCACCTAACTTGAGTAGCAGACGGCATTTGGAAAAAAACGTCCCGTATAACTAAACATTTTCATTTTTTGCTTTCAAAACATAGGTTATGACCCCTCTTTGGAACGAGCTCGTCGAGCTCGTTCCAATAAGGGGTCATAACCTATGTTTTGGAAGCAAAAAGTGAAAATATAAAAAAGTGAATGGCGTTTTTCTTGTCGGTGAAAGATTAATACAATATAACACACCCCAAATAGGACAGATAACGAAAATTCTCCCCACTGAAATTATGCAAATGTCACCCTGTTGTATTTTGTTTAGCCAATCAAATTGTCCAGTTTTGAAATTGACCAATGAAAGCTCCCAACTCTAATTATGCAAATTATGAAAATGTGGCCCAGTTTTTTTTTTTTTGTTCAGCCAATCAAATTGTCTAGTTTTGAAATTGACCAATGAAACTGACGGAAGGCTTTATTTATCACTGATTAATATGAAAACAAAATATCAAATGTTTTAAAGTGAACAAAAGGGACGAGTCATATGATAAACAGAATTATCTCATAGGCAACTGCGATGAAATCTGTTTTCACGAGCGGTTGTGAGCTACTCGTAAAAACTTAAATTGTCTGGAAGACACACATAAGATAAGGCTGGTACCTACCCTAAAAGAAGTAGATATCTTCCACACTTTTCGCTTTTGGTGCTAAAGATACCAATTACACTACAAGTTCATTTGGCACCGAAAATACATTATTTAACACCAAAAAGATACTTTTAGGAGGTCTCAAAAGTTTTGTGGTTTATTTTTTCAGTGTGTTCTTTTTTATAGAATTGCTATCTGACGACACAAGTGAGACTAGGCAAGTCAACCGGTACCAGTACCGGTACCGACTGTTCCCTCATGCTCCAACCGGCACCGGTACTGAAGCTTTTGTTCCGCCGGTACCGGGACAAAATTATTTTATGGGGAAATTCCTAACTGGATGAGGGTAAACGGACTAATGATTCGTCCCCTGATTTCCAATGTGTTCTATGTATCTACTGACACCTCGAACACATTGGAACTCAGGGGACGAATTGTGTATGGCACACTTACAAGACATACTTTCAGCTTATTTGTGAGTGAACATACCAAACACTCTAAAGGGGTATGTTCTGTCTGCACCACCAACTCGATAAGGCCGATCATTTCAACTTTCCAAACGTGGTATCAAAGGCAATGAAATCACCGTCATCAACTACTTCAAAGCATTTATTCTGTGGCGACATCAAAGTAATCATAAATCACGATGTTCGTGTTTGTGATTACCTTGATGTCGACGCAGAGTGATTGATGCGATGCCATGTCTGTCGTTTTGATCTTGGGGACTGGGTGGGTTTAAACACGAATTTCTCCCATCTGATTAATATGATGTCTCCCAATTGTTGACTTGTCCCGGTACCGCACTGGTTTCGTACCGGTACCGTTTATGTTGGAACCGGCGGTACTCAGTCATGTCCGAATGAGACATCATTCACGTTTAGGTAACTTTATAATCATGGTTGTTTGTGATGGGTGAATTGAACTGAGAGCGTGTCCAAAAACTGAACTGAGAGATTGCTTCCTTTTCGAAACATTTCCTTGCTACATAATCTTTTTATCTTGCAAAATCTTTCTTTTATAATTCTTCAGGAATATATGTATTTTTTTACTGCTAGTTTATTTGGTGAGTAAATAATAATAAAATTATTATGAAAACGTTAATAAAACCTTTCCCTTTTTAATTATTTTTATTTTCATCACTTGTGTTTTTGTGGGGTTTTTTTGATAGGCTTCTTTAGCCACTAAATACACAGAATGACATACGCGTTAATCGATATGGCACGAGTGTCAGCGCGGAAGGGTAAAACGAGAGGCAACAGTGCGTGTCGCTGTGTGTTTATTACACTCCTTCACGTCTTTAAAAGCAATTATTAGGTAGGGCCCTGCGAATATTCGAGATTCGATTCGATGTCGATACCATGCGTATGCTTCGAGATCGATCCCGAATCAGTCTCAGGATTCGATTTTTTGGAATCTCTCGTACTAGCTTCAATTTGTTACATTTCCAACAAAAATAGGATAAAACTGTCATTAGAAAATTCATTCATGTAGGCTCAATTCCTATTTATTTGAGTAATTGACAATGTTTAATTGTTAGGTAAGGTGTGAATTTGGCCCAAAACATTATCCATAGTTTTGGTTTTTGAAGGCTTAACTTGTTACTATTCACGTTCGTATCTGAATTTTCGAGGATAATCAAGAAGACTGGCGACACAAGAATTTTTATCTGAATTCTCGAGGATAATCAAGAAGACTGGCGACACAAGAATTTTTATCTGAATTCTCGAGGATAATCAAGAAGACTGGCGACACAAGAATTTTTATCTGAATTCCCGAGGATAATCAAGAAGACTGGCGACACAAGAATTTTTATCTGAATTCTCGAGGATAATCAAGAAGACTGGCGACACAAGAATTTTTATCTGAATTCTCGAGGATAATCAAGAAGACTGGCGACACAAAATTTTTTATCTGAATTCTCGAGGATAATCAAGAAGACTGGCGACACAAGAATTTTTATCTGAATTCTCGAGGATAATCAAGAAGACTGGCGACACAAGAATTTTTATCTGAATTCTCGAGGATAATCAAGACTGGCGACACAAGAATTTCTATCTGTCTTTTGAGGATAATCAAGAAGACTGGCGACACAAGATTTTTTATCTGAATTCTCGAGGATAATCAAGAAGACTGGCGACACAAAAATTTTTATCTGAATTCTCGAGGATAATCAAGAAGACTGGCGACACAAGAATTTTTATCTGAATTCTCGAGGATAATCAAGAAGACTGGCGACACAAGAATGTTAATCTGAATTCTCGAGGATAATCAAGAAGACTGGCGACACAAGAATTATTATCTGAATTCTCGAGGATAATCAAGACTGGCGACACAAGAATTTTTATCTGCGTTTTGAGGATAATCAAGAAGACTGGCGACACAAGAATTTTTATCTGAATTCTCGAGGATAATCAAGAAGACTGGCGACACAAGAATTTTTATCTGAATTCTCGAGGATAATCAAGAAGACTGGCGACACAAGAATTTTTATCTGAATTCTCGAGGATAATCAAGAAGACTGGCGACACAAGAATTTTTATCTGAATTCTCGAGGATAATCAAGAAGACTGGCGACACAAGAATTTTTATCTGAATTCCCGAGGATAATTAAGAAGACAAGCGACACAAGAATTTTTATCTGAATTCTCGAGGATAATCAAGAAGACTGGCGACTCAAGAATTTTTATCTGAATTCTCGAGGATAATCAAGAAGACTGTCGACACAATAATTCTTATCTGAATTCCCAAGAATAATCAAGAACACTGGCGACCCAAGACATTTTTATCTAAATTCCCGAGGATAAACACAGATTACTACAACAGTCAATTGACCAGTGTTGTTGTATTCCGTCGAGTTGACGAGATGAGATCAAACGAGACGCCGTCAGTTGTACTGTATTTTGTTTACTATATGACAAACGGATCACAACACCTTTAAAATCAAATATAACAAGAATTATATTAGCCAAATAACCATAAACGATTTATGGAATTGGGGAATCTCAGACGCGTATCGAACGTTCGTTCACGTGCGCCTCGTTTGAGACAGGTATGATAACGATCTGGAAAACTCGACACTCTTGTTCTCTGGAGAGCTGGATTTGATGGACAAACTATAATGGTCAACAAAACCATATCATGCGACCCCACGTTGGAACGAGCTCGACGAGCTCGTTCCAGCGAGGGGTCACATGATATGGTTTGTTGGTATCGAGGGACTATTTGGGTAATCATATAATGATCAGCTATATTTTTCGCAGATTTAATTTTTCGCAAAACTTCTTTCACCTCATAGTCGGGGGCGCGGTGGCGTCGCGGTAACCGGTTCTCGTCAGATCACCGAAGTTAAGCAACGTCGAGCGTGGCTAGTAGTTGGATGGGTGACCATTTCGGCGACTGATTCGTGCTCCCGCGTTGTGTCCTTGGGCAAGGCACTTAACCCCCGATTGCCTGTATGGGGGCACGATGACGCTGTGTACTAAGGCGTACTGCACGTCGATGGTGCGCATGTCTTCAACCAATCTAACCCTGCCTGTGCCGCGGTGCAGAGTTCAGAGTTACGATGTTGGAGAGCTGACAGCTGCTCGCCGTTGCTCGGTGGTTCTCTCCGGGTACTCCGGCTTCCTCCACCCGTAAAACTGTCACCGACATGATGTGACCCTGGCTGTTAATGTGTCGTTAAACCCTAATAAATAAATAAATAATTCACCTCATAGTCAGATATTGTCCAATAAATTAGTCGGACAAATTGCTCTGTGGTATGGTAACAATCTATTTTCAGCTATTAGCTAAGGTGATTGGGGGTATCAATTAAGTATACCCAATAATTTGTTCGTAAAGTAGGACAAGACATCCTTACCCTGATAATAGTAATACATGAATGCTTCTTTAAACGCCTGTTGTTTTCATATGGCGATCGTTAGTTACACGACAGTTTATCTGTCTGCATTTGTTTAGAGCATTCGATCAAACATCTTGATAATTTTACAAGCAGCTAATATCCCGTTGCTTTCATTCATAATATTCAACGAGAGCGCTGCACACATGCATTGCCTGTACTGGGAAAGTGTAGTTTTAATTGCCGCAGTCAATAATCCATTTAAGATGTTTTTCACTCTTGAACGCTGCCCAGTCAATTTATCTATTCACTGAAAAATTTAACTGGCTCGTTCAATATTTCTAAAGAATTCACACATACATTATTCATACAGACAAACTTCACACCCTTCCTACAATACGTATGTTCTCATAGACGACATGAGTAAATAGAAAATAAAACACAGCGATACAATAGAGGAAGGGTGTCTTGAAAATGAAGAAATAGGGAGGATCTTACGCCGGGACTAATCTATAATTTTACATACAGTTTCCAGTTGCACATTTTATTTAACGATATTTTGTATTGACGCTCGCCCTGGAATGGGTAGAATTTCCAGTTACTGGCTAAACGTGTTTGATAAAGGATAAATTCGGGAAGATCGTGTTGTTGGGAAGAAATTGAGGTTTCTAGTTGGATGAGATGACCTTTTGAGGTTTGATAGGATAATTTAATCCTTTGATACTTTTGTACATGTTATTACCTAAGAAATCTTTTGTTTCATTAAACCCTTTTGGGGGCGCGGTGGCTCAGTAGGTAGAGGTGCAGGCTGCAAGCCGAGAGGTCCTCGGTTCGAATCCCACCTGCGGCAACCGCGTTATGTCCTTGGGCAAGACACTTCACCCCCATTGCCCATGTGGGGGCACGATGACGCCGTGTACTAAGGAGTACTGCGCGTCTATAGTACGCATGTCTTCAACCAATCTAACCCTGCCTGTTCTGCAGTGCGGAGTTACGATGTTGGGGATCTGGCAGTTGCTCGTCGTTGCTCGGTGGTTCTCTCCGGGTACTCCGGCTTCCTCCACCCGTAAAACTGTCACAGTCATGATTAGCCATTGTGCATAAATATGTGACCTTAAACATCAATAAAAAAATAAATAAACAATTAAACCCTTTGATATTTTAGTAAGTGTTATGACGTACGAAATCAAACAGCACATTGATACTTTGTGGTCATTTGTTTTATTATTTTTCGATTTTTTAATGTTTTAACCTGAAATTCCTATTTTCCCCCGAAGGTGCTCAATGATAACAGTTGAGCCGAATGTTATCACGGCTTAAAATACTAACATAACCCTGCTGTCAGGACGTCTTAACTGGTTGAGTGGTAGAAGCCACTATCAGAGCTTTTAAAAAATTAGGATACCAGAGTAAAAACCAACACTTTCATTGCTTATATTTCATATTCAGTCAAACACAAATAATATTTTGTTTATATAAATTTGTTTTATTACAAATTATTGGAGAGTGCCTGCGGGCACTCTCCAATAATTTGTAATAAAACGAGTTTTGAATAACAAATTCAGGCCACCAAAAATAATCTAGCCCTCAACCAGATAATCACTAATGTGAAAAATATCTTGGGTATTTGTACTTTCCGACGTTTGACGTCGTATTTTATTACACATCCGTAACTGTATTTGTCACGATCACATGGATTTTAGGGGCATGCGGTAATTTTAACCAGAAAGCTCTAGTGCGATCCGATAAAAAGTACCCTTCGCGTGCACAAGTTCTCTCGTAAGACTGGTTCCAATAGTTTGCAGCGTTCAGTGGGACATAACCAATGAGAACCATCGGCTATATTTATCTGTCGGAATTACCGATTCTCATACCAAAATGTTTGATGCACAACTGTGCTAAAAACTATTGGAAGTCATGAAAGACACATGATCTCTGCCACGAAATTGAACAGTGAAACTCAACCTTTGCTCCGTTATTGAACACCGAGGAAAACTTGATTAATTTTAGAGCAAAAAAGTCCCATTTGGGTTCGATATTTCAGCCAGCCACTTGTACAGTTCCCATAAAATTGTGTTACAATGTTGCCCTCACCGCTGCGTGCTACCGACGAGTCGATACGAGGTCTACTGTGTTATCCTATTCGATTCACACTTCGGCAATGAAGCAGCACGTTTGCCAACGTAAACATAGGCTACTTTGAAAAGCATGTTAAGTTGAAGTAGTTCTCAGGAAGCAAGACTAAATCAGTCTTGAAAACTGGTTACCATGAAGCGGAAAAACAGACGGTGACACGCCGAAAACGCCTTGAGATGTTTGTCAGCTAGTACATGCAGTTACTGATTAACTATCACCAATTCCATCCTTAGCCCCCTCCCCCTCCCCACTCAGACAGATCAATAAAGAAAATAAATTCGGAAGAATGAAAAGCTTGATTTTATAAGTAAAACTCAGTAGTGTACATTTGTGGAACCAATGTTTTTTAGGTCATCTTGACAAAGTCAAGCTGAGCTAATTTCATCGCTCTCCGTCCTCGTCCGTCGCCCGTCGTCCGTCAACACCATGTTTTGGTCTTCTCCTCCAAAGCCACTGGGCCAATTCAAGTGAAAGTTTGTGCGAGTAATGGTCCCAAAGGGGCATTTCATTTTTGTTCAACTCAGCATGCCCAGCCCCATAGGGAGGGAGTGGGGGAAAATGCTCCAAAATATTTTTAAATCTTCTTCTCAAGAACCAGTGTGTACAATGACTTTATATTTGCTATGGAGCTTCCATATGAGGTGTAGAATCAAATTTGTTCAAACGAAGTTCGTGAAGTAATATTTGGCTTTGTAATAGGAGGGGTATGATTTTTGGCCCCGCCCAAAATTTCTATTTTCTGAACCGATGGTCCGGTATGAACCAAATTTGGTTTGTGGTAGTATTGGGTCATAAGTACTTGACCCATGCAAAAAAAAAAAAAAAAATTCCCGCATCCCCATGGGAACCCTGGGAGCTAAAAAATAGAAATATTTTCAAACGCCCATATTTCCCAAACCCCACGGAACAGAGAGCTTTTATTTGGTATGAAGTATCCTTATGACCAGTAGAATTAAATGGTAAAAAAAAATTGCCATCGGTTATGTTAGGGTGTTCTGTAATGGGCATCGAAAAAATGCTGAGTCAGCATATTTGCAAAAATTTTAAAAAATCTTTTCTCCAGAACCAATCATCAGAATCTTTTGATATTTGGTATACAGCATTCATAGGGGGGGGGGGGGGGGGAGGGGGGGGAGGGGGGGGGGGGTCAGATAAAAGTTTGTTGAAATAAAGCTCATTGGTTCAGAATCTTTTAATATTTGGTATACATCATTGTTATGAGGGTCAGATTCTAGATTGTTCAAACCAAGTCCCTAGGTTAATATTTGGGCTTCCTACGGAAGCCCAAATTTTATCTTTGTTCAATATGGAGGGTAATTTAAAAAAAATCTTCTTCTTCAGATCCATCAGTCACAATCCTTTGATATTTGGTATGCAACATCTCTATGGGGGTCAGATTCAAGTTTGTTCAATTCAGATCCCTAGGTATATATTTGGGCTCACTTTGGTAGACCAAATTTGTATTTACTTAGTGCAATATGAGGAAATTTCTTTAAAAATCTTCTTCTTCAGATCCACCAGTCGGAATGCTTTTATATTTGGTATACAACATCTCTAGGGTGGTCAGATTCCAGGTTGTTCAATTCGAGTGCCTAGGTTAATATTTGGGCTCCATATGGGAACATGAAATTTAACTTAGTGCAATATGAGGGAATTTCTTCAAAAATCTTCTTCAGATTCACTTGTCAGAATGTTTTCACATTTGGTATACAACATCTCTAGGGGGTCAGATTCAAGTTTGTTCAAATCGGATCCATAGGTTAATATTTGGGCTCGCTATGGTAGCCCAAATTTGAAATTAGTGCAATTCGAAAAAATTTCTTTACAATTTCTCTTCTTCAGATCCAACAGTTAGAATGCTTTCATATTCGGCACACAACATCTCTAGGGAAGTCAGATTTAACTGTGTTCAAATCAAGAGCCTGGGTTAATATTTGGGCTCTCTATGGGAGCCGGAATTGGCCATTTTGCTAAAGAATTAAAAATTTTGTATTCAGTACCCTCTAGAGGTACTAGGATTAATCCACATAGGTTGTATCAAGGGGCTTCATAGGGGAGCTCTACATTTTACTTATGATCAACTGAAGAAAAGGCATGATGCCCAGATTATTTTTGTCACTCCCGAGGGACTCAAGGATTGACAGTGTAGCCTATGGAGATGGCTTGCTTAATGTAGACTCATTCTTGGACTCTGTTTAAATTGTGTTCTGTACAAGATGAGCGCTTCAGGCCCCGTGGGGCCTCTCGTTTACGTTCTAGTGGATGTTGCCTGTTGGGGCAACTGGTTTATTTTATTTTATTTGTGGGGGGGGGGGGGGGGGTGGGGTAGGGGAAGTAGATTTGCTAAAATATGACTTTTTCTGGAGTTTGTACTGGGGAAAATTAAAAAAAAAAGTTACCAGCTACCCACTACTGAAATTCTGAAAGGTCTTGAGTAGGGTGGGAATGAGACCACGAAGAGAGGAGGGGTGCTAAATGCATGTGGTCTGATGAATGCAATATATTGTCAACTTTATGAGATGACTTCCATAAAATTCAAAAATAATTATTAGAATATTTAAAACACAGACAATATGACAATATTTTCCAGACACAAATTGATGTGTATTTTTAAATGACTAGTTAAGAATTATTTGCTAGTATTTCTGTTTTATGCAAGGGTATTATTCTGCTTTAATTATCAGCAACAGAACTTAAATTGAATGTCACCTATATGAATTAGCTACATGGGTGTATGGGATGGGATAGGGGTTGCGGCACTTTCATCCCCCTTCACCAATAAGCAGCTAATTTTGCAGTTTTCATTGAAAGGGACTGGTATTTTCAGAACAGATTGTTCAGAGGGAGGGGGTATTTTATAATTTTGGCAAATATCAGGGTGGTAGGCAGAGCATTTTCATAGGCAAATTCGAGGAAAGGGTCTGCATTTTGATTTTGAAACAATAGTTCAGGGCAGTTTGATTGGTCAGCCCCCACCCCAAGAAAATGTCCAAAATCCTATCATTAGTCACATTCTGTCAGTCCTCTTTAAAACTTCTTACTAAATGTAAATTCAGAATGCCAAATTCCAAATTTAAGATTCACAAGATACTGGAGCAGACACCTAAAAAATTATTTTGTTTTGAACCAGATACCAAGAAAAAAATATTGACAGAACCGTTCAGATAACAAACTGGTGAAGTATAGTACAAAATAATGTAAACATTAATCAATCTTTGAAAATATTATCAACCAAAATAAGTTGGAGCTTACAGTAAGCCTTACTGGTGAGAACCCCCCCCCCCCCCCCCCCCCCCCCACACACACACACTTATTTCTCATTCAGCCTCTGACTAAGACTGTTGGATACTCATTTAGTGAGCTTTCGAGAAATGCTGTCAGGTTATAGATGGGGGGGGGGGGGGGGGTAGTAAAAAAAAGGTGAACAAACTAAATTACTTGTGGAGACAAGGCCTGACATTTTCCTGCAGCTATCATGCAATATATTTCTCCCTTTGTATATCTGTAGTATTATGTGGACAACCTAAAGCTTTTATTTATAAGTGCAGCCCATTTCAAACAAAGGATATCAAGACTTGAGGTAAAATGAAAAGAAGGCTAAATTTCAAGTCAGAAACTTTATAATGTTGAAAAATAAAGTGCTAACTTACCAAGACTGCAGAGTTCACTCAGACTCAGAGTCAGAATGGAATCTCAAACTGCCTCGGGCTCAGTTACTCCAAACGATCGAATGAATGCCCCGGGAGGTTAATTATTGCACAAAATGTCTTTTCTCGTCCAATGTGTACTTTTGTTACAGTGCAGAACAGAAATGACCGATGCCCACATGCGATAGCCTAGTGGCAGTAGTGCATGTATCGTCAAGCCGAGTTCAAACTTATATTTTCAGTTTAGCGGGGGAGGAATTCGTCACATACAGGTGAATTGTGCACTTGGTGATACCTTCTTGAAATTTGGCACACTGTTAGTGTAGGCTATGAGGTTCTCAAAAACGATCGGCTACAAGTTGACACCGACCGGTGGCGACCAGTAGCGGCACAATCCAAAATGGCCGCCAGCGGCTGAAGGGAACCTCCTTTTCGACGGTCTACCGACTATACATCCGATTGTAAGGGCGCGAAAGTGAACTCTGATCCACGCACGTGTTGGAAACAGACGTGGGAGATGATGTAGAATAAAACGAGATTCTCTATACGGACGCATCAATTTCTTGGAACTTGAAAAGAGCGTTGTTTCTCCGGGATCAGCGTCATTCAGGCAAACCTGAATGACGCTGATCCCGGAGAAACAACGCTCTTTATGAAGCAGTCTCTTTGCCATACAATCTCTTGTTTGGCGTAATTCCGCAAGCAATTCTGATTTGTCTGTCGAAATTAATTCGAGAACGCGATTGTTCACAAAAATCATTCACAGAATGAGTGAGAATCCTCTTCGTGTACGGACTAGTACTGACTGGGAACGTTGTTGCTTTTGCCAGCAAGACAGTTCCAAGAAATTGATGCGTCCGTATAGAGAATCTCGTTTTCATGACGCCTATAAAGCTATTGAGGAAGACATAACGCGCTTCCTAGATAATGGCGTTGAGCTTCCATATAATTTGACCATTGATTGTTTGATGAGAGAGAGTGATGAGTGTATGTCGATGTCACTGTTGACGAATAAGGCAATATATCATAAGACATGCCGTGACAGTATTCGGACTCACATCGTACAGCGCGTGCTACACAAGCGAGAGCGAAATGAGGCAGTGGCATCCTGCTCCACGCTGAGTCCTAAAAGAACACGGACAAGTTTTGAATCTGGCTGTGACAGGAAACTGCCCCAGTGTGTTTATTGTCACAAACGCGAAGGTGACAGCAGTGAGCCTATTTGCAGATCAATGTCTGATAACAATAAACTCAAAATTATGGCAAAGGAAGCCGAGAACTGGGTTGTTTTTTCTCGGGTCAATGCAGCATTTGATTCCGCTGCTAGTGATCTTTACTATCACAAAACCTGTTATTGTAAGCTTGCCAATGAAGCACGAGCGGCTAAATCTAAAAAGTCGAAGAACGCCGAACATTCCGCGTCAGGCCTGCCCTATGACCCTCTCGTTATGGCAGAGCTCATAACATTTGTTGAACACAACGATTCCGCGATGAAGCTTGTCGATCTCAAGAATCTGTACAGTCGGAGGTTGAAGCAAGTCGGTTCTGATTGGCTTAGTGAAGAAATACATTCCACTCGATTCAAAGAACATTTGTTGCAGAAATTGGGCGATGGCTGGGACGCCTTCACACAGGGTAGAGATGTGTTTATTTCAAGTAGGTTTCGAGTTGGCTCCTTGTTGTCCGAATCTTTAACTCGTATAGTGTCTGAGGAAGAGGCAAAAAAGATAGTTGATGTGGGTCTTCTTCTGCGTAAACACATACTCATATCTCAAGCTCCTTTCACGGGATCATTTTCATCTTATTGCTTGAGCGAGCCTGTACCCAACTCACTCCTGACTCTTCTTAGAGTTCTACTTGAGGGCACATGTAGTATACAGAACTTAGGCGATGATGAGACTGTTAATGCCAAGACTCGAGTGGCTTGTACTATTTCACAGATGTTGATCAGCAATTCAGCGAAACGCTCCGAACATGCACAAAATGTTCACCAGAGACGTGACAGAGAAACTCCAATGCCTCTTTATGTGGGTTTGAAGTTGCATGCCCATGATCGTATGAAAAATCTTATCAGAGATTTTCATCAAATGGGACTCTCTGTCTCTTATGATCGCGTAATGGATGTTCGCAGGAGTTTCGCGAGAGCTGTTTCACTGCGGTTCAAGAACGAAGGTGTTGTAGTCCCAGCTAACTGCAAACGTAATGTTTTCTCGATAGGAACCACTGATAACATTGATGTATCTGGTAGATCTGATATGCATGGTACGTCCATCACACTCATTGGTCAACTGAGCAGGGACAATGTGGGTACTGATCCCCCACCACTGAGTTTAGATGTTCCAGAAGACACACAAATTGAACTCCCAGACGACTATGCATTTGTTCCTTTCGTTGAAGACTTTGGTGGGGACATCAGGCTTGAATCTCCAGATGAATGTAATGTACGGCCCAATGAATATGCAGATTTGAACGTGGGAGAGAATGACTGGTTGTCTCATGTGTCACAGATCAGCAATAAAGGGAAGGTTGATGGCAGCTGGCAGCTTGATGAAGTCCCTGTGACCTTTTCAGGCTTCTTTTCAAAACATGAAGATCAAGACAATGTCAAACCTCGTGCAGTTATTGGGGTATTCCCTGTTTTCAGTGAGCAGAAAGCGGACTCACTCAGTATGCAGAAGCATGCTATGTATGTGGTCAGGGAAGCTACTGCTTTCGTAAACCCCGGCCAGATACCTGTCATTGAAGGTGACTGTCCGTTGTATGCCAGGCAGAAAAAATGTCAATGGCTGTTCCCAGAGGAGATAGGTGAGGATCGAATGGTGTGTATGATTGGATTCCTGCATCTTGAAATGTGCACCCAAGAAGCTGGTGGTAAGCTTATGGGTGGTTCTGGTTGGGAGCGAATGTTTCACCTCGCAAAGATATTCACACCCGGTGTAGCATCATCCCTACTTGGTGGGAAACATGTCAAGAGGACGCGACAGGCATATCTTCTCACTCTAGCTTGGCTTGAGATCCTCAGAAAGAATGCTTATGAGATTTACTGTCAGCAGACTGGGCCCCATGAGTCATTTGAAATGTGGGAACAGAGGATTCTTTCACAATCTCCAACTGCGCGCTATTGGGGTGAAATCGTTCGGAACTTTCTCTTGACAAGCTGTCAATTCGTTCGGAACCAACGAATCGGTAACTGGCCTGGTACACTGTGTTCTATCGATGAGTTGTGCAGTTACTTTTTTGCCCTAGGACATACAAATTATTGTCGGTGGGTCCCCGTATTTCTGAGAGACATGTCTCAGCTACCCAGGCGGCATCCTTCAATCCACAACAAATTCATGGAAGGCCATTTTGTGGTCCAGCGTAGTGAGAGGAAGTTCAGTATGATGGGTTTAGATCAGAGCCAAGAACATAGTATCCAACTACTCAAAGAAGACAGTGGTCCAAAAGGTCTCTATGGCCAGGCTGAAGAGAAAGTCGTTATTGAGCTTTCAAGGTCAGAAGTTCTGCGTGTTATAGATGAGTATGAATATGCAAGTTTCCACACAACATCATCAGATAACACGGAACACCCGGAAAGTTCGGTATCAGAGCAGAAAAAATTTCTGAATCAATTGAAATCTCTCCTCGATCTGGTGAATCAGGGACTCATTATCAACCCTTATGATGAAACTAGTGGTCAGCTGGTGACATTAGATACTGGTGAATATATGGACCCCGAAGTTAGTAAGAGTTTACGGTCATTACCCGAAAGGGGCAAGCATTTATATTCCACTTTCTTGAAGGAAAGGCTTGTGGAATGCACCGTACCCCTGAATGATGTTATTCCCAAGGCAAATATATATACCTTCCTTAACCCACCCCCAGCCAACCTGGACAAAGGCCGAGACAAACTCATGTCAAGTAAAGCAACTGCCGCAATAGTTACCCAGATGTTCGTTTCACTGCAAGCCCGGCCTGATTCAAACATGGATGAGTTTTTCATGCACGAGAATGCACGTGATCCGCCAGCATTATCCGATAGAGGTAAGCTACGGAGTGGGACAAAATCTCAAATTCTCAATTGTTTACCAGCTATTCCTGCACAAGGGAAGAATTCAGCAGCTAGACAAGCTTCAGTTGTCATCTTGGATATGCCTGCTGTAGTCCATGTAATCAAACCACAGAAAGCGGATCTGTTTGGAGAATATGCTCGATTGCAATTATTGCCATACATCGAATCTCTGATTAACACGAACACCACAAGGGTTGATGCGATCTATGACTGTTACCCCGAAGGCAGTTTGAAGAATCAGACGCGAGCAAAACGCCTCGGTGAGACAGCAGTTAGGTTGATACGGGTGTCCGAGAACGTCCCTTTACCTAAAGGGAAGAATTGGCAGGCATTCTTGAAAGTTAGTGAGAATAAAGACGAATTTTTCAAGTTCCTGTCTGCTGAACTGCTGAAATTAACATCAACATCCGAGTACCAGTTGTTAACGACATCAGGAGAATATGTACTATGCAATAAGGATGTTAGCTTATGTGACATATCTCCATCGAACCACGAGGAAGCAGACACGCGCATGATGCTTCATCTCAACCATGCAGTCTCACAAGGTCACAAAATAGCTTTTCTTCGCACGGTTGATTCTGATGTCGTCATTCTGTCTTTGCACCATTTCGCAACATTCCGTGACCTTGGACTCAGTGAGCTGTGGATTGGGTTTGGAATTGGAAAGGCATATAAAGATATGCCAATTCATGAGATAGCTTCACAACTTGGACCTGATTACTGTAAGGCCCTGACTTTCTTCCACGCCTTCACAGGTTGTGATGTAACATCCAGCATGCTCGGCATTGGGAAGAAGACAGGATGGAATGCATGGATGAATTTTCCCGCATCAACTGAAATGATGATAGAATTGACTGAGAATCCGCAAGTCTTTTCAGAGGATTCCCCTCATATGCAGCATATCGAAAAACTCACCATACAGATGTACAGTAACAGTTGTGTCAGTACACGTGTCAATGATGCGAGACGGCATATGTTCACACATGGCCTTAAGTCTATGGAAAACATCCCGCCCACCAAAGCAGCTCTGTATCAACATGTAAAAAGGGTAATTCTTGTGTCATCTTTCATTTGGCATCGTGCTCTGCAGAAACACTTATGTGTGCCAGACCCATCACAGTACGGATGGGAGTGGAATCCACGTCTCAATATTCTGGTCCCATTTTGGACTCACCTAGGAGACGCAAGTGCTGCATGTGCACTGATGCTCCACTGTAGTTGTGCCAAGGCCTGCAAGGGCAATTGCAAATGCTTGAAAGCTGGATTAAGGTGCACACCTTTGTGTAAGTGTGAAGGTGGCTGTTGTAACAATATTGAGTAGTATACTGTCATGTTAGGACCAGTCATCTCCTATTCTGGTATTTTTTTTTCCATTTTCGGCCAGTTAACACATGTCATGTTTCTAGTTGAGTTGATTTTGCTAACAAATGTTCATCCCATGTGGCTTGCTACATTGTCCGGGGTATAGGAATACAGTTTTAGATTTCGGAAAATAGTCTGTTATTTACTGCACAAGACGGTGTTAATTCATGCATAGCATGATACAATATCCCCAACTATTTTGCCTCTGTACAACAGTTGATACCTTCGTTCACCCGTGTGTTCATCTATGGTATCCTTGTCTTTCTCTGGCCATAGGCCACATGTGACTAGTCAGTTCCTACTCCATAGCAAATCAACTTGGAAATCCTTCATCTTGTAGCGCACTCATGTCTCAATGAATCCATACCTGAGTTGATCTAATAAATCTAACGTAAGGTATCAAATTGCCATACCGGATCATATTTCGATAAGTTATTCGCTAAAACATTTCGACCACTCATCGACATCAAAGGTCATGTTTTGGCTCCCAGTGGTGGCTATATCTCTATATCCCTGGTAAAGTAGCATACCATGAGGGATGGGCATTAAGTGTCGGCAACATTAATCCTGACTTGGAACACACCACATCTTAACTGGCCGAAAATGAAGAATACTACTTGTAGTCAAAAAATATTCCTGTACCTCGAATGACTGCAAACATACACTCACCCCTTCTAGTCCCATTTTGCCAATGTTCTATACTGGCAAGATAACATTGTATAATTAACAACGGGAACTAATGCATCCCGAGTTCATTCCAGCACTGCCCTTGCTGGCAGACGTGTCGCTATGGTGTTGAGATTGAACCAGAACTCCTCTAGAAATTTGATAGTTTTATTTTCTTAGAAAATAAATCTATCGAAAATGCCGGAAGTTGAGAATAGACTGTCACTTTAATTGGATTATCAAATGTCCAAGTATCCCCACTGCTGCATACTATCGAGTACCCTTGTTCATGTGTTGACAGGAATCTCTCATACCATGTTCATTTGACCATTGCATTCCCGAGAAACATTCAACACTAATTTATCTACGGACGGACGATCATACTGACAGTCAGACACACAGACGCACACATCGACGGAAATTCTGATCCCATTATCCATTAATCTTCCCCCCAACTTGTTCCAAGGGCTTCACTCCATCATTCACATCAATTACAGCACATGTATGGTGTTAGGTTTGGAGCTTCAGTTGTGCGATCGGCGAAAATAGCTTTTTTTCGATCCGCTTGGCGGCCATTTTGGATTTCGCTGCTAGTGGTGGCTAGAGGATGGTGCCAACTTGTAGCCGATCGATTTTGAAATCTCTGATGCCTATCCTTACATCATGCCAAATTTCAGGAAGGTATCACCAAGTGCACAATTCTAGCGAATTCCTCCCCCGCTAGTTTAAAAAGCACGAAATTTAAACAGAGCGGCCAGTTCGCACCGTATTCAAATTAAAATCCTTGTACATTTTCCATCCTCCAGATATAATGATGCCTGCACGTACACACTTTTGAAAACACATTTGATACCTCATAATTTGTGACGTCTGATATGCTGAACGCAATCTTTTGAGTTTTGAGTGTTCGGATCGACATTTTTTTGCGAACAAAATGAATCAACATCGATTCTATAGGTGGCAAGGTCAAAGACTTAAGACTGGTTCTCTAACAAAATTGCCCGTTTCTCTCAAAAATTCTTTCAACCGTTCAAATTTTCGACTATTTAATTGAATTAGCGATTAATTACAGTGAATTCTTTTTCATGGTTGGGTGTGTAATAAATACAGAACCACACTTATGTTTGAATGGGTTAACGATTACTGGACTCGAGCTTGTGGCGCTGGGATAACCACTCGAGCCTACCGGCTCTCGTGGTATCCCTGCGCCACTCGCTCTCGTCCAGTAATCGTTAACCCATTCAAACATAAGTGTGGTTCTGTATATTTGAAAAACGTTAAAGACTCTGAATTCCCAGTGACGTTTGAACGTCAGGATAATTAAAGTCTCAAAGGGTTGAACAACATTTTACTTGTGATTCAAGTTTTATGATGAAGTGATACCCTCTGTATGCAAATTCTTTTGCGGAGTCTTTCGTTACCACCGCAATATCTATTTGTCTATTTTGTACTCACAATGTATTCCACACTGGGGGACAGAATCGATGAGTACACAAATTGTTTCTGTCCGTACATTGTTATGTGATACACTACGGAAGAAATTTCTCAGAGACGAGGTTGTTAGAGTTACAGTCATGTTAAGACTATCGGTTATGTTTTTGTTTGGGGTTGTCTGAGTTGGGGTTAGGTTTGGCCTATCCAAGTTTGGGTTATCTTAGGACTGTCAATAAGGGTTATGCTAGGGATGTAGGAGTAAGGATTGTGTTAGGACTTGCAGAGTTTCGGATATTAAGAATGTTAGGGATTTGGTTAGGTTAGGGTTGCTAGAATTATGGCTGTCAGAGTCTGGGTAATATTGGGGTTGCCGGGGTCATGGTTAGGGATAGGTTAGGGTTGTTAGAATTATAGCTGTCAGATTCTGGGTAATATTAGGGTTGTCGTGGTCATGGTTAGGGTTAGGTTAGGGTTGTTAGAACTATGGCTGCCATGTCTGGGTAACATTAGGGTTGTCGGGTCATGGTTGGAGTTAGGTTAGGGTTGTTAGAATTATGGCTGTCATGTCTGGGTAATATTATAGTTGTCGGGGTCATGGTTAGGGTTCGGTTAGGGTTGTTAGATCTACGGCTGTCAGAGTCTGGGTAATATTAGGATCGTCAGGGTCATGGTTAGAGTTAGGTTAGGGTTGATGGAATTATGGCTGTCAGAGTCTGAGTAATATTAGGGTTGTCTAAGTCATGATTAGCGTTAGGTTATGGTTGTTAGAACTACGGCTGTCAGAGTCTGGGTAATATTAGGGTTTTTGTGGTCATGGTTAGAGTTAGGTTAGGGTTGTTGGAATTATGGCTGTCAGAGTCTGGGTAATATTAGGGTTGTCGTGGTCATGGTTAGAGTTAGGTTAGGGTTGTTGGAATTATGGCTGTCAGAGTCTGGGTAATATTAGGATCGTCAGGGTCATGGTTAGGGTTAGGTTAGGACTGATAGACCTATGGTTAGGTTTGGGATGTCGGAGTTAGTGTGATGTTAAGATTTAGAGTTAGAGTTAGGTTTCGGCTGTCATGATTTGATCAGGTTAGGATTGTTAGAGTTAGATTATGGTTACCATGCCAGGTTAGGTTAGATGTCTTAGTGTGATGTTAAGATTTAGAGTTAGAGTTAGGTTTCGGCTGTCATGATTTGATCAGGTTAGGATTGTTAGAGTGAGATTATGGTTACCGTGCCAGGTTAGGTTAGGGTTGTTAGAGTTAGATTAGGGTTACCATGCTAGGTTATGTTAGGGTTGTTAGAGTTAGATTAGGGTTACCATGCTAGATTAGGTTAGGGTTGTTAGAGTTAGATTAGGGTTACCATGCTAGGTTAGGTTAGGGTTGTTAGAGTTAGATTAGGGTTACCATGCTAGGTTAGGTTAGGGTTGTTAGAGTTAGATTAGGGTTACCATGCTAGGTTAGGTTAGGGTTGTTAGAGTTAGATTAGGGTTACCATGCTAGGTTAGGTTAGGGTTGTTAGAGTTAGATTAGGGTTACCATGCTAGGTTAGGTTAGGGTTGTTAGAGTTAGATTAGGGTTACCATGCTAGGTTAGGTTAGGGTTGTTAGAGTTAGATTAGGGTTACCATGCTAGGTTAGGTTAGGGTTGTTAGAGTTAGATTAGGGTTACCATGCCAGGTTAGGTTAGGGTTGTTAGAGTTAGATTAGGGTTACCATGCTAGGTTAGGTTATGGTTGTTAGAGTTAGATTAGGGTTACCATGCCAGGTTAGGTTAGGGTTGTTAGAGTTAGATTAGGGTTACCATGCCAGGTTGGGTTAGGCAGAGGTAGGGTAAGATCTGAGCTGTTAGAGTTAGGTGTTAGGTTAGGACTATGGGTGTTCGGTTAGGTTAGGGCTGTTAGAGTTAGGGTTAGGTTTTGGTATGTCAGTTTTAGGGCTAGGTTAAGGCTGCAGAGTTAGGAGCAGATTAAGGCTGTCACAGTTAGTGTTAGATTGGGGTTGCTTTACATTAAGAACTGAAGGGAATTCTTGTGTGATTATAGTGCAAGCGCTGTCGTGTGAGATAATTATTATCCTCAATGGGTATCTGGGGGGTGGGAACATCTCACCCGAGGGGCAAGATATTTTGAGCCAGACAAAAGTCTTGCCGAGTGTCTGGCTCAAATATCTTGCCCCGAGATTTACCCGTCCCATCCAGATACCCATCGAGGATGATTTTTCTCCCACCATTTTTAGGACGTGATGCAGTTAATAAGAAAATACCATATTTTCCAGGAAAAAATAATTCTTAGTGCGTTCATTCTAGAAGAAAACCAATAAGGTATTCGAATTCGGAAAGCTTGTGTACAAGTATGGTATATATTTTCATGACGACTTTTTATTCGACCTAGGATCAGAATCTAGGCACTTCAGTTAGGGCGCTTCGAATCGGAATTTCTGTTCTCTAATCAAATCGGGGTCCGATGTTGCCATCAATATCGAATCTATTCTCGAATCAAATCGGGGTCCGATGTTGCCATCAATATCGAATCTGAATCGAATCGCAAACATCACATGACGAACAGCCTGAATAAGGTTTTCTCGTAATATAACCACACAAGATATGTAATGGTCGCCGAAAAATTTGAATGTGAATAAACATATCATCACGACATCCTCGTATTTCCGTAAATAATATCACCAACAGCTCAGGTCTAATGCCAGGAAACTTAAATAAGCTATGGCGGCAGTATTACAAACTGGAACTCACAGGACAAGCATTTGACACAGGATTTCCCATACCCGAAAATGTCACTCTACACCCAAAATTTACTTTTGAGATTCCCATAGACATCTTGTCCATGGAGTCCCAATCATGAATAACTTATATTCCCCAGGACAGTCCTATGGAAAGTCATATAGGCAGCCCTGTGGGCAGTCCTATGTCTTGTGGGCATTGTCTATGGACTATCCTATGGGCATTACTATGGCCAGTCCTATGGGAAGTCCTATAGTAAACTTTGGAGTCGACTGCAAAATTTAGCATCGGACTTCGGATAGGACAATGGACATGTTTTGGTTTGGTAAATCCTGTGTTAAATGATTGTGTCTAGAGTCCCAATCTCTGCTACTGGAGCCATATCACGGAAAAATTAACTACTGTTGTAATGTTGTAACAATGTAGCTTGTAAGATAGATGTACCAATTGAACCGAAAATGTCATATGCAACTATTCTTTCATTTCAGCAGCATGACACAACCGAGAGACAGTGGCGGCGCCAGAAATTTTTTGTGGAGGGGCACCTAGGGGGGCAGACTCCCATGAAGGGGGACAAATACGTAAAGGATCATATCATTACTTTGTTATGAGGTAGTCCAAACTTGGACCCAAAGTCCGTAATATACTTTTTTGGTTTGGTACGTCCTGTGGACGTACCAAACCAAAAAATTATACTACGGACTTTGGGTCCAAGTTTCGACTAAAAGTAATGGTAATTAGCGGTCCTCCTTTCAAAAAATCCTGGATCCGCGTCTGGTGGGTCTGTGCGTGAGAGAGAGAGAGAGAGAGAGACAGAGAGAGACAGAGAGAGAGAGACTTCAAATAATTGAACAGTGCAAGGGAGATAATGCCCGTCTGTCATAATGCGAAATCCATGAATTTTTTTAGACAAGGGATATGGATAGATATGCCTTTGTTGGCTCATAACTTAATTATAACTTATAACTATCTGCACCCGAGTCTGTAAATCTCTACTGCCTGGATGTGTTCATCAGCTAACCTGAGGCTTTGGGCTAAGTGTGTGTGGGAAATTATTGGGAATAAAAAAAGATAGGGGTGTGTGTGTGTGAGAGAGAGAGTGACTGAATGTATTTGTGTGTGGGGGTGGATGGAAATGCATGCGAGATGGTTGGGGGGGGGGGGGGGCAACTGGGGGGGCAAAGGCTTCGTTTTTTTTTCATGCCCCCTCCCCCCCTAGCGCCGCCACTGCCGAGAGACAACATTTTTCTACCATCTTCCCTTGCGGAAGAAGATGAGTTACCCGTTTAAAAAATAATATACGAATCAGGAAACAGATTCAATGTCGATCCGGAATCAGGCTATTAAATCTAATTTTCATAGCTTCGGTATACAGGAAGGCTATTCAGTGGGCATAAATAGAAACCCACTTGTGGAAGAATTATGTATAAAGTGTACGATAACATGTTTTATTCACAGCAGGGCGTCGCGACGGGTGACAGTTTCCTCCCCTAATAAATAATAAATCTCCAATCGGAACATTTTCGTCGAGAATGGTTTCAGATGTCGATTTGCTCTTAGACTACTGAAAGTTTGCTAAGCACCAAGTATATCCAACTGCCTGTTCTACGTTTTAGTTGAAATTTTGTTATGAAAAGTGTATATATTTTTTATTTAATTATATCTTTTATGATTTAAGTACAGAAAGTAAAAAATTGTTTGTGTTTGACATTATGTTTTAGCTTTGAATACGATAACCATGGAAAATGGATATTATTGGTAAAAGAGGAAATTTTTGAACAAAACGTTGACGGAGCGAACTGGTATGGGTTCAATATCGAATATGAGACCCATTACTGTTAATTACAGCATGACAACGCCTTTTTGTGCTCCAAATAAGGTTCCTGGTGGTCCTTTGTGGGATGTTGTTCCATTCTTGCACCAGCATGACACCAAGCTCCCGGACACTTCTGGCTGGACTGGTTGGTCTGAAATTGCAAGCTGCAACTCATTCCAGACATGTTCGATTGAATTGAGGTCAGAGGATATTGCTGGCCAGTTCATACGCTCAATCCCCTCCCTCTGTCGGTACTTCCCGACAGCATGGCCAACATAAGGACGGGCATTATCGTCCATCAGAATGAATCTAGCCTCACTGCACCTGCATACAATCTGACGTTGACATACAGGATCTCATCAATATACCGCTATGCCGTCAATGTACCACGTTCAAGGACGAAGAGCTCTGTATGTCCTCCCCTGCTGATGCCGCCCCAGACCATGATTGACCCTCCACCATAGCGGTCATGCTCAACAATGGTGCCTGCATGGAATCGCTCTCCTGGTCTTCTCCATACCCTAGAACGCCTATCTGTGTGATCTACACAGTACCTTGACTCAACTGTAAAAAGGACAGGTCGCCAATCTTCTCTGGTCCATCCAACGTGGTCCCTGGCCCATTCATATCGTGCCTGACGGTGGTTCTGTGAGAACGGAATGAGAATACATGATCTTCTCGATCGGAGACCACCTTCGTGCAATCTTGCCCGGATAGTTTGCGTCGAAACATTCACCCGGATGGATTCTGAAGGTCACTGTGAAGCTGGGTTGCTGTGGCAAAGCGGTTCCTACGGGCCTGAATGATCAAAAACCGGTCTTCAGCTGCAGATATTGCCCTGTCTCTGCCACCACCATGCCGTTTTACTGGTATGCCATACTGCTAAAATTTGGCCAGGATCTGGTGATCACCGTACGGTGCGCACCAAGGGCTTCAACAACCTGAGGATGGGTAGCCCCTTGCTCCACCATCCCTGCAGCCCGCCACATTTCTTCTTCAGACAAATGTCTTCTTACATTTGCATTCGCCATATTCAATCATTGAAGCACAAGGGTTTGTGTAGAAATGAAGACTGAATACCCTACACATGTCATGGACATGTAGACAGTACACGAAAACATCATGAAAATCAAGGGGTACATGCTTTCCATGACTGTCACGAAAAGTTTGCCTGTCAAGAGAGCCAGTGTAAACACTGGGAACCATATCAATACACTCCACAATGATATCCACTAAAAATATCGTAATTATGTCATAAGCAAATTTCACCATGATGTGTCAAGTATTTGGTGCTTAGCAAACCTTGAGTAATATATTATTAATCAACCTACATGAAGATAGAACCACGACAAATCCTCTAATCTGACTATGCTCCATGAGATTTCTGTATAGCCCGGTCCACGCATGTCGAAGTACCGCCGGTACCAACATAACCGATAACGGTACGGGACAGAGCCTGTACCGTCGAAACCGGTACCGGGACAAGTCAACTATTGGGTGACATCACAATCAGATGGGAGAAATTCGTATTTAAACCGACACAGTCTCCAAGATCACAAAGACAAACATGGCATCGTACCAATTTTTCTGCGGCGACATCAAAGTAATCATAAAGCACGAAAATCGTGCCTTATGATTACTTTGTTGCCACCACAGAATAATTGCTTTGAAGTAGCCGGTGACGGTGCTTTCATTGTCTTTGATGCCACGTTTTGAAAGTTAAAATGATCGGCCTCATCGAGGTGGTGGTGCAGAGAGAACATCCCCCTTCAGAGTGTTTTGATATTTTCTTTCACAAATAAGCTGAAAGTATGTCGTGAAAGTGTGCCATACACAATTCGTCCCCTGAGCTCCAACGTGTTCTATGTGCCAGTAGGCTGCCAGTAGGCACATAGAACACACTGGAACTCAGGGGGTGAATTTTTAGCTCGTTTACTTTCGTTCATTTAGGAATTTCCCCATAACCTAATTTTGTCCCGGTACTGGCGGGACAAAAGCTTCAGTATCGGTGCCAGTTTGTGCATGATGGAACCAGCGGTACCGGTAGGTACCAGTTGACATGCCTGAGCTAGAACCACGACAAATCCTCTAATCTGATTATGGTCCATGAGATTTCTGTATAGCCCGGTCAGATCTGATGATCCATGAGATTTCTGTATAGCCTGGCCGGATCTGATGATCCATGAGATTTCTGTATAGTCTGGCCGGATCTGATGATATATAAGATTTATATATAGCCTGGTCAGATCTGATGATATATAAGATTTCTGTATAGCCCGGTCAGATCTGATGATCCATGAGATTTCTGTATAGCCTGGCCGGATCTGATGATCCATGAGATTTCTGTATAGTCTGGCCGGATCTGATGATATATAAGATTTATATATAGCCTGGTCAGATCTGATGATATATAAGATTCTGTATAGCCCGGTCAGATCTGATGATCCATGAGATTTCTGTATAGCCTGGCCGGATCTGATGATCCATGAGATTTCTGTAGAGTCTGGCCGGATCTGATGATATATAAGATTTATATATAGCCCGGTCAGATCTGATGATATATAAGATTTCTGTATAGCCCGGTCAGATCTGATGATCCATGAGATTTCTGTATAGCCTGGCCGGATCTGATGATATATAAGATTTCTATATAGCCCGGTCAGATCTGATGATATATAAGATTTCTGTATAGCCCGGTCAGATCTGATGGTATAGCCTGGCCGGATCTGATAATATATAAGATTTATGTATAGCCTGGTCAGATCTGATGATCCAAGAGAGTTCTGTATAGTCTGGTCAGATCTTTTTGTATAGCCTGGCCGGATCTGATGATATATAAGATTTATGTATAGCCTGGTCAGATCTGATGATCCATGAGATTTATGTATAGTCTGCCCGAATCTGATGATCCATGAGATTTCTGTATATCCCGGTCAGATCTGATGATCCATGAGATTTCTGTATAGCCTGGTCAGATCTGATGATATATAAGATTTCTGTATAGCCTGGCCGGATCTGGTGATATATAAGATTTCTGTATAGCCCGGTGAGATCTGATAATCCATGAGATTTCTGTATAGCCTAGCCGGATCTGATGATACATAAGATTTCTGTATAGCCCGTCGGGTCTCATTATCCATAAGATTTCTGTATAGCCTGGCCGGATCTGATAATCAATGAGATTTCTGTATAGCCTGGCCGGATCTGATGATATATACGATTTCTGTATAGCCTGGCCGGATCTGATAATCCATGAGATTTCTGCATAGCCTGGCGGATCTGATGATCTATAAGATTTCTGTATAGTCTGTCCGGATCTGATGATATATAAGATTTCTGTATAGCCCGTCGGATCTCATTATTCATGATATTTCTGTATAGACCAGATGGATCTTATGATCGTGTAAGTGTGCCATACACAATTCGTGTATGGCACACTTACACGATCATAAGATCCATTTTATGATCGTATAATAAATAATCCATGTAGCGCGGTCGGATCGCATTACCCATTAGATTTCTATGTAGCGCGGCCGGATCTGATGATTCATGATATTTCTCTATAGCCCGGCCAGATCTGATGTAATCCACCTGAAAACTACATGTCATGTTTCGAACCACAAGAGAAACGTACAGGGGGTGGGGGAGGGGGGAGGTAACCAGTAGACGTTAAGATATTCAACACAGAGCAATTATATTGCAAAGAAACAATCTTGCCCCGTTTTCGTTAATGCCGCGAGAAAACAAATTGTGAGAGAGAGACTGTTTTTTTAATTCTTCTAAATCGAAAATGACAAGATACAGATTGATTCCAGACTGTCCAAGATAGAGTGATATTATTCATAAATACCGCTGGTGAACTTTAAGTGGACAGCTGAAAAATCCAAAGTTTGCTCTAAAACGCGTGTTTCAAAGGGGAAAAATAATCGATCAACAATTAAAGCTTAGCGGCCAAATCGACACCCCCACTACCCCCCCCCCCCCCCCCCCCCCCCCCCCCCCCCCCCCCCCCGTCGAGACGTCCTTGGGTGTCATTACTTTAATATAGAATGCACTGTGAGGCTTTCAGATCTGGTTTTATTCAAATTTATTGGCGCACCCTTTCGTATTCATTCATGGTTTGTGAATCCATGATCTCTCTCCTCAAAGGCAACTCATTCCCAGTAACTGCTCGATAAACTGGCACATGATAATTATATGGGAGATGAGGACAGCCAATCTAGCTATGCCATCTACCTGTAGTATGCTTCGACTTTCACGTGATAATTATCTAATATTTGTATATAAACTGTATACTGCAAAATAAAGAAAGAATCAAACATGGTGACTCTGTATTCTTGTATTATATTCAAGACTCAGAGTACCATTCAGAAGTACGTCTCTCCTTGTTCCTTCCTCGCTGGAATATACTCGATGTGGTTCCCAGATGTTTGGTGTCCACTCGTTTCTGATTGGTTGAAAATTTTGACACGGCCCTTTCATCCGTTTCATTGGGTTTATTTTAGTCATCATTAGAACCTGTCTTGAAATGGTCAGATGAGAATAATAAATTCCACGTGGATCTAACATATTAGAACGACCGGTAAATTCTGCGAAAGGGAAGCCAAAACAGGAAGTTATGGCATATTGCCCTTCAATACAGAGCTGACGAAATACTACGTGTAGAAAAGTGCCCTCAAAGGTCTGTGTCGCATATTTAAAAATACCGTTAAGGAGTCCCAGAAGTGGGATGCTGTAGGTGGGTCCAGAAAGTCGACTTTTTCAAAGCGATATGTTGTAAGTGGAGTTTTTTACTTTCTCATTTGTTCTTGAGGGTTTTCAAAACCCTACCATCTAAGAAATAACAACTCATCGCGCAACACTGAGGCAGACTTGAATAAGTTCCATTATTTGAATACTAGAACATCTGAAACAGTCTGCAGACCAAACACCGCGAAGTAACTTCCATCTCAAATGACTGATGAGAAACGAAATGTCATGTTTAAAAGACGGACCAAAGTAAGAACGGTACTCCAGATGAACAGGAAAACGTACAGCCAAACGAAGTAAGACCAATAGAACTGTTGTCAAGCAAGAGGACTAAATCACGCTACAAGATCTGCTTCAATAGACTAGACATGCCTAATTACAGTTTCGGCGCCAAAGACACACCAGGCTATGCAGCGAGTATGTATTCAACAGCCAATGTGAACGTTTCAGAATCATCGCGCGTGAGCTTAACAAACATTTCAGAAAAACGTGTGCGAAGACCAAGTGACTATAATTAAAAGACGATGACGTCAAAAAACCGGAACAATGAATTTTTAACACTTTTTACAATACCAGGAACGGGACTGCAGTTCTATACCGAACACTCGATGAGTTATATATCGAATGTAAATGTATCACGTGATCGAATAAGAAAGATCATGATTATATATTTCAACAACTATCGGAAGGAATTTGACTAAAAGTTGTGGCTGCATTGGCAAATCCTATTAAACATTTACATATGTTTTTTACTAGTTTCAGGGGGCGGTGGCGTTGCGGTACCCGGTTCTCGTCAGATCACCGAAGTTAAGCAACATTGAGCCCGGTTAGTCCTCGGATGGGTGACTGCCTGAGCGATCGATTCGGGCTCCCGCGTTGTGACCTTGGGCAAGGCACTTAACCCCGATCATTTCAGATGGGGGCACGACGACGCCGTGTACTGAGGCGTACTGCACGTCGATGGTGCACATGTCATCTAACCCTACCTTTTCTGCAGTGCTGAGTTACGATGTTGGAGAGCTGGCAGCTGCTCGTAGTTGCTCGGTGGTTCTCTCCGGGTACTCCGCCTTCCTCCACCCGTAAAACTGTCACGGTCATGATTAACCATTGTGCATACGTATGTGACCTTAAACTCCAATAAATAAATGGTCTTCTCCACCAAAACCGCTGAGCCCCATAGTGAGGATGTGGGGGAAAATGCTCCAAAATATTTTTAAAATCTTCTTCTCATGAAACTCTCCGGGTACTCCGGCTTCCTACATCCGTAAAACTGTCACCGACACGATATGACATTAACTGTTAAAGTGTCGTTGAACCCTAATAACTAAATAAATACTAGTTTCAGAATTGTATATTCCATTATAATTGGATGAAATGAGTCATCAGTGTTTCAAAATATTTCGGCAATTTACTGTTAGGTAGAATGACACATTTTTGAAATGATGATGATTCGGTTATTTAACTCTTAACCTGGTGAACATTTTAAAAATAGTTTTTACACAATCCAGCCATGGCTGGTTTGAAGCAGTCATTATTTAATTTGATAAAACAATTTGTGAACATTTGACTCACTGGTCAAATAGTCGATATAATTTGCAGGGAAAGTTTTGTTCAATGTCCATAAATTTTACTTATTTTAATGGCAAGAGATTTCCTGTCCTGGCAGGAACATTCGCCATCAAAAAGCTATATAAACACGCCGAATATACAGTACGTGGAGAGTGTATTATTACTAAATCACCCGCAGAGTGGAGATTCCACCCGAGGAATAATTGCAAATCTGTTGCAAAGCATAACCAGCACCAGCAAAGTTTCAGCCAATGGACCTCCGGGTTTAACCTGGAGGTCCATTGGCTGAAACATTGCTTGTATTTTTTTGTCGAGATGTACACAATTTGAAAGTTAAAGCTTGGGTGATAACTCCACTCCGCAGGTGTTTTGGTTGCAGTTCACTCTCAACGTACTGTATAATGCTGAAAGATACACTTGCAAAAGATTTATTGGATTGATACCATGTACGTTTTATTATTTCTGTTATCACAAGGAGCGAAAAATATTCGCGTCTGTGTCAACATTATTTAAAATAGTTTTGAAGAATACCATCTATCCATTATAACTATGATGAAACATTCATTTGAATAAAATGATCCTTGACTTATTATACTCTGTAACATGATAATCATTCGCATATTCCAATCGTTGTTAAACGATCAAAAAATTTAGTTTACAGCCGGTTTACTCCTTAACCACCACTAACCGTTATCCGAGTTACACATATCCTCTTCATTACCTACACTTTATCTCATTTTTACTTACACATTACCTTCCTGATTTTTCAGATAAACTTTCTGTTCAAAATACGCTGTCTTTCGCTAACACCGTTCATTTCTACTAGT
The DNA here is from genome assembly GCA_031216915.1 of Pictodentalium vernedei. Taxonomy (NCBI): domain Eukaryota; kingdom Metazoa; phylum Mollusca; class Scaphopoda; order Dentaliida; family Dentaliidae; genus Pictodentalium; species Pictodentalium vernedei. The sequence goes on along the minus strand of CM062294.1, from coordinate 3,733,720 downwards.
CTGACAGCAAATACAGTCCTTTCTACTAGCCCGGCAGCCAAATGACAATTTTTGCGCTCCCCTTGCAATGTCAGAGAGTAAAAGGTTTTTGGTGGTTTCTAGAGTAACTTTTTCCACTGAATCAGAATCTGCATGATTCCACTCTGCAAACCTTGGGCAACTCGAGATATTCCAGATCGTGCCCTAGATAGTTGAAAGAAACTCCCAAAATTTCGTTACGTGTTCCAAAGCCGCATATTTGTACAGAAAAGGTCTGTAAGTGACACATCACCTGGTGGTGGGAAATAGGTTGTATAAGTTCCATTGCTGTATCTCGTTGCACTAAAATGTTGGGGGATACCAAAGAATTGTACATGTTGATTCTATCTGTGACCTTCACCTTGGTTCATTTCTACTTAACAAGGTAGCTTGAGAAAACAGAGCAGAAAAGTAATGTTTCTTGCAGCGTATGGTGAGATGTTGTAAACTATTATTGTGGTCTATTGTCATCCATTATCTTAGTGATATCATTTTGACCCTGTTCTGTTTTATCATACATTATCTTAGTGATATCATATTAACCCAGTTCTGTTTTATCATACAGTATACATTATCTTAGTGATATCATTTAATCTTGTTCTGTTTTATCATACATTATCTTAGTGATATCATATTACCCAGTTCTATTTTATCATACATTATCTTAGTGATATCATATTAACCCAGTTCTGCTTTATCATACATTATCTTAGTGATATCATATTAACCCAGTTCTGTTTTATCATACATTATCTTAGTGATATCATATTAACCCAGTTCTGTTTTATCATACATTATCTTAGTGATATCATATTAACACAGTTCTGTTTTATCATACATTATCTTAGTGATATCATATTAACACAGTTCTGTTTTATCATACATTATCTTAGTGATATCATATTAACCCAGTTCTGTTTTATCATACATTATCTTAGTGATATCATATTAACCCAGTTCTGTTTTATCATACATTATCTTAGTGATATCATATTAACACAGTTCTGTTTTATCATACATTATACATTATCTTAGTGATATCATTTAATTCAATTATGTTTTTATCATACATTATCTTAGTGATATCACTTTAACCCAGTTCTGGTTTATCATACAATATCTTAGTGATATCATTTTAACCCAGTTCTGTTTTATCATACATTATCTTAGTGATATCATATTAACCCAGTTCTGTTTTATCATACATTATCTTAGTGATATCATATTAACACAGTTCTGTTTTATCATACATTATACATTATCTTAGTGATATCATTTTAATTCAATTATGTTTTTATCATACATTATCTTAGTGATATCACTTTAACCCAGTTCTGTTTTATCATACATTATCTTAGTGATGTCATTTTAACACAGTTCTGGTTTATCATACAATATCTTAGTGATATCATTTTAACCCAGTTCTGTTTTATCATACATTATACATTATCTTAGTGATATCACTTTAACCCAGTTCTGGTTTATCATACAATATCTTAGTGATATCATTTTAACCCAGTTCTGTTTTATCATACATTATACATTATCTTAGTGATATCACTTTAACCCAGTTCTGGTTTATCATACAATATCTTAGTGATATCAATTTAACCCAGTTCTGTTTTATCATACATTATACATTATCTTAGTGATATCACTTTAACCCAGTTCTATTTTATCATACATTATCTTAGTGATATCACTTTAACCCAGTTCTGGTTTATCATACAATATCTTAGTGATATCATTTTAACCCAGTTCTGTTTTATCATACATTATACATTATCTTAGTGATATCACTTTAACCCAGTTCTGGTTTATCATACAATATCTTAGTGATATCAATTTAACCCAGTTCTGGTTTATCATACAATATCTTAGTGATATCATTTTAACCCAGTTCTGTTTTATCATACATTATCTTAGTGATATCATCTTAACCCAGTTCTGTTTTATCATACATTATCTTAGTGATATCATCTTAACCCAGTTCTGTTTTATCATACATTATACATTATCTTAGTGATATCATTTTAACCCAGTTCTGTTTCTATCATACATTATCTTAGTGATATCATATTAACCCAGTTCTGTTCTATCATACATTATCTTAGTGATATCATCTTAACCCAGTTCTGTTTTATCATACATTATACATTATCTTAGTGATATCATCTTAACCCAGTTCTGTTTTATCATACATCATACATTATCTTAGTGATATCATATTAACCCAGTTCTGTTTTATCATACGTTATACATTATCTTAGTGATATCATTTAATCTTGTTCTGTTTCTATCATACATTATCTTAGTGATATCATTTTGACCCAGTTCTGTTCTATCATACATTATCTTAGTGATATCATATTAACCCAGTTCTGTTTTATCATACATTATACATTATCTTAGTGATATTATTTTAACCCAGTTCTGTTTTATCATACAGTATACATTATCTTAGTGATATCATATTAACCCAGTTCTGTTTTATCATACATTATCTTAGTGATATCATATTAACCCAGTTCTGTTTCTATCATACATTATCTTAGTGATATCATTTTGACCCAGTTCTGTTTTATCATACATTATACATTATCTTAGTGATATCATTTAACCCAGTTCTGTTTCTATCATACATTATCTTAGTGATATCATATTAACCCAGTTCTGTTCTATCATACATTATCTTAGTGATATCATATTAACCCAGTTCTGTTTCTATCATACATTATCTTAGTGATATCATCTTAACCCAGTTCTGTTTCTATCATACATTATCTTAGTGATGTCATTTTAACCCAGTTCTGTTTTATCATACATTATCTTAGTGATATCGTATTAACCCAGTTCTGTTTTATCATACAGTATACATTATCTTAGTGATATCATATTAACCCAGTTCTGTTTTATCATACATTATCTTAGTGATATCATATTAACCCAGTTCTGTTTTATCATACATTATCTTAGTGATATCATTTTGACCCAGTTCTGTTTTATCATACATTATATATTATCTTAGTGATATCATTTAACCCAGTTCTGTTTCTATCATACATTACCTTAGTGATATCATATTACCCAGTTCTGTTCTATCATACATTATCTTAGTGATATCATATTAACCCAGTTCTGTTTTATCATACATTATCTTAGTGATATCATTTTGACCCAGTTCTGTTTTATCATACATTATATATTATCTTAGTGATATCATTTAACCCAGTTCTGTTTCTATCATACATTATCTTAGTGATATCATATTAACCCAGTTCTGTTCTATCATACATTATCTTAGTGATATCATATTAACCCAGTTCTGTTTTATCATACGTTATACATTATCTTAGTGATATCATTTAATCTTGTTCTGTTTCTATCATACATTATCTTAGTGATATCATTTTAACCCAGTTCTGTTTTATCATACATTATCTTAGTGATATCATCTTAACCCAGTTCTGTTTTATCATACATTATCTTAGTGATGTCATTTTAACCCAGTTCTGTTTTATCATACATTATCTTAGTGATGTCATTTTAACACAGTTCTGTTTTATCATACATTATCTTAGTGATATCATATTAACACAGTTCTGTTTTATCATACATTATCTTAGTGATATCATTTTAACCCAGTTCTGTTTTATCATACATTATCTTAGTGATGTCATTTTAACACAGTTCTGTTTTATCATACATTATCTTAGTGATGTCATTTTAACACAGTTCTGTTTTATCATACATTATCTTAGTGATGTCATTTTAACCCAGTTCTGTTTCTATCATACATTATCTTAGTGATGTCATTTTAACACAGTTCTGTTTTATCATGCGTTATACATTATCTTAGTGATATCATTTAATCTTGTTCTGTTTCTATCATACATTATCTTAGTGATATCATTTTAACCCAATTCTGTTTCTATCATACATTATCTTAGCGATATCACTTTAACACAGTTCTGTTTTATCATACATTATACTCTATCTTAGTGATATCATTTAATCTTGTTCTGTTTCTATCATACATTATCTTAGTGATATCATTTTGACCCAGTTCTGTTTTATCATACATTATACATTATCTTAGTGATATCATTTAACCCAGTTCTGTTTCTATCATACATTATCTTAGGGATATCATCTTAACCCAGTTCTGTTTTATCATACATTATACATTATCTTAGTGATATCATATTAACCCAGTTCTGTTTCTATCATACATTATCTTAGTGATGTCATTTTAACCCAGTTCTGTTTTATCATACATTATCTTAGTGATATCGTATTAACCCAGTTCTGTTTTATCATACATTGTACATTATCTTAGTGATATCATTTAATTCGATTATGTTTCTATCATTTAACCCAGTTCTGTTTTATCATACATTATACATTACCCTAGTGATATCATTTTAACCCAGTTCTGTTTTATCATACATTATCTTAGTGATATCATATTAACCCAGTTCTGTTTCTATCATACAATATCTTAGTGATGTCATTTTAACCCAGTTCTGTTTTATCATACATTATACATTATCTTAGTGATGTCATTTTAACCCAGTTCTGTTTTATCATACATTATCTTAGTGATATCAGATTAACCCAGTTCTGTTTTATCATACATCATACATTATCTTAGTGATATTATTTTGACCCAGTTCTGTTTTATCATACATCATACATTATCTTAGTGATATCATTTTAACCCAGTTCTGTTTTATCATACATTATCTTAGTGATATCATATTAACCCAGTTCTGTTTCTATCATACAATATCTTAGTGATGTCATTTTAACCCAGTTCTGTTTTATCATACATTATACATTATCTTAGTGATGTCATTTTAACCCAGTTCTGGTTTATCATACATTATCTTAGTGATATCAGATTAACCCAGTTCTGTTTTATCATACATCATACATTATCTTAGTGATATTATTTTGACCCAGTTCTGTTTTATCATACATTATACATTATCTTAGTGATGTCATTTTAACCCAGTTCTGTTTTATCATACATTATCTTAGTGATATCATATTAACCCAGTTCTGTTTTATCATACATTATCTTAGTGATGTCATTTTAACCCAGTTCTGTTTTATCATACATTATCTTAGTGATATCATATTAACCCAGTTCTGTTTTATCATACATTATCTTAGTGATATCAGATTAACCCAGTTCTGTTTTATCATACATCATACATTATCTTAGTGATATCATTTTGACCCAGTTCTGTTTTATCATACATCATACATTATCTTAGTGATATCATTTTCACCCAGTTCTGTTTTATCATACATTATACATTATCTTAGTGATATCATTTTAATTCGATTATGTTTCTATCACACATTATCTTAGTGATGTTCCGTTTTTATCATACATTATCTTGTGATATCATTTTAATTCGGTTCTGTTTTTATCACACATTATCTTAGTGATGTTCCGTTTTTATCATACATTATCTTGTGATATCAGTTTAAGTCAGTTCTGTTTATTATCGTACATTACCTTAGTGATGTCATTTTAACCCGGGTCTGTTTTAATCATTCATTACCTTAATGACGTCATTTTAACCCAGCTCTGTTTTTATCATATATTACCTTAGTGATGTCATTTTAACCCAGCTCTGTTTTATCATACATTATCTTGTGATATCATTTTAATTCGGCTCTGTTTTTATCATACATTATCTTGTGATATCATTTTAATTCGGTTCTGTTTTTATCATACATTATCTTGTGATATCATTTTAATTCGGTTCTGTTTTTATCATACATTATCTTGTGATATCATTTTAATTCGGCTCTGTTTTTATCATACATTATCTTGTGATATCATTTTAATTCGGTTCTATTTTTATCATACATTATCTTGTGATATCATTTTAATTCGGTTCTGTTTTTATCATACATTATCTTGTGATATCATTTTAATTCGGTTCTGTTTTTATCACACATTATCTTAGTGATGTTCCGTTTTTATCATACATTATCTTGTGATATCAGTTTAAGTCAGTTCTGTTTATTATCGTACATTACCTTAGTGATGTCATTTTAACCCGGGTCTGTTTTAATCATTCATTACCTTAATGACGTCATTTTAACCCAGCTCTGTTTTTATCATACATTACCTTAGTGATGTCATTTTAACCCAGCTCTGTTTTATCATACATTATCTTGTGATATCATTTTAATTCGGCTCTGTTTTTATCATACATTATCTTGTGATATCATTTTAATTCGGTTCTGTTTTTATCATACATTATCTTGTGATATCATTTTAATTCGGTTCTGTTTTTATCATACATTATCTTGTGATATCATTTTAATTCGGCTCTGTTTTTATCATACATTATCTTGTGATATCATTTTAATTCGGTTCTGTTTTTATCATACATTATCTTGTGATATCATTTTAATTCGGTTCTGTTTTTATCATACATTATCTTGTGATATCATTTTAATTCGGTTCTGTTTTTATCATACATTATCTCAGTGATGTCATTTTAACCCTGCTCTGCTTTCATCATACATTACCTTAGTGACGTCATTTTAACCCAGTTCTGTTTTTATCATACATTACCTTAGTGATGTCACTTTAACCCGATTCTGTTTTTATCATACGTTATCTTGTGATATTATTTTAATTCGGTTTTGTTTTTATCATACATTATCTTGTGATATCATTTTAATTCGGTTCTGTTTTTATCATACATTATCTTGTGATATTATTTTAATTCGGTTTTGTTTTTATCATACATTATCTTGTGATATCATTTTAATTCGGTTCTGTTTTTATCATACATTATCTTGTGATATCATTTTAATTCGGTTCTGTTTTTATCATACATTATCTTGTGATATTATTTTAATTCGGTTCTGTTTTTATCATACATTATCTTGTAATATCATTTTAATTCGGCTCTGTTTTTATCATACATTATCTTGTGATATCATTTTAATTCGGTTCTGTTTTTATCAAACATTATCTTGTAATATCATTTTAATTCGGCTCTGTTTTTATCATACATTATCTTGTGATATCATTTTAATTCGGTTCTGTTTTTATCATACATTATCTTGTGATATCATTTTAACTCGATTCTGTTTTTATCATACATTATATCAGTGAGGTCATTTTAACCCTGCTCTGTTTTTATCATACGTGGCAAGAAATGAAAACAGGAATATAAAAAGGGCACTTTGTTTCCAGAAAACACTTTCACTTTGCTAAAGTATTATCATCAATCAAGAACAACTGGCATTGGAAATTGCTAAAGTGTTTGGAAATTATTAAATGCTAGAGGTACCAGAATTTGGGAAACAAAATACATTGGTCTTGAAATTTGTCGGTATTTTTGTTAAAATGGTGGAAACACCAACAGGAGTGAGAATGCCAGAAATCTTGCAAACATTGCAAACTATGGATGAGAATGGTTAATTGATGCCTTTTGATGATTCAGTATTTTGTATTTATGTTTTCTCTGTTATTATTCTTTCTTCATTTTAATTTGTTATATGTGGTAATGAATGCATGGTACATATATTATTACATCATGATACTCACATTGATTTCCACACTTCTCTGATTATTTTGTGTTGAGAAGGGGGCAGGGCATTAAAATACATCATCATTTTTCCTAGCAAAGTACCAAACCCGAAACCGGCTCTTGAAATGATTTGTATGATTCTTTAGTAATCTGGGTGTAGTAGTGAACATTGATTATGTTTTTTGAATGTTTAATAGACTTTGTTGAAAACATTATTGATTTTATTGTTTTATTTGTTTCTTGTGATCATTTCTCCTGTGTCTATCTATTCCCAATGTTACCATGTTTCCCCTTCTTCTGTGTTTGCTCTGTGTCAACCATTTTGATGTTTCCGATATATGTTAGGATAGGGTGAGTTTTATTATTGTTTATGGTACGGTCTATGTTTTTTGCTGTTTCGGAAGCCTAAAATTTCTCCTTTGTTTCCCATCCGATGTTTCACCGTTCCCAGTGATTCCCGCTTGACTTAATGTTTCCATTGATTCCATTATTTTCAGTGTTCCATTCGCTTCCAATGTTGCTATCACATCACTTCCAACGTTTCCAATGTTGCCCATGTTTCCAAAGTGTCCATCGCTTTCAATGTTCTCACTGTTTCCATCATTTGTTCACAAAGATTCCAATGTTAACAGAGGTTCCCATGTTCTCACTGTTTCCACTATTTAACTGGTTCTAATGCTTCCATCGTTTCCAATGTTTTCACTATTTCCACTATTTCTCTGTTTCCAATGCTTCCTTCGTTTCCAGTATTTTCAAAGTTTCCACTATTTAACTGTTTTCAATGCTTCCATCGTTTCCGAAGTGTTCACTGTTTCCACCATTTCCAAGCTTTCCATCGGTCTCAATCTTTCCAAGGTTCCTGGGGATACCAATGTTTCCAAGCTTTCCATCTTTCTCAATCTTTCCAAGGTTCCTGGGGATACCAATGTTTCCAATCTTTCCGTCGTTCTCAATCTTTCCAACGTTCCTGGGGTTACCAGTGTTTCCAAGCTTTCCATCGTTCTCAATCTTTCCAAGGTTCCTGGGGTTACCAGTGTTTCCAAGCTTTCCATCGTTCTCAATCTTTCCAAGGTTCCTGGGGTTACCAGTGTTTCCAAGCTTTCCGTCGTTCTCAATCTTTCTAAGGTTCCTGGGGTTACCAGTGTTTCCAAGCTTTCCATCGTTCTCAATCTTTCTAAGGTTCCTGGGGTTACCAGTGTTTCCAAGCTTTACATCGTTCTCAAGCTTTCCAAGGTTCCTGGGGTTACCAGTGTTTCCAAGCTTTCCATCGTTCTCAATCTTTCCAAGGTTCCTGGGGTTACCAGTGTTTCCAAGCTTTCCGTCGTTCTCAATCTTTCCAAGGTTCCTGGGGTTACCAGTGTTTCCAAGCTTTCCATCGTTCTCAATCTTTCCAGGGTTCCTGGGGTTACCAGTGTTTCCAAGCTTTCCATCGTTCTCAATCTTTCCAAGGTTCCTGGGGTTACCAGTGTTTCCAAGCTTTCCATCGTTCTCAATCTTTCCAAGGTTCCTGGGGTTACCAGTGTTTCCAAGCTTTCCATCGTTCTCAATCTTTCCAAGGTTCCTGGGGTTACCAGTGTTTCCAAGCTTTCCGTCGTTCTCAATCTTTCTAAGGTTCCTGGGGTTACCAGTGTTTCCAAGCTTTCCATCGTTCTCAATCTTTCCAAGGTTCCTGGGGTTACCAGTGTTTCCAAGCTTTCCATCGTTCTCAATCTTTCCAAGGTTCCTGGGGTTACCAGTGTTTCCAAGCTTTCCGTCGTTCTCAATCTTTCCAAGGTTCCTGGGGTTACCAGTGTTTCCAAGCTTTCCGTCGTTCTCAATCTTTCTAAGGTTCCCGGGGATACCAATGTTTCCAAGCTTTCCATCGTTCTCAATCTTTCCAAGGTTCCTGGGGTTACCAGTGTTTCCAAGCTTTCCGTCGTTCTCAACCTTTCTAAGGTTCCTGGGGTTACCAGTGTTTCCAAGCTTTCCGTCGTTCTCAATCTTTCTAAGGTTCCCGGGGATACCAACGTTTCCAAGCTTTCCATCGTTCTCAATCTTTCCAAGGTTCCTGGAATTACCAGTGTTTCCAAGCGTTCCATCGTTCTCAATCTTTCCAACGTTCCTGGGGTTACCAGTGTTTCCAAGCTTTCCATCGTTCTCAATCTTTCTAAGGTTCCCGGGGATACCAATGTTTCCAAGGTTTCCATCGTTCTCGATCTTTCCAAGGTTTATGGGGTTACCAATGTTTTCAAGCTTTCCGTCGTTCTCAATCTTTTCAAGTTTCCTGGAGTTACCAATGTTTCCAAGATTTCCGTCGTTCTCGTTCTCAATCTTTCCAAGTTTCCTGGGGTTACCAATGTTTCCAAGCTTTCCATCGTTCTCAATCTTTCCAAGGTTCCTGGGGATGCCAATGTTTTCAAGTTTTCCACTGTTTAAAATGTTCCCTATCTTCCAGTGCTTTCAATGTGTTCATTGTTTCCATAAATTGCAGTACTTGTTGTATTGTCAGATACGTCTCGACATGGTTCATCAATATCTCATTCCCCTCCGCTATTAAATAATACCATGCAGTGTGGAGAGAAAGCAAGGACTGTTCGATCCACCAAGCGCTCCGAGGACTTAACCGCAGCGGATAGGAAGGTAAACTGGACGGTGGCAAATATTTATCCGGGATGGGACTCTCTTCATGTTGCGGTCTAGTGCCCGGCGAAGTCTATCGGGGCTAGGGACCCACACCGAAAAACAAAACGTGTACAATTCGGACGGAACTCAGGGTGAAATTTGTCGTTGATCCTGCACCGAATAAAAACTCAACCTGGTGAGGTGGCACTCCTTGCGAAGTCTGTCGGAACCTAGAGGGCGACGTCCACCGAATGAAAACCCGTCGCAACTTCTGAGCAAAAACATGAAACTCGTCCTGTTACGATGGGAATCCCAGCGGAAGTCTGTCGGAACATGTGCTGAAAACGAAACTCATCTTGTTGCGACGAACTTCCAGCCATGTCTGTGTTGCAGAAGTGAAGGAGTTAAATATAAAACGAATAAATATTTACAGCATTGTATTGTCCATTAATACTGGTATTGTTATATTATCGACAAATATACCCATTTGTTAATTAAACTAGCCAGAGACTGGAACACTGAAATAATTTCTAAATGTCGAGGAAGTAAGAAAATATAGATCCATTCTTTATCTGAATTATAAAATGAAGAGTATAAAAAAGAACTAAGTAGATAAAACATGCAATTAAGATCGCTTCTCACGAAATACGTCACAACAGCCTTTAAACCACTTAAATTTATAAACTATTTTTCTTATTCCATCTAGATAACACAGTACTCTGAGGTAAGTTATAACTGTCGTTTTGGTACTTGCGGTTTTATTCAGTCTTACAGTTAAAACTAGAAGTCCTGTCATGAAATGCGCACAAATAGCACGTTGATATTAGGGCTGTCGCGATTATTCGATTAGTCGACTAACCGTCGACCATTGAAGTAGTCGACGTTTTTTATTTTTAGTCGATCGTCGTTCATTTTCAAGGTGGTACACGTCTACTACACGTCGCGGCTAAATTGCATTGTTTTGTGAGGTGAATGATCAATGAAGGTGAATAACTTTAAATATCTAACCATAGTTAACATTCATATCCGGAAGACTGTACGACTGTCACTGACTGTGTAAGAAAGAACACTCACAGTTACTCGAGAAGAATAGATTCTTCTGAATTTCTCCAGTCTTGTACACACGAATGCACCCATTGGAAAACCCAAAGCGCGGAAGTGACAAAATTATGACGAAAGTCAGAACGTCAGATCACTTCTCAAAGTTCGGAACTTCAGACTAAGATCCAATTTTAACAACTGACGAGGGAATGCATAGATCTCAATGTTCAAAATTTCGAGAAACTTATTGCAGAAAGGAAACATATGCAGGAACGTTCTTTGGTAAATTCATTTTAATTCATCGGCTTCAATCTAGTTCAAACTTGGACCCGCAGTCAGTCATATTATTTTTGGGGTTGGTACGTCCTACAGGACGTACCAACCCCAAAAATTATATCACGGACTGTGGGTCCAAGATTGGACTACATGTAGCTTCAATTGTTGTTCCCACAACCCCACTTCGTCTGAACACACTGGTGCCATTGTCATTTTCAGAGTTTTACGAACAGAAGAATGATTTGCTAAAAAATCATGGGAAGCGACTATTAATCGACTAACCGTCGATTACTGGTCACGATTAGTCGATCACAAAAAATGATAGTCGCGACAGCCCTAGTTGATATGCGCGTTAATATGCGCGTTATGGCCCAAGTAAGGCTATCAAATTCTGTACATATGGCCTGTACACAAGCAATGTTTCAGCCAATGGACCTCCGGGTAACCCGGAGGTCCATTGGCAGAAACATTGCATGTGTTTGCTATGAGTAACCAGGAGAACCTGCCGTGGTTTGGATGCCATTCGATATGGCAATTGCGCGCAATTCCAACGCGCTATTAAGCCTACATAAGCGCACTATTCGTGACAGGACTTCTAGTTTTAACTGTATACAGTACAGTCGCCCTAGACTGATCGTATTCCACGCATGGGCAGTGGTGTCCACGTATGCGTTATCGGCTAATAGAAATCATCGTCAGCAAGATTTTAATTAATGAAGCACCGGGTTGTACCCGGGTTGTACCGGTGCGGGTTGTACCCGGTGCTTCATAAATTAATTTTTTGATGGTTATTCCTATAATTAGTGTTTGGGATGTTATCTTATTGCGTTCGTGAAAATATTGTCCACCCGTTAAAAATGACCAGCCCACGGCGGCCGTAATTTAAATATACATCCTGCTTATAGCCAGGAAATTGACTTATAATGTGTTATTTAAATATGCCGGTAACAGGGAATCGCAAAGTCATTTTGAAACTTTCATTCCAAATGTTCTCGCAAAATCTGACATCAAATACATGTCGACCCTTGAGTGTAACAAGGTACTATCTGTTATGCTAAAGTATTTTGTGAATAATGGTGGACAGTTATGGCTCTCACGGTGGGTAAAAAGATTAATTTAAGCATAATTTATTTGGACTAGGATTGGAGGACAAATGCTTTCCACGTATCAGCTCGCCACGATATCTCTGTATCAATCTATCACTGCTCGCCATGATATTTCTGTATCAATCTATCACAGCTCGCCACGATATCTCTGTATCAATCTACCACTGCTCGCCATGATATCTCTGTATCAATCTATCACAGCTCGCCATGATATCTCTGTATCAATCTATCACAGCTCGCCATGATATCTCTGTATCAATCTATCACAGCTCGCCATGATATCTCTGTATCAATCTATCACAGCTCGCCATATCTCTGTATCATTCTATCACAACTCGCCATGATAGCTCTGTATCAATATATCACAGCTCGCCACGATATCTCTGTATCAATCTATCACAGCTCGCCATGATATCTCTGTATCAACCTATCACAGCTCGCCATGATATCTCTGTATCAATCTATTTCAGCTCGCCATGATATATCTGTATCAATCTATCACAGCTCGCCATGATATCTCTGTATCAATCTATCACAACTCGCCATGATATCTCTGTATCAATCTATCACAGCTCGCCATGATATCTCTGTATCAATCTATCACAACTCGCCATGATATCTCTGCATCAATCTATCACAGTTCGCCATGATATCTCTGTATCAATCTATTACAGCTCGCCATGATATATCTATATCAATCTATTACAGCTCGCCATGATATTTCTGTATCAATCTATTACAGCTCGCCATGGTATCTCTGATCAATCTATCACAGCTCGCCATGATAGCTCTGTATCAATCTATCAGAGCTCGCCATGATATCTCTGTATCAATCTATTACAGCTCGCCATGATATCTCTGTATCAATCTATTACAGCTCTCCATGATATCTCTGTATCAATCTATTACAGCCTGAACTGGTAAATCGTTTCCACCTTGTTTCGTGTATTGATGATGTAAAGTGTCGTTTCTCTGTTTTTTCCAGAGACTAGGATATATTCGGACAGCCACCTTTTCTTGAGAACACGAGATGGTTCAATCCCTTTTATAGAAAGTCGAGGTGATGTTAGTGAATCCGTGAAAAAACCCTTTACTTAATGCAAATGATATCACAATGTATTATTTTAAAAACTGTTCTTTTGAGATTTTCAGATTTTTTTTTAAAAAATGCCAAGAAACCATATCACGTGACGCTCCATTGGGAAGAGCTCGACAAAAATAATATTTTTTCATCTACCGAATTTGCACATTACGCAAGCGGATGCGAGAGGATGTGGGCGGGCGTACGCGGGCGCGGGTGGACGCGAGTGGATATAGACGGTTCATCAGGTAAAGGTTTCAACGACTTCGTATATTCTAATAACTTCGCGAAGAATTACTTCCCTTTTATGGTCTTGACCACGTTTCTTGAATACTCGATTTGTTTTGTAAATAGTTTTTCTGGTCAACGCACTGTAGAAAAAACCCTTTCACTACTTCCCGCTATTCTCTATTAACCCTTTAGCCCTCTGTTACTGGAATGGTATCACCTAAGCGTATATTTAGTGAGATGGGTCAGTTCAATAACAATATACAGGAAGGATACCAGTAGGCTGACAGTAGGCTGCCAGTAGACACGCCAGTAGGCTGCCAGGAGACACGCCAGTAGGCTGCCAGTAGACACGCCAGTAGGCTGCCAGGAGACACGCCAGTAGGCTGCCAGGAGACACGCCAGTAGGCTGCCAGGAGACACGCCAGTAGGCTGCCAGTAGACACGCCAGTAGGCTGCCAGGAGACACGCCAGTAGGCTGCCAGGAGACACGCCAGTAGGCTGCCAGAAGACACGCCAGTAGGCCGCCTGTAGACACGCCAGTAGACTGCCAGTAGACACGCCAGTAGGCTGACAGGAGACACGCCAGTAGGCTGCCAGGAGACACGCCAGTAGGCTGCCAGGAGACACGCCAGTAGGCTACCAGGAGACACGCCAGTAGGCTGCCAGTAGACACGCCAGTAGGTTGCCAGGAGACACGCCAGTAGGCTGCCAGTAGACACGCCAGTAGGCTGCCAGTAGACACGCCAGTAGGCTGCCAGTAGACACGCCAGTAGGCTGCCAGTAGACACGCCAGTAGGCTGACAGGAGACACGCCAGTAGGCTGCCAGTAGACACGCCAGTAGGCTGACAGGAGACCCGCCAGTAGGCTGCCAGTAGACACGCCAGTAGGCTGACAGGAGACACGCCAGTAGGCTGCCAGGAGACACGCCAGTAGGCTGCCAGGAGACACGCCAGTAGGCTGCCAGTAGACACGCCAGTAGGCTGCCAGTAGACACGCCAGTAGGCTGCCAGGAGACACGCCAGTAGGCTGACAGGAGACACGCCAGTAGGCTGCCAGGAGACACGCCAGTAGGCTGCCAGAAGACACGCCAGTAGGCTGCCAGTAGACACGCCAGTAGGCTGCCAGTAGACACGCCAGTAGGCTGCCAGTAGACACGCCAGTAGGCTGACAGGAGACACGCCAGTAGGCTGCCAGTAGACACGCCAGTAGGCTGACAGGAGACCCGCCAGTAGGCTGCCAGTAGACACGCCAGTAGGCTGACAGGAGACACGCCAGTAGGCTGCCAGGAGACACGCCAGTAGGCTGCCAGGAGACACGCCAGTAGGCTGCCAGTAGACACGCCAGTAGGCTGCCAGTAGACACGCCAGTAGGCTGCCAGGAGACACGCCAGTAGGCTGACAGGAGACACGCCAGTAGGCTGCCAGGAGACACGCCAGTAGGCTGCCAGAAGACACGCCAGTAGGCTGCCAGGAGACACGCCAGTAGGCTGCCAGTAGACACGTCAGTAGGCTGCCAGTAGACACGTCAGTAGGCTGCCAGGAGACACGTCAGTAGGCTGCCAGTAGACACGCCAGTAGGCGGCCAGGAGACACGTCAGTAGGCTGCCAGGAGACACGCCAGTAGGCTGCCAGTAGACACGTCAGTAGGCTGCCAGTAGACACGCCAGTAGGCTGCCAGTAGACACGTCAGTAGGCTGCCAGGAGACACGTCAGTAGGCTGCCAGTAGACACGTCAGTAGGCTGCCAGTAGACACGCCAGTAGGCTGCCAGTAGACACGCCAGTAGGCTGCCAGGAGACACGCCAGTAAGCTGCCAGTAGACACGCCAGTAGGCTGCCAGTAGACACGCCAGTAAGCTGCCAGTAGACACGCCAGTAGGCTGCCTGTGGGTCAGTCCAATAACAATATACAGGCAGGATAAAAGAATAACTGAGGTCTGCAGCCGGACGGGAGGATAAAATAATAACTGAAGTCTGCAGCCGTCCGGCTGCAGGCTGCAGTTATTATTTAATCATCAATGCCCCGTGAATAGACAGACATCTTATAGTAAGACGAAAATGGGACGAAATTATGCCTTTGGCCGAAAAATACGTCTTGCGTGTTGTAAGGGTTAAGATGAATGTAACTCTATGACTCTTTCAATACTTCCTCGCCATTATTCTTTATAACATATGAGGTTGGATGACCCTTCCTAACCGCTGGCATAGTGAATGATTCTTCGGTCCATTTTGCAAAATAACCTTTAAAAAATGTAATTTGTTCCCCTTTTTGGTAGCTATCATTGCGATTAATCTGTCGGTGCGTTTTGCCAAATAACCTTTCGCAAAGTTTTCTAACTTTACTGATTCTCACATTGTTGCCAATTTTGAACTTGAGAAAACTTTGTAAGAATGGGTCGTCCATCACCTATCTGACAAGCGTAAAACGTCTCCTTAATAATATGTCTTTGTGCTTATAGCAGTTGGAACATTCCGATGCAGAGATGACCGGTGTGGTTAAGAGATTTCACTTTGACATGGAAAAGTCTCAGTATTATTCTTGGTAAATTATTTCCATATCTTGGTATTCAGAGTTCTTTTATTTTTATTTTTGCTTAAAACGTCAGAACACAATAATCTCCCGGAGCCTCCTCTTCGTAATACAACTCATCTATGACAGATTATCTTCTAACAATGTCAGCTCTACACATAATGAGTCGACCATGCCACCTTACCTTTTCGTTCCGATGGTATGGTTAGGGTTGGAGTCTTGCCCAGTGGGCTCCTGTTTTAAGAATTGAAATGTTCGTTATAGTCGATCATCTCTTGTTGAGATGTTATTTTACTTCAGAGCCCGTTCCAATACTCATCATTTATTGGGAGAAAACGTGTCCTACCATTCGTCCCTTGAGTGCCAATGTGTTATATGTGCCAGTTTGTTGTATACTTGAATGATAACTTTATTTTTGTAATTCATCGTTGTAGGTTCAGAGTTCAGAATACCTTGGTCCCAACTCTCCTTCCTTGAGTTCGACATTGATGAAATATTGAGTTTTTTTGCAAGACTTGATTTTTTCGCAAAATCGTCGGTGAAAAGAAACATGTTATCGAGAATATTCACATGTCGAACCAGCGAAAACGCATTCATTTCGTTCGATTTTTTGATCAGTGGAGGTTCTTGTAGACGTTCCAATAATCTAAGTTCTACTAAAGCTATCTCATTTGTGTATTTCCTCTACTCACCACTCACCGTAACACAGAAAGTAACACAGCTTCAAACAATCGCACCTCTTCAAGATCTGTCTCTTTCTTTTGTCGGTAGTTCTCTCTGGTTGTTAACCTTTTACCCAACGCAGACGATATCTAAATTAACTATTTTAAATATCATTTTTTTAAATTTTTCAAAACAGTTCAACAAAACTATATCATGTGCCTCCCTCGTTGGAACGAGCTCAACGAGCTCGTTCCAAGGAGGGGGTCACATGATATGGTTTTGTTTACATTTTTTTAAATATAATATTTTTTCAACTGCTGAATTTGCATATCACGCGGGCGGATGCGGCCGATTCGTTGGGTAAAGGGTTAATGACAAACGAGATTGGGTTTCTGTGCCTTGGTCAGAAACTAACCCTCCTTGATGATATTCAAGACATAAACACCCAGACTAGAGATAAAATTAGTATGGGATTCGCTCAATGGCATTAGAATCGCGATTGTGTACTGGAGACGGTCTAACATGTTTCTGACTCGAAATCTGTCGTGCTGTTTTTTTTATACCTTCCGGGGTCACACATCCAGGATTTTCCAGAGAGAAAATTAGTTTCAGTCTCATACAGTTAAAACTAGAAGTCCTGTCATGAAATGCGCACAAATAGCACGTTGATATGCGCGTTAATGTACGCGTTATGGCCCAAGTAAAGCTATCAAATTCTGTACATATGGCCTGTGCACACGCAATGTTTCGGCCAATGGACCTCCGGGTAACCCGGAGGTCCATTGGCAGAAACACTGCATGTGTTTGCTATGAGTAACCAAGAGAACCTGCCGTGCTTTGGATGCCATTCGATATGGAAATTGCGCGCAATTCCAACGCGCAATTAAGCCTAGATAAGCGCACTATTCGTGACAGGACTTCTAGTTTTAACTGTAATTATGTTGTTTGACATCGTTCAGGCGGTATCCAAACTCGGCCAACGTGACTCCTCCTAAAACGGCACTGAAAAGTTGGAATGGCCCGGTAACATCTGTGCTTTCTGTGATTGATCTCTCGGATATTTTTTAATCCTTTGAACCGAAGGTCCGCTTTTTCGGTCCAGGAACATGATACGTCTTAATTTCATTAAGTAGGCTGGCTGCTAAGTGAATGTGTTGGGTAGATTAATTAATATTGTCAGTGTGTAGCCTTAGGTCTGCACGTTAAAAATATTAAATGAGTCTACCCTCAGATGATGAATATGGACTATTCCAGTTATGTTACTGTCGTTGAACTGTCATGGAAGATACCACCTGGGTTCAAATAAATAAGGTCATATAATAAGTGTTATGATTTGCGGTCCTGTGGACATTGTTCATGTTGAAGAAATTTTGAATTCTGTACAAGACACTGATAATTCAATATTGATTACCTGTGGTACAGAAACTCCATCATCGGCATCGGTTATCAGGTCATCTAAAGTGACGAAACTATCAGATTTCAACAACCTGGGAATACAATCTGCCATTCATACTGAAACATCATATACTGTGACTGGAACAGGTGTGCCCAACTCCTGGTTGTGTTCGATAACCTGATTCACAACGGCTTATTTACCACAAACCCATGGGACCGCACAACGCCTTATTTACCCCAGACCCATGGGACCGCACAATGCTTTATTTACCCCAGATCCATGGGACCGCACAACGCCTTATTTACCCCAGACCCATGGGACCGCACAACGCCTTATTTACCCCAGACCCATGGGACCGCGCAACAAATGGATGTATGCTTCCAATGAGGATCCATGTTTTCGGCTGCATTTGACGTGGTACTCGCCTTTTATAGGTTTTGTCGTCTACCATATATGCTCATCAAGGCTTTAGGTGCTACCACGACGTTGATGTTTCGTCATTTCCCAACAGGGAACTTATCAGAAAGCTTAATGTTTCAATAAGACTGAAATCCGCGTACTATGTTTTCGGCTCCAGAACGATATGTTACCTATCGTTGTTGCCACGTGTAATATTTGAAATGAGGTTGCCCGTTTCTCAATTATATTTTTCCCGTTAAAGGAGTGAGTTATAAACCGCTTCTTTTATGTAGATTGTTTCACGCGTACAGCAGACGATGTTCAAATGAAGTGATGTTTATGTTTTCAGCTAAGATGGCCCCTTATCTGATTTAATTAGTACTTGTTCAGTGATGACGTAGCGCATACGAGAGGTTTATTTACTAACCTTGTTGCTTTATTTATTTCACGATGTGGGTTTTCGTGTATGGTTGAACATAAACTTCTACCTGCAACCCTGAGACCATGTTACCGACAGTTTATCACAATAACTTATAACAATAACTTATATTGTCTCCCACGATGTCCAAAGTTCTTCATGTATAGACCGACTATCTCAAGTGGCGGGTTGTCAAGCTCCATATACATTCCCCACCTCCAGGTGATCCACCTAAACGCCTCGGCGTTCAAATATCTCGATCCTATAAATACGAAATGACTCAGAAACGTATGTTGAAAAGATATAATATTATAACATCCACCTCATTTCCAGATTAACCAAAACACATTTTGTTTGCAGAAGTGATTCAATGCCAAATTGTTTAATCTTTGAGTTTCACACAGAACCATCAATAATGGAGAAGGTTTTGTTCACACAAGGGAACTTATCGGGTATTGACGTAACAGACATCACGAATAAACTCAGTCCGCAAGGCGTAACTGAAGTCAAACAAATTGAAATCAAAACGGATGGTCAAATAGTGAAAACCAACACATATATTTTTAGTTTTAAGCCTTTACCCAACGTAACGGCCAAAACCGGCCAGCGCTATTCTAATAAAAACGCCAATTAATTTTCATTATTTTTTTTATATTTTATCTCAAAACCATAGGTTATGCCTCCTCATTGGAACGAGCTCATCGAGCTCGTTCCAATGAGGGACCAAAACCTACGTTTTTGAGACAAAAAATGAAAAAAGTAGTTATTCAAGAATTTTATTTGCATGTGTCGTCTGTTTTTCATGTTAGGTAAAGGGTTAATACCTCACAACAACCTAAAAGTACCAAGGAGGGATAGTTGAACATCAACGTTGATTTACTTATTCGAAACCTCTTCGTTGTTTCAGGTGCCAGAAGTTTGGTCACGGTCAAAATACATGACGAGGTCAACCAAAACGTCACAAGTGTGAAGACAAACATGACCAAAAACAATGTGAAAAAGTACCACAAAATTGTCTCAGTAATCAAATGACATCCTGAATTGATTGTTCCATTTGACAAAAAGACAAATTGATACAACGAATTAAATATGGCCATTAGTTAGTTGGATAATCACATGCAGACACATTGAAACAAAAAGCGCCAACAAACTCGGTAGCATGCTATACATCACAGACGTCGCTCAAAGACACGCTTTTACAATCGTACAGTCCAATCAATGCGAACCAAATTCAACCCCAACAAGCCATCCTCCCCAACAAAGAACAGAAGAAAAACCAGAACACACACAGGGACGAGAAAATCGTAAATCTGGACAGATTAAGGAACAAATAACTATAACAGGCTGCAAATGGACACCTAATAAACCAAACAGCAGCAGACACAGAGATCACAACAAATCGGAGTCAGAATCTGACGGGGAAGTTAGAGCACGAAAATAAGAAAAACGAAAAGGAAAAACAAATACAAGAATACAATAGAACACCCAATGATCTTTAACAGATCTGAAGGCTTTGAACAGCTGGAAGTGGTTGAGTGCATCGACGAAACGTTCGGGAAACTACGCTCGCCTCTCTCAGAATAGGTCCCCGTGATGTAAATCACCCAAGAAATGTACTGGGGATATTTCGCTCATATGTCCACCATCGAATCCCCCGACCAAACCTTGGATAACAAAAGCAAAAATAATATAATATAATGGAATTGTCGAGGTTTTAGAGCGCATTTTAGTTAACCCTTAACCCAGCGCTATTCACAAAATTCACCATTCAGTTTTTATTATCTTTTCATTTTTTGTCACAAAAACATAGCTTCTTACCCCTCTTTGAGCTCGTTCCAAAGAGGGGTGATAAGCTATGTTTTTTAACAAAAAATCAAAACAATTGGTGCTTCAAGAATTTTATTTACAATTGCCGTCTGCTTTTCGTGTTAGGTAAAGGGTTAATGAACTAGGCTTTCATAGTCAAAAATATAAGCCTGCTTCAGGAAACACTCACAAAGAAACCTGATGCCTGCGATCACTCCATGTTCAGTTATTACACTTCTTATAACGCCAGATGAGGGTAATCTGCATGCTCGTGGAGCGTCTGTCTTGGTCAGAAACGACATTATTCACATTCTGTACCTTTGCAGCCCAATTTACAGGCTGTAATGGTACGCCTAACGGTGGAGAAGACAGTCACGTTATGTCCAAATAAAACCCTTCGGCTGATTGACCTTGAACGATTGATTCGTCAGCTCCCAACTCCCTACATAATTGCTCATAACCCCCTTTGGGTATTTCCTGCAGCAAATAAGATAAAAACCAAAACGTTTATCTCAAAATAAACCTTATTTCAAAATATGACTTGTGTTTGTTTAATGATGGGTCTGACACTTATCTGCCTCCTGCATCTGGTTCAAACACTTTCACCGATCTCACAATAACATGTCCTTCGATCTCCCTTGATTTTTATTGGAGGGTTGAAGATGGTTTATGCGGGAGTGACCATTTTCCAACTGTGTTGGAAAGTATGGTTCCTGTGGACTAGGCAAGTCAACCGGTAGCTGAACCGGTACCGGTGCCTCTGGTTCCCTCATGCTCCAACTGGCATCGGTACTGAAGCTTTTGTCCCGCCCGTACCGGGACAAAATTATTTTATGGGGAAATTCCTAACTGAACGAGGGTAAACGGACTAATAATTCGTCCCTAGAGTTCCAACTCCGAAGACGAATTGTGTATGTCACTCTTACCTTACAGACATACTTTCAGCATATTTGTGAATGAACATATCAAAACACTCTAAAGGGGCATGTTTTGTCTGCACTACCACCCGGATAAGGCCGAACATTTTAACTTTCCAAACGTGGCATTAAAGACATTGCAAGCACCGTCATCGGCTACTTCAAAGCAATTATTCTGTGGCGACATCAAAGTAATCATAAAGCACGATTTTCGTGCTTTATGATTACTTTGATGTCGCCGCAGAATAATTGGTACGATGTCATGTTTGTCTTTGCGATCTTGGAGACTGAGTCAGTTTAAATACGAATTTCTCCCATCTGATTGTGATGTCATCTAATTGTTGACTTGTCCCGGTACCGGTACCGGTTTCGACGGGACAGGGCCTGTCCCATACCGTTATCGGTTATGTTGGTACCGGCGGTACTTTGACGTGCCTGCTGCGAACGATGAGAGGGTGCAGCAGAGAAATTTTAAAAAAAGCAAACTGGGACAATTTCTCGATGATTTCTTCTGATCGGCTCATACGAGAGACGTTTCAAGAAAGTGCTGACCAACTGGAACATTTTATTGAGTTATTACTGGACATTTCAAACACAACCATTCCAAAAACCTCAACAATTCCAAAAGGTTTCCCCAAATCATAGTTGGATGATGGTTTCAAACAGGCAAGAATTTAATAAGTTATGCACTACAGATAATTTGGACAAACCATGTATAAACCGAGCAAAAGTAAGCCGACTTGTAAAACGAAAAATAGAATGGTACATGCAGGACTGGCATTCTAGAAAATCAAGGACTGCCAAACAATTGCCCTCTCAGATAGCTTGGCAGAGCAATTGCACCTAAAAGTTTTAATTGTAATGTGTATACTTGTATGCTATTTTGGTTTTATTCACTTCAAAGTATCACTATTGTGACTGAACAATTATGCTACATTCAGCTACATAGTGGCAAAATTGGCACACACATTTTCTCAATGTGTAAAATGTTGCATTCAATTTTTCTGTGACTGTGTTCTTCACTCAAAATGTATCCAGATGCGACACAGAATGGGTTATAAATTATTGTGTGAATCAATGGAGCACTGACAAAGTTTTGTCCTCTGAATGCCAGTGTGTTCTGTGTGCCAGTAGGCTGCCAGTAGACACGCCAGTAGGCTGCCAGTAGACACGGCAGTAGGCTGCTAGTAGACACGCCAGTACGCTGCCAGTAGGCTGCCAGTAGACTCGCCAGTAGACTGCCAGTAGACACACCAGTAGGCTTCCAGTAGACACGCCAGTAGACTGCCAGTAGGCTGCCAGTAGACACGCCAGTGGGCTGCCAATAGGCTGCCAGTAGGCTGACAATAGACACGCCTGTAGACACGCCTGTAGGCTGCCAGTAGACACACCAGTAGGCTGCCAGTAGACACGCCAGTAGGCTGCCAGGAGACACGCCAGTAGGCTGCCAGTAGGCTGTCAGTAGGCACATGGAACACATTGGAACTCAGGAGAAGAAGTAGATTTTAAAGACAGTCCCAAGCAGGTCTAGCATTCCAGAAAATCAAGGGGTGCAAAAAATTGCCCTCATCAATTTTTCCTAGGCGTGCAGCACTCTTGCACTCCTAAAGAATGCCAGGCCTGTACTTGGGAAACTTATGTTCTTAAACTTAACCAACACAACACATACATCAAGAAAATTTGGAAAATGTCTTTTAAAAACTAAAGGTAAAGAAACAAAATCAACTGTACAACACCTCAACGATAACATAAATTACATCGAAGAATGAAATATGAATGCAATTGGCCTTTACATTTTCTAAATATTCGTCGTCTGAAAACTTCAATCCAAAATTCGTTAAATATGAAACACAACATGGAAAACAAAAAATCAAATTTTTATCTGACAATTGAGAAGAATACAATGAACCTTTCTCCATGGAAGAATTATATAAACCAATCATATATCTCACGTCACTTCCTTGCATTCTGATTGGCTGAAAGATTATACCCTATTTCGTGTAGTTTGCATCCAAAGAACTGACCAGGCACTACACCCAGGCACTACACCTTTTCTATTTTTAGCACACTACTATATCAGTTTTCTTTTCATACTGGGCGAATAAAACTGATCAGGTTAAATTTAAAAATCGATTCACAGAGGCACAACATCCACAAAACGACCCGGAAAGAAATCATTGTAGAAAAATGTATCGCTTTTCCATTGTTGAAGTCACATTTTTCGAGGCGTTCATTTTATTCCTTGAGAAGATGATCCATATCTCGTTTCGAAGAGAATGATCCATACCTGGATCCAACTGTCATGAGAACGCGTCCGGATATGAAAAATCGTTTGTTTCGCTGCTCATATTATTTCGCTATTTAATTGTATGTTTTGGGCAGTAAATGAATAAATAATGGAATTCAATTGAATCTTCGGAGTTTGTATCCCGAGCTGACCCATTCGGTAATGTATATGTGTGACAAATGTGTGGAAATTACCAAACTGCGTTGTCAAATTTCGAAAATGTTAGTTTTCATTCGCGAGTTGCGCGATTCTAGAATACACAGTTCCGTTTGGGAGAAATGTTTTGTTTAACCTTGCCGACCGATTCAAAATCTGTCTTCTGCTCATATCAATAATCCAAGTTAGCCGTGTTTTGGAAGAAGAAAATGTTTTTTAAAAACTACATGGTATTGTTTTTCTATATAACGCTGGTTGGTAGGGCTGCTACCTTGGTAATAGATTAACAAATCGGACAGATGTTTTTCTTGATGGGTGTTCGATATAATATAAGGATTAGTGCATGTCTTGTCGTTGACTATGCCATATAGTGCTTCTCGGCGGGAACTACACCACCTCACTGGGCACTATATGGGCGTAGTCAACGACAAGCCATGCATTATTCCTTAAACATATCGTCGCGTGAGAACCATAGGGTTCTATCTTCCAGTGGAAGATAGAACCTTATGGTTCTCACACGACGATATACTGGAACTGAACCGGATGCCATAGACTACTAAATTTTAAAACATCTGCCTCAAACTTCACGTGAACGTTTACTATCAGTTATCAATGACATATCGTCGTCTGAGTGCTAGAATGTTCTATGTCCCTTACGGGGCATAGAACATTCTAGCACTCAGGCGACGATATGGACGAGTGGCAAGTTTCCACTTCCTCACGAATAGCAACAATAATTTTTCATTAACAAGTTGCTCTCTTTGTAAAACCTTGGAAAAGATGCTCAATGATCCATTTGTGTGGTTTCTGGAATCGAACAATCTGCTTACGAATGTTCGCACTGGAACCAGAGAGGTCCTGTATATCACGTGGTTAGACTTGAAACGTTTATACGAAATTCCATTTCCGAGAAAGAACACGTGGATGCCATAGTCTTTGATCTTTTGAAGGCATATAATACAACGTGCAAGTATGGGATTTTAAAAATGTCTGTTTTAGTATGGGATTGAGAGGGCGTATGCCTCTTTTTATAGACATGATTTTAAAGGATCATCATTTTATCTACATAAATGCGAATGTCTGTATCTATATCTCTATCTCTCTATCTTTGTTCCGGGTGAACTCCTCTGTTTCTCGACCGATCGATCTCAAATTTTCTACACGGGGTAATTCGTCCCTGCGAGTAACATGGGATGGCTGCCGTGCACATGCGGTGTGACCTTGACCTTGAAATTGATGACCTTGACCTTTTATTTCGAAAACGGCTGGGCCGATCGGGCTAAAATTTCATATGCGCGGGTATATTGACCCATCGATCATTTTGACTTTATCGGGGTGCCAATGCGGGGTGACCTTGACCTTGAAATTGTTGACCTGACCTTCTATTTCGAAAATTGACCTTGAAATTGGTGACCTTGACCTTCTATTTCGAAAACGGCTGAGCCGATCATATTTTCCCGTGCAACGCCGGGTATTCACCCGCTAGTAAATAATATATAATTAAAATCCATATGGAGTCCGCCACACGTCAATCTGATATGATAAAAAAGAGCCGTGATCCACATATTTTTCCTTGGCTTCAAACAAAAAGCCTGAAACAAATTCTCTGAAGTTTAAGCAGAAATATCGTCGCCTGAGTGCTAGAATGTTCTATGTCCTATAGGGGAAATAATACATAGTCCCATAGGGGAGATAATACATAGTTCCATAGGGGACATAGAACATTCTAGTACCCAGGAGACGATATGCTAAAAACACAAGCCATTGTTACTGGTGATCAAATCTTGAACACATCGAAAATATGTAACAAAAGAAGTCGATTTTTTCCGACTCTCTTTCCTCTTTGCTAGCTTTACTCAACCCCAAGTTGAATAACCCCCTCATTTGGAACTTCGTGAGAAACTGAATACTATCATGACTGACTAATGTGATATCGTGTTTTGTTGGTTACCTGGATATATTGGTATCTTCGGGGTCACCAGAGAAGACAGTGCAGCAAACAGACTTTAAACAAGCCTCTCACTGATTTAAAAAATCACTTCAGTGATTACAAGCCACATATCAATAAGTATATCAAATCTGTGTGGCAGATGGAGTGCAACTTCTAATCATTACTCGTCTAGTAACCTTTGTAGAAAAGATCATGTAATTCTGACAAGGCGTCACATTGGTCACACAATAATTACACATTCATTTTTGTTAGAGGGTTTAAATGCGACTCGAGTGTGTTCCTTGCCAGCAGATATTGTCTGTGGAGCGCATTCTTTTACACTGAACTGTTTAATCATGTCAGAGGGTAGTATGTCTCTAAATGATCTCTAAGAGATATATTTTATCATACGAACCCGCACAGCATTTTGTCATATCTTAAAGTAATGAACCTTTTTAACAAATTTTAAAATTGTATTTATTATTTTAAACTAGATCTTTGTCTCGAATCGTCAGGCTGATTTATACGATATTCACTTCTCTGGGATCATGGCTCATTACTGTTCAAACCATTCCTACCTTTTACTCTTCGACATATCTATTGTACTTTTATGCACCATAATTGAGTGAATTATTCAATCTTTATACCTTATACTTGACAATGGCTTGTTTTACTTCTCGCCAGGATATGGTGTTATGCAACAGTAAATAAATAATTTAAGTGTACGAGACATTTCGTATTTAAATCGTGACCTATCTGGTATTCTTTTTATCACATAATTGAAGCCCTTAATAAACGTAACGTCCAAACCCGAGCGGTGCTGTTCACAAATATCAACAACTAATGTTTTTCTCAATATCATTTTAACCCTTTCAAATGCTGCGTATCTGTCCATGAGAAGACAACAAAGTAAAACTGGGAAGAACGATCAGTAAATACATAGAACGACATACGCGTGTTAATGGGTTAATCGATCCGGCACGAGTGCCAGCGCGGAAGGATAAAAAGAGAGGCCACAGGCCTCGAGTTTTATCCTTCCGCGACAGCACAAGTGCCATATCGATTAACTTGTCGTTCTGTGTTTATTACATGCCTCAACGTCTGTAAAAGCAATTATTAGAATGACAATTCATTTGACAACAGTTACTATCAACAAAAGAAAACATGTTATCCTCAACTAAATTTGCGAGGGGAACCTGTGTTACAATTTTTAGCTATCGCTAGCGATTCAAATTGCAATTGTGGGGCACGATTTGTTGAAAATTCCAGTCAAATTTCACTTCTACTTAAAAATAGTTCGTCAACGATTTCGGCTTGTTGTGTGGGCAGTTTTGTTTTAACCTTATTTGTTTTACAAGGATTGGCGAACAACTTATTCAACTTATATTAACGCTTCTCATTGGCCCAATGACATAGGTGTGTGGAATGACCTTCGCAACGGCAACTTTTGCAGCCTCGCTAGAATACAAATGTATAACAAATGGATCTGCACGGAGTGTATCTTTCTCCGCACAGAGGACAGCCATTTTACGTCATCACCCGATAGGCCGGTACCCTGTCACAGTATCAACCCCACAACTGATGCTGACAGGGAGTGTTCGAACACCTCAAGAACTTTCCCCGACCGCGGATAGATCCCGGAACCTCCGGCACCAGAGACCAGAGCACATATCCACTCGGACACCATGAGTTTGCCAGGTAATAAAAATCATCAGCAGCCAAATTTCAATTAATGATGTCCACGCATGCGTTTACCAGGTAATAAAAATCATCAGCAGCAAAATTCTGATTGATGAGGCACCCGGTGCTTCACTATTTAAATGTTTGATAAATGTTTCTCTAATTATTGTATGGAATCTAATATTATGGCGTCCGTGCAAATATTCCCTCTCGTGGAAAGTGACCAGTGAACGGTGACTGTACAGTAGTAGAGTTAACGAAATGAACGTCTTCAACAACAAAGAAAACAAATTCATTCCCACTTTCAAATATATGTTTCAGACGATATTTCTGCAATGTCATTTTTGGTCATGATTGTGTGATAAACAAAAGCTCACGCTAGCGCAATATCGCGTAAACATAAGTGAAAATGATGACCCAATATTAATATTAATCCGCGAAACAACTAGGTCCATAATTACATGTTCAGGGATTAACCCTATTGAACACTGGTGGTGTCTTCCATGTCAGTTAAATGGCAGTAATTGGAAGAGTCCATATCCATTATTTGGGGGTAGAGCAATTAATATTTTCAACGTGTAGACTTCGGGCATTGTAAATATTAATTGTTCTGCCCCACACATTCACTTAGCAAACATCATACTTAACCCTTTACCTAACGTAACGGACAAAACCGGCCAGCGCTATTCTCAAAAATCGCCACTTAATTTTCATTATTTTTTTCATTTTTTGTCTCAAAAACATAGGTTGTGACCCCTCGTTGGAACGAGCTCATCGAGCTCGTTCCAACGAGGGGTCATAACCTATGTTTTGGAGACAAAAAATGAAAAAAATTAGTTATTCAAGAATTATTTTTGCAAGTGTCGTCTGCTTTTCATGTTAGGTAAAGGGTTAATGAAATTATAATGTATCGTGTTCCAAGACCGGAAAAGTGGTCTCTCGGGTTTTAAGGGTTAAGGTCATACGGTAAATGGCGTCTAGCGAAACGATTATCCACTTTTGTTTTGCTACCAACCTTACGAGATTGTGGCCCATAACGCTTCGTGGCCTTGGGCCAAACACTATGTGAAGTATGGCAGGGACCAACACATACACGAACGAAAACACATGGAGACTAGATTGATGGAAATATAATGCTTGCTTGTTTGTTTATTATAGGCTAGCGACACTTTCAACACACAGTATTACAGTTTTATAGGTGGTGGGAGCCAGAGTACCCAGAGGCCTTGAGTGGTATAATCTCTCAACGTTCCATCTTCGACCTTTCAACGACCAATGTAGGTATCAGTTGTGTCAGCCATTCAAGATAAATTGATATTGATATATTTTCATGAAAACATTACATAATTAACCCTTTCAACACATGCGCCCTGGAAGGTATTATTTTATTCAATGCTGTCAACGGAGAAATGGGCAAAAACATCCTGGTTTGTTGGGAGGATCCGTAATAATTTAATCCAACAGCTCTGTGGAGTTGTTGGATTAAATTATTACCGAGTCTCGTTTCAGATTTGTTGCTCTTTATATCGTTCGCTCGGCCACAACCAATTTTTTCTTCACGCAAAAATTTATGAACTCCGATTTAAAAGGGTTGAAGATATACAGTTCTATAAAGCTTCGTCAAAAAAACACTTATACGTCACATATACCCGTATATAAAGTCTCGGTATATCATCTCTACACTGCAAAAAATATATGTTCTCTTAGGACCAAAACTGGTCCTAATCTTGTCCATGAGATGGAACCAGTTCTGTTTAAACAGTATTTATTTCAAATCAAATAAATTTACCAAGATTAGCAATCACTTTTAACAGAATATTACATGAACTGAAGTAGATTCAGCAGTAAACTTGGAGCTTATTCAACGCAGTCGCCATACATTTTGAAACAAAGGAGATATGAACAGTTGGCATATCGAACCAGTTTTGGTTCTGTATAAGTAGTATAGCTCGTATGTTTGAGGGATAGGTTGCCGGACCTCGGTGCCGGACCTCGGAAGTGACGTCATGTCACGTGACCCAGTGGCGCCATGTTGTGTTGTCATGGTAACCCGCGTGAGTGGCCATGTTGTGACGTCATCTCCATAGTGATACGTGGTGTGAGTGCGCATGCGCAGCACGTGTTGTTAGGGTGATACGTGTTTTCGTCGTCCATTTTGTATACTGGAGGCCGCCATCTTGGTTTCTATGGTAGCACGTGATTGCTATGTTACCTAAGGCCTACAATAGGATAGGGGTATGTTCGGTGGGTATGTTCCATTGAATCGGA
Organism: Pictodentalium vernedei; assembly: GCA_031216915.1. Taxonomy (NCBI): domain Eukaryota; kingdom Metazoa; phylum Mollusca; class Scaphopoda; order Dentaliida; family Dentaliidae; genus Pictodentalium; species Pictodentalium vernedei. Next base: position 3,703,347 of record CM062294.1, on the reverse strand, counting down.
GTAAATCTGATTACCACAAACAACCCGACAATCCCCCAAATCACCAAAATCCACCCAAAATCACCGAAATTGACTTTATTTTCCCAATTTATCAGCTTAGCACGTAGTGCTATAGTACTAAGGAGTACAAGGGTGTGCATTCGATTGAACAGGAGAAATGTTCTGGATTAGAATTTTCTCAGAATCCCTTTTTTTGGATCCCATGACGTGTTATTTTCCTATTAAGAGTAGCATGTAGTGCTATAGGACAAATTTACCCAGAATTCTCTGCTTCTATCTATATATGCAATAGTTATCGTCTATCTGACCCTGTTTGTTTGTTCTAGAGTATACTCCAGTAGCGTAGAAGAGCCTATTAGTTGGAACAGCTTTGCTTATTATTACTATATTTAGCAGTTTCTGGTCTATTCTTGTTAGTTCTGTCCCTATTCTAAGTACTCTTGTTGTTTCATATATCTAACTAAGCAATCAGATTGCTTGATTTCCCATAATGCAGTTATCTCCCTTGTGTATAACAAAAGCCTATATCCAATGGCACCCCAATGTTTTATGTGCCGATATGTGCTTATGTGAAAAGGCACAATGTGACACAATATGCCCTATCACATAGGCACATACGGGTATTTGAGGATACCTATGGCCTGGTATTGTATTATTTGAGGATACCTATTGAGGATACCTATCGAGGATACCTTTTATAGGATACTTATCTGAGGATACTATATAGGCTGTACATATCCCAATAGGTCTCTTGCTGGCCCTTAGTACTATTAATCCACCTGATGCATTATGTTATCCTATGACTGGTATAGGTAGTATGCAATGCTAGGCATAGGGGTATTGTGGGTAGGGGTACTGCCTGGTAGTTTACAACGTTACTATAGTATGGGCGGTATATACACCTATAGGCCCCTGTTAGTGCTTGGTACTATTAACCAACCGATTGCTTTGTTTTATTATATGGCTGGTATATGTAGTACGTTATGGTAGATTTAGTGATTTTGTGGGGGTGGGGGGTAATGCCTGGCAGTATAGAACGGTGGTATAGCATAGGCTGTACACATCCCTGTAGGTCTCTTGCTGGCCTTTGGTACTACTGATCCACCAGGTGCTTCATATTATTGAGCGGTATTCTGGGGTAGGGTCAATGCCTGATAATACAGAACGGCAGCAGAGTATGGTTGGTATATTCCCCTGTAGGTTCCATCCTAACAGGGTCAGATAGACGATAACTATTGCATATATAGATAGAAGCAGAGAATTCTGGGTAAATTTGTCCTATAGCACTACATGCTACTCTTAACAGGGAAATAACACGTCATGGGATCCAAAAAAAGGGATTCTGGGAAAATTCTAATCCAGAACATTTCTCCTGTTCAATCGAATGCACCCCCTTTTACCCCTTAGTACTATAGCACTACGTGCTAAGCTGATAAATTGGGGAAATAAAGTCAATTTCGGTGATTTTGGGTGGATTTTGGTGATTTGGGGGATTGTCGGGTTGTTTGTGGTAATCAGATTTACTCCGATTCAATCGAACATACCCACCGAACATACCCCTATCCTATTGTAGGCCTTAGCAATCACGTGCTACCACAGAAACCAAGATGGCGGCCTCCAGTATACAAAATGGACGACGGAAACACGTATCACCCTGACAACACGCACTGCACATGCGCACTCACACCACGTATCACTATGGAGATGACGTCACAACATGGCCACTCACGCGGGTTACCATGACAACACAACATGGCGCCACTACGTCACGTGGCATGACGTCACTTCCGAGGTCCGGCACCGAGGTCCGGCAACCTATCCCTCAAACATACGAGACATACTACTTGTATAGAACCAAAACTGGTTCGATATGCCAACTGTTCATATCTCCTTTGCTTAATAATGATTTGGGACAACCTCGTATAAGCTCTCAACTTACGGCTGAAACCCCCTCAATTTATGTTTAATTCTGTTAATATTTAATGTTAATCTTTACAAATTTATTTGATTTGAAATACATACTGTTTAAACAGAACTGGTTCCATCTCAGGGACAAGATTAGAACCAGTTTTGGTTCTAAAGAGAACCTATATTTTTTGCAGTGTACTTTCGTCGTAGGGTTTAGTGCCTTTGTGGTAGTGGGGAGGGGATCGTTCGAACATAAAGAGAACCTATATATTTTGCAGTGTACTTTCGTCGTAGGGTTTAGTGCCTTTGTGGGAGTGGGGGGGGGGGGGTCGTTCGAACATAAACGGAGACATCTCATTTACATGTTATTCAGTCCAACCAGCACGTACAGTGCGAGGAGAACGTCGCAGTTTGTATAATGTTTTAATCAAAACCCACCATACTCTCCTTCACCACCCCCCCCCCCCCCCACCACTGATACAATAAGAAAACGCCCCAGTTACAGAGTTTAGTCGATTGTTTCTGCAGTCGAACCGTTTACAGTGTAAGGTTTCGTTTCTAAATAACTTCATCATCTTTAAGGTCGGGTATTTCTGCTAGTCTAATATAAAGGGCATTCAATGCACGTGTTGGGAAGATCAATTAATATTTTCAACCCCAAGCCTTTGGCTGTGGGTTGAAAACACTAACTGATCTATTATACAAATTAAAGGCGAACTCCTCCCATACAGGCCATTTCAGCAATGCTGAAGGCGACGGCATTATGTATTATCGGGGCTAAAAAGGTTTGACAGGAAAATTAATGTATTGAATTCTTTTGAAAACATGAGTTTAATTTTCACTATTATTCTGTACAGTTATTGAATTCAATTCAAACCGTGGGTTTAATTTTCAGTATTGTACTGCTGTGGAAACATTTATACCTGATACCTATGGACAAAACTCTATCGATAAGTATATAGATCCCTTTATTACATTTATTAAAGATAAATATATATATATTTATTCGAGTACAGCAAACAGGAAAAGAGTGGTAGAAACAGTTCAGAAAAATGTTAAATTTCTGACAACAATTTCAATTCCGAGTGAATTTTCTGATATCGGTGGTAACAATTACATCTTTACTGTGAAGAAAAGGGGATTTGTTTCATTCAGCACTCCAATGGTTGGGTATATAATAATTGGAATGTAGAATTTCTTTGATACTAGTTGTATACATCGAATGTTTATAATTGACTCAAGAGAAGTGAATGTAATTGATTTGTACATCTTGTGTTTCAGAACAATGGAAGAACGCTATAGAACATAAAACATAATAGACGAAAGTTTCGAGCCTTTGTGGCAACAATTCAAAACAGGTCAACATGGAATAGATCTCAAGAAGAAATTCAAACAACAACGTCAAAAGACTTTGAGAAGAGAATTTAGTGATTTGATGGCTACGTTTGAGAACCTGAGCCGCCAGAGGGAGGCTGTACGACAAAGATCAAATAAACACAAAAGCTTATCGCGAAATGTAGCAAAACTTCGTGGAGAAATAACACCAAGAGATGAGAATTTTGATGAACAGGTTCAAGGAAATCAGTTAGGTGATAGGAAAGTGTTTGGAGTATTCCCAAGCCTTGATACAGACAAACTTGGAACTAAGATCGAATCGGAAGAGAAAACGCCACTTTCTGGTAATAAATCTAAACAGGATTCCAAAAAGAGTTTTCCGCCATTTAGTTCGGACCACGAATCAATCAAGTATCATAGAAATCATATTTCACATGGGACAGATTTATCGGATTTAATACAAAGTTTTTATATTCCACCCGATGACAAACACACACAGTTACCAAATTCAGATATGTGGGGTCGGAAGAGATATATTTCATCGCAAGCGCCAAAATATAATGGAAAACATCGTTATCACAAAACATTTCGACAACCAGAAGACACAATTCAAGCCATATCGGATTTATCTGAAAATTGCTTTGGTCTCGTGAAATATAGAATACCAAAGCTTTCAATCGACAAACAGACAGACAATAAATCGAACATCCAGGAAAAATCAAAACTTCCCCCTCAACATATGTTGTCGATGTTTCCAAAATCTTATCGCGGAAAGCAACAAAAAGTTACTCCGAAGAGAGACGTTCGATTAACTCTAAACGATCTTCGTGTCAAGTCAATGGTAGTACCCACATTACCTGATATAACTGATAAACCTTTAGTGACTAATAGTGCACCTACTATAGGATCTAAGAACTCATATCAGTCTACAAAAATACGACAAAGTAAAAAATATCTACCAGTTGATCTTTATGATGACAACTTCAGTTCTCGGTGGTTTGAAGAAGAGGACAGTTTCCAAAAAGAGACGAGTCCGAACCCACGGAAAAAGCTAGTAGTGAGGTTACCAGTGATCACAACCGAACGTGATACAACAATATATGAAGACGAGATAGAAAGTCCGCATAAACGCGCATGCGTAGATAGGACGAACAAAATATCATATACAACCAAGTTTCACAATATCAATACCGTACCGGGATCGTTTTAGGATGACATAGTGTTGCTTGTGTACATTAGGGATTTTGTGTATTTTCGAGAACAAGGGGCTGCCGAGAAGAAAAAGAGCAATGCTGTTATTTTTAAGCACCAATTCGTGTTAAGCAAAATGGTATTTTCGCAACAAGCGCCGTCTCTTCTCAGCAAAAAGTTTCCAGGTATTCCGTCGTACTTTTAACAGGTGCAGCAAATGACTTTTTTATGTGATTAAACCTACTTTTTGGTTTAAACTGCTTGACTGTTGCTTGTTATAGCGCTAGCTTAAATTTGGGATTAGACTTTCTCAACAATAGGTGGTGTGTAAAAATGTATTGGGGATTACCTGTGGGCACTGTTCAGTAAATTGTAAACGAAACACAATTCTGGGGTAAAAAAGCAATTAAACGTCATTATACAAAACGATGTATGAATACCTAACTTAAACCTTTATCAAATACAATGCTGTATACGATACTGTTTTTGAATCCATTTTAACCCTATCTCTGTCACCACGTCCGATTCGAGCCCTTTCTGTTTGTTTCTATGTCTTTGTCTTTCTTATTAACTCTACGTCCCTGTCCCTCCCAATGAACCCTCTCGGTCTCTCCGTTCTCTCCCCCTCTCTCTCTCTCTCTCTCTCTCGAGAGAGAGAGAGAGAGAGAGAGAGAGAGAGAGACAGAGAGAGAGAGAGAGAGAGAGAGAGAGAGAGGGGGGAGAGAAGGGATAGACGGAGAGAGACAGAGAGGGTTCATTGGGAGGGACAGAGAGAGAGAGAGAGACAGGCCGACAGACAGACAGACAGACGAACAGGCAGGCGGGCAGGGCAGGTCAGGCAGGTCAGACAGGCAGGCAGGCAGAGACAGTGCTTTTTATTTCCGAACATATCAAAGTTCTTTACATGTTAACAACAAAAGAAGAAAAATGTCCTATGGCCTCATGAACAGGAAAGAGAAAGAAAGAGAGAGAAAGAGAGAGAGAGGGGGGGTGGGAGAGAGAGTTCGAATCGATCATTGTGTCAGAGACAGGGTTAAACGTGTTGTGTGGACCTGTTTTAATTTAACTTTTGAAAAGTGTAGTGATACGTGAGGTTGGTGCGCCTGCGCAGAATGTGATGCTACTCTGGCATCTATTTTGTTTACTGGAGGTTGCCATATGGGTGGCATTGGTGACACGTGGTTACTGTGGAACCCGCAGTCCTCTAATCGGGTGGGGGAGTTCTGGTGGTGTCTTTGATTCGATGGGAATGTATCTAAATAGTCACATCGATTCAACAATTATTTATCTATTTCGGATCTTCCAGAATCTGCGATTTCCTCTTGGCCTCCGTGTTAATGGGACTTGGTTGCATAGACCTGGAAGGCTTCCAGCAGTATGCAAGTATGTTTGGGGTATGTTCCATTTTAGGGGAGTACAGTACGTGGAGAGTGTATTATCACTGAATCACCCGCATAGTGGAGATTCCAACCGAGCAATAACTCCAAATTTGTTGCAAAGCATAACCAGCACAATCAAAGTTTCAGCCAATGGACCTCCGGGTTAAACCCGGAGGTCAATTGGCTGAAACATTGCTTGTGTTTTTTTGTCGATATGTACAGAATTTGACAGTTATAGCTTGGGTGATAACTCCACTCCGCGGGTGATTTAGTTACAATCCACTCTCCACGTACTCTATCTTCCCCTATGGGCCTGAAAGGGCCTGAAAGGCTTCCAAACGTACTGAGGTGTTTTTTGTAAGGGGGGGGGGGGGGGGGGTCGACTTAACCTCTCTCCACGTACTGTATCTTTGCTATGGGCCTGGAGGGCTTCCAAACGTACGGAGGTGTTTTTTTTTTGTAAGGGGGGGGGGGTCGATTTAAGGAGAGTACATTTATTTATTTCTCTGCCTTTACCGGACCCTATTCTAGTCATTCTAATCCTAGAAGACTACCCATTAGTCCCATTTAAGCTCGACTATCTCTTGTTCTGCCCATCGACGTCTGACGTCAACCAATCAGACTCTTCTCTTCTAAACCTCGTCTACTAACGCTACACATTATGTCTAGATCGAGACTTCAACCAATCTAACCCTGTCTGTGCTGCAGTGCGGAGTTACGATGTCGGGGAGCTGGCAGCTGCTCGTCGTTGCTCGGTGGTTCTCCCCGGGTACTCCGGCTTCCTCCACCCGTAAAACTGTCACGGTCATGATTAGCCATTGTGCATAAGTATGTGACCTTAAACATCAATAAATAAATGTCTAGACCGAGCCGTTCGTCCATCGCTGAATGAGGCCATACGGGCGGTGAGGAAATCCCCATTGACGTCTTACATAATGTTCTGCATATCTTCATTCGGGTATTTACGGTTCATTGGTATACAATACTGGTATAGCCTACTAATATCCGGTCAGTTTTCGAGTTTATCGTATGAGACCATGAGTAAATCCTCAATGAGGTCACCAATCAAGTTTCTCATAAGTAAATATGTAAATAAGTAAATTTATTGAACTGAATACAACGTTTAGAAGCGTAAATGAATATTCACATAAACAAGAAAAAAAGAAGTAAGATATAAACGCCAGTATGGCCAGAATGGCCGCCGTCTTCCTGTTGACTCCATCATTACAATCGTGTGGTGCAATGATTGTATATCAGAATTTATTAAGTTCTCAAATTGTCATTCTCAAGGTTGTCTTATCGGTTTTGTCGCAATTCCTTATCTTCTTATTTGGACCCAATATCCTCATCTTGGTCCTGAAGGTTCATTGGACGAACTTGGGTAGTGTACTAATATCAGGCCAGTTTTCGAGTGCTCATTATGAAACATGAGCATAATGACTTTTGATCTAGTATCCTCATTTTTCTGAAAGCCCTGACAGAGGCTTCTAGAACTCAGCCAGTTAAAGAACATCAACAGTCAAATTCAAGTTTGTAATGGGCTTTACTAGAACTTTACTGGAACGCCCCATGTTTTTTTTATTTTTGCGATCTCGGCAGATCTCGGCCTTATTAATGGGATCTCCGTCATTATCTAAACATTTGGGAGCGCGATGGCTCAGACAGAAATCGTCAATGAAGTCTTACATTAAGTTCCTCATGTCCTCAGCAGGTTATTGAGGGCTCGGTGGACATGCTGGTATAGTCGACTAATTTCGGGTCAGTTATCGAGTCTGTTGTATGAGATGCAGCCTCTTGAGTTTTTCATTTATTCATATTATGTGGAATTCCTTCTATGATCTATCTATGCTTGCTGAATCCCTCTTTCGTCATCAGAGTGAATATGAGGGCCATGTGGAAATCTCTTAAATAGAAGAGTGCAAAGGTCATCAAAATTTGTCCACGTCTCTTTGTCTTGTTACAATTTATGGGAGAGTGCCTAGTGGCACTCTCCCATAAATTGTAACAAGGCACATCCCCACAGACTAAATACTTTCAATTAAAAAATAATATGAGGCGCATCCACAGAATATGAAGCCATTAAGTTGTGGCACCTGCACTTCAGAAGAAAGCCCAAATATGGACTTCCAGCACTCTACCAGTTAATTAAGCCTAACTCGAAGTCCTCCATATCCTCATCCTCATAGTAAGATGCTGAACGCTGCATCCCGGGTAATTTTCGATACACGCTGGTAATTAGGTTGGTTAGTTAAGAAAAGACAACATAAGAATATATACCATTCCATTCTTTTTTATTCTGTTCTCTTGTACAATTACATTGTTCACAGAATACAACCACTCAATCACTTTGTTTAATAACAGTTCATAGTCAGTTGCCCAAGGCATCTTCACCGTCCAACATTTCTCTGACTGGAATGTAATTCTTTGATGTTCGTCCTCCTCTTCCTTGATAGTTGGATAACCATACTCTCCTTGAATGGACCATAGTTCCCTCCCGAACACACCTCCAAACTGTTGAGATCATTCCGTGCTCATGGCAACCCTGTGCTATCAAGGGTGGGTGTCTGGAGAGCGAGAAACCATGAATTCTGGATGAATCCGAACTAGATCAATAGTAGCCGGGTCAATTTGGGATATACACCTATCGACGAATACCACTACGTCCAGCATATATACCCACCATATTATTGGACTTTGTGTTCCATAGTGATCAGTTGCTATCATAGAAACCAAGATGTCGACCGTCGGTAAACACAATGGACGAGAGAAACACGTGTCACCACAACAACACTCGCTACGCATGCGCGCTGTGCATGTGCTCTGACTCCACATATTGCCATGGTAATTACGTAACAACATGGCCACTCATTCCGGCTCCATGACAGCCCCTTGTATGAGGTCAAAGGGTTACATGACTATGTTGTCATGGTCGGGGTCCTGCAAATGGATGCCCACCGAATACAGGGACCACGTGTAACGTTATAATCAGGTTTTATAACATTATCGTTTGTTTGAGAGGATTTTGTACAAAGTCACATCGGAACAGAAAAAAAACGGCGCAAAAACGGCACGAATTAATTGCGGCGTTATTTAACAAATACTGAGTCTTCGTAAATTTGATATGTCGTGTCTCAACGGTGATGATTCAAGTCACCACTGATTTAATATTTTAGCTACACCATCAAGGCATGCCTTCGTCGAAGGATGCCTTTGTGATGTAGTTTGGAATATTGATCAGTAGGTATTAAAGAGCAAAACATAGGGTTCTTGGAAATGTTTGCATGGACAAAAATATGTCGTAATCTTAATGCATGGGTCTCCCAATTTCTAATTTAATTAACACGTAACGTGCTCCAAATTTTCCATACTAGGCCGTAAGAGTCGAAGTCGAGTACCACTAATTCTCATTTGTATAATCTAATATGTGTCTAACAAGTATCAAAACCAATTTCCCGAGAAAGTACATTATTACTAGCAAGAGTGAACTGATACCTAACCCTTGTACTGCTACGCCCACTTTATCCATATGTGGAGAAACTCTTAGTTCGCCTGAATGCGAGGAAGTTTAAAACAATTTATGACACACTTGAAACTCTATCATCTGATTAATTGTTGGAAAGGTCTCTCTGAGTTCTTTCCAACAATTAATCAGATGGTGGGTTTGATCTGTGCAGACCAGAATGTACAGATAATCATCATAAAATAGGTATCAATAGTCGCTTTTGGCAATGTAAGTGTTAAGACTCCAATACAAACGAAACTATCCCCATAAAACAAATTATAGAGGAATGTGCTACATCCTCTATCCCCACTTCAGTTTCGTCCATCTTCCCCCGATCATTCGTGCACAGAATCGCTACTCGCAAAGCCCTACGTGTGTAAAGAAATCAATCTTGAAGAGAATTGGTCGTGTCGTGTAATATGAATAGACATTTCAAATTGGTTGCAAGGGTGCAGGTTAGGCTGCTTAAGTTTGCTTTTGCCAATTTGTTTTAAAAATCACTCGATAAGTGAGTGCCTGCGACTAAAGTCGGCATCACATACTATTGCTAATGTTTCAGCTTTACTTCTACGGTTAACTGGTGAACGGCTGGATTATTTTGGTTCTCTTATTTTCTTATTCAAAAGTTAGTCTATTAAAATTATTGGAGAGAGCCCACACGCACTCTCCAATAATTTGTAATAGAATAGATTTATACAACAAAATTTTATATGCGTTGGACTGAATATGAAACATGAGCAAGGAAAATGACTTCTGATCTGGTATCTTCATTTTTCTGAAAGCTCTGACAGTGGCTTCTAGAACTCAGCCAATTAAAGAACATCAACAGTCAAATTCAAGTCGTTTGTAATGGGCTTTACTAGAACTTTTCTGGAACGCCCCATTTTTTTTCATTTTGCGTTCTCGGCAGATCCCGGCCTTATTAATGAGATCTCCTTCATTATCTAAACATTTGGGAGCGCGGTGGCTCAATGGTAGACTGTTGGACTTCTATAATAGAAGTCCCGAGTTCGAACCCCGTCCGGGACAACCCATCGATGTATCCTTGGGCAAGGCACTTTATTCCGGTTGCCTACAATGACGCCGTGTACAAGTGCGCACTGCACGTCAATGGTGTACACGTCTTCAACCGCTGTAACCCTGCTTGAGCGGAACTTGAACAGATTTAGAATGTTGAGGAGCTGACAGTTGCTTGTCAATGCTCGGTGGTTCTCTCCGGGTACTCCGGCTTCCCCCACCCGTAAAACTGTTACGGTCGCGATTAGCCATTGTGCATAAGTATGTGACCTTAAACACAAATAAATAAATAAATAAATAAATAAATAAATAAATAAATCTAAACATTTTATTTTGAGATTTCGACTTTTCAAATCTAGATTTCGACTTGTTCTCTGAAAAGGTGAGATTTCTCTCGAAATAGAATGTCAAGTGGAAAAGGTCGAGATGTGGTGACAAAAATCTGGAGATTGAGTCTTCCTACACTGGGCTGGCGAAAGTGATCGACCTGAAGAACAGGACATGTTAGCGAAATAAACGTTGTATTTATAGAATTGTTCAGAAATAGCTCAATTCCATCACACTTTCGGGATATCTTATTATTAATGACAGTCGCAGTTAAAGTTGTATTCACCTAAAATACATAACAAATAATCCTCTGCGAGAACGAGCTCGTTTAGCTCTTTCCAATAAATTGATCATATGTTATGTTTTAATGTGAAACATGAGTTGTTATTTTTTTTAGTTATTCATAGTATACTTTCTGTGAATGTCATCTGCCAGTCGTGCTGAGTAAAGACGTTAATTAGGCCTAAAAAAGTTTACAATCTGTTTCTCAGACCCTCTCGCATGTCCATTTTGCCTGCCACATGCTCTCTGTTTATAAACAATGCAAACTTTAAAAAAACTAAAATGGTTTATGTCTGATATCTTAGACAAGTTAATAAAATTGATAAAAAAATTCTATTTTGTGAAACCGATGATCCGATTTGAACCAAATTTGATATGTCGTATCATTGAGTCATAAGTACTTGATTCATACAATAACAATTTCCCCGTGTCTCCGTGGGAACCCCAGGAGCTAAAAATGGGAATATTTTCAAATTCGCATATTTCCCAAACCACACGGAACAGAGAACGAGGTGGCTCAGCCGGAAGAGATGCAGGCTGCAAACAGAGAGATTCTGTGTTCGAATACCACCTTTGGCAACTGCGTTCTACCTTTTGGGAATACACTTAGTCCCGACTTCCCACGTGGGGGCACGGTGACGCTGTGTACTAAGGTGTACTGCACGTCGATGATGCACCTGTCTTCAACCAATGCTAACCCTGTTTGTGTGGAGTTAGTACGTTGGGGAGTTTGACATTTGTTTGCCGTAGCTCAGTGGTTTTCTCCGGGTACTCCGGCTTCCTCCACCCATAAAACTGTATGACATGAGGTGACCCTGGCTGTCAAGAGTGTTGTTAAACCCCAATAAATAAATAATAAATGTATGGATGCATGGAGTCTATTCGCACTTAATAGCAAAATTTCTTATTTTAATTTTTCTCTTTCAAATTCTTCAAAATGTTTCAATTAAAAAAAGTTTTAATTTTTTTTAAATGTAATTTTTTTCCCACCATTGAGTTTATAAATTATGCAGACAGATGTGACAATTTGGTTAGTTTAAAAGGTTAATATATTTTCATGGATGTGCTTATGTTTTAAAAGTGAAATTCTAGACCCTCAATGTACATGAAAACTTTGTAAGCAAAGTTCTGGGAAGTCACATAAAAAGATATTTTGGTAAGGCCTAAAAGTGTCAAAAATCTGTTCCCCAGCCCCCCCCCCCCCCCCCCCCCCACCCCACCCCGCATGGTCTTTCTGGCTGCTGCATGCTCTCTTTTTATATCCAATGCAAACTTACAAAAAATGAAAATTAAATGGTTTATGTCTGATATTTTATATATTATTAAAACATGTCCCTTGATTGCTACAAGGCTTTGCAATGCTTTAGCATTGCAAAGCCTTCTTGCACTCAAGGGACGAAATACACCACTACCCATGCTATTCTTTAGTTTATGAGGCTTAAAATATAAAACAAACCATGAACATGAACTTTTGATGGCAAAGAACTAATTACAAAACTAAAAAATAAAATAAAAATACCCACCCACATGGAATTTTACAAAACATGACCTGAGAAACGGAAGATCTACTTTGCGGGGCCTTTGTTGTAACATTTCTTGCATATTCGGCGTGCATTGTATCGTCTGCTGATCTGTTCCTGTGTGAGGTGAAGTGGGCCATAGGTATATAGAATTTTTCCTCATGACCCTCGAATATTTTGAGTTCACGTTCCTTGGTATTCGCTTTCTCTTTTGACAACGGTCTATCTTTCGTGCTCGATTTTCATCGTGTGGGGCTACATGGGCCATGTAGAAATGTTTCTTCCTCATTGCTCTCATAGGTTCATCCGGTTATTTAGGTACCACGTTCTATAACATCCGTTTTCGACATCACTACCCTAAAACGGTCTAGCCTTTGGTATCTACTTTTTATCGCATGTAACTAAGGTCATGACGTAAGACCTCATATGTGGCTTTCCTCTTAGTCCTCGTAACCTCATGCGATAAAAAGGAGAGAATTGATACATACTGGCCAATAGTGACAATTCTGAATATGGGCAGATAGGGGGTAAGTTGGATAAAGAGAGTTTATTGAGCCTTGTAAGAGAGATCAGAACAGGAGATAGTTATAGCTAATAGTAGTTTTAGTGCTTCTAAGTCAGTAGTAGTAGTTCTACAGAACAACCGCCGAGGACTGATCGTGATACACGGGTGGGTACAGTAGGCAGTCAACAGTATTACTCCATGTATTAGTTCTACAATACAGCCGCTGTGGACTGATCGTGACACACGGGTGGGCACAGTAGGCAGTCAACAGTATAACTCCATGTAATACTTCTACAATACAGCCGCTGTGGACTGATCGTGACACACGGGTGGGTACAGTAGGCAGTCAACAGTTTTACTCCATGTAGTAGTTCTACAGTACAACCGCCGAGGACTGATCGTGATACACGGGTGGGTACAGTAGGCAGTCAACAGTATTACTCCATGTAATACTTCTACAATACAGCCGCTGTGGACTGATCGTGACACACGGGTGGGTACAGTAGGCAGTCAACAGTATAACTCCATGTAATACTTCTACAATACAGCCGCTGTGGACTGATCGTGACACACGGGTGGGTACAGTAGGCAGTCAACAGTTTTACTCCATGTAGTAGTTCTACAGTACAACCGCCGAGGACTGATCGTGATACACGGGTGGGTACAGTTGGCAGTCAACAGTATTACTCCATGTAGTAGTTCTACAGTACAACCGCCGTGGACTGATCGTGATACACGGGTGGGTACAGTTGGCAGTCAACAGTATAACTCCATGTAATACTTCTACAATACAGCCGCTGTGGACTGGTCGTGATACACTGGTGGGTACAGTAGGCAGTCAACAGTATTACTCCATGTAGTAGTTCTACAGTACAACCGCCGTGGACTGATCGTGATACACGGGTGGGTACAGTAGGCAGTCAACAGTATAACTCCATGTAATACTTCTACAATACAGCCGCTGTGGACTGATCGTGATACACTGGTGGGTACAGTAGGCAGTCAACAGTATTACTCCATGTAATACTTCTACAATACAGCCGCTGTGGACTGATCGTGACACACGGGTGGGTACAGTAGGCAGTCAACAGTATAACTCCATGTAATACTTCTACAATACAGCCGCTGTGGACTGATCGTGACACACGGGTGGGTACAGTAGGCAGTCAACAGTATTACTCCATGTAATACTTCTACAATACAGCCGCTGTGGACTGATCGTGACACACGGGTGGGTACAGTAGGCAGTCAACAGTATAACTCCATGTAATACTTCTACAATACAGCCGCTGTGGACTGGTCGTGATACACTGGTGGGCACTGATGACCACTCATACGTTTGGGTGGTGTACAGTAGGCAGTCAACAGTATTACTCCATGTAATACTTCTACAATACAGCCGCTGTGGACTGATCGTGATACACGGGTGGGTACAGTAGGCAGTCAACAGTATTACTCCATGTAGTAGTTCTACAATACAGCCGCTGTGGACTGGTCGTGATACACTGGTGGGCACTGATGACCACTCATACGTTTAACAGGTAATAAAAAATCATTATCAGCAAAATTTTGATTAATGAAGCACCGGGTTGTTCCCGGTGCTTTATTAATTAAACTTTTGATGATTATTCCTGTAATTAGTGTTTGGAATCTAATATTATTGCATCTGTGAAAATATTGCCCACTTGTGAAAAATGACCAGTCCATAGCGTCCGTATGTTATACGTAAGTACAAAAGCTGTATTTAAAGACAAAGTAATCTACAGTGGTGGCTCAGTAGGTAGAGGTGCAGGCTGCAAGCCGAGAGGTCCTAGGTTGGAATCCCACCTGCGGCAACCGCGTTGTGTCCTTGGGCAAGACACTTCGCCTCCATTGTTCACGTGAGGGCACGGCGACGCTGTGTACTAAGACGAACAGCGCGTCTATGATGCACCTGTCTTCAACCAATGCTAACCCTGCTTGTGTGGAGTTAGTATGTTGGGGAGCTGACAGTTGCTCGCCGCCACACATGGTTCTCTCCGCGTACTCCGGCTTCCTTCACCTGTGGTCATGATTAGCCATTGTGCAGAAATATGTGACCTTAAAAACACCAATAAATAAATAAATCTACAGTAGTAGATGTCAATAATAATAATTGTATAAATCAATAATCAGGATAGAAACCTACATAGGTTATATGGCAGCCAAGAAGGCATAAATTAGAAGATGCTCACATTAATCTACATAATAGTGCGAGCTTGTCCTTAATAAATACACACACTACTCCAGTACACCATGAATAACAAGGCGAGTACTCGAGTCGCACTGGCTGTCACACACACCAAGCATTATGGTATCACAGAACTAAATATCTTCCCATAGGCGGCCATTATAACGTTCAAGCGGAAAAAATATGATCGCATCACTTTAATTTTGGCATTCAAATGTTTCTGTCTAGTATAGCCCTTCAGACAACATTTTCTGATCTGAAAACAGGGGGTCATGCAACAAATAAGAGACAAAAAGTACCGGTCACGTGCACATTTTTTCAGGGAATTCCCAACAAAAACTCACAAAAAGTAAACTGTATTTTTCGGTACAAAAGTCATTAAATCACCCTCTTTTTTATCAGGAATATTCAACAATAATGCAAGATGTCAATAAAATGTTTCAAACGTTTATTGAAACAATATATTTTCTCAAGGCTGTTTATTTTTAAAGATTACATCATATCCGAGTTCAACATTTTAAGGCGGTTCACTCTAATTTCAATATTTAGTTCCGCGATACCTATAATCATCCCCAACCCCACCAAAGAGACATTTTACCACTTCCATGAGATAAAAGAGTCATTTCTGTATTAGAATCCAACTTTTGGCTTTGGCTGAGTCAAAAACATGGAAAATTTGCTTTTTTAAGGAAAAGTGTCCAAACTTTGTCAAGTGGGCTTGAAAACTGGTATTGTCTCCAAAAGATTTTTCTATTCTGTTACTTTATAAATTAACTGAGAAGGATGAGAATTTACAGCTTTCTTTAAAAAAAAACTACCCTGATCCCAAATTAAAACTAAAATGAGCATCAGCACAAAATATATTTAGAAAAAATCTGTCTCATTTAACCATACTGCAAGCAAAACAGTGTCCCAACCCCCATGGAACAATATGGATGTCAATTTTGTTTCCAATATTGGGGACGTAGCTATATATTTCACCAATATGATAGGACTCTACCAGTTTAACAACTGATGTCAAATTTTATTCTACCTTCTGATGTAGTAAAATTTTGCACTGAATAGGACCCCCCAGTGTGCCCCTTTTCATCAAAATCTATGATATAATTAATAATTTAATTGATATTGACCCAAAACAAACCTACTGTGATATGAACTTTCCCATCTGTAATAGTTTTTAAATCGCAGTCTGGCTTCTGAAGATATTTCACATTGTGTTTGATAAATATTTTGCAATTTTTGTAAAGGAAAAGCCTCAGTTTTCTCAGTAAAGGCACATAGAGTCATTAGTATGGCATTGACAAAACATAAAACAGTGTTTTTTAACAAAAGAATGACCAGTACCTGCTACAGTGATATCTCATAACACTGGTAAGATGCCTAAAACCATCAAATATTGATTCTATAGTGCTATACTTATGCTGCAAGTTCCCATAAGTGCACTTTCATAATCTTTGTTTTAATCCCCACAGACACCCATTCTGGCAAAAAGCATGAAATTGTTGAAAACATATTTCCAAAGAGGAAGAATCAGACATTTGTTTCAAGAATGTAGTGGTATTTGATGTTTAATATACTTGTGTGTGTGTGGGGGGGGGGGGGGGGTTAGTCAGCTGCCAATTATTGAAAATGTAGATCCAGGCAAGTGAAAAGCAAAGAAACACCATGTTTGATGAAGAGGCAGACACACAGACAGACAGATAGGCTTGCAGTCACACATGTAGGAGGTCTACATGAGAGTACTGAATGACATACACTGCAAAATACAGTGGAAGGGCCAGGGCAAGGTTGTTCAATGGAAAAATAACCCAGTGGACCATGAGTGCTGAAGCCTCAAAGTAAATCATAAGAAACTGGAAGTGTACGATACTAACTTCAGCCTCCAAAAACATGCTTTTCAGTCTTTCCAAATGTTTATCATCAGCAGAAGGGTTAAATATGTGTGGGAAGGGGGACTTGGTTCAGGGAAAGAGCAATATTTCACAACTGTCACTGTAAATTTATGCTGTATCATGGGAACCATGACAGCACTAGTACTAGACAACTATATTGGTAGCTATGCACAAATGCCATTCACTCACATTTGTAATTTTATTATGTTATTTTCCACTGTAGCCCCACCCCCTCCTCAAATTTGTGTTCCAGGATACTGTTTCAATGAAGGAATTGTTTTCCAACATTTTGAAGAGCATAATATAGAAGATAAAATTTTCTAAATACTAGTGAATAGAAGGGCATTGTAGGTTTTCTGTCTGTGTTTGAATGGTGATTTGGGAGGGGGTTGGAAGATTTGGAATCCTCCCTGCCCCTAGTAATATGAGGGGAAACCATGATTTAAATAAATATGTTAATAGGGTAAGAGAGGCTGTTACTTAGCAGCTGCCAGAGGTTATAGTGTGATCCTGGGGAATACACATGCTCAAGATGTGAATTTGCTTGCATGACAAAAATGTAACTTTTCAAAACAATAAAATAGTTTGGTAAGGTATGTGGTCCCCCAAATAAATATTTAAATGTGAAATAATCCTCCGAAATAATAATTGAATCTGGTTTGGAAGCCAAAAAACATATTTCCTATAGGTATCACAGAACTAAATATCTTCCCATAGGCGATGATTATAACGTTCAGGCGGAAAAAAATATGATCGCATCACTTTAATTCTGGCATTCAAATATCTCTGTCAAGTATAGCCCTTCAGACAACTTTTTTCTGATCTGAAAACAGGGGGTCATGCAATAAATAAGAGAGAACACTGACCCAAAGGGAAATACCGGTCACGTGCACTTATTTTTCTGGGCATTCCCTACAAAAACACACAAAAAGTAAATTGTATTTTTTAGGTCCAAAAGTCATTAAATCACCCTCTTTTTCATCAGGAATATTCAACAATGATGCAAGATGTCAATAAAATGTTTCAAACGTTTATTGAAACAATATATTTTGTCTGTTTATTGAAACAATATATTTTCCCAAGGCTGTTTATTTTTAGAGATTACATCATATCCGAGTGCAACATTTTAAGGCGGTTTACTGTAATTTCAATATTTAGTTCCGCGATACCTATATTCTAACGTCGCTTCGAATCACTCGATGGTTTGTCGTTTCGGATAATTTGAATCGTTGACGATCGTTTTCAGTGATTCGAGTCGTTGTCGGCTGTGTCCCATGTTTCACCATACTCCAATAATCGAATACGCCCTTAAAATACCAAATCATTACCTAACACTCAAATCTTTGTATTGATAGGGCCTTGCAGTGTTAGGATTAAAAGGCAATGGAAACGCTAGTGACAGAAGCAATGGTCATAGTGTCACCAATAAACAGAGGGTGGTGATAGTACTACCGATAGTATTTGTCAGTGTTTCTAAGATAATAGTCTGTTAACGATAGTCCCCAGTTGTCCCCACGGCAATATGTCCCACCATCAAGCCTCAACAGTTCCTAGTCTATTCGTATCCGACAGTCCCCAGATACCCGTGGTGCTGTATGTTTTCCTGGCACCCAGTTTCAGTACCCCTACAACGACATGACGACGCACCCCTGTACAATTAAGCATACCCACAAAAACGCGTACAGTTACAGTTGATGGCTTTAGATAAGCCAAGGGATGATCCCAAGGATACAATATATCTAGATGGGTACATACCTCCCTACTATACTACTACCGTAATTCAGTTCAACTACACATATCCTCATAACAATCCGCGTGACATCATACTTCTCTGACCCTTTCATTACCTTATTT
Organism: Pictodentalium vernedei; assembly: GCA_031216915.1. NCBI lineage: Eukaryota > Metazoa > Mollusca > Scaphopoda > Dentaliida > Dentaliidae > Pictodentalium > Pictodentalium vernedei. The sequence continues at coordinate 3,684,426 of CM062294.1, read as the reverse complement.
CACATAACCAGACAGAATATCCGGTCCCTTCCTCAGCCCTGTCCCCACCCCATCCCGGTACTACCAAACCAGAGGATGAAGAATTCATAACAAATAAAATTCGAACAATTTAATAATAGATGCACGAACTAATTTAATATTTTAACTGCTTTGTTGCAAAATTGATTTATTCATCTATCAATAAATTCCCAGCTAGTACCCAACGTAACCACAACATGATTAGTTATCGGGATCTAGTGTCGAACTCGTATGTCTGCAATTTTAACCCTTTATCCATGGCGGCCCTTTTATCACCCCGAGAAACAAGATATGACACACTTTTGTTTAGTAAGATGACTGCTGAGTTAAAGTGTGCGGTAGATCAATCAATATTTTGCTGCACGTTGAAAATATTAATTGGTCTATCCCCAAATAATAAATATGGACTCTTCCAGTTGCTTCCATTGAACTAACATGGAAGATACCATCAGGGTCCAAAGAGTTAAATAATAAGTTGCTAAATGTTGTAAGATAGTTGTGTTTCACGATGTTAAGTAAGAAATTGGTATCCCCTAAGGGACTAATTTCAACTTTAATAACCATTTTACTGCAGTAAAACAGGTGGCCCAACATGTTGCCTATGGAGATTCTTACAAATTACATTCTAAGAGTCTTATCAGCTGGTTCTAGGCAAGTCTTGGCTGCGTAAAATAGGCAGCCAAGACTTGCCAAGAAACAACTTCAAAGTTGCCACAACGTGGCTGCAACCTCATGGAAGACGTTGTTAAATTTTATAAGTGTGTTGTCTGCAATGCTTCAACAACATTTTCCTGACGTGTCCACAACGTTCAGTAAGAATTTCTTGATCTGACATTTTTTTGTTATCGTAATGAAAAACGTCACAACCTCATGGGGAGTAAGTCAACGTAAAAGTCATAAAAACGCGACGTTGACCCAACGCCATTATGCTAACTGGGTTTTATTTCATTTCAGATGGAATTGTTTTGAAATTATTTGAGCTGAGTAACGTGATTTATCAATAACGTATAGTACGTCCACACTAATTTTGTTTTTGTTGGTGCAGACGTGAAAGGTTTAATTACATGTCAATAGGTAAAAGTTGTAGGAGAATTAGTTTTGGATTATCGTTCTTGATTTGTGTTTTCAAACAGACAGTTCAATACGCAATATAGCGACCTGTACTTTTACGAGTTGGACAATTTTGTGTTAACAGTTCCAAATTAGTGGGAAAATGTCACTGACCAGAGTTCACTTGAGTGAAAATCTTCCAGTGCTTTTAACACTTCTGTGCCTTTCCTTTTGTCTTTTTTCCCGGAGGATGGACGGATGAGTAAAGAGTCGGGTGTCTCTAACAAGGGCACCGAATGGATTTTCAACAAAAGCCATAATTTAGTTTCTGCTGAAGAATATGCAAAACCCGAGCATCAGCCAATGAATTCACGGGTTGAACCCGAAAGTACAATACCTAAAACCTGGGTTGTGCGTTGTACACAGTCTGGCAGAACCTAATTAGTGTTTTGATTGAATTCCATTCCATTCTATTATTGTTAAGAGAATCTTCAAAGAGATTATATTCTTTTGTTTTACTTATAATTTAACCCTTTACCTAAACTGAAAAGCAGACGACACTTGCAAAAATAATTCTCGAATAACTAATTTTTTTCATTTTTTGTCTCAAAAACATAGGTTATGACCCCTCGTTGGAACGAGCTCGACGAGCTCGTTCCAACGAGGGGTCATAACCTATGTTTTTGAGACAAAACATGAAAAAAATAATGAAAATTAATTGTCGATTTTTGAGAATAGCGCTGGCCGTTTTTGGCCGTTACGTTACGTGAAGGGTTAATCAAATAACTCTGAACGTAAATTCGAAAGCCCACTTACAGTCAAAGGGGGTGGGGTGGGGCGGGTCTTTTACCTCCATTGCTGATACAAAAACAAATCTCGAGTTAGAAAAAGCAGGGATGGAGAGGTGATTGCAGCATTTTATTGGACACAGTGGTCAAGTTAATAGTGAATTAAACAATACCGTGCATCCCCAAATCATGTGGTAAATGATAAATATTGTAATCTCCAAAACGCTATGTCCAGCAGAAAAGGAAAAAATAAAGTGATAAATGATTAATTTATAATTGAATTTTACATTTCACATTTCTCACAACCGAAATCTTTCATTTAGCTAACAATACGTACAGTAAAGTCGACGTGGATTGGCCAGAAAACACACGTGGTCACTGATATCCACCCATGAGTTTCAAAATCTCAATCATTTAAAGAGCTTCATTCTGAAACAAGACACCGTTTGCAGGTCACATTCGTTTCGGAATTTTAAACAAATGCTCTCATTATGATCGTCCGGGGATCGAGAAAGTTCACGCTAGCCGTTGTACAATTTACAGCGAAATAATCTGCGTGCTAAGAGTGTGGAAACGGCGCCTGAAACTGGAAGGTTAGTTAATCAAGTTTTAAGCACTATACATTTTAAGATTGCATGATAAATCTATCATTACCATTTTATTATGTGTGCAAAATGTTGTATCAGAGATTCACTCTTATAAGGGTATATCTCGAGAAATAAGAGCACAAATTTATTATACAACATTTTGTACAAACATAATGGTGATAATATAAGTTACATGGCGTGGAGCAGGCTGATACATTTCCATAAAAGGCACTGAGACTTCGCCTTGAAGTCCAAAATTCCATGAAAATCAAGGGATTAATAAATGTTCAGGAGACACAAAGAACGACCGGGCGTTTATTTTTTAGAAACCGCTATTGCCAGCACCGCGCAGAATCATCTACAGTAAATGGCATCGGTACATATCCATGGTGACAGTAAGCAATCGTTGCTGTTTGAAGTGCGATATTTCTTTTCAGATAAAACGTTTCGCTCAGGCATGTCAAAGTACCGCCGGTACGAACATAACCGGTACCGGTACGGGACAGAGCCTGTTTCGTCGAAACCGGTACCAGTACCGGAACAAGTCAACAATTGGGTGACATCACAATCAGATGGGAGAAATTCGTATTTAAACCGACGCAGTCCCCAAGATCGCAAAGACAAACATGGCATCGTGCCCGTTATTCTGCTGCGACATCAAAGTAATCATAAAGCACGAAAATCGTTCTTAATGGTTACTTTGATGTCGCAACAGAATAATTGCTTTGAAGTAGCCGATGACGGTGCTTTCATTGTCTTTGATGCCACTTTTGGAAAGTTAAAATGATCGGCCTTATGAGGTGGTGGTGCAGACAGAACATGCCCCTTTAGGGTGTTTTGATATGTTCATTCACAAATAAGCTGAATGAATGCCGTGTAAGTGTGCCATACACATTTCGTCCGCTGAGTTCCAATGTGTTCTACATGCTAAAAACTAAAGTGTTAAAAACTACACTTGAAGTGCTATATTTAACACTTACTATGTGCTGAACTAGCACTTTGTTCAAGTGTAGCTATCCCAGAACTTGACAGGTGTTACAATAATACCACTTGACAAGTGTAATGTCGCAACATTTAAAAGGAAACAACGCAGATGACTCAGATCAGGCTCGAACTCTCGAGCCTAATCCGCGTCATCTGCGTTGTGTCCTTTTAATTATGTACCCACCAAGCGCAAATCAAATTATGGACAATTCTGGAAGAACCACCAATGCTAGACACATGGGAAGTGCCATCCATTCAAGTTTCAGATGTCTGACGATTGTAATGTCTAAGTGCTTGAAGCATTGCACTTTGAGTGTTAAAATCAAACCCTAAGAGTTAGAATGGGTTTAACACCTTGAAAGTGTCAGTTTTAACACTTTAGTTTTTAGTGTGTGTATGCCAGTGGGCACATAGAATACATTGGAACTCAGGGGACGAATTATTAGCCCGTTTACCCTCGTTCAGTTAGGAATTTCCTCATAAAATAATTTTGTCCCAGTACCGGCGGGACAAAAGCTTCAGTATCGGTGCCGGTTGGAGCATGAGGGAACCGGCGGTACCGGTAGCGGTACAGGTACCGGTTGACATGCCTGGTTTCGCTACAAATAAATCTGAAATAACCTTACATACATTTAATGAAAAGGATTAACAAATCAATTTTTAAATGTTCAAAAAAATCTTCGCTTCAGCATAAAAAAAATCGATAGAAACGTTAACCCTTTACCTAACGTAACGGCCCAAACCGGCCAGCGCTATTCTCAAAACTCGCCAATTAATTTTCATTATTTTTTTCATTTCTTGTCTCAAAAACATAGGTTATGACCCCTCGTTGGAACGAGCTCGTCGAGCTCGTTCCAACGAGGGGTCATAACCTATGTTTTTGAGACAAAAAATGAAAAAAAATTAGTTATTCAAGAATTATTTTTGCAAGTGTCGTCTGCTTTTCAGGTTAGGTAAAGGGTTAAAACAACAGAGAACTTTTGGGACTACAAACAATATTATCTGAACATTTTGTTAAATATTTAATGTTTTAAATCAATCAAAACGGTATCTTGAAAATATTTTTGGCACTTAAATTCTCTCCCTTTGATTTAATTCAAATCTTGAAAATTCGAAGCGAGTGGAAATACATCAAAATAGTAATGGCGGATACTCAATCATAATATCTGGTCAGCTACCTGATACCATGAAACCCTTAAATGGTATTCCAGCATTCTGATTGGACAAACTAACTTTGGGGACATAATAATAAGCCTTTCTACGTCAGCTTCGGTAACTCTCCGAACAACTAACTAAAGAGACGAGCACTTGTTACGTGTACCGAGATAGTGTCTGAGTGTCCTGGTGATCACTCTTTCAAACGAACTTACAAAATCCGCAGTTGGAGCGTAATGACACCAAGCTGTAAAAGGGAACTCTGTTCTTTATTGTCCTACATTTGATCCCATCTATCCGGAAATTATATTCTGATTACCCTTACTAAAAGGTCAAAAGACCAAACAACCGTCAACTCATGACTTCGAAAATACGTTATATTACTTGTTTAACAAATTTACTGTACCCCCCTCCCCCCTCCCCCATACACACACATTCTCCAGTGTTCAGCATAAACATAATACGAAACCACACACACACAGACACGTGTGCACTTGCCCACAAGCACAAAAACATATGATAGAGAGCCAGTTTTGCCTTTGACCTCTCCCCATATAAATCGAATACTGGCGCCACTGCTGGCCAAATCCGCTTGAAGTATAGAAATGGACGATGGTTAAATGAACATACTTATTCAGCTTATGTTATTAGTCGCATTACTAATAATCATGGACGTAATTATGGGTGTTACATTAATAATTTTCCAGTCGGGACGTTTTCGATATCAATTCTCCCTTACAATTAATCATAAACTTTCTGAAAGGATCCTTCTGATACGAGTGCCTATGTTCTATGTCCCATTCTAGCACTCAGGCAACGATGCGTAGGCAGAAGTGGCAGAAGTAGTATGCCAGGGGCTCTACGACCCAAATGTGTAATTACTTAACACAAAGCATTTGTATGTATTGTTTATCGGTTTATTTGATTTGATGACGCTATCGATGACTTCATTGATCATCTGGCTTATGGCGTATATATGATCTCACCAATGACGTCACTAATGACGTCACCGGTCAGTTGACTTGCGTCGTTACAGACCACCTGTTCACTCCGTTGTAACGACCTTGAGCTATAGTTAGGCATTGTGTATGAGTTTGGAATCTCACTTTCCGAACCCCACTTATGGGATCCCTCTTACTGAATCTGACTAAGAGCGTCCGTGGTTATAAAATCCTTTTTCTGAACATGAGGATAAGAGTCGTATGTGGGGTGTCTCTTTTGGGCAATTACGCGATAGTTGTTTGCTCGGTGAGATCTAGATGAATGAATTTTTCAGCTTGGTAGCTCATTAAGGGAATTATAATATAAAAATAATATAATATGATGTTTTGGGGTCATTGTCGGGTGCATTTGGGTAATTAGATATACTCCCGTTCAATCGAGCACAACCTCCAAGCACACGCCCGTACTGTTGGGGGTTTTGTATCACATAGCAACCACGTCCTATTATAGAAACAAAGATGGTGGCAAAATGGACGACGGAAACATTACCCCCCTAACAGCACGTGCTGTGCCTGAGCACTGACACCACGTATCACTATGGTAATGACGTAACAACATGGCAGCTCACTCCGTCTACGATGACAACCCAACAGGACGTAACTGGGTCACGTGACAGCACGTCCCCTCCGAGGTCCGGGATTCGGCAAATAGGTCGTCCAGCCCCTGACATCCTACTGTCATATAAATGGAGATCTGCGATACGCGAGTCGGCATGTTGGGGGCCTGGCATGACAAATTTGCAGTACAGGTGTATACTGTGTTAACTGAATGAGAAGTTTCGTCACAACTACTGCATGTATAGGTTACAGCATAGAAAACGAGTGATATTGAATATACAATCGCGAGAGTTAGTTAACGAGGACTTGTCCGAGTAACTAGCTCGAGCGATTGTCTGTTCAATAATCACGAGTTTTTGTGCTGTAACCGACTTGTCACATTGATGTTTGCACAAACAATCAAAACACGAACAATCAAACACTCCACTGAACCCTTGTCTGACACGTGTCCATTCCCGTTTAATTAGTTAATTTCTTTAGCCAAACTTGCAAGACACATGAAGATTGATGGAAAGCAAGTGATATTACTTCATTTTTTCCGTTTCGTCATTGCGCTCAAAAGGTTGAGCGAGAAATTAAACGTTCCATTTATCATTTACACCCGGGTGTGGATTTCTTTCTTTAACTCTTTCAATAAAATCAAAAGTCAGGTAAATTCTCGTTTCTCTGTTCAAAACATTTTAGCACAGGTGCCCTTAATCTTTCCTCTCGGCTGTGTTTGTATTAGAACTGACAGGTTACACAATCACTGTCTATTGTTCCTTGATTGGTAAAAGTGTGGCGATATATGTTGAATATCACACATGCTCTAACCAACTCTTCGAAATATATCACACACTTTTAACAAAGGCGAGGCGTCATAACTATGTGACAAATATATTTTATTTAAATTACAATCAATTGCTTTCCCTCAATACAGCATCCAGACTGATACAAATTTGTATCAGCCACAGTAACTTATGTATGATGCATGGGAAATGACATTATATGATTTAATTTTTCTTGTAGTATCTCGATCGATCAACTTATTATCTCAATTGATCAACTTATCTTGATCGATCAAGTTTTCTATCTCGATCAATCAACTTAGTATCTCAATCGATCAACTTATCTCAATCAATCGACTTATTATCTCGATTGATCGACTTAGTATCTCAATCTGTCGACTTAGTATCTTGATCGATCGACTTATCTTTTTTCTATAGTTTTCTATCTCGATCGATCGACTTAGTATCTCAGCCAATCAAGTTTTCTTTCCTGGTCGATGAACTATCTTGATCATTTGACTTAGGATCTCGATCGATTGACTTAGTATCACGATCGATCGACTCAGTATCTCGATCAATTGACTCAGCACCTCGATTGATCGACTTAGTAAAAAGGATTTTTCAAGCAGTGTCAGTAGTATATAAGGGATGATTCGTGCCTCATCACCAGGAGCTTTGTGCGAGCAGCTAACGATAAATTCCCATAGGAACCGGAGCTTTTGCCAGAGCAACTTTGTCCATGTCCAAAACTTCGGCCCCCTCCATCTAGTTACACCAAGTAGTACACGTTCTGCATGTATAGTATGCTATGGCATGTATAGTGATATATATACACACAGGGCTATGGATATATAGTAGGTGTACGCGATGGTATATTGATAGGAAAGTTGGGTTTTCTTGAGAGTTTCACTGCAAAATGGTTGAAGTTGCTATTGGCTTCGTGGCGTCATTATGCGCATGTAACGTCATAAAAATGTTAATCGCTGTTGTTGGCACTGTACAATCTGATATGATGTTATTCGAGTAAGGGTATGTAGATCTTCTCGTATGGGAATGATCTCGTAATATAGTATGGGCGTTATATATCCCCTTAGGACTACTAATCCACCATTTACTTTATATTATTCTATAAGTGGTATAGGTAATACGTAATGCTAAGCCAAGCGGTATTGGGAGGTGCGGTGAGGAATGGTTGTCTAGTGCGGGAGTAAACTCAGTACGTGGGGGTGAGGCATGGCTGTCTAGTGCGGTAGTGAACTCAGTAGGTGGGTGTAAGACATGGTTGTCTAATGCGGTAATGAAATCATTAGGTAGGGTAAGGCATGGTTGTCTAGTGCGGTAGTGAACTCAGTAGGTGGCGGTAAGGCATGGCTGTCTAGTGCTATAGTGAACTCAGTAGGTTGGGTAAGGCATGGTTGTCTAGTATAGTATGGGCGTTATATACCCCCTTAGTACTACTAATCCACCATTTACTTTATATTATTATATAAGTAGTATAGGTAATACGTAATGCTAAGCCAAGCGGTATTGGGTGGTGCGGTGGGGAATGGTTGTCTAGTGCGGGAGTAAACTCAGTATGTGGGGGTAAGACATGGATGTCTAGTGCTATAGTGAACTCAGTAGGATTGGTAGGGCATGGTTGTCTAGTGCCGTAATGAACTCAGTAGGTGTGGGTAAGGCATGTTTGTCTAGTGCGGTAGTGAACTCAGTACGTGGGAGTAAGACATGGTTGTCTAATGCGGTAATGAACTCAGTAGGTTGGGTAAGACATGGTTGTCTAGTGCTATAGTGAACTCAGTAGGTAGGGTAAGGCATGGTTGTCTAGTGCGGTAGTGAACGCAGTAGGTGGGGGTAAGGCATGGTTGTCTAGTGCGGTAGTGAACTCAGTAGGTTGGGTAAGGCATGGTTGTCTAGTGCGGTAGTGTACTCAGTAGGTGGGGGTAAGACATGGTTGTCTGGTGCTGTAGTAAACTCAGTAGGTGGGGCAAGGCATGGTTGTCTAGTGCTGTAGTAACTCAGTAGGTTGGGGTAAGGCATGATTGTCTAGCGCGGTACTGAACTCAGTAGGTGGGGGTAAGGCATGGTTGTCTGGTGCTGTAGTGAACTCAGTAGGTGGGGGTAAGGCATAGTTGTCTACTGTGGTAGCGAACACGGTAGGTGGTTTAAGACATGGTTGTCTAGGGCGGTAGTGAACTCAGTAGGTGGGGGTAAGGCATGGTTGTCTAGTGCGGCAGTGAATTCGGTAGGTGGGGTAAGGCATGGTTATCTAGTGCGGTAGTGAACTCAGTAGGTTTGGGTAAGGCATGATTGTCTAGTGCGATAGTGAACTCAGTAGGTGGGGGTAAAGCATGGTTGTCTAGTGCTATAGTGAACTCAGTTTGTGGGGGTAAAGCATGTTTGTCTAGAGCGGCAGTGAACTCAATAGATGGCGGTAAGGCATGTTTGTCTAGTGCGGTAGTGAACTTAGTAGGTGGGGGTAAGGCATGATTCTCTAGTGCGGTAGGGAACTTAGTAGGTGTGGTAAGGCATGGATATCTGGTGCTGTAGTGAACTCAGTAGGTGGGGTAAATCATGGTTGTATAGTGCTGTAGTGACCTCAGTAGGTGGGGGTAAGGTATGGTTGTCTAGTGCGGTAGTGAACTCAGTAAGTGGGGTAAGGCACTGTTCTCTAGTGCTATAGTAAACTCAGTAGGTGGGGTAAGGCATGGTTGTCTGGTGCTGTAGTGAACCCAGTAGGTGGGGTAAGGCATGGTTGTCTAGCGCGGAAATGAACTCAGTAGGTGGGGTAAGGCATGGTTGTCTAGTGCGAAAGTGAACTCGGTAGGTGGGGGTAAGGCATGGTTGTCTGGTGCTGTAGTGAACCCAGTAGGTGGGGTAAGGCATGGTTGTCTAGCGCGGTAATGAACTCAGTAGGTGGGGTAAGGCATGGTTGTCTAGTGCGAAAGTGAACTCGGTAGGTGGGGGTAAGGCATGGTTGCCTGGTGCGGTAAGGCATGGTTGTCTAGTGCGGTAGTGTATTCAGAAGGTTGGGTAAGGCATGGTTGTCTAGTGCTATAGTGAACGCAGTAGGTTGGGGTAAGGCATGGTTGTCCAGTGTGGTAGTGAATTCGGTAGGTGGGGGTAAGGCATGGTTTCTGGTGCTGTAGTGAACTCAGTAGGTGGGGGTAAGGCATGTTTGTCTAGTGCTGTAGTAAACTCAGTAGGTTGGGGTAAGGCACGATTGTCTAGCGCGGTACTGGACTCAGTAGGTGGGGTAAGGCATGGTTGTCTGATGCTGTAGTGAACTCAGTAGGTGGGGGTAAGGCATGGTTGTCTACTGTGGTAGTGAACACGGTAGGTGGGGTAAGCATGGTTGTCTAGGGCGGTAGTGAACTCAGTAGGTGGGGGTAAGGCATGGTTGTCTAGTGCGGCAGTGAATCGGTAGGTGGGTTAAGGCATGGTTATCTAGTGCGATAGTGAACTCAGTAGGTTTAGGTAAAGCATGATTGTCTAGTGCGATAGTGAACTCAGTAGGTGGGGTAAACCATGGTTGTCTAGTGCTGTAGTGAACTCCGTAGGTGGGGGTTAAATCATGGTTGTCTAGTGCGGCAGTGAACTCAATAGGTGGCGGTAAGGCATGTTTGTCTAGTGCGGTAGTGAACTTAGTAGGTGGGGGTAAGGCATGATTCTCTAGTGCGGTAGTGAACTTAGTAGGTGGGGTAAGGCATGGGTATCTGGTGCTGTAGTGAACTCAGTAGGTGGGGTAAATCATGGTTGTATAGTGCTGTAGTGACCTCAGTAGGTGGGGGTAAGGCATGGTTGTCTAGTGCGGTAGTGAACTCAGTAAGTGGGGTAAGGCACGGTTCTCTAGTGCTATAGTAAACTCAGTAGGTGGGGTAAGGCATGGTTGTCTGGTGCTGTAGTGAAATCAGTAGGTGGGGGTAAGGCATGGTTGTCTGGTGCTGTAGTGAACCCAGTAGGTGGGGTAAGGCATGGTTGTCTAGTGCGGTAATGAACTCAGTTGGTGGGGGTAAGGCATGGTTGTCTGGTGCTGTAGTGAACTCGGTAGGTGTGGTAATACATGGTTGTCTAGTGCGGTAATGAACTCAGTAGGTGGGGGTAAGGCATGGTTGTCTAGTGCGGTAGTGAACTCAGTAGGTGGGGGTAAGGCATGGTTGTCTAGTGCGGTAATGAACTCAGTAGGTGGGGGTAAGGCATGGTTGTCTAGTGCGGTAGTGAACTCAGTAAGTGGGGTAAGGCACGGTTCTCTAGTGCTATAGTAAACTCAGTAGGTGGGGTAAGGCATGGTTGTATAGTGCTATAGTGAACTCAGTAGGCGGGGTAAGGCATGGTTGTCTAGCGCTGTAGTGAACTCGGTAGGTGTGGTAATACATGGTTGTCTAGTGCGGTAATGAACTCAGTAGGTGGGGTAAGGCATGGTTGTCTAGTGCGGTAATGAACTCAGTAGGTGGGGTAAGGCATGGTTGTCTAGTGCGGTAATGAACTCAGTAGGTGGGGTAAGGCATGGTTGTCTAGCGCTGTAGTGAACTCGGTAGGTGTGGTAATACATGGTTGTCTAGTGCGGTAATGAACTCAGTAGGTGGGGTAAGGCATGGTTGTCTAGTGCGAAAGTGAACTCGGTAGGTGGGGGTAAGGCATGGTTGTCCAGTGTGGTAGTGAATTCGGTAGGTGGGGGTAAGGCATGGTTTCTGGTGCTGTAGTGAACTCAGTAGGTGGGGGTAAGGCATGTTTGTCTAGTGCTGTAGTAAACTCAGTAGGTTGGGGTAAGGCACGATTGTCTAGCGCGGTACTGGACTCAGTAGGTGGGGTAAGGCATGGTTGTCTGATGCTGTAGTGAACTCAGTAGGTGGGGGTAAGGCATGGTTGTCTACTGTGGTAGTGAACACGGTAGGTGGGGTAAGACATGGTTGTCTAGGGCGGTAGTGAACTCAGTAGGTGGGGGTAAGGCATGGTTGTCTAGTGCAGCAGTGAATCGGTAGGTGGGTTAAGGCATGGTTATCTAGTGCGATAGTGAACTCAGTAGGTTTGGGTAAGGCATGATTGTCTAGTGCGATAGTGAACTCAGTAGGTGGGGTAAACCATGGTTGTCTAGTGCTGTAGAGAACTCCGTAGGTGGGGTTAAATCATGGTTGTCTAGTGCGGCAGTGAACTCAATAGGTGGCGGTAAGGCATGTTTGTCTAGTGCGGTAGTGAACTTAGTAGGTGGGGGTAAGGCATGATTCTCTAGTGCGGTAGTGAACTTAGTAGGTGGGGTAAGGCATGGGTATCTGGTGCTGTAGTGAACTCAGTAGGTGGGGTAAATCATGGTTGTATAGTGCTGTAGTGACCTCAGTAGGTGGGGGTAAGGCATGGTTGTCTAGTGCGGTAGTGAACTCAGTAAGTGGGGTAAGGCACGGTTCTCTAGTGCTATAGTAAACTCAGTAGGTGGGGTAAGGCATGGTTGTCTGGTGCTGTAGTGAAATCAGTAGGTGGGGGTAAGGCATGGTTGTCTGGTGCTGTAGTGAACCCAGTAGGTGGGGTAAGGCATGGTTGTCTAGTGCGGTAATGAACTCAGTTGGTGGGGGTAAGGCATGGTTGTCTGGTGCTGTAGTGAACTCGGTAGGTGTGGTAATACATGGTTGTCTAGTGCGGTAATGAACTCAGTAGGTGGGGGTAAGACATGGTTGTCTAGTGCGGTAGTGAACTCAGTAGGTGGGGGTAAGGCATGGTTGTCTAGTGCGGTAATGAACTCAGTAGGTGGGGGTAAGGCATGGTTGTCTAGTGCGGTAGTGAACTCAGTAAGTGGGGTAAGGCACGGTTCTCTAGTGCTATAGTAAACTCAGTAGGTGGGGTAAGGCATGGTTGTATAGTGCTATAGTGAACTCAGTAGGCGGGGTAAGGCATGGTTGTCTAGCGCTGTAGTGAACTCGGTAGGTGTGGTAATACATGGTTGTCTAGTGCGGTAATGAACTCAGTAGGTGGGGTAAGGCATGGTTGTCTAGTGCGGTAATGAACTCAGTAGGTGGGGTAAGGCATGGTTGTCTAGTGCGGTAATGAACTCAGTAGGTGGGGTAAGGCATGGTTGTCTAGCGCTGTAGTGAACTCGGTAGGTGTGGTAATACATGGTTGTCTAGTGCGGTAATGAACTCAGTAGGTGGGGTAAGGCATGGTTGTCTAGTGCGAAAGTGAACTCGGTAGGTGGGGGTAAGGCATGGTTGTCTAGTGCTGTAGTGAACTCAGTAGGTTGGGGTAAGGCATGGTTGTCTTGTGCGGTAGTGAACTCGGTAGGTGGGGGTAAGGCATGGTTTCTGGTGCTGTAGTGAACTCAGTAGGTGGGGGTAAGGCATGGTTGTCTAGTGTTGTAGTGAACTCAGTAGGTGGGGGTGAGGCATGGTTGTCTAGTGCAGTAGTGCACTCAGTAGATCCATTTCTATAATAAAAATGGAAAGTATTATTCAAAAAGCAAGCTTTCATGTTTTCTGTTTAGTCTCGATACATTCCACCAAATTTTACCGGTATCAGGTCCGAAACGAAATGATAAAACCCAAATACGTCTGATTAAGATGGGATACCTAAGCACTGTCCAACCGCAAAAATGTGCTTCAGAGAACGGAATATGACAGAATAGCAGTGAATATTTACTGAACAGTGCCTTCAAAGAACAGAATACGGCGGAATAGTAGTTAATATTTATCGAACTGTTCCAGTGTTTTCAAAGAACGGAATACGACAAAATAGCAAATAATATTTACCGAACATTCGGGTGTCTTCAAAGAATGGAATTCGAAAGAATAGCTCTTAATATTTACCGAACTGCTCCAGTGCCTTCTCAGAACGGAATACGACTGAATAGCGGTTAATGTTTACCGAAATGTTCCGGTGCTTTCAAAGAACGGGATAAACAGAATAGCAGATAATATTTACCGAAATATTCCGGTGCTTTCAGAGAACGGGATACAACAGAATAGCAGTTAATATTTGCCGAAATGTTCCGGTGCTTTCAAAGAATAAGATACAACAGAATAGCTATTAATATTTATCGAACTGTTCCAGTGTCTTCACAGAATGGGATACGCCAGAAGAGCAGTTAATATTTACCGAACTGTTCCAGTGCCTTTTTTTAACGGTATACGACAGGTCAGCAGTTAATATTTACCGAACTGTTCCAGTGCCTTTTTTTAACGGTATACGACAGGTCAGCAGTTAATATTTACCGTACTAGCCCAATGTCTTCAAGGAACAGAATTCGACAGAATAGCAGTTAATATTTATCGAACTGTATCGCGCCTTCAAAGAACGGAATACGACAGAATAGCAATTAATATTTAACGAACTTGTCCAGTGCCTTTTTTGAACGGTATACGACAGAACAGCAGTTAATATTTACCGTACTTGCCCAGTGTTTTCAAAGAACGGAATACGAAAGAACAGCAGTCAATATTTAGCAAACTGTTCCAGTGCCTTCAAAGGACGAAATACGACAGAATGGCAGTCAATATTTACCGAATTGTTCCAGTGCCTTTAAAGATCGGAATACGACAGAATAGCAGTTAATGTTTACCCAACTGTTCCAGTTCCTTCAAAGAACGGAATGCGATAGATTAGCTGTTAATATTTACCGAGCTGTTCCAGTTCAGTAAATATTGTGTGCGTTATCACTAAAGTTGGCAGTACAATGTTTACAGAATGTCGTCAAAAACAAGAGGATGGTTAATAATGTGAACACTAAAGTTGGATATAACACGTGTACAGACTGACACCAAAAAAACGAAACTACAGGTGGACAGTTTTGTTAAGGGGTTGTCCAACGTAACTTTGGGCATATTTTTTAAATTTCCACAATGCCTTAAATACGAATCAAAGCGGTGAATAACGACATATTATTTGTCAAAATAATGACAAAAGTATACAAAACCCGAATTTATCCACTTTTTCAAAAAACAGTTTTTATTTTTTTTGCTTTTGATGACAAAAGAAATTAATACGCCACACCGATTCGAACTACTATTATTTGGTTGGTGACGATGATCAAAACATAAAAGTGGAAAATTATATTTGAAAACAAAAATATATTCACATCAACATACATTACCGTCCACACAATTGTATATTTACGAAAAAGTAATTTTACTGTCGCCGAACTATGTTAGTGATGTAATGAAGGCTTGATGAAGTCTGCTACGAAAAAAGAAGACCAATGTCAAGGAGAATTATCAGAAAGGTTTCTTCCTGTTCACCAAATATAACGAAATGTCGTACCATCGTAAATTTAAATATCTCCCTCGAACGACCACATTGTGTATAAGACGGATCAACGTCGATTTTGAGCGCTGTTAGCACCAAAAGGTTGCGAAAATCTATGTGTGTTGACACTCTGTGGACAGAAATAGAACAAATCCGCTAGGCGGACAAAAATCACATAAATTACCGATATGAGACCACAACGTGTGATAAGTGTTTAGATAAATGAATTTAATAACCAACACAATTCCGATATTGTTCAGGCCGGTAACCCTCCGCCTATAAAATTAGTATTGGTAAGCAGATCAGTTATTAATGTTCTTAAATCCCACGAGAAAACAACAGTCAAGCCTCCCCAAATAGCAACTACAGAAGACCGATAGTTCCAAAACAAATGAAGCATACCACATCATGTACATAAATGAATTCGAAACCTGGATTTCTAACTAAGTGTAGCCGATTGGTGAAAGTATTCTGCACGCAGGACGGGTCGTTTTGGGTTGTTTTGGCCACACCTGAACATTCAAATGACACTCTTGGCAGCTCTCATGCTCATTCTACCACAGAAATGGGCACATATAACACCAAATGAGGACGTTTGGCAGTTTACCTTTTTTGGTATCTCAATCTCATCGTATTTTACCAATTTGATACAGATCTCATGCAAAGTGTTACAGGATTGTGGGGGAGGGGGGTATGGTCACAGCAGACTCACAAAAACCACGTTGGACATTCTTCATTTTTCATGATGCACTCTCTCATGACTCCATACTTGTTCTTCTGAACTGTGTGCATTTGACCCTTGGTGACCTTCATAAAAGGTAAACAAACACAAGAAAAATGGCAGCCCTTTTGAAATGTAGGCATCCTAAATTACAATTGGTCTCGCAGTCTGTTCCTCGCAAGAATAATAAATTTCTCCGAATCTGTACAAGAAGGATTGCAGAATTTAACTATTCAATAAATTTAATATATTGTATTGTATAAAATCTGATCTCTTACTTATGCCATAGCAGACTTTCAGGCAGTGATTTCTGCCACATGGTAACGATTCCATGGCAAATTTTAGTTTCCACAACATCTATGTTTAATTTCAAACAAATTGATATATAATTTATTGAGGTTATTCCTTTCTGGCCTTCTGTGGACTGTGGAGAAAATTATCTGAAATTTGACAAAATTTACGTTGGACGTCCCCTTGCGAACAAATGTTGACTAATTTACACTTATTTACTAAACGTTCTTAATCATACGTCCCTTTTATTAAATCCTCTTGCAAGTTTTTGTGTTTTCACTTTTTTCATCAAAAACATTGCTGGTGACCCCTCATTCGAACAAACTTGCTGATTTCATTCCGATGAGGGTCATGGGCGGTGTTTTGGGCGTAAAAATAAACCTTTTCAGTTCTTTGGGATTTCCTGTTTGCAGTATCGTTTGTTGAGTCAAATGTGAGTTGAGAAACATATTGATCGAACCAAATGATATCTTGCCGGCTGGATATGAAAGAAATCTGCCTTTGAATCCATTCGTAATTAGTTTGTTTGTGATCAAGCATTAGAGACCTTGAACAAAGACTGATGAGAATTAAGAATTGGGAACTGCTTCACTGGAACATGTATTCTTCCTATCAGCAGTCATTTTCCCTATCCGTAGTTATCCGTAGATTTCTCTTTAAAACACGCAGGTCCAGTACAATCGCCGTGGATTGGTCGTAATCCAGTTATGTCCACGCATCTGTTCACCAGGTAGTAAAAATCATCATCAGCAAAATTTTAATTAATGAAGCACCGGGTTGTACCCGGTGCTTCATTAATTAAATTTTTGATGATTATTCCTGTAATTAGTGCTTGGAATCTAATATTATTGCGTCCGTGGAAATATTACCCACCCGTGGAAAGTGATCAGTCCACGGCGGCTGTACTGTATATCATATTGGGAAATGCTTGAGAGCGTTTTCCCCACCACTGGGGGGGGGGGGGGGGTCACTTTAAGATTATCCCCTTAAATTGTAATCGGCATGTGGCCTAAATTTCCATCTCTCACTGGCAATCAAATCATTCGTCGCCGCGCAACACGAGAAACACGAGCAAATTGCAAAACACAAACGGACTCGTAGACGTCCATTCTGCAAGAAGGATTTTTGATCCCCCCCCCCACCCCGACGAATTTACGACAACTATTAACCATTCGTTATTTTTATCAGTCAGTAGTTTTTCAGGGATGACACGTCTCCCATCAGAAGGATCTCATGCAGGATCTCATGTGACGTCATAGCCACTTAACCCAGTGGCGCCATGTTGTGTTGTCATGCTAACACGTGCGTGTGCGCGGCCATCTTCTGACGTCATTACCATGGTGTTAGTGCGCATGCGCAGCGCGTGTTATTAGAGTTATACGTGCTTCCCTCTTCCATTTTGTATGCAGGAGGCTGATATCTTGGTTTCTGTGGAAGCACGTCGTTGCTATGTGACCCAAAAGCCTACAATAGGACAGGGAGATGTTCAGAAGGTGGGTTCGATTGAATAAGAAGTAGTTTCTCGATTCGAAGAATTGCCACAAACAACCCGACAATCCCGCCAATTTTCCCAAAACTGTCCTAAATCACCGAAACGGACTTGGCGAAGCCCCTTTTTTACTTCTTTCCCAATAAACGGTGTGTTGCCTTTCTTAACTGAGGATATATATTTGAAGATAATGGATGATCTAGAAGTTGTGCAGTATCCATAATTGTCTTCAAATATCTATCCTCAGTTAAGTATCCTCTAAAAGGTATCCTCTAAAAGGTATCCTCCAATAGTACATCACCATGTCATGAGTATCCTCCAATATCCAGATGACCATAAGAGTCGTAAGTGCGATTCACTGGAATGAGCAATTGCTCTATATCTCATTTGCTCGATGGGATTTGAGTCGTTCAAGCAATAACGTTTCAGTAACTGCTCGATTTTCCTTTGGGTATTCGCTGTACAGAAAGGATATAACTCTTTATGGTTAGGTACATATTATGGGAAATGAAGTAATGTGAATTGATTCGGTAATCTGGATAACAGGAGTACTCAGAAACTAGCCTGAGCAGGCCAGAAAGGCTAAATATAGTAACAAAACTGTTCCAACTGATAGGCTTTTCTACTCTACTGGGATATACTCCAGAACAAACAAACAGGGTTGGATAGAAACTATAGAAACCAAGTATTTAGGTAATTCTACAAAGTATTTTGGAATAACCTGAAAACTACTCTTGCATAAAGGAGCGCGTCTGTTATTGGAGAAAAGCTAAAATGGGGCTTTGCCAAGTCCCTTCGGTAGTTTATGGTGGATTTTAGAGGGATTCTTGGGTTGTTTGTTGTAATTAGATCTACTCTTGTAGAAATGAACACACCTGTTATTGGGTGAAAATATCAAACGTGGGGGGCTTTATCAAGTCAGTGTCGGTGATTTAAGTCAGTTTTGGGAGATTTGGAGGGATTGTCTGGTTATTTGTTGGCAATTCTACGAATCGGGAAACTATCCTTAGATTCTTTTCTTTCTTTATTCGCGGTACACATACGTGTGAACTGGTTACAAATAAACATATTGCACAAATGTAATAAGTAGTATACCGTGGGAAGTGGCATGGCCAGATTGGCTGTCTACTTGCCACCCTCTGATGGGGTAATGGCAAACAGACTGTGACCAAACTAATAAACTTAAAATCAGTTATGTGACACATGGTGGAGAATGGCGTTTGAATCATTTCTTTTTCTGGGGCCGGAGCTTTGGTGCATCATATTCAAGGTTGACAAGAAGCAGCCTGCTAATAGCACTCCCTCCACTACTCATTATAACACCTTAGAGCGGCACAAGAAGCAGCCTGCTTTTTGGACTCCCTCCACTACTCATTATAACACCTGAGAGCAGCCTGCTTATAGGACTCCCTCCACTACTCATTATAACACCTGAGAGTGGCACAAGAAGCAGCCTGCTTATAGGACTCCCTCCACTACTCATTATAACACCTGAGAGCGGCACAAGAAGCAGCCTGCTTATATCACTCCCTCCACTACTCATTATAACACCTGAGAGCGGCAACAAGTCCAAACGTGAAGTTCGTGTCGTTTAGACTGCGACAAGGAGGTAGGTCATGATGTTTGGGCGTGGAGTCTACGTTATCTGCATCATCGTAGGATGACGAATGTGATGAAGTATTTGTTTAGATTAATGTTTGCAAGTTCGTAATTGCGTACATATTGTATTTTTCATAGCATAATTGTAGGGAGGAAGCGCAGCAGGTTGCATAAGACAAGGATTCCAGATGAAGACGTAGAGCATGACTTTGACAGTTTCCAAGTTTATCCAGAGTTTGGGTCCGTGTTGTTTCTATGTATAGGAGGCCAGACTGTCTGGTTGTCTACCAGATGGATTATCAATAATTTTAAATATATCATTGAAAGAAACCGGTTATCTGCCATTCTGTCAGTCAAACACGAACAGTAGTGCATGTAGTTTAAACAAATCATCAACCTTGGGTATTTGAATTTCCGTAAACAGGGGATCTGTATGAGAATTGTATTTTTTGGTATTATTCGTAATGATCGCTTTTGCATGACAGCTAGTTTTTTGATAGCTCTTAAGTTGCCCCATACCCGGATTCTGTATACCAAATGGCTATGTATGACGGTGTAATACAATGTTTTTAGAGCTCCATGAGGGAGGATAATTTTTACTTTGTTGAGTCTATAGTTTACGCATGCTATTTTCGAGCATAATCAGGATATGTGAGCCTGTAGGATAAGTGTTCATCAATGCTTATTCCTAAGTCTTTCACAGATTTTTCTGTTTCGTGGCCCCAACTTTGTTAATGTTTTGGTTATTTATTTTTACCTCTTGGCAAAGATTATTGATCCTACCTTTATTTGGATTAACCCTTTACCCAACGTAACGGCCAAAACCGGCCAACGCTATTCTCAAAAATCGCCAATTAATTTTCAAAATATTTTCATTTTTTGTCTCAAAAACATAGGTTATGACCCCTCGTTGGAACGAGCTCGTCGAGCTCGTTCCAACGAGGGGTCATAACCTATGTTTTTGAGACAAAAAATGACAAAAAATAGTTATTCGAGAATTTTTTTTGCAAGTGTCGTCTGCTTTTCATGTTAGGTAAAGGGTTAAGTATAATATACGAAGTTTTCTTAGCATTCAGCATAAGCTGCTTCACAAAGCACCATTCGAATAATTTTTGAAGTTCGTCATTGAAATACGCTGTTATGGGGTTATTGTCGGAGCCCGGGCAGTGTGCAGTTGTATCGTCGGCATATGATAAAAGATTGAGTGATGTTGAGTTATTTATATCATTTATATATAAACGAAAAGAACAGGTCCTAAATGGAGCCCTCTGAGCAACTCTCTTTGGCTAAGTCCGATCTGTGTTCTACGTACATAATATATTGAGACCTGTTTGACAAGTAACTTCTAAACCAGTTGTTGGCGACGCCTCGGATGCCATATTTTTCCAGTTTACCTAGAAGTATTTCGTGACTTATGGTGTCAAAGGCCTTTGACAAATCCAGGAACAATGCAAAGGTGCTGTTTTTTCCTGTTTATTATTTCCTGTTGAGGTACTTTTAAGGAGTTGAAGAACTGGATGAATAATGCTATGTCGTTTTCGGAACCCGTATTGCTGAGGGTATAAAATATTAAACCTATTCAGAAAACTAGTTAGTCTCACTTCCATGAGTTTTTCCATTACTTTTGAGAATACCAGAAGTATACTAAAAGGTCTGTAATTTGTAAAGTTGTGCTCGTCATCCGCTTTAAATATGGGTATAACCTTCGCGATATTCATCCTGTCTGGTACTTTGCCGTTTATGCAAGAGCTGTTAATTACATGCATATGTGTCAGAGGATCCAATATTTCGTTTATCGTATGTTTAAGAAGACAGGTTGTGATATCATCGCAGTCTTTAGATAATTTTGGCTTCATTTTATTTACTACTGGGTTGACTTCTGTAGGATTTGTGGATATTAAATAAAGGTTATTGGATACATTGTTGTTCATGTAGTATGAGCAGGACTTATTTGGTTTCCGAATCTGTTCGGATGTGGTTTTTCCAATACTGATAAAAAAATTGTTGAATTCTTTTGCGACGTCATGGGGCTCGCTTAATTCGATATCGTGCTGGATGAAGAACGAGGGTAATCTGGCTTCACGTTTTTCTTAATTGATGGTTTTGTTTAAAATCTGACACGTTCTTCGCATCTTGTTTTTGTTTTCGTTTAGGATATCTCTACAATAGGTAGCTTCATATTGTTTTTTTTACCTTGTTGAAAATTCTGCAGTAGTTTTTGTAGGTTTGTGAGTTCCTTTCGGTGGATGTTTTGAGTTTTTTTATTGTACTATTTTTCTTTCTATTGGAGGATATTACATGACCCCTTGTCATCCAGGGTTGTTTTCTAATAAATGCTTTGTTCTGGCGAACACATTTGAGATGGAACGCTATTTTATAAGCTTTCGTTTTGATATTTAGAAAGGTTTCATATGACTCATTGGGGCAATTCGATTGCATTATAGGGGTTAAAATCACTTTGCGAGAGAAGTGTTCTGAATTCAAAAATACTTTCTGCGTTTATAATTCTTTCCAGTGTAAAGTGTGGTGTATCTTTTGGTTTGAGTTTTTTTTCAATATAAAAAAAAACACCAAAATGATCTGAAAAGGCAGATATGACTATTCCAGGTAGTGCTGTTCGTGAAACGTTATTCGAGATTATATGATCTATCATACTAACGAAACGACAGATTACTCTCGTTGGCTTGGTAATATAAGGCAGAAAGCCCTGACTGAAAATGAGATCAACATATTCCTCCGTTTTTGAGTGTGTAGTTGTTTTTAGAAAGTCTAGGTTAAGATCACCAACAATACAAACTTTTTGTTTATTTTCGGCATTTAGAACATTCGTTATTTCATTTAATTTTGATAAAAAAAGATTGATGTCGACTTTAGGAGAAGTGCGGGGTCTATATAGACCAACTCCTCCTCGAACATCATCATTCTCAGGTCTCATATGTTTAATATATAGACTAACTCCTCCTCAACCATCATCATTCTCAGGTCTCATACGTTTAATATATAGACCAACTCCTCCTCGACCATCATCATTCTCAGGTCTCATACGTTTAATATATAGACCAACTCCTCCTCGACCATCATCATTCTAGGGTCTCATACGTTTAATATATAGACCAACTCCTCCTCGACCATCATCATTCTCAGGTCTCATACGTTTAATATATAGACCAACTCCTCCTCAACCATCATCATTCTAGGGTCTCATACGTTTAATATATAGACCAACTCCTCTTCGACCATCATCATTCTCAGGTCTCATACGTTTAATATATAGACCAACTCCTCCTCAACCATCATCATTCTAGGGTCTCATACGTTTAATATATAGACCAACTCCTCCTCAACCATCATCATTCTAGGGTCTCATACGTTTAATATATAGACCAACTCCTCCTCGACCATCATCATTCTCAGGTCTCATACGTTTAATATATAGACCAACTCCTCCTCGACCATCATCATTCTAGGGTATCATACGTTTAATATATAGACCAACTCCTCCTCAACCATCATCATTCTAGGGTCTCATACGTTTAATATATAGACTAACTCCTCTTCAACCATCATCAATCTCAGGTCTCATACGTTTAATATATAGACCAACTCCTCCTCAACCAGCATCACTCTCAGGTCTCATACGTTTAATATATAGACCAACTCCTCCTCGACCATCATCATTCTAGGGTCTCATACGTTTAATATATAGACCAACTCCTCCTCAGCCAACATCATTCTAGGGTCTCATACGTTTAAAATATAGACCAACTCCTCCTCGACCATCATCATTCTAGGGTCTCATACGTTTAATATATAGACCAACTCCTCCTCAACCATCATCAGTCTCAGGTCTCATACGTTTAATATATAGACCAACTCCTCCTCGACCATCATCATTCTAGGGTCTCATACGTTTAATATATAGACCAACTCCTCCTCAGCCATCATCATTCTAGGGTCTCATACGTTTAATATATAGACCAACTCCTCCTCGACCATCATCATTCTAGGGTCTCATACGTTTAATATATAGACCAACTCCTCCTCAGCCAACATCATTCTAGGGTCTCATACGTTTAATATATAGACCAACTCCTCCTCGACCATCATCATTCTAGGGTCTCATACGTTTAATATATAGACCAACTCTTCCTCGACCATCATCATTCTAGGGTCTCATACGTTTAATATATAGACCAACTCCTCCTCGACCATCATCATTCTAGGGTCTCATACGTTTAATATATAGACCAACTCCTCCTCGACCATCATCATTCTAGGGTCTCATACGTTTAATATATAGACCAACTCCTCCTCAACCATCATCATTCTAGGGTCTCATACGTTTAATATATAGACCAACTCCTCCTCAACCATCATCATTCTAGGGTTTCATACGTTTAATATATAGACTAACTCCTCCTCAACCATCATCGTTCTAGGGTCTCATACGTTTAATATATAGACTAACTCCTCCTCGACCATCATCATTCTAGGGTCTCATACGTTTAATATATAGACCAACTCCTCCTCGACCATCATCATTCTCAGGTCTCATACATTTAATATATAGACCAACTCCTCCTCAACCATCATCATTCTAGGGTCTCATATGTTTAATATATAGACCAACTCCTCCTCGACCATCATCATTCTAGGGTCTCATACGTTTAATGTATAGACCAACTCCTCCTCGACCATCATCATTCTCAGGTCTCATACGTTTAATATATAGACCAACTCCTCCTCGACCATCATCATTCTAGGGTCTCATACGTTTAATATATAGACCAACTCCTCCTCGACCATCATCATTCTCAGGTCTCATACGTTTAATATATAGACCAACTCCTCCTCAACCATCATCATTCTAGGGTCTCATACGTTTAATATATAGACCAACTCCTCCTCAACCATCATCATTCTCAGGTCTCATACGTTTAATATATAGACCAACTCCTCCTCGACCATCATCATTCTCAGGTCTCATACGTTTAATATATAGACCAACTCCTCCTCAACCATCATCATTCTAGGGTCTCATACGTTTAATATATAGACCAACTCCTCCTCAACCATCATCATTCTCAGGTCTCATACGTTTAATACATAGACCAACTCCTCCTCAACCATCATCATTCTCAGGTCTCATACGTTTAATATATAGACCAACTCCTCCTCGACCATCATCATTCTCAGGTCTCATACGTTTAATATATAGACCAACTCCTCCTCGACCATCATCATTCTCAGGTCTCATACGTTTAATATATAGACCAGCTCCTCCTCAATCATTCTAGGGTCTCATACGTTTAATATATAGACCAACTCCTCCTCGACCATCATCATTCTAGGGTCTCATACGTTTAATATATAGACCAACTCCTCCTCGACCATCATCATTCTCAGGTCTCATACGTTTAATATATAGACCAACCCCTCCTCGACCATCATCATTCTAGGGTCTCATACGTTTAATATATAGACCAACTCCTCCTCAACCATCATCATTCTCGGGTCTCATACGTTTAATATATAGACCAACTCCTCCTCAACCATCATCATACTAGGGTCTCATACGTTTAATATATAGACCAACTCCTCCTCGACCATCATGATTCTCAGGTCTCATACGTTTAATATATAGACCAACTCCTCCTCGACCATCATCAATCTCAGGTCTCATACGTTTAATATATAGACCAACTCCTCCTCAACCATCATCATTCTAGGGTCTCAAACGTTTAATATATAGACCAACTCCTCCTCGACCATCATCATTCTCAGGTCTCATACGTTTAATATATAGACCAACTCCTCCTCGACCATCATCATTCTCAGGTCTCATACGTTTAATATATAGACCAACTCCTCCTCAACCATCATCATTCTAGGGTCTCAAACGTTTAATATATAGACCAACTCCTCCTCGACCATCATCATTCTCAGGACTCATACGTTTAATATATAGACCAACTCCTCCTCGACCATCATCATTCTCAGGACTCATATGTTTAATACATAGACCAACTCCTCCTCGACCATCATCATTCTAGGGTCTCATACGTTTAATATATAGACCAACTCCTCCTCAACCATCATCATTCTAGGGTCTCATACGTTTAATATATAGACCAACTCCTCCTCAACCATCATCATTCTAGGGTCTCATACGTTTAATATTTAGACCAACCCCTCCTCAACCATCATCATTCTAGGGTCTCATACGTTTAATATATAGACCAACTCCTCCTCAACCATCATCATTCTAGGGTCTCATACGTTTAATATATAGACTAACTCCTCCTCGACCATCATCATTCTCGGGTCTCATACGTTTAATATATACACCAACTCCTCCTCAACCATCATCATTCTCAGATCTCATACATTTAATATATAGACCAACTCCTCCTCGACCATCATCATTCTAGGGTCTCATACGTTTAATATATAGACCAACTCCTCCTCGACCATCATCATTCTCAGGTCTCATACGTTTAATATATAGACCAACTCCTCCTCGACCATCATCATTCTCAGGTCTCATACGTTTAATATATAGACCAACTCCTCCTCGACCATCATCATTCTCAGGTCTCATATGTTTAATATATAGACCAACTCCTCCTCAACCATCATCATTCTAGGGTCTCATACGTTTAATATATAGACCAACTCCTCCTCGACCATCATCATTCTCAGGTTTCATACGTTTAATATATAGACCAACTCCTCCTCAACCATCATCATTCTCAGGTCTCATACATTTAATATATAGACCAACTCCTCCTCAACCATCATAATTCTAGGGTCTCATACGTTTAATATATAGACCAACTTCTCCTTGACCATCATCATTCTCAGGTCTCATACGTTTAATATATAGACCAACTCCTCCTCGACCATCATCATTCTAGGGTCTCATACATTTAATATATAGACCAACTCCTCCTCAACCATCATCATTCTAGGGTCTCATACGTTTAATATATAGACCAACTCCTCCTCGACCATCATCATTCTCAGGTCTCATACGTTTAATATATAGACCAACTCCTCCTGGACCATCATCATTCTCAGGTCTCAGACGTTTAATATATAGACCAACTCCTCCTCGACCATCATCATTCTCAAGTCTCATACGTTTAATATATAGACTAACTCCTCCTCAACCATCATCATTCTCAGGTCTCATACGTTTAATAAATAGACCAACTCCTCCTCGACCATCTTCATTTTAGGGTCTCATACGTTTAATATATAGACCAACTCCTCCTCGACCATCATCATTCTCAGGTCTCATACGTTTAATATATAGACTAACTCCTCCTCAACCATCATCATTCTCAGGTCTCATACGTTTAATATATAGACCAACTCCTCCTCGACCATCTTCATTCTAGGGTCCCATACGTTTAATATATAGACTAACTCCTCCTCAACCATCATCATTCTCAGGTCTCATACGTTTAATATATAGACCAACTCCTCCTCGACCATCATCATTCTCAGGTCTCATACGTTTAATATATAGACCAACTTCTCCTCGACCATCATCATTCTCAGGTTTCATACGTTTAATATATAGACCAACTCCTCCTCGACCATGATCATTCTAGGGTCTCATACATTTAATATATAGACCAACTCCTCCTCAACCGTCATTATTCTAGGGTCTCATATGTTTAATATATAGACCAACTCCTCCTCGACCATCATCATTCTCAGGTCTCATACATTTAATATATAGACCAACTCCTCCTCGACCATCATCATTCTAGGGTCTCATACGTTTAATATATAGACCAACTCCTCCTCAACCATCATCATTCTCAGGTCTCATATGTTTAATATATAGAACAACTCCTCCTCGACCATCATCATTCTAGGGTCTCATACGTTTAATATATAGACCAACTCCTCCTCAACCATCATCATTCTCAGGTCTCATACGTTTAATATATAGACCAACTCCTCCTCAACCATCATCATTCTCAGATCTCATACGTTTAATATATAGACCAACTCCTCCTCGACCATCATCATTCTAGGGTCTCATACGTTTAATATATAGACCAACTCCTCCTCGACTATCATCATTCTCAGGTCTCATACGTTTAATATATAGACCAACTCATCCTCGACCATCATCATTCTCAGGTCTCATACGTTTTATATATAGACCAAATCCTCCTCAACCATCATCATTCTAGGGTCTCATACGTTTAATATATAGACCAACTCCTCCTCGACCATCATCATTCTAGGGTATCATACGTTTAATATATAGACCAACTCCTCCTCGACCATCATCATTCTCAGGTCTCATACGTTTAATATATAGACCAACTCCTCCTCGACCATCATCATTCTAGGGTCTCATACGTTTAATATATAGACCAACTCCTCCTCGACCATCGTCATTCTCAGGTCTCATACGTTTAATATATAGACCAACTCCTCCTCAACCATCATCATTCTAGGGTCTCATACGTTTAATATATAGACCAACTCCTCCTCGACCATCGTCATTCTCAGGTCTCATACGTTTAATATATAGACCAACTCCTCCTCAACCATCATCATTCTAGGGTCTCATACGTTTAATATATAGACCAACTCCTCCTCGACCATCATCATTCTAGGGTCTCATACGTTTAATATATAGACCAACTCCTCCTCAACCATCATCATTCTAGGGTCTCATACGTTTAATATATAGACCAACTCCTCCTCGACCATCATCATTCTAGGGTCTCATACGTTTAATATATAGACCAACTCCTCCTCGACCATCATCATTCTCAGGTCTCATACGTTTAATATATAGACCAACTCCTCCTCAACCATCATCATTCTAGGGTCTCAAACGTTTAATATATAGACCAACTCCTACTCGACCATCATCATTCTCAGGACTCATACGTTTAATATATAGACCAACTCCTCCTCGACCATCATCATTCTCAGGACTCATATGTTTAATATATAGACCAACTCCTCCTCGACCATCATCATTCTAGGGTCTCATACGTTTAATATATAGACCAACTCCTCCTCAACCATCATCATTCTAGGGTCTCATACGTTTAATATTTAGACCAACCCCTCCTCAACCATCATCATTCTAGGGTCTCATACGTTTAATATATAGACCAACTCCTCCTCGACCATCATCATTCTCAGGACTCATACGTTTAATATATAGACCAACTCCTCCTCAACCATCATCATTCTAGGGTCTCATACCTTTAATATTTAGACCAACCCCTCCTCAACCATCATCATTCTAGGGTCTCATACGTTTAATATATAGACCAACTCCTCCTCAACCATCATCATTCTAGGGTCTCATACGTTTAATATATAGACCAACTCCTCCTCGACCATCATCATTCTCAGGTCTCATACGTTTAATATATAGACCAACTCCTCCTCGACCATCATCATTCTCAGGTCTCATACGTTTAATATATAGACCAACTCCTCCTCGACCATCATCATTCTAGGGTATCATACGTTTAATATATAGACCAACTCCTCCTCAACCATCATCATTCTAGGGTCTCATACGTTTAATATATAGACTAACTCCTCTTCAACCATCATCAATCTCAGGTCTCATACGTTTAATATATAGACCAACTCCTCCTCAACCAGCATCACTCTCAGGTCTCATACGTTTAATATATAGACCAACTCCTCCTCGACCATCATCATTCTAGGGTCTCATACGTTTAATATATAGACCAACTCCTCCTCAGCCAACATCATTCTAGGGTCTCATACGTTTAAAATATAGACCAACTCCTCCTCGACCATCATCATTCTAGGGTCTCATACGTTTAATATATAGACCAACTCCTCCTCAACCATCATCAGTCTCAGGTCTCATACGTTTAATATATAGACCAACTCCTCCTCGACCATCATCATTCTAGGGTCTCATACGTTTAATATATAGACCAACTCCTCCTCAGCCATCATCATTCTAGGGTCTCATACGTTTAATATATAGACCAACTCCTCCTCGACCATCATCATTCTAGGGTCTCATACGTTTAATATATAGACCAACTCCTCCTCAGCCAACATCATTCTAGGGTCTCATACGTTTAATATATAGACCAACTCCTCCTCGACCATCATCATTCTAGGGTCTCATACGTTTAATATATAGACCAACTCTTCCTCAACCATCATCATTCTAGGGTCTCATACGTTTAATATATAGACCAACTCCTCCTCGACCATCATCATTCTAGGGTCTCATACGTTTAATATATAGACCAACTCCTCCTCGACCATCATCATTCTAGGGTCTCATACGTTTAATATATAGACCAACTCCTCCTCAACCATCATCATTCTAGGGTCTCATACGTTTAATATATAGACCAACTCCTCCTCAACCATCATCATTCTAGGGTTTCATACGTTTAATATATAGACTAACTCCTCCTCAACCATCATCGTTCTAGGGTCTCATACGTTTAATATATAGACTAACTCCTCCTCGACCATCATCATTCTAGGGTCTCATACGTTTAATATATAGACCAACTCCTCCTCGACCATCATCATTCTCAGGTCTCATACATTTAATATATAGACCAACTCCTCCTCAACCATCATCATTCTAGGGTCTCATATGTTTAATATATAGACCAACTCCTCCTCGACCATCATCATTCTAGGGTCTCATACGTTTAATGTATAGACCAACTCCTCCTCGACCATCATCATTCTCAGGTCTCATACGTTTAATATATAGACCAACTCCTCCTCGACCATCATCATTCTAGGGTCTCATACGTTTAATATATAGACCAACTCCTCCTCGACCATCATCATTCTCAGGTCTCATACGTTTAATATATAGACCAACTCCTCCTCAACCATCATCATTCTAGGGTCTCATACGTTTAATATATAGACCAACTCCTCCTCAACCATCATCATTCTCAGGTCTCATACGTTTAATATATAGACCAACTCCTCCTCGACCATCATCATTCTCAGGTCTCATACGTTTAATATATAGACCAACTCCTCCTCAACCATCATCATTCTAGGGTCTCATACGTTTAATATATAGACCAACTCCTCCTCAACCATCATCATTCTCAGGTCTCATACGTTTAATACATAGACCAACTCCTCCTCAACCATCATCATTCTCAGGTCTCATACGTTTAATATATAGACCAACTCCTCCTCGACCATCATCATTCTCAGGTCTCATACGTTTAATATATAGACCAACTCCTCCTCGACCATCATCATTCTCAGGTCTCATACGTTTAATATATAGACCAGCTCCTCCTCAATCATTCTAGGGTCTCATACGTTTAATATATAGACCAACTCCTCCTCGACCATCATCATTCTAGGGTCTCATACGTTTAATATATAGACCAACTCCTCCTCGACCATCATCATTCTCAGGTCTCATACGTTTAATATATAGACCAACCCCTCCTCGACCATCATCATTCTAGGGTCTCATACGTTTAATATATAGACCAACTCCTCCTCAACCATCATCATTCTCGGGTCTCATACGTTTAATATATAGACCAACTCCTCCTCAACCATCATCATACTAGGGTCTCATACGTTTAATATATAGACCAACTCCTCCTCGACCATCATGATTCTCAGGTCTCATACGTTTAATATATAGACCAACTCCTCCTCGACCATCATCAATCTCAGGTCTCATACGTTTAATATATAGACCAACTCCTCCTCAACCATCATCATTCTAGGGTCTCAAACGTTTAATATATAGACCAACTCCTCCTCGACCATCATCATTCTCAGGTCTCATACGTTTAATATATAGACCAACTCCTCCTCGACCATCATCATTCTCAGGTCTCATACGTTTAATATATAGACCAACTCCTCCTCAACCATCATCATTCTAGGGTCTCAAACGTTTAATATATAGACCAACTCCTCCTCGACCATCATCATTCTCAGGACTCATACGTTTAATATATAGACCAACTCCTCCTCGACCATCATCATTCTCAGGACTCATATGTTTAATACATAGACCAACTCCTCCTCGACCATCATCATTCTAGGGTCTCATACGTTTAATATATAGACCAACTCCTCCTCAACCATCATCATTCTAGGGTCTCATACGTTTAATATATAGACCAACTCCTCCTCAACCATCATCATTCTAGGGTCTCATACGTTTAATATTTAGACCAACCCCTCCTCAACCATCATCATTCTAGGGTCTCATACGTTTAATATATAGACCAACTCCTCCTCAACCATCATCATTCTAGGGTCTCATACGTTTAATATATAGACTAACTCCTCCTCGACCATCATCATTCTCGGGTCTCATACGTTTAATATATACACCAACTCCTCCTCAACCATCATCATTCTCAGATCTCATACATTTAATATATAGACCAACTCCTCCTCGACCATCATCATTCTAGGGTCTCATACGTTTAATATATAGACCAACTCCTCCTCGACCATCATCATTCTCAGGTCTCATACGTTTAATATATAGACCAACTCCTCCTCGACCATCATCATTCTCAGGTCTCATACGTTTAATATATAGACCAACTCCTCCTCGACCATCATCATTCTCAGGTCTCATACGTTTAATATATAGACCAACTCCTCCTCAACCATCATCATTCTAGGGTCTCATACGTTTAATATATAGACCAACTCCTCCTCGACCATCATCATTCTCAGGTTTCATACGTTTAATATATAGACCAACTCCTCCTCAACCATCATCATTCTCAGGTCTCATACATTTAATATATAGACCAACTCCTCCTCAACCATCATAATTCTAGGGTCTCATACGTTTAATATATAGACCAACTTCTCCTTGACCATCATCATTCTCAGGTCTCATACGTTTAATATATAGACCAACTCCTCCTCGACCATCATCATTCTAGGGTCTCATACATTTAATATATAGACCAACTCCTCCTCAACCATCATCATTCTAGGGTCTCATACGTTTAATATATAGACCAACTCCTCCTCGACCATCATCATTCTCAGGTCTCATACGTTTAATATATAGACCAACTCCTCCTGGACCATCATCATTCTCAGGTCTCAGACGTTTAATATATAGACCAACTCCTCCTCGACCATCATCATTCTCAAGTCTCATACGTTTAATATATAGACTAACTCCTCCTCAACCATCATCATTCTCAGGTCTCATACGTTTAATAAATAGACCAACTCCTCCTCGACCATCTTCATTCTAGGGTCTCATACGTTTAATATATAGACCAACTCCTCCTCGACCATCATCATTCTCAGGTCTCATACGTTTAATATATAGACTAACTCCTCCTCAACCATCATCATTCTCAGGTCTCATACGTTTAATATATAGACCAACTCCTCCTCGACCATCTTCATTCTAGGGTCCCATACGTTTAATATATAGACTAACTCCTCCTCAACCATCATCATTCTCAGGTCTCATACGTTTAATATATAGACCAACTCCTCCTCGACCATCATCATTCTCAGGTCTCATACGTTTAATATATAGACCAACTTCTCCTCGACCATCATCATTCTCAGGTTTCATACGTTTAATATATAGACCAACTCCTCCTCGACCATGATCATTCTAGGGTCTCATACATTTAATATATAGACCAACTCCTCCTCAACCGTCATTATTCTAGGGTCTCATATGTTTAATATATAGACCAACTCCTCCTCGACCATCATCATTCTCAGGTCTCATACATTTAATATATAGACCAACTCCTCCTCGACCATCATCATTCTAGGGTCTCATACGTTTAATATATAGACCAACTCCTCCTCAACCATCATCATTCTCAGGTCTCATATGTTTAATATATAGAACAACTCCTCCTCGACCATCATCATTCTAGGGTCTCATACGTTTAATATATAGACCAACTCCTCCTCAACCATCATCATTCTCAGGTCTCATACGTTTAATATATAGACCAACTCCTCCTCAACCATCATCATTCTCAGATCTCATACGTTTAATATATAGACCAACTCCTCCTCGACCATCATCATTCTAGGGTCTCATACGTTTAATATATAGACCAACTCCTCCTCGACTATCATCATTCTCAGGTCTCATACGTTTAATATATAGACCAACTCATCCTCGACCATCATCATTCTCAGGTCTCATACGTTTTATATATAGACCAAATCCTCCTCAACCATCATCATTCTAGGGTCTCATACGTTTAATATATAGACCAACTCCTCCTCGACCATCATCATTCTAGGGTATCATACGTTTAATATATAGACCAACTCCTCCTCGACCATCATCATTCTCAGGTCTCATACGTTTAATATATAGACCAACTCCTCCTCGACCATCATCATTCTAGGGTCTCATACGTTTAATATATAGACCAACTCCTCCTCGACCATCGTCATTCTCAGGTCTCATACGTTTAATATATAGACCAACTCCTCCTCAACCATCATCATTCTAGGGTCTCATACGTTTAATATATAGACCAACTCCTCCTCGACCATCGTCATTCTCAGGTCTCATACGTTTAATATATAGACCAACTCCTCCTCAACCATCATCATTCTAGGGTCTCATACGTTTAATATATAGACCAACTCCTCCTCGACCATCATCATTCTAGGGTCTCATACGTTTAATATATAGACCAACTCCTCCTCAACCATCATCATTCTAGGGTCTCATACGTTTAATATATAGACCAACTCCTCCTCGACCATCATCATTCTAGGGTCTCATACGTTTAATATATAGACCAACTCCTCCTCGACCATCATCATTCTCAGGTCTCATACGTTTAATATATAGACCAACTCCTCCTCAACCATCATCATTCTAGGGTCTCAAACGTTTAATATATAGACCAACTCCTACTCGACCATCATCATTCTCAGGACTCATACGTTTAATATATAGACCAACTCCTCCTCGACCATCATCATTCTCAGGACTCATATGTTTAATATATAGACCAACTCCTCCTCGACCATCATCATTCTAGGGTCTCATACGTTTAATATATAGACCAACTCCTCCTCAACCATCATCATTCTAGGGTCTCATACGTTTAATATTTAGACCAACCCCTCCTCAACCATCATCATTCTAGGGTCTCATACGTTTAATATATAGACCAACTCCTCCTCGACCATCATCATTCTCAGGACTCATACGTTTAATATATAGACCAACTCCTCCTCAACCATCATCATTCTAGGGTCTCATACCTTTAATATTTAGACCAACCCCTCCTCAACCATCATCATTCTAGGGTCTCATACGTTTAATATATAGACCAACTCCTCCTCAACCATCATCATTCTAGGGTCTCATACGTTTAATATATAGACTAACTCCTCCTCAACCATCATCATTCTCAGGTCTCATACGTTTAATATATACACCAACTCCTCCTCGACCATCATCATTCTCAGGTCTCATACGTTTAATATATAGACCAACTCCTCCTCGACCATCATCATTCTCAGGTCTCATACATTTAATATATAGACCAACTCCTCCTCGACCATCATCATTCTCAGGTCTCATACGTTTAATATATAGACCAACTCCTCCTCGACCATCATCATTCTAGGGTCTCATACGTTTAATATATAGACCAACTCCTCCTCGACCATCATCATTCTCAGGTCTCATACGTTTAATATATAGACCAACTCCTCCTCGACCATCATCATTCTCAGGTCTCATACGTTTAATATATAGACCAACTCCTCCTCGACCATCATCATTCTCAGGTCTCATACGTTTAATATATAGACCAACTCCTCCTCAACCATCATCATTCTAGGGACTCATACGTTTAATATATAGACCAACTCCTCCTCGACCATCATCATTCTCAGGTTTCATACGTTTAATATATAGACCAACTCCTCCTCAACCATCATCATTCTCAGGTCTCATACATTTAATATATAGACCAACTCCTCCTCAACCATCATCATTCTAGGGTCTCATACGTTTAATATATAGACCAACTCCTCCTTGACCATCATCATTCTCAGGTCTCATACGTTTAATATATAGACCAACTCCTCCTCGACCATCATCATTCTAGGGTCTCATACATTTAATATATAGACCAACTCCTCCTCAACCATCATCATTCTAGGGTCTCATACGTTTAATATATAGACCAACTCCTCCTCGACCATCATCATTCTCAGGTCTCATACGTTTAATATATAGACCAACTCCTCCTGGACCATCATCATTCTCAGGTCTCAGACGTTCAATATATAGACCAACTCCTCCTCGACCATCATCATTCTCAAGTCTCATACGTTTAATATATAGACTAACTCCTCCTCAACCATCATCATTCTCAGGTCTCATACGTTTAATAAATAGACCAACTCCTCCTCGACCATCTTCATTCTAGGGTCTCATACGTTTAATATATAGACCAACTCCTCCTCGACCATCATCATTCTCAGGTCTCATACGTTTAATATATAGACTAACTCCTCCTCAACCATCATCATTCTCAAGTCTCATACATTTAATATATAGACCAACTCCTCCTCGACCATCTTCATTCTAGGGTCCCATACGTTTAATATATAGACTAACTCCTCCTCAACCATCATCATTCTCAGGTCTCATACGTTTAATATATAGACCAACTCCTCCTCAACCATCATCATTCTCAGGTCTCATACGTTTAATATATAGACCAACTTCTCCTCGACCATCATCATTCTCAGGTTTCATACGTTTAATATATAGACCAACTCCTCCTCGACCATCATCATTCTAGGGTCTCATACGTTTAATATATAGACCAACTCCTCCTCAACCGTCATCATTCTAGGGTCTCATACGTTTAATATATAGACCAACTCCTCCTCGACCATCATCATTCTCAGGTCTCATACATTTAATATATAGACCAACTCCTCCTCGACCATCATCATTCTAGGGTCTCATACGTTTAATACATAGACCAACTCCTCCTCAACCATCATCATTCTCAGGTCTCATATGTTTAATATATAGAACAACTCCTCCTCGACCATCATCATTCTAGGGTCTCATACGTTTAATATATAGACCAACTCCTCCTCAACCATCATCATTCTAGGGTCTCATACGTTTAATATATAGACCAACTCCTCCTCGACCATCATCATTCTCAGGTCTCATACATTTAATATATAGACCAACTCATCCTCGACCATCATCATTCTCAGGTCTCATACGTTTTATATATAGACCAAATCCTCCTCAACCATCATCATTCTAGGGTCTCATACGTTTAATATATAGACCAACTCCTCCTCGACCATCATCATTCTCAGGTCTCATACGTTTAATATATAGACCAACTTCTCCTCGACCATCATCATTCTCAGGTTTCATACGTTTAATATATAGACCAACTCCTCATCGACCATCGTCATTCTCAGGTCTCATACGTTTAATATATAGACCAACTCCTCCTCAACCATCATCATTCTAGGGTCTCATACGTTTAATATATAGACCAACTCCTCCTCGACCATCGTCATTCTCAGGTCTCATACGTTTAATATATAGACCAACTCCTCCTCAACCATCATCATTCTAGGGTCTCATACGTTTAATATATAGACCAACTCCTCCTCGACCATCATCATTCTAGGGTCTCATACGTTTAATATATAGACCAACTCCTCCTCGACCATCATCATTCTCAGGTCTCATACATTTAATATATAGACCAACTCCTCCTCGACCATCATCATTCTAGGGTCTCATACGTTTAATATATAGACCAACTCCTCCTCAACCATCATCATTCTCAGGTCTCATATGTTTAATATATAGAACAACTCCTCCTCGACCATCATCATTCTAGGGTCTCATACGTTTAATATATAGACCAACTCCTCCTCAACCATCATCATTCTCAGGTCTCATACGTTTAATATATAGACCAACTCCTCCTCAACCATCATCATTCTCAGATCTCATACGTTTAATATATAGACCAACTCCTCCTCGACCATCATCATTCTAGGGTCTCATACGTTTAGTATATAGACCAACTCTTCCTCGACTATCATCATTCTCAGGTCTCATACGTTTAATATATAGACCAACTCATCCTCGACCATCATCATTCTCAGGTCTCATACGTTTTATATATAGACCAAATCCTCCTCAACCATCATCATTCAAGGGTCTCATACGTTTAATATATAGACCAACTCCTCCTCGACCATCATCATTCTAGGGTATCATACGTTTAATATATAGACCAACTCCTCCTCGACCATCATCATTCTCAGGTCTCATACGTTTAATATATAGACCAACTCCTCCTCGACCATCATCATTCTAGGGTCTCATACGTTTAATATATAGACCAACTCCTCCTCGACCATCGTCATTCTCAGGTCTCATACGTTTAATATATAGACCAACTCCTCCTCAACCATCATCATTCTAGGGACTCATACGTTTAATATATAGACCAACTCCTCCTCGACCATCGTCATTCTCAGGTCTCATACGTTTAATATATAGACCAACTCCTCCTCAACCATCATCATTCTAGGGTCTCATACGTTTAATATATAGACCAACTCCTCCTCGACCATCATCATTCTAGGGTCTCATATGTTTAATATATAGACCAACTCCTCCTCAACCATCATCATTCTAGGGTCTCATACGTTTAATATATAGACCAACTCCTCCTCGACCATCATCATTCTCAGGTCTCATACATTTAATATATAGACCAACTCCTCCTCGACCATCATCATTCTAGGGTCTCATACGTTTAATATATAGACCAACTCCTCCTCAACCATCATCATTCTCAGGTCTCATATGTTTAATATATAGAACAACTCCTCCTCGACCATCATCATTCTAGGGTCTCATACGTTTAATATATAGACCAACTCCTCCTCAACCATCATCATTCTCAGGTCTCATACGTTTAATATATAGACCAACTCCTCCTCAACCATCATCATTCTCAGATCTCATACGTTTAATATATAGACCAACTCCTCCTCGACCATCGTCATTCTCAGGTCTCATACGTTTAATATATAGACCAACTCCTCCTCAACCATCATCATTCTAGGGTCTCATACGTTTAATATATAGACCAACTCCTCCTCAACCATCATCATTCTCAGGTCTCATACGTTTAATATATAGACCAACTCCTCCTCAACCATCATCATTCTAGGGTCTCATACGTTTAATATATAGACCAACTCCTCCTCGACCATCGTCATTCTCAGGTCTCATACGTTTAATATATAGACCAACTCCTCCTCAACCATCATCATTCTAGGGTCTCATACGTTTAATATATAGACCAACTCCTCCTCGACCATCATCATTCTAGGGTCTCATATGTTTAATATATAGACCAACTCCTCCTCAACCATCATCATTCTAGGGTCTCATACGTTTAATATATAGACCAACTCCTCCTCGACCATCATCATTCTCAGGTCTCATACATTTAATATATAGACCAACTCCTCCTCGACCATCATCATTCTAGGGTCTCATACGTTTAATATATAGACCAACTCCTCCTCAACCATCATCATTCTCAGGTCTCATATGTTTAATATATAGAACAACTCCTCCTCGACCATCATCATTCTAGGGTCTCATACGTTTAATATATAGACCAACTCCTCCTCAACCATCATCATTCTCAGGTCTCATACGTTTAATATATAGACCAACTCCTCCTCAACCATCATCATTCTCAGATCTCATACGTTTAATATATAGACCAACTCCTCCTCGACCATCATCATTCTAGGGTCTCATACGTTTAATATATAGACCAACTCCTCCTCGACTATCATCATTCTCAGGTCTCATACGTTTAATATATAGACCAACTCATCCTCGACCATCATCATTCTCAGGTCTCATACGTTTTATATATAGACCAAATCCTCCTCAACCATCATCATTCTAGGGTCTCATACGTTTAATATATAGACCAACTCCTCCTCGACCATCATCATTCTAGGGTATCATACGTTTAATATATAGACCAACTCCTCCTCGACCATCATCATTCTCAGGTCTCATACGTTTAATATATAGACCAACTCCTCCTCGACCATCATCATTCTAGGGTCTCATACGTTTAATATATAGACCAACTCCTCCTCGACCATCGTCATTCTCAGGTCTCATACGTTTAATATATAGACCAACTCCTCCTCAACCATCATCATTCTAGGGTCTCATACGTTTAATATATAGACCAACTCCTCCTCGACCATCGTCATTCTCAGGTCTCATACGTTTAATATATAGACCAACTCCTCCTCAACCATCATCATTCTAGGGTCTCATACGTTTAATATATAGACCAACTCCTCCTCGACCATCATCATTCTAGGGTCTCATACGTTTAATATATAGACCAACTCCTCCTCAACCATCATCATTCTAGGGTCTCATACGTTTAATATATAGACCAACTCCTCCTCGACCATCATCATTCTAGGGTCTCATACGTTTAATATATAGACCAACTCCTCCTCGACCATCATCATTCTCAGGTCTCATACGTTTAATATATAGACCAACTCCTCCTCAACCATCATCATTCTAGGGTCTCAAACGTTTAATATATAGACCAACTCCTACTCGACCATCATCATTCTCAGGACTCATACGTTTAATATATAGACCAACTCCTCCTCGACCATCATCATTCTCAGGACTCATATGTTTAATATATAGACCAACTCCTCCTCGACCATCATCATTCTAGGGTCTCATACGTTTAATATATAGACCAACTCCTCCTCAACCATCATCATTCTAGGGTCTCATACGTTTAATATTTAGACCAACCCCTCCTCAACCATCATCATTCTAGGGTCTCATACGTTTAATATATAGACCAACTCCTCCTCGACCATCATCATTCTCAGGACTCATACGTTTAATATATAGACCAACTCCTCCTCAACCATCATCATTCTAGGGTCTCATACCTTTAATATTTAGACCAACCCCTCCTCAACCATCATCATTCTAGGGTCTCATACGTTTAATATATAGACCAACTCCTCCTCAACCATCATCATTCTAGGGTCTCATACGTTTAATATATAGACTAACTCCTCCTCAACCATCATCATTCTCAGGTCTCATACGTTTAATATATACACCAACTCCTCCTCGACCATCATCATTCTCAGGTCTCATACGTTTAATATATAGACCAACTCCTCCTCGACCATCATCATTCTCAGGTCTCATACATTTAATATATAGACCAACTCCTCCTCGACCATCATCATTCTCAGGTCTCATACGTTTAATATATAGACCAACTCCTCCTCGACCATCATCATTCTAGGGTCTCATACGTTTAATATATAGACCAACTCCTCCTCAACCATCATCATTCTAGGGTCTCATACGTTTAATATATAGACTAACTCCTCCTCGACCATCATCATTCTTGGGTCTCATACGTTTAATATATACACCAACTCCTCCTCAACCATCATCATTCTCAGATCTCATACATTTAATATATAGACCAACTCCTCCTCGACCATCATCATTCTAGGGTCTCATACGTTTAATATATAGACCAACTCCTCCTCGACCATCATCATTCTCAGGTCTCATACGTTTAATATATAGACCAACTCCTCCTCGACCATCATCATTCTCAGGTCTCATACGTTTAATATATAGACCAACTCCTCCTCGACCATCATCATTCTCAGGTCTCATACGTTTAATATATAGACCAACTCCTCCTCAACCATCATCATTCTAGGGACTCATACGTTTAATATATAGACCAACTCCTCCTCGACCATCATCATTCTCAGGTTTCATACGTTTAATATATAGACCAACTCCTCCTCAACCATCATCATTCTCAGGTCTCATACATTTAATATATAGACCAACTCCTCCTCAACCATCATCATTCTAGGGTCTCATACGTTTAATATATAGACCAACTCCTCCTTGACCATCATCATTCTCAGGTCTCATACGTTTAATATATAGACCAACTCCTCCTCGACCATCATCATTCTAGGGTCTCATACATTTAATATATAGACCAACTCCTCCTCAACCATCATCATTCTAGGGTCTCATACGTTTAATATATAGACCAACTCCTCCTCGACCATCATCATTCTAGGGTATCATACGTTTAATATATAGACCAACTCCTCCTCGACCATCATCATTCTCAGGTCTCATACGTTTAATATATAGACCAACTCCTCCTCGACCATCATCATTCTAGGGTCTCATACGTTTAATATATAGACCAACTCCTCCTCGACCATCGTCATTCTCAGGTCTCATATGTTTAATATATAGACCAACTCCTCCTCAACCATCATCATTCTAGGGTCTCATACGTTTAATATATAGACCAACTCCTCCTCGACCATCGTCATTCTCAGGTCTCATACGTTTAATATATAGACCAACTCCTCCTCAACCATCATCATTCTAGGGTCTCATACGTTTAATATATAGACCAACTCCTCCTCGACCATCATCATTCTAGGGTCTCATACGTTTAATATATACACCAACTCCTCCTCAACCATCATCATTCTAGGGTCTCATACGTTTAATATATAGACCAACTCCTCCTCGACCATCATCATTCTAGGGTCTCATACGTTTAATATATAGACCAACTCCTCCTCGACCATCATCATTCTCAGGTCTCATACGTTTAATATATAGACCAACTCCTCCTCAACCATCATCATTCTAGGGTCTCAAACGTTTAATATATAGACCAACTCCTACTCGACCATCATCATTCTCAGGACTCATACGTTTAATATATAGACCAACTCCTCCTCGACCATCATCATTCTCAGGACTCATATGTTTAATATATAGACCAACTCCTCCTCGACCATCATCATTCTAGGGTCTCATACGTTTAATATATAGACCAACTCCTCCTCAACCATCATCATTCTAGGGTCTCATACGTTTAATATTTAGACCAACCCCTCCTCAACCATCATCATTCTAGGGTCTCATACGTTTAATATATAGACCAACTCCTCCTCGACCATCATCATTCTCAGGACTCATACGTTTAATATATAGACCAACTCCTCCTCAACCATCATCATTCTAGGGTCTCATACCTTTAATATTTAGACCAACCCCTCCTCAACCATCATCATTCTAGGGTCTCATACGTTTAATATATAGACCAACTCCTCCTCAACCATCATCATTCTAGGGTCTCATACGTTTAATATATAGACTAACTCCTCCTCAACCATCATCATTCTCAGGTCTCATACGTTTAATATATACACCAACTCCTCCTCGACCATCATCATTCTCAGGTCTCATACGTTTAATATATAGACCAACTCCTCCTCGACCATCATCATTCTCAGGTCTCATACATTTAATATATAGACCAACTCCTCCTCGACCATCATCATTCTCAGGTCTCATACGTTTAATATATAGACCAACTCCTCCTCGACCATCATCATTCTAGGGTCTCATACGTTTAATATATAGACCAACTCCTCCTCAACCATCATCATTCTAGGGTCTCATACGTTTAATATATAGACTAACTCCTCCTCGACCATCATCATTCTTGGGTCTCATACGTTTAATATATACACCAACTCCTCCTCAACCATCATCATTCTCAGATCTCATACATTTAATATATAGACCAACTCCTCCTCGACCATCATCATTCTAGGGTCTCATACGTTTAATATATAGACCAACTCCTCCTCGACCATCATCATTCTCAGGTCTCATACGTTTAATATATAGACCAACTCCTCCTCGACCATCATCATTCTCAGGTCTCATACGTTTAATATATAGACCAACTCCTCCTCGACCATCATCATTCTCAGGTCTCATACGTTTAATATATAGACCAACTCCTCCTCAACCATCATCATTCTAGGGACTCATACGTTTAATATATAGACCAACTCCTCCTCGACCATCATCATTCTCAGGTTTCATACGTTTAATATATAGACCAACTCCTCCTCAACCATCATCATTCTCAGGTCTCATACATTTAATATATAGACCAACTCCTCCTCAACCATCATCATTCTAGGGTCTCATACGTTTAATATATAGACCAACTCCTCCTTGACCATCATCATTCTCAGGTCTCATACGTTTAATATATA
Organism: Pictodentalium vernedei; assembly: GCA_031216915.1. NCBI lineage: Eukaryota > Metazoa > Mollusca > Scaphopoda > Dentaliida > Dentaliidae > Pictodentalium > Pictodentalium vernedei. Next base: position 3,640,928 of record CM062294.1, on the reverse strand, counting down.
GACCAACTCCTCCTCGACCATCATCATTCTAGGGTCTCATACATTTAATATATAGACCAACTCCTCCTCAACCATCATCATTCTAGGGTCTCATACGTTTAATATATAGACCAACTCCTCCTCGACCATCATCATTCTCAGGTCTCATACGTTTAATATATAGACCAACTCCTCCTGGACCATCATCATTCTCAGGTCTCAGACGTTCAATATATAGACCAACTCCTCCTCGACCATCATCATTCTCAAGTCTCATACGTTTAATATATAGACTAACTCCTCCTCAACCATCATCATTCTCAGGTCTCATACGTTTAATAAATAGACCAACTCCTCCTCGACCATCTTCATTCTAGGGTCTCATACGTTTAATATATAGACCAACTCCTCCTCGACCATCATCATTCTCAGGTCTCATACGTTTAATATATAGACTAACTCCTCCTCAACCATCATCATTCTCAAGTCTCATACATTTAATATATAGACCAACTCCTCCTCGACCATCTTCATTCTAGGGTCCCATACGTTTAATATATAGACTAACTCCTCCTCAACCATCATCATTCTCAGGTCTCATACGTTTAATATATAGACCAACTCCTCCTCAACCATCATCATTCTCAGGTCTCATACGTTTAATATATAGACCAACTTCTCCTCGACCATCATCATTCTCAGGTTTCATCCGTTTAATATATAGACCAACTCCTCCTCGACCATCATCATTCTAGGGTCTCATACGTTTAATATATAGACCAACTCCTCCTCAACCGTCATCATTCTAGGGTCTCATACGTTTAATATATAGACCAACTCCTCCTCGACCATCATCATTCTCAGGTCTCATACATTTAATATATAGACCAACTCCTCCTCGACCATCATCATTCTAGGGTCTCATACGTTTAATACATAGACCAACTCCTCCTCAACCATCATCATTCTCAGGTCTCATATGTTTAATATATAGAACAACTCCTCCTCGACCATCATCATTCTAGGGTCTCATACGTTTAATATATAGACCAACTCCTCCTCAACCATCATCATTCTAGGGTCTCATACGTTTAATATATAGACCAACTCCTCCTCGACCATCATCATTCTCAGGTCTCATACATTTAATATATAGACCAACTCATCCTCGACCATCATCATTCTCAGGTCTCATACGTTTTATATATAGACCAAATCCTCCTCAACCATCATCATTCTAGGGTCTCATACGTTTAATATATAGACCAACTCCTCCTCGACCATCATCATTCTCAGGTCTCATACGTTTAATATATAGACCAACTTCTCCTCGACCATCATCATTCTCAGGTTTCATACGTTTAATATATAGACCAACTCCTCCTCGACCATCGTCATTCTCAGGTCTCATACGTTTAATATATAGACCAACTCCTCCTCAACCATCATCATTCTAGGGTCTCATACGTTTAATATATAGACCAACTCCTCCTCGACCATCGTCATTCTCAGGTCTCATACATTTAATATATAGACCAACTCCTCCTCAACCATCATCATTCTAGGGTCTCATACGTTTAATATATAGACCAACTCCTCCTCGACCATCATCATTCTAGGGTCTCATACGTTTAATATATAGACCAACTCCTCCTCGACCATCATCATTCTCAGGTCTCATACATTTAATATATAGACCAACTCCTCCTCGACCATCATCATTCTAGGGTCTCATACGTTTAATATATAGACCAACTCCTCCTCAACCATCATCATTCTCAGGTCTCATATGTTTAATATATAGAACAACTCCTCCTCGACCATCATCATTCTAGGGTCTCATACGTTTAATATATAGACCAACTCCTCCTCAACCATCATCATTCTCAGGTCTCATACGTTTAATATATAGACCAACTCCTCCTCAACCATCATCATTCTCAGATCTCATACGTTTAATATATAGACCAACTCCTCCTCGACCATCATCATTCTAGGGTCTCATACGTTTAGTATATAGACCAACTCTTCCTCGACTATCATCATTCTCAGGTCTCATACGTTTAATATATAGACCAACTCATCCTCGACCATCATCATTCTCAGGTCTCATACGTTTTATATATAGACCAAATCCTCCTCAACCATCATCATTCAAGGGTCTCATACGTTTAATATATAGACCAACTCCTCCTCGACCATCATCATTCTAGGGTATCATACGTTTAATATATAGACCAACTCCTCCTCGACCATCATCATTCTCAGGTCTCATACGTTTAATATATAGACCAACTCCTCCTCGACCATCATCATTCTAGGGTCTCATACGTTTAATATATAGACCAACTCCTCCTCGACCATCGTCATTCTCAGGTCTCATACGTTTAATATATAGACCAACTCCTCCTCAACCATCATCATTCTAGGGTCTCATACGTTTAATATATAGACCAACTCCTCCTCGACCATCGTCATTCTCAGGTCTCATACGTTTAATATATAGACCAACTCCTCCTCAACCATCATCATTCTAGGGTCTCATACGTTTAATATATAGACCAACTCCTCCTCGACCATCATCATTCTAGGGTCTCATATGTTTAATATATAGACCAACTCCTCCTCAACCATCATCATTCTAGGGTCTCATACGTTTAATATATAGACCAACTCCTCCTCGACCATCATCATTCTAGGGTCTCATACGTTTAATATATAGACCAACTCCTCCTCGACCATCATCATTCTCAGGTCTCATACGTTTAATATATAGACCAACTCCTCCTCAACCATCATCATTCTAGGGTCTCAAACGTTTAATATATAGACCAACTCCTCCTCGACCATCATCATTCTCAGGACTCATACGTTTAATATATAGACCAACTCCTCCTCGACCATCATCATTCTCAGGACTCATATGTTTAATATATAGACCAACTCCTCCTCGACCATCATCATTCTAGGGTCTCATACGTTTAATATATAGACCAACTCCTCCTCAACCATCATCATTCTAGGGTCTCATACGTTTAATATTTAGACCAACCCCTCCTCAACCATCATCATTCTAGGGTCTCATACGTTTAATATATAGACCAACTCCTCCTCGACCATCATCATTCTCAGGACTCATACGTTTAATATATAGACCAACTCCTCCTCAACCATCATCATTCTAGGGTCTCATACGTTTAATATTTAGACCAACCCCTCCTCAACCATCATCATTCTAGGGTCTCATACGTTTAATATATAGACCAACTCCTCCTCAACCATCATCATTCTAGGGTCTCATACGTTTAATATATAGACTAACTCCTCCTCAACCATCATCATTCTCAGGTCTCATACGTTTAATATATAGACCAACTCCTCCTCGACCATCATCATCCTCAGGTCTCATACGTTTAATATATAGACCAACTCCTCCTCGACCATCATCATTCTCAGGTCTCATACATTTAATATATAGACCAACTCCTCCTCGACCATCATCATTCTCAGGTCTCATACGTTTAATATATAGACCAACTCCTCCTCGACCATCATCATTCTAGGGTCTCATACGTTTAATATATAGACCAACTCCTCCTCAACCATCATCATTCTAGGGTCTCATACGTTTAATATATAGACTAACTCCTCCTCGACCATCATCATTCTTGGGTCTCATACGTTTAATATATACACCAACTCCTCCTCAACCATCATCATTCTCAGATCTCATACATTTAATATATAGACCAACTCCTCCTCGACCATCATCATTCTAGGGTCTCATACGTTTAATATATAGACCAACTCCTCCTCGACCATCATCATTCTCAGGTCTCATACGTTTAATATATAGACCAACTCCTCCTCGACCATCATCATTCTCAGGTCTCATACGTTTAATATATAGACCAACTCCTCCTCGACCATCATCATTCTCAGGTCTCATACGTTTAATATATAGCCCAACTCCTCCTCAACCATCATCATTCTAGGGACTCATACGTTTAATATATAGACCAACTCCTCCTCGACCATCATCATTCTCAGGTTTCATACGTTTAATATATAGACCAACTCCTCCTCAACCATCATCATTCTCAGGTCTCATACATTTAATATATAGACCAACTCCTCCTCAACCATCATCATTCTAGGGTCTCATACGTTTAATATATAGACCAACTCCTCCTTGACCATCATCATTCTCAGGTCTCATACGTTTAATATATAGACCAACTCCTCCTCGACCATCATCATTCTAGGGTCTCATACATTTAATATATAGACCAACTCCTCCTCAACCATCATCATTCTAGGGTCTCATACGTTTAATATATAGACCAACTCCTCCTCGACCATCATCATTCTAGGGTCTCATACGTTTAATATATAGACCAACTCCTCCTCGACTATCATCATTCTCAGGTCTCATACGTTTAATATATAGACCAACTCATCCTCGACCATCATCATTCTCAGGTCTCATACGTTTTATATATAGACCAAATCCTCCTCAACCATCATCATTCTAGGGTCTCATACGTTTAATATATAGACCAACTCCTCCTCAACCATCATCATTCTAGGGTCTCATACGTTTAATATATAGACCAACTCCTCCTCGACCATCGTCATTCTCAGGTCTCATACGTTTAATATATAGACCAACTCCTCCTCAACCATCATCATTCTAGGGTCTCATACGTTTAATATATAGACCAACTCCTCCTCGACCATCATCATTCTAGGGTCTCATACGTTTAATATATAGACCAACTCCTCCTCAACCATCATCATTCTAGGGTCTCATACGTTTAATATATAGACCAACTCCTCCTCGACCATCATCATTCTAGGGTCTCATACGTTTAATATATAGACCAACTCCTCCTCGACCATCATCATTCTCAGGTCTCATACGTTTAATATATAGACCAACTCCTCCTCAACCATCATCATTCTAGGGTCTCAAACGTTTAATATATAGACCAACTCCTACTCGACCATCATCATTCTCAGGACTCATAAGTTTAATATATAGACCAACTCCTCCTCGACCATCATCATTCTCAGGACTCATATGTTTAATATATAGACCAACTCCTCCTCGACCATCATCATTCTAGGGTCTCATACGTTTAATATATAGACCAACTCCTCCTCAACCATCATCATTCAAGGGTCTCATACGTTTAATATTTAGACCAACCCCTCCTCAACCATCATCATTCTAGGGTCTCATATGTTTAATATATAGACCAACTCCTCCTCGACCATCATCATTCTCAGGACTCATACGTTTAATATATAGACCAACTCCTCCTCAACCATCATCATTCTAGGGTCTCATACGTTTAATATTTAGACCAACCCCTCCTCAACCATCATCATTCTAGGGTCTCATACGTTTAATATATAGACCAACTCCTCCTCAACCATCATCATTCTAGGGTCTCATACGTTTAATATATAGACTAACTCCTCCTCAACCATCATCATTCTCAGGTCTCATACGTTTAATATATACACCAACTCCTCCTCGACCATCATCATTCTCAGGTCTCATACGTTTAATATATAGACCAACTCCTCCTCGACCATCATCATTCTCAGGTCTCATACATTTAATATATAGACCAACTCCTCCTCGACCATCATCATTCTCAGGTCTCATACGTTTAATATATAGACCAACTCCTCCTCGACCATCATCATTCTAGGGTCTCATACGTTTAATATATAGACCAACTCCTCCTCAAACATCATCATTCTAGGGTCTCATACGTCTAATATATAGACTAACTCCTCCTCGACCATCATCATTCTTGGGTCTCATACGTTTAATATATACACCAACTCCTCCTCAACCATTATCATTCTCAGATCTCATACATTTAATATATAGACCAACTCCTCCTCGACCATCATCATTCTAGGGTCTCATACGTTTAATATATAGACCAACTCCTCCTCGACCATCATCATTCTCAGGTCTCATACGTTTAATATATAGACCAACTCCTCCTCGACCATCATCATTCTCAGGTCTCATACGTTTAATATATAGACCAACTCCTCCTCGACCATCATCATTCTCAGGTCTCATACGTTTAATATATAGACCAACTCCTCCTCAACCATCATCATTCTAGGGACTCATATGTTTAATATATAGACCAACTCCTCCTCGACCATCATCATTCTCAGGTTTCATACGTTTAATATATAGACCAACTCCTCCTCAACCATCATCATTCTCAGGCCTCATACATTTAATATATAGACCAACTCCTCCTCAACCATCATCATTCTAGGGTCTCATACGTTTAATATATAGACCAACTCCTCCTTGACCATCATCATTCTCAGGTCTCATACGTTTAATATATAGACCAACTCCTCCTCGACCATCATCATTCTAGGGTCTCATACATTTAATATATAGACCAACTCCTCCTCAACCATCATCATTCTAGGGTCTCATACGTTTAATATATAGACCAACTCCTCCTCGACCATCATCATTCTCAGGTCTCATACGTTTAATATATAGACCAACTCCTCCTGGACCATCATCATTCTCAGGTCTCAGACGTTCAATATATAGACCAACTCCTCCTCGACCATCATCATTCTCAAGTCTCATACGTTTAATATATAGACTAACTCCTCCTCAACCATCATCATACTCAGGTCTCATACGTTTAATAAATAGACCAACTCCTCCTCGACCATCTTCATTCTAGGGTCTCATACGTTTAATATATAGACCAACTCCTCCTCGACCATCATCATTCTCAGGTCTCATACGTTTAATATATAGACTAACTCCTCCTCAACCATCATCATTCTCAAGTCTCATACATTTAATATATAGACCAACTCCTCCTCGACCATCTTCATTCTAGGGTCCCATACGTTTAATATATAGACTAACTCCTCCTCAACCATCATCATTCTCAGGTCTCATACGTTTAATATATAGACCAACTCCTCCTCAACCATCATCATTCTCAGGTCTCATACGTTTAATATATAGACCAACTTCTCCTCGACCATCATCATTCTCAGGTTTCATACGTTTAATATATAGACCAACTCCTCCTCGACCATCATCATTCTAGGGTCTCATACGTTTAATATATAGACCAACTCCTCCTCAACCGTCATCATTCTAGGGTCTCATACGTTTAATATATAGACCAACTCCTCCTCGACCATCATCATTCTCAGGTCTCATACATTTAATATATAGACCAACTCCTCCTCGACCATCATCATTCTAGGGTCTCATACGTTTAATACATAGACCAACTCCTCCTCAACCATCATCATTCTCAGGTCTCATATGTTTAATATATAGAACAACTCCTCCTCGACCATCATCATTCTAGGGTCTCATACGTTTAATATATAGACCAACTCCTCCTCGACCATCATCATTCTCAGGTCTCATACATTTAATATATAGACCAACTCATCCTCGACCATCATCATTCTCAGGTCTCATACGTTTTATATATAGACCAAATCCTCCTCAACCATCATCATTCTAGGGTCTCATACGTTTAATATATAGACCAACTCCTCCTCGACCATCATCATTCTCAGGTCTCATACGTTTAATATACAGACCAACTTCTCCTCGACCATCATCATTCTCAGGTTTCATACGTTTAATATATAGACCAACTCCTCCTCAACCATCGTCATTCTCAGGTCTCATACGTTTAATATATAGACCAACTCCTCCTCAACCATCATCATTCTAGGGTCTCATACGTTTAATATATAGACCAACTCCTCCTCGACCATCGTCATTCTCAGGTCTCATACGTTTAATATATAGACCAACTCCTCCTCAACCATCATCATTCTAGGGTCTCATACGTTTAATATATAGACCAAATCCTCCTCGACCATCATCATTCTAGGGTCTCATACGTTTAATATATAGACCAACTCCTCCTCGACCATCATCATTCTCAGGTCTCATACATTTAATATATAGACCAACTCCTCCTCGACCATCATCATTCTAGGGTCTCATACGTTTAATATATAGACCAACTCCTCCTCAACCATCATCATTCTCAGGTCTCATATGTTTAATGTATAGAACAACTCCTCCTCGACCATCATCATTCTAGGGTCTCATACGTTTAATATATAGACCAACTCCTCCTCAACCATCATCATTCTCAGGTCTCATACGTTTAATATATAGACCAACTCCTCCTCAACCATCATCATTCTCAGATCTCATACGTTTAATATATAGACCAACTCCTCCTCGACCATCATCATTCTAGGGTCTCATACGTTTAGTATATAGACCAACTCTTCCTCGACTATCATCATTTTCAGGTCTCATACGTTTAATATATAGACCAACTCATCCTCGACCATCATCATTCTCAGGTCTCATACGTTTTATATATAGACCAAATCCTCCTCAACCATCATCATTCAAGGGTCTCATACGTTTAATATATAGACCAACTCCTCCTCGACCATCATCATTCTAGGGTATCATACGTTTAATACATAGACCAACTCCTCCTCGACCATCATCATTCTCAGGTCTCATACGTTTAATATATAGACCAACTCCTCCTCGACCATCATCATTCTAGGGTCTCATACGTTTAATATATAGACCAACTCCTCCTCGACCATCGTCATTCTCAGGTCTCATACGTTTAATATATAGACCAACTCCTCCTCAAACATCATCATTCTAGGGTCTCATACGTTTAATATATAGACCAACTCCTCCTCGACCATCGTCATTCTCAGGTCTCATACGTTTAATATATAGACCAACTCCTCCTCAACCATCATCATTCTAGGGTCTCATACGTTTAATATATAGACCAACTCCTCCTCGACCATCATCATTCTAGGGTCTCATATGTTTAATATATAGACCAACTCCTCCTCAACCATCATCATTCTAGGGTCTCATACGTTTAATATATAGACCAACTCCTCCTCGACCATCATCATTCTAGGGTCTCATACGTTTAATATATAGACCAACTCCTCCTCGACCATCATCATTCTCAGGTCTCATACGTTTAATATATAGACCAACTCCTCCTCAACCATCATCATTCTAGGGTCTCAAACGTTTAATATATAGACCAACTCCTCCTCGACCATCATCATTCTCAGGACTCATACGTTTAATATATAGACCAACTCCTCCTCGACCATCATCATTCTCAGGACTCATATGTTTAATATATAGACCAACTCCTCCTCGACCATCATCATTCTAGGGTCTCATACGTTTAATATATAGACCAACTCCTCCTCAACCATCATCATTCTAGGGTTTCATACGTTTAATATATAGACCAACCCCTCCTCAACCATCATCATTCTAGGGTCTCATACGTTTAATATATAGACCAACTCCTCCTCGACCATCATCATTCTCAGGACTCATACGTTTAATATATAGACCAACTCCTCCTCAACCATCATCATTCTAGGGTCTCATACGTTTAATATTTAGACCAACCCCTCCTCAACCATCATCATTCTAGGGTCTCATACGTTTAATATATAGACCAACTCCTCCTCAACCATCATCATTCTAGGGTCTCATACGTTTAATATATAGACTAACTCCTCCTCAACCATCATCATTCTCAGGTCTCATACGTTTAATATATAGACCAACTCTTCCTCGACCATCATCATTCTCAGGTCTCATACGTTTAATATATAGACCAACTCCTCCTCGACCATCATCATTCTCAGGTCTCATACATTTAATATATAGACCAACTCCTCCTCGACCATCATCATTCTCAGGTCTCATACGTTTAATATATAGACCAACTCCTCCTCGACCATCATCATTCTAGGGTCTCATACGTTTAATATATAGACCAACTCCTCCTCAACCATCATCATTCTAGGGTCTCATACGTTTAATATATAGACTAACTCCTCCTCGACCATCATCATTCTTGGGTCTCATACGTTTAATATATACACCAACTCCTCCTCAACCATCATCATTCTCAGATCTCATACATTTAATATATAGACCAACTCCTCCTCGACCATCATCATTCTAGGGTCTCATACGTTTAATATATAGACCAACTCCTCCTCGACCATCATCATTCTCAGGTCTCATACGTTTAATATATAGACCAACTCCTCCTCGACCATCATCATTCTCAGGTCTCATACGTTTAATATATAGACCAACTCCTCCTCGACCATCATCATTCTCAGGTCTCATACGTTTAATATATAGACCGACTCCTCCTCAACCATCATCATTCTAGGGACTCATACGTTTAATATATAGACCAACTCCTCCTCGACCATCATCATTCTCAGGTTTCATACGTTTAATATATAGACCAACTCCTCCTCAACCATCATCATTCTCAGGTCTCATACATTTAATATATAGACCAACTCCTCCTCAACCATCATCATTCTAGGGTCTCATACGTTTAATATATAGACCAACTCCTCCTTGACCATCATCATTCTCAGGTCTCATACGTTTAATATATAGACCAACTCCTCCTCGACCATCATCATTCTAGGGTCTCATACATTTAATATATAGACCAACTCCTCCTCAACCATCATCATTCTAGGGTCTCATACGTTTAATATATAGACCAACTCCTCCTCGACCATCATCATTCTCAGGTCTCATACGTTTAATATATAGACCAACTCCTCCTGGACCATCATCATTCTCAGGTCTCAGACGTTTAATATATAGACCAACTCCTCCTCGACCATCATCATTCTCAAGTCTCATACATTTAATATATAGACTAACTCCTCCTCAACCATCATCATTCTCAGGTCTCATACGTTTAATAAATAGACCAACTCCTCCTCGACCATCTTCATTCTAGGGTCTCATACGTTTAATATATAGACCAACTCCTCCTCGACCATCATCATTCTCAGGTCTCATACGTTTAATATATAGACTAACTCCTCCTCAACCATCATCATTCTCAAGTCTCATACGTTTAATATATAGACCAACTCCTCCTCGACCATCTTCATTCTAGGGTCCCATACGTTTAATATATAGACTAACTCCTCCTCAACCATCATCATTCTCAGGTCTCATACGTTTAATATATAGACCAACTCCTCCTCGACCATCATCATTCTCAGGTCTCATACGTTTAATATATAGACCAACTTCTCCTCGACCATCATCATTCTCAGGTTTCATACGTTTAATATATAGACCAACTCCTCTTCGACCATCATCATTCTAGGGTCTCATACGTTTAATATATAGACCAACTCCTCCTCAACCGTCATCATTCTAGGGTCTCATACGTTTAATATATAGACCAACTCCTCCTCGACCATCATCATTCTCAGGTCTCATACATTTAATATATAGACCAACTCCTCCTCGACCATCATCATTCTAGGGTCTCATACGTTTAATATATAGACCAACTCCTCCTCAACCATCATCATTCTCAGGTCTCATATGTTTAATATATAGAACAACTCCTCCTCGACCATCATCATTCTAGGGTCTCATACGTTTAATATATAGACCAACTCCTCCTCAACCATCATCATTCTAGGGTCTCATACGTTTAATATATAGACCAACTCCTCCTCGACCATCATCATTCTCAGGTCTCATACATTTAATATATAGACCAACTCATCCTCGACCATCATCATTCTCAGGTCTCATACGTTTTATATATAGACCAAATCCTCCTCAACCATCATCATTCTAGGGTCTCATACGTTTAATATATAGACCAACTCCTCCTCGACCATCATCATTCTCAGGTCTCATACGTTTAATATATAGACCAACTTCTCCTCGACCATCATCATTCTCAGGTTTCATACGTTTAATATATAGACCAACTCCTCCTCGACCATCGTCATTCTCAGGTCTCATACGTTTAATATATAGACCAACTCCTCCTCAACCATCATCATTCTAGGGTCTCATACGTTTAATATATAGACCAACTCCTCCTCGACCATCGTCATTCTCAGGTCTCATACGTTTAATATATAGACCAACTCCTCCTCAACCATCATCATTCTAGGGTCTCATACGTTTAATATATAGACCAACTCCTCCTCGACCATCATCATTCTAGGGTCTCATACGTTTAATATATAGACCAACTCCTCCTCGACCATCATCATTCTCAGGTCTCATACGTTTAATATATAGACCAACTCCTCCTCGACCATCATCATTCTAGGGTCTCATACGTTTAATATATAGACCAACTCCTCCTCGACCATCGTCATTCTCAGGTCTCATACGTTTAATATATAGACCAACTCCTCCTCAACCATCATCATTCTAGGGTCTCATACGTTTAATATATAGACCAACTCCTCCTCAACCATCATCATTCTAGGGTCTCATACGTTTAATATATAGACCAACTCCTCCTCGACCATCATCATTCTAGGGTCTCATACGTTTAATATATAGACCAACTCCTCCTCGACCATCATCATACTAGGGTATCATATGTTTGATATATAGACCAACTCCTCCTCAACCATCATCATTCTCAGGTCTCATACGTTTAATATATAGACCAAATTCTCCTCGACCATCATCATTCTCAGGTTTCATACGTTTAATATATAGACCAACTCCTCCTCGACCATCATCATTCTAGGGTCTCATACGTTTAATATATAGACCAACTCCTCCTCAACCATCATCATTCTAGGATCTCATACGTTTAATATATAGACCAACTCCTCCTCGACCATCATCATTCTAGGGTCTCATACGTTTAACATATAGACCAACTCCTCCTCGACCATCATCATTCTAGGGTCTCATACGTTTAATATATAGACCAACTCCTCCTCGACCATCATCATTCTAGGGTCTCATACGTTTTATATATAGACCAACTCCTCCTCAGCCATCATCATTCTCAGGTCTCATACGTTTAATATATAGACCAACTCCTCCTCAACCATCATCATTCTAGGGTCTCATACGTTTAATATATAGACCAACTCCTCCTCGACCATCATCATTCTCAGGTCTCATACGCTTAATATATAGACCAACTCATCCTCGACCATCATCATTCTCAGTTCTCATATGTTTAATATATAGACCAACTCCTCCTCGACCATCATCATTCTAGGGTCTCATACGTTTAATATATAGACCAACTCCTCCTCAACCATCATCATTCTCAGGTCTCATACATTTAATATATAGACCAACTCCTCCTCAACCATCATCATTCTCAGGTCTCATACATTTAATATATAGACCAACTCCTCCTCGACCATCATCATTCTAGGGTCTCATACGTTTAATATATAGACCAACTCCTCCTCGACCATCATCATTCTCAGGTTTCATACGTTTAATATATAGACCAACTCCTCCTCAACCATCATCATTCTCAGGTGTCATACATTTAATATATAGACCAACTCCTCCTCGACCATCATCATTCTAGGGTCTCATACGTTTAATATATAGACCAACTCCTCCTCGACCATCTTCATTCTCAGGTCTCATACGTTTAATATATAGACCAACTCCTCCTCGACCATCATCATTCTAGGGTCTCATACGTTTAATATATAGACCAACTCCTCCTCGACCATCATCATTCTCAGGTCTCATACGTTTAATATATAGACCAACTCCTCCTGGACCATCATCATTCTCAGGTCTCATACGTTTAATATATAGACCAACTCCTCCTCAACCATCATCATTCTCAGGTCTCATACGTTTAATATATAGACCAACTCCTCCTCAACCATCATCATTCTAGGGTCTCATACGTTTAATATATAGACCAACTCCTCCTCGACCATCATCATTCTCAGGTCTCATACCTTTAATATATAGACCAACTCCTCCTCGACCATCATCATTCTAGGGTCTCATACGTTTAATATATAGACCAACTCCTCCTCAACCATCATCATTCTCAGGTCTCATACTTTTAATATATAGACCAACTCCTCCTCGACCATCATCATTCTAGGGTCTCATACGTCTAATATATAGACCAACTCCTCCTCAACCATCATCATTCTCAGGTCTCATACGTTTAATATATAGACCAACTCCTCCTCGACCATCATCATTCTCAGGTCTCATACGTTTAATATATAGACCAATTCCTCCTCGACCATCACCATTCTCAGGTCTCATACGTTTAATATATAGACCAACTCCTCCTCGACCATCATCATTCTCAGGTCTCATACGTTTAATATATAGACCAACTCCTCCTCGACCATCATCATTTTAGGGTCTCATACGTTTAATATATAGACCAACTCCTCCTCAACCATCATCATTCTAGGGTCTCATACATTTAATATATAGACCAACTCCTCCTCGACCATCATCATTCTCAGGTCTCATACGTTTAATATATAGACCAACTCCTCCTCGACCATCATCATTCTCAGGTCTCATACGTTTAATATATAGACCAACTCCTACTCGACCATCATCATTCTAGGGTCTCATACGTTTAATATATAGACCAACTCCTCCTCAACCATCATCATTCTAGGGTCTCATACGTTTAATATATAGACCAACTCCTCCTCAACCATCATCATTCTCGGGTCTCATACGTTTAATATATAGACCAACTCCTCCTCAACCATCATCATTGTAGGGTCTCATACGTTTAATATATAGACCAACTCCTTCTCGACCATCAACATTCTCAGGTCTCATTCGTTTAATATATAGACCACCTCCTCCTCGACCATCATCATTCTCAGGTTTCATACGTTTAATATATAGACCAACTCCTCCTCAACCATCATCCTTCTCAGGTCTCATACATTTAATATATAGACCAACTCCTCCTCAACCATCATCATTCTAGGGTCTCATACGTTTAATATATAGACCAACTCCTCCTTGACCATCATCATTCTCAGGTCTCATACGTTTAATATATAGACCAACTCCTCCTCGACCATCATCATTCTAGGGTCTCATACATTTAATATATAGACCAACTCCTCCTCAACCATCATCATTCTAGGGTCTCATACGTTTAATATATAGACCAACTCCTCCTCGACCATCATCATTCTCAGGTCTCATACGTTTAATATATAGACCAACTCCTCCTGGACCATCATCATTCTCAGGTCTCAGACGTTTAATATATAGACCAACTCCTCCTCAACCATTATCATTCTCAAGTCTCATACGTTTAATATATAGACTAACTCCTCCTCAACCATCATCATTCGCAGGTCTCATACGTTTAATAAATAGACCAACTCCTCCTCGACCATCTTCATTCTAGGGTCTCATACGTTTAATATATAGACCAACTCCTCCTCAACCATCATCATTCTCAGGTCTCATACGTTTAATATATAGACGAACTCCTCCTCGACCATCATCATTCTCAGATCTCATACGTTTAATATATAGACCAACTCCTCCTCAACCATCATCATTCTCAGGTCTCATACGTTTAATATATAGACCAACTCCTCCTCAACCATCATCATTCTCAGGTCTCATACGTTTAATATATAGACCAACTCCTCCTCGACCATCATCATTCTCAGGTCTCATACGTTTAATATATAGACTAACTCCTCCTCAACCATCATCATTCTCAGGTCTCATACGTTTAATATATAGACTAACTCCTCCTCAACCATCATCATTCTCAGGTCTCATACATTTAATATATAGACCAACTCCTCCTCAACCATCATCATTCTCAGGTCTCATACGTTTAATATATAGACCAACTCCTCCTCGACCATCATCATTCTCAGGTCTCATACGTTTAATATATAGACCAACTTCTCCTCGACCATCATCATTCTCAGGTTTCATACGTTTAATATATAGACCAACTCCTCCTCGACCATGATCATTCTAGGGTCTCATACGTTTAATATATAGACCAACTCCTCCTCAACCGCCATCATTCTAGGGTCTCATACGTTTAATATATAGACCAACTCCTCCTCGACCATCATCATTCTCAGGTCTAATACATTTAATATATAGACCAACTCCTCCTCGACCATCATCATTCTAGGGTATCATACGTTTAATATATAGACCAACTCCTCCTCGACCATCATCATTCTCAGGTCTCATACGTTTAATATATAGACCAACTCCTCCTCGACCATCATCATTCTAGGGTCTCATACGTTTAATATATAGACCAACTCCTCCTCGACCATCGTCATTCTCACGTCTCATACGTTTAATATATAGACCAACTCCTCCTCAACCATCATCATTCTAGGGTCTCATACGTTTAATATATAGACCAACTCCTCCTCGACCATCGTCATTCTCAGGTCTCATACGTTTAATATATAGACCAACTCCTCCTCAACCATCATCATTCTAGGGTCTCATACGTTTAATATATAGACCAACTCCTCCTCGACAATCATCATTCTAGGGTTTCATACGTTTAATATATAGACCAACTCCTCCTCAACCATCATCATTCTAGGGTCTCATACGTTTAATATATAGACCAACTCCTCCTCAACCATCATCATTCTAGGGTCTCATAAGTTTAATATATAGACTAACTCCTCCTCGACCATCATCATTCTCAGGTCTCATACGTTTAATATATAGACCAACTCCTCCTCGACCATCATCCTTCTCAGGTCTCATACGTTTAATATATAGACCAACTCCTCCTCGACCATCATCATTTTCAGGTCTCATACATTTAATATATAGACCAACTCCTCCTCGACCATCATCATTATCAGGTCTCATACGTTTAATATATAGACCAACTCCTCCTCGACCATCATCATTCTAGGGTCTCATACGTTTAATATATAGACCAACTCCTCCTCAACCATCATCATTCTAGGGTCTCATACCTTTAATATATAGACTAACTCCTCCTCGACCATCATCATTCTTGGGTCTCATACGTTTAATATATACACCAACTCCTCCTCAACCATCATCATTCTCAGATCTCATACATTTAATATATAGACCAACTCCTCCTCGACCATCATCATTCTAGGGTCTCATACGTTTAATATATAGACCAACTCCTCCTCGACCATCATCATTCTCAGGTCTCATACGTTTAATATATAGACCAACTCCTCCTCGACCATCATCATTCTCAGGTCTCATACGTTTAATATATAGACCAACTCCTCCTCGACCATCATCATTCTCAGGTCTCATATGTTTAATATATAGACCAACTCCTCCTCAACCATCATCATTCTAGGGTCTCATACGTTTAATATATAGACCAACTCCTCCTCGACCATCATCATTCTCAGGTTTCATACGTTTAATATATAGACCAACTCCTCCTCAACCATCATCATTCTCAGGTCTCATACATTTAATATATAGACCAACTCCTCCTCAACCATCATCATTCTAGGGTCTCATACGTTTAATATATAGACCAACTCCTCCTTGACCATCATCATTCTCAGGTCTCATACGTTTAATATATAGACCAACTCCTCCTCGACTATCATCATTCTAGGGTCTCATACATTTAATATATAGACCAACTCCTCCTCAACCATCATCATTCTAGGGTCTCATACGTTTAATATATAGACCAACTCCTCCTCGACCATCATCATTCTCAGGTCTCATACGTTTAATATATAGACCAACTCCTCCTGGACCATCATCATTCTCAGGTCTCAGACGTTTAATATATAGACCAACTCCTCCTCGACCATCATCATTCTCATGTCTCATACGTTTAATATATAGACTAACTCCTCCTCAACCATCATCATTCTCAGGTCTCATACGTTTAATAAATAGACCAACTCCTCCTCGACCATCTTCATTCTAGGGTCTCATACGTTTAATATATAGACCAACTCCTCCTCGACCATCATCATTCTCAGGTCTCATACGTTTAATATATAGACTAACTCCTCCTCAACCATCATCATTCTCAGGTCTCATACGTTTAATATATAGACCAACTCCTCCTCGACCATCTTCATTCTAGGGTCCCATACGTTTAATATATAGTCTAACTCCTCCTCAACCATCATCATTCTCAGGTCTCATACGTTTAATATATAGACCAACTCCTCCTCAACCATCATCATTCTCAGGTCTCATACGTTTAATATATAGACCAACTTCTCCTCGACCATCATCATTCTCAGGTTTCATACGTTTAATATATAGACCAACTCCTCCTCGACCATCATCATTCTAGGGTCTCATACGTTTAATATATAGACCAACTCCTCCTCAACCGTCATCATTCTAGGGTCTCATACGTTTAATATATAGACCAACTCCTCCTCGACCATCATCATTCTCAGGTCTCATACATTTAATATATAGACCAACTCCTCCTCGACCATCATCATTCTAGGGTCTCATACGTTTAATATATAGACCAACTCCTCCTCAACCATCATCATTCTCAGGTCTCATATGTTTAATATATAGAACAACTCCTCGTCGACCATCATCATTCTAGGGTCTCATACGTTTAATATATAGACCAACTCCTCCTCAACCATCATCATTCTAGGGTCTCATACATTTAATATATAGACCAACTCCTCCTCGACCATCATCATTCTCAGGTCTCATACGTTTAATATATAGACCAACTCATCCTCGACCATCATCATTCTCAGGTCTCATACGTTTTATATATAGACCAAATCCTCCTCAACCATCATCATTCTAGGGTCTCATACGTTTAATATATAGACCAACTCCTCCTCGACCATCATCATTCTCAGGTCTCATACGTTTAATATATAGACCAACTTCTCCTCGACCATCATCATTCTCAGGTTTCATACGTTTAATATATAGACCAACTCCTCCTCGACCATCGTCATTCTCAGGTCTCATACGTTTAATATACAGACCAACTCCTCCTCAACCATCATCATTCTAGGGTCTCATACGTTTAATATATAGACCAACTCCTCCTCGACCATCGTCATTCTCAGGTCTCATACGTTCAATATATAGACCAACTCCTCCTCAAACATCATCATTCTAGGGTCTCATACGTTTGATATATAGACCAACTCCTCCCCGACCATCATCATTCTAGGGTCTCATACGTTTAATATATAGACCAACTCCTCCTCGACCATCATCATTCTCAGGTCTCATACGTTTAATATATAGACCAACTCCTCCTCGACCATCATCATTCTAGGGTCTCATATGTTTAATATATAGACCAACTCCTCCTCGACCATCGTCATTCTCAGGTCTCATACGTTTAATATATAGACCAACTCCTCCTCAACCATCATCATTCTAGGGTCTCATACGTTTAATATATAGACCAACTCCTCCTCAACCATCATCATTCTAGGGTCTCATACGTTTAATATATAGACCAACTCCTCCTCGACCATCATCATTCTAGGGTCTCGTACGTTTAATATATAGACCAACTCCTCCTCGACCATCATCATACTAGGGTATCATACGTTTAATATATAGACCAACTCCTCCTCAACCATCATCATTCTCAGGTCTCATAGGTTTAATATATAGACCAACTTCTCCTCGACCATCATCATTCTCAGGTTTCATACGTTTAATATATAGACCAACTCCTCCTCGACCATCATCATTCTAGGGTCTCATACGTTTAATATATAGACCAACTCCTCCTCAACCATCATCATTCTAGGGTCTCATACGTTTAATATATAGACCAACTCCTCCTCGACCATCATCATTCTCAGGTCTCATACGTTTAATATATAGACCAACTCATCCTCGACCATCACCATTCTCAGTTCTCATATGTTTAATATATAGACCAACTCCTCCTCGACCATCATCATTCTAGGGTCTCATACGTTTAATATGTAGACCAACTCCTCCTCAACCATCATCATTCTCAGGTCTCATACATTTAATATATAGACCAACTCCTCCTCAACCATCATCATTCTCAGGTCTCATACATTTAATATATAGACCAACTCCTCCTCGACCATCATCATTCTCAGGTTTCATACGTTTAATATATAGACCAACTCCTCCTCAACCATCATCATTCTCAGGTGTCATACATTTAATATATAGACCAACTCCTCCTCGACCATCATCATTCTAGGGTCTCATACGTTTAATATATAGACCAACTCCTCCTCGACCATCTTCATTCTCAGGTCTCATACGTTTAATATATAGACCAACTCCTCCTCGACCATCATCATTCTAGGGTCTCATACGTTTAATATATAGACCAACTCCTCCTCGACCATCATCATTCTCAGGTCTCATACATTTAATATATAGACCAACTCCTCCTCGACCATCATCATTCTCAGGTCTCATACGTTTAATATATAGACCAACTCCTCCTCAACCATCATCATTCTCAGGTCTCATACGTTTAATATATAGACCAACTCCTCCTCAACCATCATCATTCTAGGGTCTCATACGTTTAATATATAGACCAACTCCTCTCGACCATCATCATTCTCAGGTCTCATACGTTTAATATATAGACCAACTCCTCCTCGACCATCATCATTCTAGGGTCTCATACGTTTAATATATAGACCAACTCCTCCTCAACCATCATCATTCTCAGGTCTCATACGTTTAATATATAGACCAACTCCTCCTCGACCATCATCATTCTAGGGTCTCATACGTTTAATATATAGACCAACTCCTCCTCAACCATCATCATTCTCAGGTCTCATACGTTTAATATATAGACCAACTCCTCCTCGACCATCATCATTCTCAGGTCTCATACGTTTAATATATAGACCAACTCCTCCTCGACCATCACCATTCTCAGGTCTCATACGTTTAATATATAGACCAACTCCTCCTCGACCATCATCATTCTCAGGTCTCATACGTTTAATATATAGACCAACTCCTCCTCGACCATCATCATTCTAGGGTCTCATACGTTTAATATATAGACCAACTCCTCCTCAACCATCATCATTCTAGGGTCTCATACGTTTAATATATAGACCAACTCCTCCTCGACCATCATCATTCTCAGGTCTCATACGTTTAATATATAGACCAACTCCTCCTCGACCATCATCATTCTCAGGTCTCATACGTTTAATATATAGACCAACTCCTCCTCGACCATCATCATTCTAGGGTCTCATACGTTTAATATATAGACCAACTCCTCTTCAACCATCATCATTCTAGGGTCTCATACGTTTAATATATAGACCAACTCCTCCTCAACCATCATCATTCTCAGGTCTCATATGTTTAATATATAGAACAACTCCTCCTCGACCATCATCATTCTAGGGTCTCATACGTTTAATATATAGACCAACTCCTCCTCAACCATCATCATTCTAGGGTCTCATACGTTTAATATATAGACCAACTCCTCCTCGACCATCATCATTCTCAGGTCTCATACGTTTAATATATAGACCAACTCATCCTCGACCATCATCATTCTCAGGTCTCATACGTTTTATATATAGACCAAATCCTCCTCAACCATCATCATTCTAGGGTATCATACGTTTAATATATAGACCAACTCCTCCTCGACCATCATCATTCTCAGGTCTCATACGTTTAATATATAGACCAACTTCTCCTCGACCATCATCATTCTCAGGTTTCATACGTTTAATATATAGACCAACTCCTCCTCAACCATCGTCATTCTCAGGTCTCATACGTTTAATATATAGACCAACTCCTCCTCAACCATCATCATTCTAGGGTCTCATACGTTTAATATATAGACCAACTCCTCCTCGACCATCGTCATTCTCAGGTCTCATACGTTTAATATATAGACCAACTCCTCCTCAACCATCATCATTCTAGGGTCTCATACGTTTAATATATAGACCAACTCCTCCTCGACCATCATCATTCTAGGGTCTCGTACGTTTAATATATAGACCAACTCCTCCTCGACCATCATCATACTAGGGTATCATACGTTTAATATATAGACCAACTCCTCCTCAACCATCATCATTCTCAGGTCTCATACGTTTAATATATAGACCAACTTCTCCTCGACCATCATCATTCTCAGGTTTCATACGTTTAATATATAGACCAACTCCTCCTCGACCATCATCATTCTAGGGTCTCATACGTTTAATATATAGACCAACTCCTCCTCAGCCATCATCATTCTCAGGTCTCATACGTTTAATATATAGACCAACTCCTCCTCAACCATCATCATTCTAGGGTCTCATACGTTTAATATATAGACCAACTCCTCCTCGACCATCATCATTCTCAGGTCTCATACGTTTAATATATAGACCAACTCATCCTCGACCATCATCATTCTCAGTTCTCATATGTTTAATATATAGACCAACTCCTCCTCGACCATCATCATTCTAGGGTCTCATACGTTTAATATGTAGACCAACTCCTCCTCAACCATCATCATTCTCAGGTCTCATACATTTAATATATAGACCAACTCCTCCTCAACCATCATCATTCTCAGGTCTCATACATTTAATATATAGACCAACTCCTCCTCGACCATCATCATTCTAGGGTCTCATACGTTTAACATATAGACCAACTCCTCCTCGACCATCATCATTCTCAGGTTTCATACGTTTAATATATAGACCAACTCCTCCTCAACCATCATCATTCTCAGGTGTCATACATTTAATATATAGACCAACTCCTCCTCGACCATCATCATTCTAGGGTCTCATACGTTTAATATATAGACCAACTCCTCCTCGACCATCTTCATTCTCAGGTCTCATACGTTTAATATATAGACCAACTCCTCCTCGACCATCATCATTCTAGGGTCTCATACGTTTAATATATAGACCAACTCCTCCTCGACCATCATCATTCTCAGGTCTCATACATTTAATATATAGACCAACTCCTCCTTGACCATCATCATTCTCAGGTCTCATACGTTTAATATATAGACCAACTCCTCCTCAACCATCATCATTCTCAGGTCTCATACGTTTAATATATAGACCAACTCCTCCTCAACCATCATCATTCTAGGGTCTCATACGTTTAATATATAGACCAACTCCTCTCGACCATCATCATTCTCAGGTCTCATACGTTTAATATATAGACCAACTCCTCCTCGACCATCATCATTCTCGGGTCTCATACGTTTAATATATAGACCAACTCCTCCTCAACCATCATCATTCTCAGGTCTCATACGTTTAATATATAGACCAACTCCTCCTCGACCATCATCATTCTAGGGTCTCATACGTTTAATATATAGACCAACTCCTCCTCAACCATCATCATTCTCAGGTCTCAAACGTTTAATATATAGACCAACTCCTCCTCGACCATCATCATTCTCAGGTCTCATACGTTTAATATATAGACCAACTCCTCCTCGACCATCACCATTCTCAGGTCTCATACGTTTAATATATAGACCAACTCCTCCTCGACCATCATCATTCTCAGGTCTCATACGTTTAATATATAGACCAACTCCTCCTCGACCATCATCATTCTAGGGTCTCATACGTTTAATATATAGACCAACTCCTCCTCAACCATCATCATTCTAGGGTCTCATACGTTTAATATATAGACCAACTCCTCCTCGACCATCATCATTCTCAGGTCTCATACGTTTAATATATAGACCAACTCCTCCTCGACCATCATCATTCTCAGGTCTCATACGTTTAATATATAGACCAACTCCTCCTTGACCATCATCATTCTAGGGTCTCATACGTTTAATATATAGACCAACTCCTCTTCAACCATCATCATTCTAGGGTCTCATACGTTTAATATATAGACCAACTCCTCCTCAACCATCATCATTCTCAGGTCTCATATGTTTAATATATAGAACAACTCCTCCTCGACCATCATCATTCTAGGGTCTCATACGTTTAATATATAGACCAACTCCTCCTCAACCATCATCATTCTAGGGTCTCATACGTTTAATATATAGACCAACTCCTCCTCGACCATCATCATTCTCAGGTCTCATATGTTTAATATATAGACCAACTCATCCTCGACCATCATCATTCTCAGGTCTCATACGTTTTATATATAGACCAAATCCTCCTCAACCATCATCATTCTAGGGTCTCATACGTTTAATATATAGACCAACTCCTCCTCGACCATCATCATTCTCAGGTCTCATACGTTTAATATATAGACCAACTTCTCCTCGACCATCATCATTCTCAGGTTTCATACGTTTAATATATAGACCAACTCCTCCTCGACCATCGTCATTCTCAGGTCTCATACGTTTAATATATAGACCAACTCCTCCTCAACCATCATCATTCTCGGGTCTCATACGTTTAATATATAGACCAACTCCTCCTCAACCATCATCATTGTAGGGTCTCATACGTTTAATATATAGACCAACTCCTTCTCGACCATCAACATTCTCAGGTCTCATTCGTTTAATATATAGACCACCTCCTCCTCGACCATCATCATTCTAGGGTCTCGTACGTTTAATATATAGACCAACTCCTCCTCGACCATCATCATTCTAGGGTCTCATACGTTTAATATATAGACCAACTCCTCCTCAACCATCATCATTCTCAGGTCTCATACGTTTAATATATAGACCAACTCCTCCTCAGCCAACATCATTCTAGGGTCTCATACGTTTAATATATAGAACAACTCCTCCTCGACCATCATCATTCTCAGGTCTCATACGTTTAATATATAGACCAACTCCTCCTCAACCATCATCATTCTAGGGTCTCATACGTTTAATATATAGACCAACTCCTCCTCAACCATCATCATTCTAGGGTCTCATACGTTTAATATATAGACCAACTCCTCCTCGACCATCATCATTCTAGGGTCTCATACGTTTAATATATAGACTAACTCCTCCTCGACCATCATCATTCTCAGGTCTCATACGTTTAATATATAGACCAACTCCTCCTCGACCATCATCATTCTCAGGTCTCATACGTTTAATATATAGACCAACTCCTCCTCGACCATCACCATTCTCAGGTCTCATGCGTTTAATATATAGACCAACTCCTCCTCGACCATCATCATTCTCAGGTCTCATGCGTTTAATATATAGACCAACTCCTCCTCGACCATCATCATTCTAGGGTCTCATACGTTTAATATATAGACCAACTCCTCCTCAACCATCATCATTCTAGGGTCTCATACGTTTAATATATAGACCAACTCCTCCTCGACCATCATCATTCTCGGGTCTCATACGTTTAATATATAGACCAACTCCTCCTCGACCATCATCATTCTCAGGTCTCATACGTTTAATATATAGACCAACTCCTCCTCAACCATCATCATTCTAGGGTCTCATACGTTTAATATATAGACCAACTCCTCCTCGACCATCATCATTCTCAGGTCTCATACGTTTAATATATAGACCAACTCCTCCTCGACCATCATCATTCTCAGGTCTCATACGTTTAATATATAGACCAACTCCTCCTCGACCATCATCATTCTAGGGTCTCATACGTTTAATATATAGACCAACTCCTCCTCAACCATCATCATTCTAGGGTCTCATACGTTTAATATATAGACCAACTCCTCCTCCACCATCATCATTATCAGGTCTCATACGTTTAATATATAGACCAACTCCTCCTCGACCATCATCATTCTCAGGTCTCATACATTTAATATATAGACCAACTCCTCCTCGACCATCATCTTTCTCAGGTCTCATACGTTTAATATATAGACCAACTCCTCCTCGACCATCATCATTCTCAGGTCTCATACGTTTAATATATAGACCAACTCCTCCTCGACCATCATCATTCTAGGGTCTCATACGTTTAATATATAGACCAACTCCTCCTCAACCATCACCATTCTCAGGTCTCATACGTTTAATATATAGACTAACTCCTCCTCGACCATCATCATTCTCAGGTCTCATACATTTAATATATAGACCAACTCCTCCTCGACCATCATCATTCTCAGGTCTCATACGTTTAATATATAGACCAACTCCTCCTCGACCATCATCATTCTCAGGTCTCATACATTTAATATATAGACCAACTCCTCCTCGACCATCATCATTCTCAGGTCTCATACGTTTAATATATAGACCAAATCCTCCTCGACCATCATCATTCTCAGGTCTCATACGTTTAATATATAGACCAACTCCTCCTCGACCATCATCATTCTAGGGTCTCATACGTTTAATATATAGACCAACTCCTCCTCAACCATCACCATTCTCAGGTCTCATACGTTTAATATATAGACTAACTCCTCCTCGACCATCATCATTCTCAAGTCTCATACATTTAATATATAGACCAACTCCTCCTCGACCATCATCATTCTCAGGTCTCATACATTTAATATATAGACCAACTCCTCCTCGACCATCATCATTCTCAGGTCTCATACATTTAATATATAGACCAACTCCTCCTCGACCATCATCATTCTCAGGTCTCATACGTTTAATATATAGACCAACTCCTCCTCGACCATCATCATTCTAGGGTCTCATACATTTAATATATAGACCAACCCCTCCTCAGCCATCATCATTCTCAGGTCTCATACGTTTAATATATAGACCAACTCCGCCTCGACCATCATCATTCTCAGGTCTCATACGTTTAATATATAGACCAACTCCTCCTCGACCATCATCATTCTAGGGTCTCATACGTTTAATATATAGACCAACTCCTCCTCAACCATCATCATTCTCGGGTCTCATACGTTTAATATATAGACCAACTCCTCCTCAACCATCATCATTCTAGGGTCTCATACGTTTAATATATAGACCAACTCCTCCTCGACCATAATCATTCTAGGGTCTCATACGTTTAATATATAGACCAACTCCTCCTCAACCATCGTCATTCTAGGGTCACATACGTTTAATATATAGACCAACTCCTCCTCGACCATCATCATTCTAGGGTCTCATACATTTAATATATAGAACAACTCCTCCTCGACCATCATCATTCTAGGGTCTCATACGTTTAATATATAGACCAACTCCTCCTCGACCATCATCATTCAAGGGTCTCATACGTTTAATATATAGACCAACTCCTCCTCGACCATCATCATTCTAGAGTCTCATACGTTTAATATATAGACCAACTCCTCCTCGACCATCATCATTATCAGGTCTCATATGTTTAATATATAGACCAACTCCTCCTCAACCATCATCATTCTAGGGTCTCATACAATTAATATATAGACCAACTCCTCCTCGACCATCTTCATTATCAGGTCTCATACGTTTAATATATAGACCAACTCCTCCTCAACCATCATCATTCTAGGGTCTCATACGTTTAATATATAGACCAACTCCTCCTCAACCATCATCATTCTCAGGTCTCATACGTTTAATATATAGACCAACTCCTCCTCAACCATCATCATTCTAGGGTCTCATACAATTAATATATAGATCAACTCCTCCTCGACCATCTTCATTATCAGGTCTCATACGTTTAATATATAGACCAACTCCTCCTCAACCATCATCATTCTAGGGTCTCATACGTTTAATATATAGACCAACTCCTCCTCAACCATCATCATTCTCAGGTCTCATACGTTTAATATATAGACCAACTCCTCCTCAACCATCATCATTCTCAGGTCTCATACGTTTAATATATAGACCAACTCCTCCTCAACCATCATCATTCTCAGGTCTCATACATTTAATATGTAGACCAACTCCTCCTCGACCATCATCATTCTCAGGTCTCATACGTTTAATATATAGACTAACTCCTCCAAAACCATCATCATTCTCGGGTCTCATACGTTTAATATATAGACCAACTCCTCCTCAACTATCAACATTCCCAGGTCTCATACGTTTAATATATAGACGAACTCCTCCTCAACCATCATCATTCTCAGGTCTCATACGTTTAATATATAGACCAACTCCTCCTCAACCATCATCATTCTAGGGTCTCATACGTTTAATATATAGACCAACTAATCCTCGACCATCATCATTCTAGGGTCTCATACATTTAATATATAATCCTACTCCTCCTCGACCATCATCATTCTTAGGTCTCATATGTTTAATATATAGACCAACTCCTCCTCGACCATCATCATTCTCAGGTCTCATACGTTTAATATATAGACCAACTCTTCCTCAACCATCATCATTCTCAGGTCTCATACGTTTAATATATAGACCAACTCCTCCTCGACCATCATCATTCTCAGGTCTCATACGTTTAATATATAGACCAACTCCTCCTCAACCATCATCATTCTAGGGTCTCATACGTTTAATATATAGACCAACTCCTCCTCGACTATCATCATTCTCAGGTCTCATACGTTTAATATATAGACCAACTCCTCCTCGACCATCATCATTCTCAGGTCTCATACGTTTAATATATAGACCAACTCCTCCTCGACCATCATCATTCTAGGGTCTCATACGTTTAATATATAGACCAACTCCTCCTCAACCATCATCATTCTAGGGTCTCATACGTTTAATATATAGACCAACTCCTCCTCAACCATCATCATTATCAGGTCTCATACGTTTAATATATAGACCAACTCCTCCTCGACCATCATCATTCTCAGGTCTCATACATTTAATATATAGACCAACTCCTCCTCGACCATCATCTTTCTCAGGTCTCATACGTTTAATATATAGACCAACTCCTCCTCGACCATCATCATTCTCAGGTCTCATACGTTTAATATATAGACCAACTCCTCCTCGACCATCATCATTCTAGGGTCTCATACGTTTAATATATAGACCAACTCCTCCTCAACCATCACCATTCTCAGGTCTCATACATTTAATATATAGAATAACTCCTCCTCGACCATCATCATTCTCAGGTCTCATACATTTAATATATAGACCAACTCCTCCTCGACCATCATCATTCTCAGGTCTCATACGTTTAATATATAGACCAACTCCTCCTCGACCATCATCATTCTCAGGTCTCATACATTTAATATATAGACCAACTCCTCCTCGACCATCATCATTCTCAGGTCTCATACGTTTAATATATAGACCAACTCCTCCTCGACCATCATCATTCTCAGGTCTCATACGTTTAATATATAGACCAACTCCTCCTCGACCATCATCATTCTAGGGTCTCATACGTTTAATATATAGACCAACTCCTCCTCAACCATCACCATTCTCAGGTCTCATACGTTTAATATATAGACTAACTCCTCCTCGACCATCATCATTCTCAAGTCTCATACATTTAATATATAGACCAACTCCTCCTCGACCATCATCATTCTCAGGTCTCATACATTTAATATATAGACCAACTCCTCCTCGACCATCATCATTCTCAGGTCTCATACATTTAATATATAGACCAACTCCTCCTCGACCATCATCATTCTCAGGTCTCATACGTTTAATATATAGACCAACTCCTCCTCGACCATCATCATTCTAGGGTCTCATACATTTAATATATAGACCAACCCCTCCTCAGCCATCATCATTCTCAGGTCTCATACGTTTAATATATAGACCAACTCCTCCTCGACCATCATCATTCTCAGGTTTCATACGTTTAATATATAGACCAACTCCTCCTCGACCATCATCATTCTAGGGTCTCATACGTTTAATATATAGACCAACTCCTCCTCAACCATCATCATTCTCGGGTCTCATACGTTTAATATATAGACCAACTCCTCCTCAACCATCATCATTCTAGGGTCTCATACGTTTAATATATAGACCAACTCCTCCTCGACCATCATCATTCTAGGGTCTCATACGTTTAATATATAGACCAACTCCTCCTCAACCATCGTCATTCTAGGGTCACATACGTTTAATATATAGACCAACTCCTCCTCGACCATCATCATTCTAGGGTCTCATACATTTAATATATAGAACAACTCCTCCTCGACCATCATCATTCTAGGGTCTCATACGTTTAATATATAGACCAACTCCTCCTCGACCATTATCATTCTAGGGTCTCATACGTTTAATATATAGACCAACTCCTCCTCGACCATCATCATTCTAGAGTCTCATACGTTTAATATATAGACCAACTCCTCCTCGACCATCATCATTATCAGGTCTCATACGTTTAATATATAGACCAACTCCTCCTCAACCATCATCATTCTAGGGTCTCATACAATTAATATATAGACCAACTCCTCCTCGACCATCTTCATTATCAGGTCTCATACGTTTAATATATAGACCAACTCCTCCTCAACCATCATCATTCTAGGGTCTCATACGTTTAATATATAGACCAACTCCTCCTCAACCATCATCATTCTCAGGTCTCATACGTTTAATATATAGACCAACTCCTCCTCAACCATCATCATTCTCAGGTCTCATACGTTTAATATATAGACCAACTCCTCCTCGACCATCATCTTTCTAGGGTCTCATACGTTTAATATATAGACCAACTCCTCCTCAACCATCATCATTCTAGGGTCTCATACGTTTAATATATAGACCAACTCCTCCTCAACCATCATCATTCTCGGGTCTCATACGTTTAATATATAGACCAACTCCTCCTCGACCATCATCATTCTAGGGTCTCATACGTTTAATACATAGACCAACTCCTCCTCGACCATCATCATTCTAGGGTCTCATACCTTTAATACATAGACCAACTCCTCCTCGACCATCATCATTCTAGGGTCTCATACGTTTAATATATAGAACAACTCCTCCTCGACCATCATCATTCTAGGGTCTCATACGTTTAATATATAGACCAACTCCTCCTCAACCATCATCATTCTAGGGTCTCATACAATTAATATATAGATCAACTCCTCCTCGACCATCTTCATTATCAGGTCTCATACGTTTAATATATAGACCAACTCCTCCTCAACCATCATCATTCTAGGGTCTCATACGTTTAATATATAGACCAACTCCTCCTCAACCATCATCATTCTCAGGTCTCATACGTTTAATATATAGACCAACTCCTCCTCAACCATCATCATTCTCAGGTCTCATACGTTTAATATATAGACCAACTCCTCCTCAACCATCATCATTCTCAGGTCTCATACATTTAATATGTAGACCAACTCCTCCTCGACCATCATCATTCTCAGGTCTCATACGTTTAATATATAGACTAACTCCTCCAAAACCATCATCATTCTCGGGTCTCATACGTTTAATATATAGACCAACTCCTCCTCAACCATCAACATTCCCAGGTCTCATACGTTTAATATATAGACGAACTCCTCCTCAACCATCATCATTCTCAGGTCTCATACGTTTAATATATAGACCAACTCCTCCTCAACCATCATCATTCTAGGGTCTCATACGTTTAATATATAGACCAACTAATCCTCGACCATCATCATTCTAGGGTCTCATACATTTAATATATAGTCCTACTCCTCCTCGACCATCATCCTTCTTAGGTCTCATATGTTTAATATATAGACCAACTCCTCCTCGACCATCATCATTCTCAGGTCTCATACGTTTAATATATAGACCAACTCTTCCTCAACCATCATCATTCTCAGGTCTCATACGTTTAATATATAGACCAACTCCTCCTCGACCATCATCATTATCAGGTCTCATACGTTTAATATATAGACCAACTCCTCCTCAACCATCATCATTCTAGGGTCTCATACAATTAATATATAGACCAACTCCTCCTCGACCATCTTCATTATCAGGTCTCATACGTTTAATATATAGACCAACTCCTCCTCAACCATCATCATTCTAGGGTCTCATACGTTTAATATATAGACCAACTCCTCCTCAACCATCATCATTCTCAGGTCTCATACGTTTAATATATAGACCAACTCCTCCTCAACCATCATCATTCTCAGGTCTCATACGTTTAATATATAGACCAACTCCTCCTCGACCATCATCTTTCTAGGGTCTCATACGTTTAATATATAGACCAACTCCTCCTCAACCATCATCATTCTAGGGTCTCATACGTTTAATATATAGACCAACTCCTCCTCAACCATCATCATTCTCGGGTCTCATACGTTTAATATATAGACCAACTCCTCCTCGACCATCATCATTCTAGGGTCTCATACGTTTAATACATAGACCAACTCCTCCTTGACCATCATCATTCTAGGGTCTCATACCTTTAATACATAGACCAACTCCTCCTCGACCATCATCATTCTAGGGTCTCATACGTTTAATATATAGAACAACTCCTCCTCGACCATCATCATTCTAGGGTCTCATACGTTTAATATATAGACCAACTCCTCCTCAACCATCATCATTCTAGGGTCTCATACAATTAATATATAGATCAACTCCTCCTCGACCATCTTCATTATCAGGTCTCATACGTTTAATATATAGACCAACTCCTCCTCAACCATCATCATTCTAGGGTCTCATACGTTTAATATATAGACCAACTCCTCCTCAACCATCATCATTCTCAGGTCTCATACGTTTAATATATAGACCAACTCCTCCTCAACCATCATCATTCTCAGGTCTCATACGTTTAATATATAGACCAACTCCTCCTCAACCATCATCATTCTCAGGTCTCATACATTTAATATGTAGACCAACTCCTCCTCGACCATCATCATTCTCAGGTCTCATACGTTTAATATATAGACTAACTCCTCCAAAACCATCATCATTCTCGGGTCTCATACGTTTAATATATAGACCAACTCCTCCTCAACCATCAACATTCCCAGGTCTCATACGTTTAATATATAGACGAACTCCTCCTCAACCATCATCATTCTCAGGTCTCATACGTTTAATATATAGACCAACTCCTCCTCAACCATCATCATTCTAGGGTCTCATACGTTTAATATATAGACCAACTAATCCTCGACCATCATCATTCTAGGGTCTCATACATTTAATATATAGTCCTACTCCTCCTCGACCATCATCCTTCTTAGGTCTCATATGTTTAATATATAGACCAACTCCTCCTCGACCATCATCATTCTCAGGTCTCATACGTTTAATATATAGACCAACTCTTCCTCAACCATCATCATTCTCAGGTCTCATACGTTTAATATATAGACCAACTCCTCCTCGACCATCATCATTGTAGGGTCTCATACGTTTAATATAGAGACCAACTCCTCCTCGACCATCATCATTCTAGGGTCTGATACGTTTAATATATAGACCAACTCCTCCTCAACCATTACCATTCTCGGGTCTCATACGTTTAATATATAGACCAACTCCTCCTCGACCATCATTATTCTCAGGTCTCATATGTTTAATATATAGACCAACTCCTCCTCAACCATCATCATTCTAGGGTCTCATACGTTTAATATATAGACCAACTCCTCCTCGACCATCATCATTCTCAGGTCTCATACGTTTAATATATAGACCAACTCCTCCTCAACCATCATCATTCTCAGGTCTCATACATTTAATATATAGACCAACCCCTCCTCAACCATCATCATTCTAGGGTCGCATACGTTTAATATATAGACTAACTCCTCCTCGACCATCATCATTCTCAGGTCTCATACGTTTAATATATAGACTAACTCCTCCTCGACCATCATCATTCTAGGGTCTCATACGTTTAATATATAGACCAACTCCTCCTCGACCATCATCATTCTCAGGTCTCATACGTATAATATATAGGCCAACTCCTCCTCGACCATCATCATTCTCAGGTCTCATACGTTTAATATATAGACCAACTCCTCCTCGACCATCATCATTCTAGGGTCTCATACGTTTAATATATAGACCAACTCCTCCTCGACCATCATCATTCTCAGGTCTCATACGTTTAATATATAGACCAACTCCTCCTCGACCATCATCATTCTAGGGTCTCATACGTTTAATATATAGACCAACTCCTCCTCAGCCATCATCATTCTCAGGTCTCATATGTTTAATATATAGATCAACTCCTCCTCGACCATCATCATTCTCAGGTCTCATACATTTAATATATAGACCAACTCCTCCTCGACCATCATCATTCTCAGGTCCCATACGTTTAATATATAGACTAACTCCTCCTCAGCCATCATCATTCTCAGGTCTCATACGTTTAATATATAGACCAACTCCTCCTCGACCATCATCATTCTCAGGTCTCATACATTTAATATATAGACCAACTCCTCCTCGACCATCATCTTTCTCAGGTCTCATACGTTTAATATATAGACCAACTCCTCCTCGACCATCATCATTCTCAGGTCTCATACGTTTAATATATAGACCAACTCCTCCTCGACCATCATCATTCTAGGGTCTCATACGTTTAATATATAGACCAACTCCTCCTCAACCATCACCATTCTCAGGTCTCATACGTTTAATATATAGACTAACTCCTCCTCGACCATCATCATTCTCAGGTCTCATACATTTAATATATAGACCAACTCCTCCTCGACCATCATCATTCTCAGGTCTCATACGTTTAATATATAGACCAACTCCTCCTCGACCATCATCATTCTCAGGTCTCATACATTTAATATATAGACCAACTCCTCCTCGACCATCATCATTCTCAGGTCTCATACGTTTAATATATAGACCAACTCCTCCTCGACCATCATCATTCTCAGGTCTCATACGTTTAATATATAGACCAACTCCTCCTCGACCATCATCATTCTAGGGTCTCATACGTTTAATATATAGACCAACTCCTCCTCAACCATCACCATTCTCAGGTCTCATACGTTTAATATATAGACTAACTCCTCCTCGACCATCATCATTCTCAAGTCTCATACATTTAATATATAGACCAACTCCTCCTCGACCATCATCATTCTCAGGTCTCATACATTTAATATATAGACCAACTCCTCCTCGACCATCATCATTCTCAGGTCTCATACATTTAATATATAGACCAACTCCTCCTCGACCATCATCATTCTCAGGTCTCATACGTTTAATATATAGACCAACTCCTCCTCGACCATCATCATTCTAGGGTCTCATACATTTAACATATAGACCAACCCCTCCTCAGCCATCATCATTCTCAGGTCTCATACGTTTAATATATAGACCAACTCCTCCTCGACCATCATCATTCTCAGGTCTCATACGTTTAATATATAGACCAACTCCTCCTCGACCATCATCATTCTAGGGTCTCATACGTTTAATATATAGACCAACTCCTCCTCAACCATCATCATTCTCGGGTCTCATACGTTTAATATATAGACCAACTCCTCCTCAACCATCATCATTCTAGGGTCTCATACGTTTAATATATAGACCAACTCCTCCTCGACCATAATCATTCTAGGGTCTCATACGTTTAATATATAGACCAACTCCTCCTCAACCATCGTCATTCTAGGGTCACATACGTTTAATATATAGACCAACTCCTCCTCGACCATCATCATTCTAGGGTCTCATACATTTAATATATAGAACAACTCCTCCTCGACCATCATCATTCTAGGGTCTCATACGTTTAATATATAGACCAACTCCTCGTCGACCATCATCATTCAAGGGTCTCATACGTTTAATATATAGACCAACTCCTCCTCGACCATCATCATTCTAGAGTCTCATACGTTTAATATATAGACCAACTCCTCCTCGACCATCATCATTATCAGGTCTCATATGTTTAATATATAGACCAACTCCTCCTCAACCATCATCATTCTAGGGTCTCATACAATTAATATATAGACCAACTCCTCCTCGACCATCTTCATTATCAGGTCTCATACGTTTAATATATAGACCAACTCCTCCTCAACCATCATCATTCTAGGGTCTCATACGTTTAATATATAGACCAACTCCTCCTCAACCATCATCATTCTCAGGTCTCATACGTTTAATATATAGACCAACTCCTCCTCAACCATCATCATTCTCAGGTCTCATACGTTTAATATATAGACCAACTCCTCCTCGACCATCATCTTTCTAGGGTCTCATACGTTTAATATATAAACCAACTCCTCCTCAACCATCATCATTCTAGGGTCTCATACGTTTAATATATAGACCAACTCCTCCTCAACCATCATCATTCTCGGGTCTCATACGTTTAATATATAGACCAACTCCTCCTCGACCATCATCATTCTAGGGTCTCATACGTTTAATACATAGACCAACTCCTCCTCGACCATCATCATTCTAGGGTCTCATACGTTTAATACATAGACCAACTCCTCCTCGACCATCATCATTCTAGGGTCTCATACGTTTAATATATAGACCAACTCCTCCTCGACCATCATCATTCTAGGGTCTCATACGTTTAATATATAGACCAACTCCTCCTCAACCATCATCATTCTAGTGTCTCATACAATTAATATATAGATCAACTCCTCCTCGACCATCTTCATTATCAGGTCTCATACGTTTAATATATAGACCAACTCCTCCTCAACCATCATCATTCTAGGGTCTCATACGTTTAATATATAGACCAACTCCTCCTCAACCATCATCATTCTCAGGTCTCATACGTTTAATATATAGACCAACTCCTCCTCAACCATCATCATTCTCAGGTCTCATACGTTTAATATATAGACCAACTCCTCCTCAACCATCATCATTCTCAGGTCTCATACATTTAATATGTAGACCAACTCCTCCTCGACCATCATCATTCTCAGGTCTCATACGTTTAATATATAGACTAACTCCTCCAAAACCATCATCATTCTCGGGTCTCATACGTTTAATATATAGACCAACTCCTCCTCAACCATCAACATTCCCAGGTCTCATACGTTTAATATATAGACGAACTCCTCCTCAACCATCATCATTCTCAGGTCTCATACGTTTAATATATAGACCAACTCCTCCTCAACCATCATCATTCTAGGGTCTCATACGTTTAATATATAGACCAACTAATCCTCGACCATCATCATTCTAGGGTCTCATACATTTAATATATAGTCCTACTCCTCCTCGACCATCATCATTCTTAGGTCTCATATGTTTAATATATAGACCAACTCCTCCTCGACCATCATCATTCTCAGGTCTCATACGTTTAATATATAGACCAACTCTTCCTCAACCATCATCATTCTCAGGTCTCATACGTTTAATATATAGACCAACTCCTCCTCGACCATCATCATTCTCAGGTCTCATACGTTTAATATATAGACCAACTCCTCCTCAACCATCATCATTCTAGGGTCTCATACGTTTAATATATAGACCAACTCCTCCTCGACCATCATCATTCTCAGGTCTCATACGTTTAATATATAGACCAACTCCTCCTCGACCATCATCATTCTCAGGTCTCATACAATTAATATATAGACCAACTCCTCCTCGACCATCATCATTCTAGGGTCTCATACGTTTAATATATAGACCAACTCCTCCTCAACCATCATCATTCTAGGGTCTCATACGTTTAATATATAGACCAACTCCTCCTCAACCATCATCATTATCAGGTCTCATACGTTTAATATATAGACCAACTCCTCCTCGACCATCATCATTCTAGGGTCTCATACATTTAATATATAGACCAACTCCTCCTCGACCATCATCTTTCTCAGGTCTCATACGTTTAATATATAGAACAACTCCTCCTCGACCATCATCATTCTCAGGTCTCATACGTTTAATATATAGACCAACTCCTCCTCGACCATCATCATTCTAGGGTCTCATACGTTTAATATATAGACCAACTCCTCCTCAACCATCACCATTCTCAGGTCTCATACGTTTAATATATAGACTAACTCCTCCTCGACCATCATCATTCTCAGGTCTCATACATTTAATATATAGACCAACTCCTCCTCGACCATCATCATTCTCAGGTCTCATACGTTTAATATATAGACCAACTCCTCCTCGACCATCATCATTCTCAGGTCTCATACATTTAATATATAGACCAACTCCTCCTCGACCATCATCATTCTCAGGTCTCATACGTTTAATATATAGACCAACTCCTCCTCGACCATCATCATTCTCAGGTCTCATACGTTTAATATATAGACCAACTCCTCCTCGACCATCATCATTCTAGGGTCTCATACGTTTAATATATAGACCAACTCCTCCTCAACCATCACCATTCTCAGGTCTCATACGTTTAATATATAGACTAACTCCTCCTCGACCATCATCATTCTCAAGTCTCATACATTTAATGTATAGACCAACTCCTCCTCGACCATCATCATTCTCAGGTCTCATACATTTAATATATAGACCAACTCCTCCTCGACCATCATCATTCTCAGGTCTCATACATTTAATATATAGACCAACTCCTCCTCGACCATCATCATTCTCAGGTCTCATACGTTTAATATATAGACCAACTCCTCCTCGACCATCATCATTCTAGGGTCTCATACATTTAATATATAGACCAACCCCTCCTCAGCCATCATCATTCTCAGGTCTCATACGTTTAATATATAGACCAACTCCTCCTCGACCATCATCATTCTCAGGTCTCATACGTTTAATATATAGACCAACTCCTCCTCGACCATCATCATTCTAGGGTCTCATACGTTTAATATATAGACCAACTCCTCCTCAACCATCATCATTCTCGGGTCTCATACGTTTAATATATAGACCAACTCCTCCTCAACCATCATCATTCTAGGGTCTCATACGTTTAATATATAGACCAACTCCTCCTCGACCATCATCATTCTAGGGTCTCATACGTTTAATATATAGACCAACTCCTCCTCAACCATCGTCATTCTAGGGTCACATACGTTTAATATATAGACCAACTCCTCCTCGACCATCATCATTCTAGGGTCTCATACATTTAATATATAGAACAACTCCTCCTCGACCATCATCATTCTAGGGTCTCATACGTTTAATATATAGACCAACTCCTCCTCGACCATCATCATTCTAGGGTCTCATACGTTTAATATATAGACCAACTCCTCCTCGACCATCATCATTCTAGAGTCTCATACGTTTAATATATAGACCAACTCCTCCTCGACCATCATCATTATCAGGTCTCATACGTTTAATATATAGACCAACTCCTCCTCAACCATCATCATTCTAGGGTCTCATACAATTAATATATAGACCAACTCCTCCTCGACCATCTTCATTATCAGGTCTCATACGTTTAATATATAGACCAACTCCTCCTCAACCATCATCATTCTAGGGTCTCATACGTTTAATATATAGACCAACTCCTCCTCAACCATCATCATTCTCAGGTCTCATACGTTTAATATATAGACCAACTCCTCCTCAACCATCATCATTCTCAGGTCTCATACGTTTAATATATAGACCAACTCCTCCTCGACCATCATCTTTCTAGGGTCTCATACGTTTAATATATAGACCAACTCCTCCTCAACCATCATCATTCTAGGGTCTCATACGTTTAATATATAGACCAACTCCTCCTCAACCATCATCATTCTCGGGTCTCATACGTTTAATATATAGACCAACTCCTCCTCGACCATCATCATTCTAGGGTCTCATACGTTTAATACATAGACCAACTCCTCCTCGACCATCATCATTCTAGGGTCTCATACATTTAATACATAGACCAACTCCTCCTCGACCATCATCATTCTAGGGTCTCATACGTTTAATATATAGACCAACTCCTCCTCGACCATCATCATTCTAGGGTCTCATACGTTTAATATATAGACCAACTCCTCCTCAACCATCATCATTCTAGGGTCTCATACAATTAATATATAGATCAACTCCTCCTCGACCATCTTCATTATCAGGTCTCATACGTTTAATATATAGACCAACTCCTCCTCAACCATCATCATTCTAGGGTCTCATACGTTTAATATATAGACCAACTCCTCCTCAACCATCATCATTCTCAGGTCTCATACGTTTAATATATAGACCAACTCCTCCTCAACCATCATCATTCTCAGGTCTCATACGTTTAATGTATAGACCAACTCCTCCTCGACCATCATCATTCTCAGGTCTCATACATTTAATATATAGACCAACTCCTCCTCGACCATCATCATTCTCAGGTCTCATACATTTAATATATAGACCAACTCCTCCTCGACCATCATCATTCTCAGGTCTCATACATTTAATATATAGACCAACTCCTCCTCGACCATCATCATTCTCAGGTCTCATACGTTTAATATATAGACCAACTCCTCCTCGACCATCATCATTCTAGGGTCTCATACATTTAATATATAGACCAACCCCTCCTCAGCCATCATCATTCTCAGGTCTCATACGTTTAATATATAGACCAACTCCTCCTCGACCATCATCATTCTCAGGTCTCATACGTTTAATATATAGACCAACTCCTCCTCGACCATCATCATTCTAGGGTCTCATACGTTTAATATATAGACCAACTCCTCCTCAACCATCATCATTCTCGGGTCTCATACGTTTAATATATAGACCAACTCCTCCTCAACCATCATCATTCTAGGGTCTCATACGTTTAATATATAGACCAACTCCTCCTCGACCATCATCATTCTAGGGTCTCATACGTTTAATATATAGACCAACTCCTCCTCAACCATCGTCATTCTAGGGTCACATACGTTTAATATATAGACCAACTCCTCCTCGACCATCATCATTCTAGGCTCTCATACATTTAATATATAGAACAACTCCTCCTCGACCATCATCATTCTAGGGTCTCATACGTTTAATATATAGACCAACTCCTCCTCGACCATCATCATTCTAGGGTCTCATACGTTTAATATATAGACCAACTCCTCCTCGACCATCATCATTCTAGAGTCTCATACGTTTAATATATAGACCAACTCCTCCTCGACCATCATCATTATCAGGTCTCATACGTTTAATATATAGACCAACTCCTCCTCAACCATCATCATTCTAGGGTCTCATACAATTAATATATAGACCAACTCCTCCTCGACCATCTTCATTATCAGGTCTCATACGTTTAATATATAGACCAACTCCTCCTCAACCATCATCATTCTAGGGTCTCATACGTTTAATATATAGACC
Source organism: Pictodentalium vernedei (assembly GCA_031216915.1). Lineage (NCBI taxonomy): Eukaryota > Metazoa > Mollusca > Scaphopoda > Dentaliida > Dentaliidae > Pictodentalium > Pictodentalium vernedei. The sequence continues at coordinate 3,599,778 of CM062294.1, read as the reverse complement.
AACTCCTCCTCAACCATCATCATTCTCAGGTCTCATACGTTTAATATATAGACCAACTCCTCCTCAACCATCATCATTCTCAGGTCTCATACGTTTAATATATAGACCAACTCCTCCTCGACCATCATCTTTCTAGGGTCTCATACGTTTAATATATAGACCAACTCCTCCTCAACCATCATCATTCTAGGGTCTCATACGTTTAATATATAGACCAACTCCTCCTCAACCATCATCATTCTCGGGTCTCATACGTTTAATATATAGACCAACTCCTCCTCGACCATCATCATTCTAGGGTCTCATACGTTTAATACATAGACCAACTCCTCCTCGACCATCATCATTCTAGGGTCTCATACGTTTAATACATAGACCAACTCCTCCTCGACCATCATCATTCTAGGGTCTCATACGTTTAATATATAGACCAACTCCTCCTCGACCATCATCATTCTAGGGTCTCATACGTTTAATATATAGACCAACTCCTCCTCAACCATCATCATTCTAGGGTCTCATACAATTAATATATAGATCAACTCCTCCTCGACCATCTTCATTATCAGGTCTCATACGTTTAATATATAGACCAACTCCTCCTCAACCATCATCATTCTAGGGTCTCATACGTTTAATATATAGACCAACTCCTCCTCAACCATCATCATTCTCAGGTCTCATACGTTTAATATATAGACCAACTCCTCCTCAACCATCATCATTCTCAGGTCTCATACGTTTAATATATAGACCAACTCCTCCTCAACCATCATCATTCTCAGGTCTCATACATTTAATATGTAGACCAACTCCTCCTCGACCATCATCATTCTCAGGTCTCATACGTTTAATATATAAACTAACTCCTCCAAAACCATCATCATTCTCGGGTCTCATACGTTTAATATATAGACCAACTCCTCCTCAACCATCAACATTCCCAGGTCTCATACGTTTAATATATAGACGAACTCCTCCTCAACCATCATCATTCTCAGGTCTCATACGTTTAATATATAGACCAACTCCTCCTCGACCATCATCATTCTAGGGTCTCATACGTTTAATATATAGACCAACTCCTCCTCAACCATCACCATTCTCAGGTCTCATACGTTTAATATATAGACTAACTCCTCCTCGACCATCATCATTCTCAAGTCTCATACATTTAATGTATAGACCAACTCCTCCTTGACCATCATCATTCTCAGGTCTCATACATTTAATATATAGACCAACTCCTCCTCGACCATCATCATTCTCAGGTCTCATACATTTAATATATAGACCAACTCCTCCTCGACCATCATCATTCTCAGGTCTCATACGTTTAATATATAGACCAACTCCTCCTCGACCATCATCATTCTAGGGTCTCATACATTTAATATATAGACCAACCCCTCCTCAGCCATCATCATTCTCAGGTCTCATACGTTTAATATATAGACCAACTCCTCCTCGACCATCATCATTCTCAGGTCTCATACGTTTAATATATAGACCAACTCCTCCTCGACCATCATCATTCTAGGGTCTCATACGTTTAATATATAGACCAACTCCTCCTCAACCATCATCATTCTCGGGTCTCATACGTTTAATATATAGACCAACTCCTCCTCAACCATCATCATTCTAGGGTCTCATACGTTTAATATATAGACCAACTCCTCCTCGACCATCATCATTCTAGGGTCTCATACGTTTAATATATAGACCAACTCCTCCTCAACCATCGTCATTCTAGGGTCACATACGTTTAATATATAGACCAACTCCTCCTCGACCATCATCATTCTAGGGTCTCATACATTTAATATATAGAACAACTCCTCCTCGACCATCATCATTCTAGGGTCTCATACGTTTAATATATAGACCAACTCCTCCTCGACCATCATCATTCTAGGGTCTCATACGTTTAATATATAGACCAACTCCTCCTCGACCATCATCATTCTAGAGTCTCATACGTTTAATATATAGACCAACTCCTCCTCAACCATCATCATTCTCAGGTCTCATACGTTTAATATATAGACCAACTCCTCCTCGACCATCATCTTTCTAGGGTCTCATACGTTTAATATATAGACCAACTCCTCCTCAACCATCATCATTCTAGGGTCTCATACGTTTAATATATAGACCAACTCCTCCTCAACCATCATCATTCTCGGGTCTCATACGTTTAATATATAGACCAACTCCTCCTCGACCATCATCATTCTAGGGTCTCATACGTTTAATACATAGACCAACTCCTCCTCGACCATCATCATTCTAGGGTCTCATACGTTTAATACATAGACCAACTCCTCCTCGACCATCATCATTCTAGGGTCTCATACGTTTAATATATAGACCAACTCCTCCTCGACCATCATCATTCTAGGGTCTCATATGTTTAATATATAGACCAACTCCTCCTCAACCATCATCATTCTAGGGTCTCATACAATTAATATATAGATCAACTCCTCCTCGACCATCTTCATTATCAGGTCTCATACGTTTAATATATAGACCAACTCCTCCTCAACCATCATCATTCTAGGGTCTCATACGTTTAATATATAGACCAACTCCTCCTCAACCATCATCATTCTCAGGTCTCATACGTTTAATATATAGACCAACTCCTCCTCAACCATCATCATTCTCAGGTCTCATACGTTTAATATATAGACCAACTCCTCCTCAACCATCATCATTCTCAGGTCTCATACATTTAATATGTAGACCAACTCCTCCTCGACCATCATCATTCTCAGGTCTCATACGTTTAATATATAGACTAACTCCTCCAAAACCATCATCATTCTCGGGTCTCATACGTTTAATATATAGACCAACTCCTCCTCAACCATCAACATTCCCAGGTCTCATACGTTTAATATATTGACGAACTCCTCCTCAACCATCATCATTCTCAGGTCTCATAGGTTTAATATATAGACCAACTCCTCCTCAACCATCATCATTCTAGGGTCTCATACGTTTAATATATAGACCAACTAATCCTCGACCATCATCATTCTAGGGTCTCATACATTTAATATATAGTCCTACTCCTCCTCGACCATCATCCTTCTTAGGTCTCATATGTTTAATATATAGACCAACTCCTCCTCGACCATCATCATTCTCAGGTCTCATACGTTTAATATATAGACCAACTCTTCCTCAACCATCATCATTCTCAGGTCTCATACGTTTAATATATAGACCAACTCCTCCTCGACCATCATCATTGTAGGGTCTCATACGTTTAATATAGAGACCAACTCCTCCTCGACCATCATCATTCTAGGGTCTGATACGTTTAATATATAGACCAACTCCTCCTCAACCATCACCATTCTCGGGTCTCATACGTTTAATATATAGACCAACTCCTCCTCGACCATCATTATTCTCAGGTCTCATACGTTTAATATATAGACCAACTCCTCCTCAACCATCATCATTCTAGGGTCTCATACGTTTAATATATAGACCAACTCCTCCTCGACCATCATCATTCTCAGGTCTCATACGTTTAATATATAGACCAACTCCTCCTCAACCATCATCATTCTCAGGTCTCATACATTTAATATATAGACCAACCCCTCCTCAACCATCATCATTCTAGGGTCGCATACGTTTAATATATAGACTAACTCCTCCTCGACCATCATCATTCTCAGGTCTCATACGTTTAATATATAGACTAACTCCTCCTCGACCATCATCATTCTAGGGTCTCATACGTTTAATATATAGAACAACTCCTCCTCGACCATCATCATTCTCAGGTCTCATACGTTTAATATATAGGCCAACTCCTCCTCGACCATCATCATTCTCAGGTCTCATACGTTTAATATATAGACCAACTCCTCCTCGACCATCATCATTCTAGGGTCTCATACGTTTAATATATAGACCAACTCCTCCTCGACCATCATCATTCTCAGGTCTCATACGTTTAATATATAGACCAACTCCTCCTCGACCATCATCATTCTAGGGTCTCATACGTTTAATATATAGACCAACTCCTCCTCAGCCATCTTCATTCTCAGGTCTCATACGTTTAATATATAGATCAACTCCTCCTCGACCATCATCATTCTCAGGTCTCATACATTTAATATATAGACCAACTCCTCCTCGACCATCATCATTCTCAGGTCCCATACGTTTAATATATAGACTAACTCCTCCTCAGCCATCATCATTCTCAGGTCTCATACGTTTAATATATAGTCCAACTCCTCCTCGACCATCATCATTCTCAGGTCTCATACGTTTAATATATAGACCAACTCCTCCTTGACCATCATCATTCTAGGGTCTCATACGTTTAAAATATAGACCAACTCCTCCTCGACCATCATCATTCTCAGGTCTCATACGTTTAATATATAGACCAGCTCCTCCTCAACCATCATCATTCTAGGGTCTCATGCGTTTAATATATAGACCAACTCCTCCTCAACCATCATCATTCTCAGGTCTCATACGTTTAATATATAGACCAACTCCTCCTCCACCATCTTCATTCTAGGGTCTCATACGTTTAATATATAGGCCAACTCCTCCTCGACCATCATCATTCTCAGGTCTCATACGTTTAATATATAGACCAACTCCTTCTCGACCATCATCATTCTCAGGTCTCATACGTTTAATATATAGACCAACTCCTCCTCAGCCATCATCATTCTCGGGTCTCATACGTTTAATATATAGACCAACTCCTCCTCGACCATCATCATTCTAGGGTCTCATACGTTTAATATATAGACCAACTCCTCCTCGACCATCATCATTCTAGGGTCTCATACTTTTAATATATAGACCAACTCCTCCTTGACCATCATCATTCTCAGGTCTCATACGTTTAATATATAGACCAACTCCTCCTTGACCATCATCATTCTAGGGTCTCATACGTTTAATATATAGACCAACTCCTCCTCAACCATCATCATTCTCAGGTCTCATACGTTTAATATATAGACCAACTCCTCCTCAACCATCATCATTCTCAGGTCTCATACGTTTAATATATAGACCAACTCCTCCTCAACCATCATCATTCTCAGGTCTCATACATTTAATATATAGACCAACTCCTCCTCGACCATCATCATTCTCAGGTCTCATACGTTTAGTATATAGACTAACTCCTCCAAAACCATCATCATTCTCGGGTCTCATACGTTTAATATATAGACCAACTCCTCCTCAACCATCAACATTCTCAGGTCTCATACGTTTAATATATACACGAACTCCTCCTCAACCATCATCATTCTCAGGTCTCATACGTTTAATATATAGACCAACTCCTCCTCAACCATCATCATTCTAGGGTCTCATATGTTTAATATATAGACCAACTCCTCCTCAACCATCATCATTCTAGGGTCTCATACGTTTAATATATAGACCAACTCCTCCTCGACCATCATCATTCTAGGGTCTCATACGTTTAATATATAGACCAAATCCTCCTCGACCATCATCATTCTCAGGTCTCATACGTTTAATATATAGACCAACTCCTCCTCGACCATCATCATTCTCAGGTCTCATAGGTTTAATATATAGACCAACTCCACCTCGACCATCATCATTCTCAGGTGTCATACGTTTAATATATAGACCAACTCCTCCTCACCCATCATCATTCTCAGGTCTCATACGTTTAATATATAGACCAACTCCTCCTCGACCATCATCATTGTAGGGTCTCATACGTTTAATATATAGACCAACTCCTCCTCGACCATCATCATTCTAGGGTCTGATACGTTTAATATATAGACCAACTCCTCCTCAACCATCACCATTCTCAGGTCTCATACGTTTAATATATAGACTAACTCCTCCTCGACCATCATCATTCTCAGGTCTCATACATTTAATATATAGACCAACTCCTCCTCGACCATCATCATTCTCAGGTCTCATACGTTTAATATATAGACCAACTCCTCCTCGACCATCATCATTCTCAGGTCTCATACATTTAATATATAGACCAACTCCTCCTCGACCATCATCATTCTCAGGTCTCATACGTTTAATATATAGACCAACTCCTCCTCGACCATCATCATTCTCAGGTCTCATACGTTTAATATATAGACCAACTCCTCCTCGACCATCATCATTCTAGGGTCTCATACGTTTAATATATAGACCAACTCCTCCTCAACCATCACCATTCTCAGGTCTCATACGTTTAATATATAGACTAACTCCTCCTCGACCATCATCATTCTCAAGTCTCATACATTTAATATATAGACCAACTCCTCCTCGACCATCATCATTCTCAGGTCTCATACATGTAATATATAGACCAACTCCTCCTCGACCATCATCATTCTCAGGTCTCATACATTTAATATATAGACCAACTCCTCCTCGACCATCATCATTCTCAGGTCTCATACGTTTAATATATAGACCAACTCCTCCTCGACCATCATCATTCTAGGGTCTCATACATTTAATATATAGACCAACCCCTCCTCAGCCATCATCATTCTCAGGTCTCATACGTTTAATATATAGACCAACTCCTCCTCGACCATCATCATTCTCAGGTCTCATACGTTTAATATATAGACCAACTCCTCCTCGACCATCATCATTCTAGGGTCTCATACGTTTAATATATAGACCAACTCCTCCTCAACCATCATCATTCTCGGGTCTCATACGTTTAATATATAGACCAACTCCTCCTCAACCATCATCATTCTAGGGTCTCATACGTTTAATATATAGACCAACTCCTCCTCGACCATCATCATTCTAGGGTCTCATATGTTTAATATATAGACCAACTCCTCCTCAACCATCGTCATTCTAGGGTCACATACGTTTAATATATAGACCAACTCCTCCTCGACCATCATCATTCTAGGGTCTCATACATTTAATATATAGAACAACTCCTCCTCGACCATCATCATTCTAGGGTCTCATACGTTTAATATATAGACCAACTCCTCCTCGACCATCATCATTCTAGGGTCTCATACGTTTAATATATAGACCAACTCCTCCTCTACCATCATCATTCTAGAGTCTCATACGTTTAATATATAGACCAACTCCTCCTCGACCATCATCATTATCAGGACTCATACGTTTAATATATAGACCAACTCCTCCTCAACCATCATCATTCTAGGGTCTCATACAATTAATATATAGACCAACTCCTCCTCGACCATCTTCATTATCAGGTCTCATACGTTTAATATATAGACCAACTCCTCCTCAACCATCATCATTCTAGGGTCTCATACGTTTAATATATAGACCAACTCCTCCTCAACCATCATCATTCTCAGGTCTCATACGTTTAATATATAGACCAACTCCTCCTCAACCATCATCATTCTCAGGTCTCATACGTTTAATATATAGACCAACTCCTCCTCGACCATCATCTTTCTAGGGTCTCATACGTTTAATATATAGACCAACTCCTCCTCAACCATCATCATTCTAGGGTCTCATACGTTTAATATATAGACCAACTCCTCCTCAACCATCATCATTCTCGGGTCTCATACGTTTAATATATAGACCAACTCCTCCTCGACCATCATCATTCTAGGGTCTCATACGTTTAATACATAGACCAACTCCTCCTCGACCATCATCATTCTAGGGTCTCATACGTTTAATACATAGACCAACTCCTCCTCGACCATCATCATTCTAGGGTCTCATACGTTTAATATATAGACCAACTCCTCCTCGACCATCATCATTCTAGGGTCTCATACGTTTAATATATAGACCAACTCCTCCTCAACCATCATCATTCTAGGGTCTCATACAATTAATATATAGATCAACTCCTCCTCGACCATCTTCATTATCAGGTCTCATACGTTTAATATATAGACCAACTCCTCCTCAACCATCATCATTCTAGGGTCTCATACGTTTAAAATATAGACCAACTCCTCCTCAACCATCATCATTCTCAGGTCTCATACGTTTAATATATAGACCAACTCCTCCTCAACCATCATCATTCTCAGGTCTCATACGTTTAATATATAGACCAACTCCTCCTCAACCATCATCATTCTCAGGTCTCATACATTTAATATGTAGACCAACTCCTCCTCGACCATCATCATTCTCAGGTCTCATACGTTTAATATATAGACTAACTCCTCCAAAACCATCATCATTCTCGGGTCTCATACGTTTAATATATAGACCAACTCCTCCTCAACCATCAACATTCCCAGGTCTCATACGTTTAATATATAGACGAACTCCTCCTCAACCATCATCATTCTCAGGTCTCATACGTTTAATATATAGACCAACTCCTCCTCAACCATCATCATTCTAGGGTCTCATACGTTTAATATATAGACCAACTCCTCCTCAACCATCATCATTCTAGGGTCTCATACGTTTAATATATAGACCAACTCCTCCTCGACCATCATCATTCTAGGGTCTCATACGTTTAATATATAGACCAAATCCTCCTCGACCATCATCATTCTCAGGTCTCATACGTTTAATATATAGACCAACTCCTCCTCGACCATCATCATTCTCAGGTCTCATAGGTTTAATATATAGACCAACTCCACCTCGACCATCATCATTCTCAGGTGTCATACGTTTAATATATAGACCAACTCCTCCTCAACCATCATCATTCTCAGGTCTCATACGTTTAATATATAGACCAACTCCTCCTCGACCATCATCATTGTAGGGTCTCATACGTTTAATATATAGACCAACTCCTCCTCGACCATCATCATTCTAGGGTCTGATACGTTTAATATATAGACCAACTCCTCCTCAACCATCACCATTCTCGGGTCTCATACGTTTAATATATAGACCAACTCCTCCTCGACCATCATTATTCTCAGGTCTCATACGTTTAATATATAGACCAACTCCTCCTCAACCATCATCATTCTAGGGTCTCATACGTTTAATATATAGACCAACTCCTCCTCGACCATCATCATTCTCAGGTCTCATACGTTTAATATATAGACCAACTCCTCCTCAACCATCATCATTCTCAGGTCTCATACATTTAATATATAGACCAACCCCTCCTCAACCATCATCATTCTAGGGTCGCATACGTTTAATATATAGACTAACTCCTCCTCGACCATCATCATTCTCAGGTCTCATACGTTTAATATATAGACTAACTCCTCCTCGACCATCATCATTCTATGGTCTCATACGTTTAATATATAGACCAACTCCTCCTCGACCATCATCATTCTAGGGTCTCATACGTTTAATATATAGACCAACTCCTCCTCGACCATCATCATTCTCAGGTCTCATGCGTTTAATATATAGACCAACTCCTCCTCGACCATCATCATTCTAGGGTCTCATACGTTTAATATATAGACCAACTCCTCCTCGACCATCATCATTCTCAGGTCTCATACGTTTAATATATAGACCAACTCCTCCTTGACCATCATCATTTTAGGGTCTCATACGTTTAATATATAGACCAACTCCTCCTCGACCATCATCATTTTAGGGTCTCATACGTTTAATATATAGACCAACTCCTCCTCGACCATCATCATTCTCATGTCTCATACGTTTAATATATAGACCAACTCCTCCTCGACCATCATCATTCTAGGGTCTCATACGTTTAATATATAGACTAACTCCTCCTCAACCATCTTCATTCTAGGGTCTCATACGTTTAATATATAGACCAACTCCTCCTCAGCCATCATCATTCTCAGGTCTCATACGTTTAATATATAGACCAACTCCTCCTCAACCATCATCATTCTCAGGTCTCATACGTTTAATATATAGACCAACTCCTCCTCAGCCAACATCATTCTAGGGTCTCATACGTTTAATATATAGACCAACTCCTCCTCAACCATCATCATTCTAGGGTCTCATACGTTTAATATATAGACCAACTCCTCCTCAACCATCATCATTCTAGGGTCTCATACATTTAATATATAGACCAACTCCTCCTCAACCATCATCATTCTAGGGTCTCATACGTTTAATATATAGACCAACTCCTCCTCGACCATCATCATTCTCAGGTCTCATACATTTAATATATAGACCAACTCCTCCTCGACCATCATCATTCTAGGGTCTCATACATTTAATATATAGACCAAATCCTCCTCAACCATCATCATTCTAGGGTCTCATACGTTTAATATATAGACCAACTCCTCCTCAACCATCATCATTCTAGGGTCTCATACGTTTAATATATAGACCAACTCCTCCTCAACCATCATCATTCTAGGGTCTCATACGTTTAATATATAGACCAACTCCTCCTCGACCATCATCATTCTCAGGTCTCATACATTTAATATATAGACCAACTCCTCCTCGACCATCATCATTCTCAGGTCTCATACGTTTAATATATAGACCAACTCCTCCTCAACCATCATCATTCTAGGGTCTCATACGTTTAATATATAGACCAACTCCTCCTCAACCATCATCATTCTAGGGTCTCATACGTTTAATATATAGACCAACTCCTCCTCAACCATCATCATTCTAGGGTCTCATACGTTTAATATATAGACCAACTCCTCCTCGACCATCATCATTCTAGGGTCTCATACGTTTAATGTATAGACCATCTCCTCCTCGACCATCATCATTCTCAGGTCTCATACGTTTAATATATAGACCAACTCCTCCTCGACCATCATCATTCTAGGGTCTCATACGTTTAATGTATAGACCAACTCCTCCTCGACCATCATCATTCTAGGGTCTGATACGTTTAATATATAGACCAACTCCTCCTCAACCATCACCATTCTCGGGTCTCATACCTTTAATATATAGACCAACTCCTCCTCGACCATCATTATTCTCAGGTCTCATACGTTTAATATATAGACCAACTCCTCCTCAACCATCATCATTCTAGGGTCTCATATGTTTAATATATAGACCAACTCCTCCTCGACCATCATCATTCTCAGGTCTCATACGTTTAATATATAGACCAACTCCTCCTCAACCATTATCATTCTCAGGTCTCATACATTTAATATATAGACCAACCCCTCCTCAACCATCATCATTCTAGGGTCGCATACGTTTAATATATAGACTAACTCCTCCTCGACCATCATCATTCTCAAGTCTCATACGTTTAATATATAGACTAACTCCTCCTCGACCATCATCATTCTAGGGTCTCATACGTTTAATATATAGACCAACTCCTCCTCGACCATCATCATTCTCAGGTCTCATACGTTTAATATATAGGCCAACTCCTCCTCGACCATCATCATTCTCAGGTCTCATACGTTTAATATATAGACCAACTCCTCCTCGACCATCATCATTCTAGGGTCTCATACGTTTAATATATAGACCAACTCCTCCTCGACCATCATCATTCTCAGGTCTCATACGTTTAATATATAGACCAACTCCTCCTCGACCATCATCATTCTAGGGTCTCATACGTTTAATATATAGACCAACTCCTCCTCAGCCATCATCATTCTCAGGTCTCATACGTTTAATATATAGATCAACTCCTCCTCGACCATCATCATTCTCAGCTCTCATACATTTAATATATAGACCAACTCCTCCTCGACCATCATCATTCTCAGGTCCCATACGTTTAATATATAGACTAACTCCTCCTCAGCCATCATCATTCTCAGGTCTCATACGTTTAATATATAGTCCAACTCCTCCTCGACCATCATCATTCTCAGGTCTCATACGTTTAATATATAGACCAACTCCTCCTTGACCATCATCATTCTAGGGTCTCATACGTTTAAAATATAGACCAACTCCTCCTCGACCATCATCATTCTCAGGTCTCATACGTTTAATATATAGACCAGCTCCTCCTCAACCATCATCATTCTAGGGTCTCATGCGTTTAATATATAGACCAACTCCTCCTCAACCATCATCATTCTCAGGTCTCATACGTTTAATATATAGACCAACTCCTCCTCAACCATCGTCATTCTAGGGTCTCATACGTTTAATATATATGCCAACTCCTCCTCGACCATCATCATTCTCAGGTCTCATACGTTTAATATATAGACCAACTCCTTCTCGACCATCATCATTCTCAGGTCTCATACGTTTAATATATAGACCAACTCCTCCTCAGCCATCATCATTCTCGGGTCTCATACGTTTAATATATAGACCAACTCCTCCTCGACCATCATCATTCTAGGGTCTCATACGTTTAATATATAGACCAACTCCTCCTCGACCATCATCATTCTAGGGTCTCATACTTTTAATATATAGACCAACTCCTCCTTGACCATCATCATTCTCAGGTCTCATACGTTTAATATATAGACCAACTCCTCCTCGACCATCATCATTCTAGGGTCTCATATGTTTAATATATAGACCAACTCCTCCTCAACCATCATCATTCTCAGGTCTCATACGTTTAATATATAGACCAACTCCTCCTCAACCATCATCATTCTCCGGTCTCATACGTTTAAAATATAGACCAACTCCTCCTCAACCATCATCATTCTCAGGTCTCATACATTTAATATATAGACCAACTCCTCCTCGACCATCATCATTCTCAGGTCTCATACGTTTAATATATAGACTAACTCCTCCAAAACCATCATCATTCTCGGGTCTCATACGTTTAATATATAGACCAACTCCTCCTCAACCATCAACATTCTCAGGTCTCATACGTTTAATATATACACGAACTCCTCCTCAACCATCATCATTCTCAGGTCTCATACGTTTAATATATAGACCAACTCCTCCTCAACCATCATCATTCTAGGGTCTCATACGTTTAATATATAGACCAACTCCTCCTCAACCATCATCATTCTAGGGTCTCATACGTTTAATATATAGACCAACTCCTCCTCGACCATCATCATTCTAGGGTCTCATACGTTTAATATATAGACCAACTCCTCCTCGACCATCATCATTCTCAGATCTCATACGTTTAATATATAGACCAACTCCTCCTCGACCATCATCATTCTCAGGTCTCATAGGTTAAATATATAGACCAACTCCTCCTCGACCATCATCATTCTCAGGTGTCATTCGTTTAATATATTGACCAACTCCTCCTCAACCATCATCATTCTCAGGTCTCATACGTTTAATATATAGACCAACTCCTCCTCGACCATCATCATTGTAGGGTCTCATACGTTTAATATATAGACCAACTCCTCCTCGACCATCATCATTCTAGGGTCTGATACGTTTAATATATAGACCAACTCCTCCTCAACCATCACCATTCTCGGGTCTCATACGTTTAATATATAGACCAACTCCTCCTCGACCATCATTATTCTCAGGTCTCATACGTTTAATATATAGACCAACTCCTCCTCAACCATCATCATTCTAGGGTCTCATACGTTTAATATATAGACCAACTCCTCCTCGACCATCATCATTCTCAGGTCTCATACGTTTAATATATAGACCAACTCCTCCTCAACCATCATCATTCTCAGGTCTCATACATTTAATATATAGACCAACCCCTCCTCAACCATCATCATTCTAGGGTCGCATACGTTTAATATATAGACTAACTCCTCCTCGGCCATCATCATTCTCAGGTCTCATACGTTTAATATATAGACTAACTCCTCCTCGACCATCATCATTCTAGGGTCTCATACGTTTAATATATAGACCAACTCCTCCTCGACCATCATCATTCTAGGGTCTCATACGTTTAATATATAGACCAACTCTTCCTCGACCATCATCATTCTCAGGTCTCATACGTTTAATATATAGACCAACTCCTCCTCGACCATCATCATTCTAGGGTCTCATACGTTTAATATATAGACCAACTCCTCCTCGACCATCATCATTCTCAGGTCTCATACGTTTAATATATAGACCAACTCCTCCTCGACCATCATCATTTTAGGGTCTCATACGTTTAATATATAGACCAACTCCTCCTCGACCATCATCATTTTAGGGTCTCATACGTTTAATATATAGACCAACTCCTCCTCGACCATCATCATTCTCAGGTCTCATACGTTTAATATATAGACCAACTCCTCCTCGACCATCATCATTCTAGGGTCTCATACGTTTAATATATAGACTAACTCCTCCTCAACCATCTTCATTCTAGGGTCTCATACGTTTAATATATAGACCAACTCCTCCTCAGCCATCATCATTCTCAGGTCTCATACGTTTAATATATAGACCAACTCCTCCTCAACCATCATCATTCTCAGGTCTCATACGTTTAATATATAGACCAACTCCTCCTCAGCCAACATCATTCTAGGGTCTCATACGTTTAATATATAGACCAACTCCTCCTCAACCATCATCATTCTAGGGTCTCATACGTTTAATATATAGACCAACTCCTCCTCGACCATCATCATTCTAGGGTCACATACGTTTAATGCATAGACCAACTCCTCCTCGACCATCATCATTCTAGGGTCTCATACGTTTAATATATAGACCAACTCCTCCTCAGCCAACATCATTCTAGGGTCTCATACGTTTAATATATAGACCAACTCCTCCTCGACCATCATCATTCTCAGGTCTCATACGTTTAATATATAGACCAACTCCTCCTCAACCATCATCATTCTAGGGTCTCATACGTTTAATATATAGACCAACTCCTCCTCGACCATCATCATTCTAGGGTCTCATACGTTTAATATATAGACCAACTCCTCCTCGACCATCATCATTTTAGGGTCTCATACGTTTAATATATAGACCAACTCCTCCTCGACCATCATCATTCTAGGGTCTCATACGTTTAATATATAGACCAACTCCTCCTCAACCATCATCATTCTAGGGTCTCATACGTTTAATATATAGACCAACTCCTCCTCGACCATCATCATTCTAGGGTCTCATACGTTTAATATATAGACCAACTCCTCCTCAACCATCATCATTCTAGGGTCTCATACGTTTAATATATAGACCAACTCCTCCTCAACCATCATCATTCTAGGGTCTCATACGTTTAATATATAGACCAACTCCTCCTCAACCATCATCATTCTAGGGTCTCATACGTTTAATATATAGACCAACTCCTCCTCGACCATCATCATTCTAGGGTCTCATACGTTTAATATATAGACCAACTCCTCCTCGACCAACATCATTCTCAGGTCTCATACATTTAATATATAGACCAACTCCTCCTCGACCATCATCATTCTAGGGTCTCATACGTTTAATATATAGACCAACTCCTCCTCAACCATCATCATTCTAGGGTCTCATACGTTTAACATATAGACCAACTCCTCCTCAACCATCATCATTCTAGGGTCTCATACGTTTAATATATAGACCAACTCCTCCTCAACCATCATCATTCTAGGGTCTCATACGTTTAATATATAGACCAACTCCTCCTCGACCATCATCATTCTCAGGTCTCATACATTTAATATATAGACCAACTCCTCCTCGACCATCATCATTCTGAGGTCTCATACGTTTAATATATAGACCAACTCCTCCTCAACCATCATCATTCTAGGGTCTCATACGTTTAATATATAGACCAACTCCTCCTCAACCATCATCATTCTAGGGTCTCATACGTTTAATATATAGACCAACTCCTCCTCAACCATCATCATTCTAGGGTCTCATACGTTTAATATATAGACCAACTCCTCCTCGACCATCATCATTCTAGGGTCTCATACGTTTAATGTATAGACCAACTCCTCCTCGACCATCATCATTCTCAGGTCTCATACGTTTAATATATAGGCCAACTCCTCCTCGACCATCATCATTCTAGGGTCTCATACGTTTAATGTATAGACCAACTCCTCCTCGACCATCATCATTCTAGGGTCTCATACGTTTAATATATAGACCAACTCCTCCTCGACCATCATCATTCTAGGGTCTCATACGTTTAATATATAGACCAACTCCTCCTCAGCCATCATCATTCTCAGGTCTCATACGATTAATATATAGATCAACTCCTCCTCAACCATCATCATTCTCAGGTCTCATACATTTAATATATAGACCAACTCCTCCTCGACCATCATCATTCTCAGGTCCCATACGTTTAATATATAGACTAACTCCTCCTCAGCCATCATCATTCTCAGGTCTCATACGTTTAATATATAGTCCAACTCCTCCTCGACCATCATTCTCAGGTCTCATACGTTTAATATATAGACCAACTCCTCCTTGACCATCATCATTCTAGGGTCTCATACGTTTAAAATATAGACCAACTCCTCCTCGACCATCATCATTCTCAGGTCTCATACGTTTAATATATAGACCAACTCCTCCTCAACCATCATCATTCTAGGGTCTCATGCGTTTAATATATAGACCAACTCCTCCTCAACCATCATCATTCTCAGGTCTCATACCTTTAATATATAGACCAACTCCTTCTCAACCATCTTCATTCTAGGGTCTCATACGTTTAATATATAGACCAACTCCTCCTCGACCATCATCATTCTCAGGTCTCATACGTTTAATATATAGACCAACTCCTTCTCGACCATCATCATTCTCAGGTCTCATACGTTTAATATATAGACCAACTCCTCCTCAGCCATCATCATTCTCGGGTCTCATACGTTTAATATATAGACCAACTCCTCCTCGACCATCATCATTCTAGGGTCTCATACGTTTAATATATAGACCAACTCCTCCTCGACCATCATCGTTCTAGGGTCTCATACTTTTAATATATAGACCAACTCCTCCTTGACCATCATCATTCTGAGGTCTCATATGTTTAATATATAGACCAACTCCTCCTCGACCATCATCATTCTAGGGTCTCATACGTTTAATATATAGACCAACTCCTCCTCAGCCATCATCATTCTCAGGTCTCATACGTTTAATATATAGATCAACTCCTCCTCGACCATCATCATTCTCAGGTCTCATACATTTAATATATAGACCAACTCCTCCTCTACCATCATCATTCTCAGGTCCCATACGTTTAATATATAGACTAACTCCTCCTCAGCCATCATCATTCTCAGGTCTCATACGTTTAATATATAGTCCAACTCCTCCTCGACCATCATCATTCTCAGGTCTCATACGTTTAATATATAGACCAACTCCTCCTCGACCATCATCATTCTAGGGTCTCATACGTTTAAAATATAGACCAACTCCTTCTCGACCATCATCATTCTCAGGTCTCATACGTTTAATATATAGACCAACTCCTCCTCAACCATCATCATTCTAGGGTCTCATGCGTTTAATATATAGACCAACTCCTCCTCGACCATCATCATTCTCAGGTCACATACGTTTAATATATAGACCAACTCCTCCTCGACCATCATCATTCTCAGGTCTCATACGTTTAATATATAGACCAACTCCTCCTCGACCATCATCATTCCAGGGTCTCATACGTTTAATATATAAACCAACTCCTCCTCAACCATCATCATTCTAGGGTCTCATACGTTTAATATATAGACCAACTCCTCCTCGACCATCAACATTCTAGGGTCTCATACGTTTAATATATAGACCAACTCCTCCTCAACCATCATCATTCTCGGGTCTCATATGTTTAATATATAGACCAACTCCTCCTTGACCATCATCATTCTAGGGTCTCATACATTTAATACATAGACCAACTCCTCCTCGACCATCATCATACTAGGGTCTCATACGTTTAATATATAGACCAACTCCTCCTCAACCATCTTCATTATCAGGTCTCATACGTTTAATATATAGACCAACTCCTCCTCGACCATCATCATTCTAGGGTCTCATACGTTTAATACATAGACCAACTCCTCCTCGACCATCATCATACTAGGGTCTCATACGTTTAATATATAGACCAACTCCTCCTCAACCATCATCATTCTAGGGTCTCATACATTTAATATATAGAGCAACTCCTCCTCGACCATCTTCATTATCAGGTCTCATACGTTTAATATATAGACCAACTCCTCATCAACCATCATCATTCTAGGGTCTCATACGTTTAATATATAGACCAATTCCTCCTCAACCATCATCATTCTCAGGTCTCATACGTTTAATATATAGACCAACTCCTCCTCAACCATCATCATTCTCAGGTCTCATACGTTTAATATATAGACCAACTCCTCCTCAACCATCATCATTCTCAGGTCTCATACATTTAATATATAGACCAACTCCTCCTCGACCATCATCATTCTCAGGTCTCATACGTTTAATATATAGACTAACTCCTCCAAAACCATCATCATTCTCGGGTCTCATACGTTTAATATATAGACCAACTCCTCCTCAACCATCAACATTCTCAGGTCTCATACGTTTAATATATAGACGAACTCCTCCTCAACCATCATCATTCTCAGGTCTCATACGTTTAATATATAGACCAACTCCTCCTCAACCATCATCATTCTAGGGTCTCATACGTTTAATATATAGACCAACTAATCCTCGACCATCATCATTCTAGGGTCTCATACGTTTAATATATAGACCAACTCCTCCTCGACCATCATCATTCTTAGGTCTCATATGTTTAATATATAGACCAACTCCTCCTCGACCATCATCATTCTCAGGTCTCATACGTTTAATATATAGACCAACTCCTCCTCAACCATCATCATTCTCAGGTCTCATACGTTTAATATATAGTCCAACTCCTCCTCAACCATCATCATTGTAGGGTCTCATACGTTTAATATATAGACCAACTCCTCCTCGACCATCATCATTCTAGGGTCTTATACGTTTAATATATAGACCAACTCCTCCTCAACCATCACCATTCTCGGGTTTCATGCGTTTAATATATAGACCAACTCCTCCTCGACCATCATTATTCTCAGGTCTCATACGTTTAATATATAGACCAACTCCTCCTCAACCATCATCATTCTAGGGTCTCATACGTTTAATATATAGACCAACTCCTCCTCGACCATCCTCATTCTCAGGTCTCATACGTTTAATATATAGACCAACTCCTCCTCAACCATCATCATTCTCAGGTCTCATACATTTAATATATAGACCAACCCCTCCTCAACCATCATCATTCTAGGGTCGCATACGTTTAATATATAGACTAACTCCTCCTCGACCATCATCATTCTCAGGTCTCATAAGTTTAATATATAGACTAACTCCTCCTCGACCATCATCATTCTAGGGTCTCATACGTTTAATATATAGACCAACTCCTCCTCGATCATCATCATTCCCAGGTCTCATACGTTTAATATATAGACCAACTCCTCCTCAACCATCATCTTTCTAGGGTCTCATACGTTTAATATATAGACCAACTCCTCCTCAACCATCATCATTCTAGGGTCTCATACGTTTAATATATAGACCAACTCCTCCTCAACCATCATCATTCTCAGGTCTCATACGTTTAATATATAGACCAACTCCTCCTCAACCATCATCATTCTAGGGTCTTATACGTTTAATATATAGACCAACTCCTCCTCAACCATCATCATTCTCAGGTCTCATACGTTTAATATATAGACCAACTCCTCCTCGACCATCATCATTCTAGGGTCTCATACCTTTAATATATAGACCAACTCCTCCTCAGCCATCCTCATTCTCAGGTCTCATACATTTAATATATAGATCAACTCCTCCTCGACCATCATCATTCTCAGGTCTCATACATTTAATATATAGACTAACTCCTCCTCGACCATCATCATTCTCAGGTCCCATACGTTTAATATATAGACCAACTCCTCCTCAACCATCATCATTCTAGGGTCTCATACCTTTAATGTATAGACCAACTCCTCCTCGACCATCATTATTCTCAGGTCTCATACGTTTAATATATAGACCAACTCCTCCTCAACCATCATCATTCTAGGGTCTCATACGTCTAATATATAGACCAACTCATCCTCAACCATCATCGTTCTAGTGTCTCATACGTTTAATATATAGACCAACTCCTCCTCGACCATCATCATTCTCAGGTCTCATACGTTTAATATATAGACCAACTCCTCCTCGACCATCTTCATTCTCAGGTCTCATACGTTTAATATATAGACCAAATCCTCCTCGACCATCTTCATTCTCAGGTCTCATACGTTTAATATATAGACCAACTCCTCCTCAACCATCATCATTCTAGGGTCTTATACGTTTAATATATAGACCAACTCCTCCTCAACCATCATCATTCTCAGGTCTCATACGTTTAATATATAGATCAACTCCTCCTCGACCATCATCATTCTCAGGTCTCATACATTTAATATATAGACCAACTCCTCCTCGACCATCATCATTCTCAGGTCCCATACGTTTAATATATAGACTAACTCCTCCTCAGCCATCATCATTCTCAGGTCTCATATGTTTAATATATAGTCCAACTCCTCCTCGACCATCATCATTCTAGGGTCTCATACATTTAAAATATAGACCAACTCCCCCTCGACCATCATCATTCTCAGGTCTCATACGTTTAATATATAGACCAACTCCTCCTCAACCATCATCATTCTAGGGTCTCATGCGTTTAATATATAGACCAACTCCTCCTCAACCATCATCATTCTAGGGTCTCATACGTTTAATATATAGACCAACTCCTCCTCGACCATCATCATTCTCAGGTCCCATACGTTTAATATATAGACTAACTCCTCCTCAGCCATCATCATTCTCAGGTCTCATATGTTTAATATATAGACCAACTCCTCCTTGACCATCATCATTCTAGGGTCTCATACATTTAAAATATAGACCAACTCCCCCTCGACCATCATCATTCTCAGGTCTCATACGTTTAATATATAGACCAACTCCTCCTCAACCATCATCATTCTAGGGTCTCATGCGTTTAATATATAGACCAACTCCTCCTCAACCATCATCATTCTAGGGTCTCATACGTTTAATATATAGACCAACTCCTCCTCAACCATCATCATTCTAGGGTCTCATACGTTTAATATATAGACCAACTCCTCCTCGACCATCATCATTCTAGGGTCTCATACGTTTAATATATAGACCAACTCCTCCTCGACCATCATCATTCTAGGGTCTCATACGTTTAATATATAGACCAACTCCTCCTCAGCCATCATCATTCTCAGGTCTCATACGATTAATATATAGATCAACTCCTCCTCAACCATCATCATTCTCAGGTCTCATACATTTAATATATAGACCAACTCCTCCTCGACCATCATCATTCTCAGGTCCCATACGTTTAATATATAGACTAACTCCTCCTCAGCCATCATCATTCTCAGGTCTCATACGTTTAATATATAGTCCAACTCCTCCTCGACCATCATCATTCTCAGGTCTCATACGTTTAATATATAGACCAACTCCTCCTTGACCATCATCATTCTAGGGTCTCACACGTTTAAAATATAGACCAACTCCTCCTCGACCATCATCATTCTCAGGTCTCATACGTTTAATATATAGACCAACTCCTCCTCAACCATCATCATTCTAGGGTCTCATGCGTTTAATATATAGACCAACTCCTCCTCAACCATCATCATTCTCAGGTCTCATACATTTAATATATAGACCAACTCCTCCTCAACCATCTTCATTCTAGGGTCTCATACGTTTAATATATAGACCAACTCCTCCTCGACCATCATCATTCTCAGGTCTCATACGTTTAATATATAGACCAACTCCTTCTCGACCATCATCATTCTCAGGTCTCATACATTTAATATATAGACCAACTCCTCCTCAGCCATCATCATTCTCGGGTCACATACGTTTAATATATAGACCAACTCCTCCTCGACCATCATCATTCTAGGGTCTCATACGTTTAATATATAGACCAACTCCTCCTCGACCATCATCATTCTAGGGTCTCATACTTTTAATATATAGACCAACTCCTCCCTGACCATCATCATTCTGAGGTCTCATACGTTTAATATATAGACCAACTCCTCCTCGACCATCATCATTCTAGGGTCTCATACGTTTAATATATAGACCAACTCCTCCTCAGCCATCATCATTCTCAGGTCTCATACGTTTAATATATAGATCAACTCCTCCTCGACCATCATCATTCTCAGGTCTCATACATTTAATATATAGACCAACTCCTCCTCTACCATCATCATTCTCAGGTCCCATACGTTTAATATATAGACTAACTCCTCCTCAGCCATCATCATTCTCAGGTCTCATACGTTTAATATATAGTCCAACTCCTCCTCGACCATCATCATTCTCAGGTCTCATACGTTTAATATATAGACCAACTCCTCCTCGACCATCATCATTCTAGGGTCTCATACGTTTAAAATATAGACCAACTCCTCCTCGACCATCATCATTCTCAGGTCTCATACGTTTAATATATAGACCAACTCCTCCTCAACCATCATCATTCTAGGGTCTCATGCGTTTAATATATAGACCAACTCCTCCTCGACCATCATCATTCTCAGGTCTCATACGTTTAATATATAGACCAACTCCTCCTCGACCATCATCATTCTCAGGTCTCATACATTTAATATATAGACCAACTCCTCCTTGACCATCATCATTCCAGGGTCTCATACGTTTAATATATAAACCAACTCCTCCTCAACCATCATCATTCTAGGGTCTCATACGTTTAATATATAGACCAACTCCTCCTCAACCATCATCATTCTAGGGTCTCATACGTTTAATATATAGACCAACTCCTCCTCAACCATCATCATTCTCGGGTCTCATACGTTTAATATATAGACCAACTCCTCCTCGACCATCATCATTCTAGGGTCTCATACGTTTAATACATAGACCAACTCCTCCTCGACCATCATCATACTAGGGTCTCATACGTTTAATATATAGACCAACTCCTCCTCAACCATCTTCATTATCAGGTCTCATACGTTTAATATATAGACCAACTCCTCCTCGACCATCATCATTCTAGGGTCTCATACGTTTAATACATAGACCAACTCCTCCTCGACCATCATCATACTAGGGTCTCATACGTTTAATATATAGACCAACTCCTCCTCAACCATCATCATTCTAGGGTCTCATACATTTAATATATAGACCAACTCCTCCTCGACCATCTTCATTATCAGGTCTCATACGTTTAATATATAGACCAACTCCTCCTCAACCATCATCATTCTAGGGTCTCATACGTTTAATATATAGACCAATTCCTCCTCAACCATCATCATTCTCAGGTCTCATACGTTTAATATATAGACCAACTCCTCCTCAACCATCATCATTCTCAGGTCTCATACGTTTAATATATAGACCAACTCCTCCTCAACCATCATCATTCTCAGGTCTCATACATTTAATATATAGACCAACTCCTCCTCGACCATCATCATTCTCAGGTCTCATACGTTTAATATATAGACTAACTCCTCCAAAACCATCATCATTCTCGGGTCTCATACGTTTAATATATAGACCAACTCCTCCTCAACCATCATCATTCTCAGGTCTCATACGTTTAATATATAGACCAACTCCTCCTCCACCATCATCATTCTAGGGTCTTATACGTTTAATATATAGACCAACTCCTCCTCAACCATCATCATTCTCAGGTCTCATACGTTTAGAATATAGACCAACTCCTCCTCGACCATCATCATTCTAGGGTCTCATACGTTTAATATATAGACCAACTCCTCCTCGACCATCATCATTCTAGGGTCTCATACGTTTAATATATAGACCAACCCCTCCTCGACCATCATCATTCTCAGGTCTCATACGTTTAATATATAGACCAACTCCTCCTCGACCATCATCATTCTAGGGTCTCATACGTTTAATATATAGACCAACTCCTCCTTGACCATCATCATTCTCAGGTCTCATACGTTTAATATATAGACCAACTCCTCCTCGACCATCATCATTCTAGGGTCTCATGCCTTTAATATATAGACCAACTCCTCCTCAGCCATCATCATTCTCAGGTCTCATTCGTTTAATATATAGATCAACTCCTCCTCGACCATCATCATTCTCAGGTCTCATACATTTAATATATAGACCAACTCCTCCTCGACCATCATCATTCTCAGGTCCCATACGTTTAATATATAGACTAACTCCTCCTCAGCCATCATCATTCTCAGGTCTCATATGTTTAATATATAGTCCAACTCCTCCTCGACCATCATCATTCTCAGGTCTCATACGTTTAATATATAGACCAACTCCTCCTTGACCATCATCATTCTTGGGTCTCATACATTTAAAATATAGACCAACTCCTCCTCGACCATCATCATTCTCAGGTCTCATACGTTTAATATATAGACCAACTCCTCCTCAACCATCATCATTCTAGGGTCTCATGTGTTTAATATATAGACCAACTCCTCCTCAACAATCATCATTCTCAGGTCTCATACGTTTAATATATAGACCAACTCCTCCTCAACCATCTTCATTCTAGGGTCTCATACGTTTAATATATAGACCAACTCCTCCTCGACCATCATCATTCTCAGGTCTCATACGTTTAATATATAGACCAACTCCTTCTTGACCATCATCATTCTCAGGTCTCATACGTTTAATATATAGACCAACTCCTCCTCAGCCATCATCATTCTCAGGTCTCATACGTTTAATATAGAGACCAACTCCTCCTCGTCCATCATCATTCTAGGGTCTCATACGTTTAATATATAGACCAACTCCTCCTTGACCATCATCATTCTAGGGTCTCATACGTTTAATATATAGACCAACTCCTCCTCAACCATCATAATTCTCAGGTCTCATACGTTTAATATATAGACCAACTCCTCCTCGACCATCATCATTCCAGGGTCTCATACGTTTAATATATAGACCAACTCCTCCTCGACCATCATCATTCCAGGGTCTCATACATTTATTATGTAGACCAACTCCTCCTCGACCATCATCATTCTCAGGTCTCATACGTTTAATATATAGACCAACTCCTCCTCAACCATCATCATTCTCAGGTCTCATACGTTTAATATATAGACCAACTCCTCCTCGACCATCATCATTCCAGGGTCTCATACATTTAATATATAGACCAACTCCTCCTCGACCATCATCATTCCAGGGTCTCATACGTTTAATATATAGACCAACTCCTCCTCGACCATCATCATTCTCAGGTCTCATACGTTTAATATATAGACCAACTCCTCCTCAACCATCATCATTCTCAGGTCTCATACGTTTAATATATAGACCAACTCCTCCTCGACCATCATCATTCCAGGGTCTCATACGTTTAATATATAGACCAACTCCTCCTCGACCATCATCATTCTCAGGTCTCATACGTTTAATATATAGACCAACTCCTCCTCGACCATCATCATTCTCAGGTCTCATACGTTTAATATATAGACCAACTCCTCCTCAGCCATCATCATTCTAGGGTCTCATACGTTTAATATATAGACCAACTCCTCCTCAACCATCATCATTCTCAGGTCTCATACGTTTAATATATAGACCAACTCCTCCTCGACCATCATCATTCTCAGGTCTCATACGTTTAATATATAGACTAACTCCTCCTTGACCATCTTCATTCTAGGGTCTCATACGTTTAATATATAGACCAACTCCTCCTCGACCATCATCATTCTAGGGTCTCATACGTTTAATATATAGACCAACTCCTCCTCAACCATCATCATTCTCAGGTCTCTTACGTTTAATATATAGACTAACTCCTCCTCGACCATCATCATTCTCAGGTCTCATACGTTTAATATATAGACCAACTCCTCCTCGACCATCATCATTCTAGGGTCTCATACGTTTAATATATAGACCAACTCCTCCTCAACCATCATCATTCTCGGGTCTCATACGTTTAATATATAGACCAACTCCTCCTCAACCATCATCATTCTCAGGTCTCATACGCGTAATATATAGACTAACTCCTCCTCGACCGTCATCATTCTCAGGTCTCATACGTTTAATATATAGACCAACTCCTCCTCAACCATCATCATTCTCAGGTCTCATACGCGTAATATATAGACTAACTCCTCCTCGACCGTCATCATTCTCAGGTCTCATACGTTTAATATATAGACTAACTCCTCCTCGACCGTCATCATTCTCAGGTCTCATACGTTTAATATATAGACCAACTCCTCCTCAACCATCATCATTCTAGGGTCTCATACGTTTAATATATTGACCAACTCCTCCTCGACCATCATCATTCTCAGGTCTCATACGTTTAATATATAGACCAACTCCTCCTCGACCATCATCATTCTAGGGTCTCATACGTTTAATATATAGACCAACTCCTCCTTGACCATCATCATTCTAGGGTCTCATGCGTTTAATATAGAGACTAACTCCTCCTCGACCATCATCATTCTCAGGTCTCATACGTTTAATATATAGACTAACTCCTCCTCAACCATCATCATTCTCAGGTCTCATATGTTTAATATATAGACCAACTCCTCCTCGACCATCATCATTCTAGGGTCTCATACATTTAATATATAGACTAACTCCTCCTCGACCATCATCATTCTCAGGTCTCATACGTTTAATATATAGACCAACTCCTCCTCGACCATCTTCATTCTCAGGTCTCATACGTTTAATATATAGACCAACTCCTCCTCAACCATCATCATTCTCAGGTCTCATACGTTTAATATATAGACCAACTCCTCCTCAACCATCATCATTCTAGGGTCTCATACGTTTAATATATAGACTAACTCCTCCTCAACCATCATCATTCTCAGGTCTCATACGTTTAATATATAGACCAACTCCTCCTCGACCATCATCATTCTAGGGTCTCATACGTTTAATATATAGACTAACTCCTCCTCGACCATCATCATTCTCAGGTCTCATACGTTTAATATATAGACCAACTCCTCCTCGACCATCATCATTCTAGGGTCTCATACGTTTAATATATAGGCCAACTCCTCCTCAACCATCATCATTCTCAGGTCTCATACGTTTAATATATAGACCAACTCCTCCTCGACCATCATCATTCTCAGGTCTCATACGTTTAATATATAGACCAACTCCTCCTCGACCATCATCATTCTAGGGTCTCATACATTTAATATATAGACTAACTCCTCCTCGACCATCATCATTCTAGGGTATCATACGTTTAATATATAGACCAACTCCTCCTCAGCCATCATCATTCTCAGGTCTCATACGTTTAATATATAGACCAACTCCTCCTCAACCATCATCATTCTAGGGTCTCATACGTTTAATATATAGACCAACTCCTCCTCAACCATCATCATTCTAGGGTCTCATACGTTTAATATATAGACCAACTCCTCCTCGACCATCATCATTCTAGGGTCTCATACGTTTAATATATAGACCAACTCCTCCTCATCCATCATCATTCTAGGGTCTCATACGTTTAATATATAGACCAACTCCTCCTCAACCATCATCATTCTAGGGTCTCATGCGTTTAATATATAGACCAACTCCTCCTCGACCATCATCATTCTAGGGTCTCATACGTTTAATATATAGACCAACTCCTCCTCGACCATCATCATTCTAGGGTATCATACGTTTAATATATAGACCAACTCCTCCTCAGCCATCATCATTCTCAGGTCTCATATGTTTAATATATAGACCAACTCCTCCTCATCCATCATCATTCTCAGGTCTCATACGTTTAATATATAGACCAACTCCTCCTCGACCATCATCATTCTCAGGTCTCATACGTTTAATATATAGACCAACTCCTCCTCATCCATCATCATTCTCAGGTCTCATACGTTTAATATATAGACCAACTCCTCCTCAGCCATCATCATTCTCAGGTCTCATACGTTTAATATATAGACCAACTCCTCCTCATCCATCATCATTCTAGGGTCTCATACGTTTAATATATAGACCAACTCCTCCTCGACCATCATCATTCTAGGGTCTCATACGTTTAATATATAGACCAACTCCTCCTCGACCATCATCATTCTAGGGTCTCATACGTTTAATATATAGACCAACTCCTCCTCGACCATCATCATTCTCAGGTCTCATACGTTTAATATATAGACCAACTCCTCCTCAACCATCATCATTCTCAGGTCTCATACGTTTAATATATAGACTAACTCCTCCTCGACCATCATCATTCTCAGGTCTCATGCGTTTAATATATAGACTAACTCCTCCTCAACCATCATCATTCTCAGGTCTCATACGTTTAATATATAGACCAACTCCTCCTCGACCATCATCATTCTAGGGTCTCATACGTTTAATATATAAACCAACTCATCCTCAACCATCATCGTTCTAGTGTCTCATACGTTTAATATATAGACCAACTCCTCCTCGACCATCATCATTCTCAGGTCTCATACGTTTAATATATAGACCAACTCCTCCTCGACCATCTTCATTCTCAGGTCTCATACGTTTAATATATAGACCAAATCCTCCTCGACCATCTTCATTCTCGGGTCACATACGTTTAATAATCGGGGCATAACCACCCAGAGTGAACGACATATCTGGAGGATTTTGGAATATTTCGGTAAGTCCTATTATGTCGAAGAAGTTTTTCCTGTTTGTAAATTATATAGCATGTTTTGGAATGAATCCCAATGGACCTTCAGATTTTGGCAATTGAGATGGAATATTGAGAATCCTGCGCCTGTTTTACAAGCCATTGACTGAAAGTCACTAGGCGAAAAGTAGCTGCAGCCAGTTTCGCGGTTTTATATGGGGATTCATCATTTTCTAGCAAGGAACATACTTTCTCATTTTTGAGCCCTATAAATTCATACTCTGCATCTCCCTGCACCTTGTCGAGTGTTATGTTTCCCGCCATTATTCTCCAACATACTACCATCCTTTCTCGCTGGACAAATATACAAGGCATAAATAAAATATGGTATTTCAAGATGAAGATAAAAGGAAGTTAAGGCCCAGTCTCTGTTGAAGTGTTGGAAAGGGTGAGAAGATATTTCTTTTACACTTCTAGCCACACTCTATTACAGTAATAGTCTGTAATTGGGAATTGGTTATACAAGCAGGATAAAAACACTGTAGTATAAATACAAGTACGTTGAGTGCAACATCACCCTACCTAAGATTGCAGTGACATGGTATCACCCTACCTAAGATTGCAGTGATATGGTATCACCATACCTAAGATTACAGTTCTATGGTTTCACCCTACCTAAGATTACAGTGATATGGTATCACCCTACCTAATATTGCAGTTATATGGTATCACCCTACCTAAGATTGCAGTGATATGGTATCACCCTACCTAAGATTACAGTGATATGGTATCACCCTACCTAAGATAGCAGTAATATGGTATCACCCTACCTAAGATTACAGTGATATGGTATCACCCCACCAAGATTGCAGTGATATGGTATCACCCTACCTAAGATTACAGTGATATGGTATCACCCTACCTAAGATTACAGTGATATGGTATCACCTACCTAAGATTACATGATATGGTATCACCCTACCTAGGATTGCAGTGATATGGTATCACCCTACCTAAGATTGCAGTGATATGGTATCACCCTACCTAAGATAGCAGTGATATGGCATCACCCTACCTAAGATTACAGTGATATGGTATCACCCTACCTAAGATTGCAGTGATATGGTATCACCCTACCTAATATTACAGTGATATGGTATCACCCTACATAAGATTACAGTGATATGGTATCACCCTACCTAAGATTACAGTGATATGGTATCACCCTACCTAAGATTACAGTGATATGGTATCACCCTACCTAAGATTGCAGTGATATGGTATCACCCTACCTAAGATTTCAGTGATATGGTATCACCCGACCTAGGATTGCAGTGATATGGTATCACCCTACCTAAGATTGCAGTGATATGGTATCACCCTACCTAAGATTGCAGTGATATGGTATCTTTGATAGATGATTGAAGAAATAAATTTATAAATAAAGGACTTTATAGTAAAACAATGGATTGAATGAGTACAGAGAATGAGTGAGTGAACGAATAAAAGACGAGGTGGAAGAATCAATGGAGACAAGTAGGGAGAAAAGAAAAGAAGTGGAGAGTGGAGGTATTTGACGAGATTGAGATGAAATGGGTGAAAAGAAAGGGATGAAAGGAAGGAATTATGAATGGACAAATAATAAGGGGAGCCGACCTTAATTTGTGAACCTAAAAAGCGTTTCCATCACCCACCCACACCCACCCGCACAGTCAACCAGTCTCCCACCCCTACCTCCATCCGTCAGTCCATCCATCTTCCCAAAATGAATGAATGAATACATGAATGAATGAATGAATGAATGAATGAATGAATGAATGAATGAATGAATGAATGAATGAATGAATGGATGAATGAATGAATGAATGAATGAATGAATGAATGAATGAATGGATGGATGAATGAATGAATGAATGAATGAATGAATGAATGAATGAATGAATGAATGAATGAATGAATGAATGAATGAATGAATGAATGAATGAATGAATGAATGAATGAATGAATGAATGAATGAATGAATGAATGACATATGGCATTATCAAACAAGTTCTTGATTATCCGATTTCTTTCATGCCCTATGTCGAGAACACAACCCACGGCCCAACCCCCCCCCCCCCCGGAAATGCTCATTACAATGAGGGTTTAGTAGCCATATTACCGAGACAACAAATGCAAGAATCGTGAAGTTGAATAGTAGTCAATGATACTGGCGGGTTTGTTGGTACATTGGACAGATGTTGAATAGTAATCAATGATACTGGCGGGTTTGTTGGTACATTGGACAGATGTTGAATAGTAGTCAATGATACTGGCGGGTTTGTTGGTACATTGGACAGATGTTGAATAGTAGTCAATGATACTGGCGGGTTTGTTGGTACATTGGACAGATGTTGAATAGCAGTCAATGGTACTGGCGGGTTTGTTGGTACATTGGACAGATGTTGAATAGTAGTCAATGATACTGGCGGGTTTGTTGGTACATTCGACAGATGTTGAATAGTAGTCAATGATACTGGCGGGTTTGTTGGTACATTGGACAGATGTTGAATAGCAGTCAATGATACTGGCGGGTTTGTTGGTACATTGGACAGATGCTGAATAGTAGTCAATGATACTGGCGGGTTTGTTGGTACATTGGACAGATGTTGAATAGTAGTCAATGATACTGGCGGGTTTGTTGGTACATTGGACAGATGTTGAATAGCAGTCAATGATACTGGCGGGTTTGTTGGTACATTGGACAGATGTTGAATAGTAGTCAATGATACTGGCGGGTTTGTTGGTACATTGGACAGATGTTGAATAGTAATCAATGATACTGGCGGGTTTGTTGGTACATTGGACAGATGTTGAATAGTAGTCAATGATATTGGCGAGTTTGTTGGTACATTGGACAGATGATACTAGCGGGTTTGTTGGTACATTGGACAGATGATACTAGCGGGTTTGTTGGTACATTGGACAGACATTGAATAGTAGTCAATGATACTGGCGGATTTGTTTGTACATATGACAGGTGTTGAATAGTAGTCAACGATACTGGCGGGTTTGTTGGTACATTGGACAGATGATACTGACTGGTTTGTTGGTACAATGGGCAGATGTTGAATAGTAGTCAATGATACTAGCTCGTTTGTTGGTACATTTGACAGATGATACTAGCGGGTTTGTTGGTACATTGGACAGATGTTGAATAGTAGTCAATGATACTAGCTCGTTTGTTGGTACATTGGACAGATGATACTAGTGGGTTTGTTGGTACATTGGACAGATGTTGAATAGTAGTCAATGATACTGGCGGGTTTGTTGGTACATTGGACAGATGTTGAATAGTAGTCAATGATACTAGCGGGTTTGTTGGTACATTGGACAGATGTTGAGTAGTAGTCGATGATACTGACTGGTTTGTTGGTACATTGGACAGATGTTGAATAGTAGTCAATGATACTGGCGGGTTTGTTGGTACATTGGACAGATGCTGAATTGTAATCAATGATACTGGCGGGTTTGTTGGTACATTAGACAGATGTTGAATAGCAGTCAATGATACTGGCGGGTTTGTTGGTACATTGGACAGATGTTGAATAGTAGTCAATGATACTGGCTGGTTTGTTGGTACATTGGACAGGTGTTGAATAGTAGTCAATGATACTGGCGGGTTTGTTTGTTGGTACATTGGACAGATGATACTAGCGGGTTTGTTGGTACATTGGACAGACGTTGAATAGTAGTCAATGATACTAGCGGGTTTGTTTGTTGGTAAATTGGACAGATGATACTAGCGGGTTTGTTGGTACATTGGACAGCTGTTGAATAGTAGTCAATGATACTAGCGGGTTTGTTGGTACATTGGACAGATGTTGAGTAGTAGTCGATGATACTGACTGGTTTCTTGGTACATTGGACAGATGTTGAATAGTAGTCAATGATACTGGCGGGTTTGTGGGTACATTGGACAGATGTTGAATAGTAGTCAATGATACTAGCGCGTTTGTTGGTACATTGGACAGATGTTGAGTAGTAGTCGATGATACTGACTGGTTTGTTTGTTGGTACATTGGACAGATGATACTAGCGGGTTTGTTGGTACATTGGACAGCAGTTGAATAGTAGTCAATGATACTAGCGGGTTTGTTGGTACATTGGACAGCTGTTGAATAGTAGTCAATGATACTAGCGCGTTTGTTGGTACATTGGACAGATGTTGAATAGTAGTCAATGATACTGGCGGGTTTGTTGGTACATTGGACAGATGATGAATTGTAGTCAATGATACTGGCGGGTTTGCTGGTACATTAGACAGGTGTTGAATAGTAGTCAATGATGCTGGCGGGTTTGTTTGTTGGTACATTGGACAGATGATACTAGCGGGTTTGTTGGTACATTGGACAGACGTTGAATAGTAGTCAATGATACTGGCGGGTTTGTTTGTTGGTACATTGGACAGATGATACTAGCGGGTTTGTTGGTACATTGGACAGCTGTTGAATAGTAATCAATGATATTGGCGGGTTTGTTGGTACATTGGACAGATGTTGAATAGTAGTCAATGATATTGGCGGGTTTGTTGGTACATTGGACAGATGTTGAATAGTAGTCAATGATATTGGCGGGTTTGTTGGTACATTGGACAGATGTTGAATAGTAGTCAATGATATTGGCGGGTTTGTTGGTACATTGGACAGATGTTGAATAGTAGTCAATGATATTGGCGGGTTTGTTGGTACATTGGACAGATGTTGAATAGTAGTCAATGATACTGGCGGGTTTGTTGGTACATTGGACAGATGTCGAATAGTAGTCAATGATACTGGCTGGTTTGTTGGTACATTGGACAGATGATACTAGCGGGTTTGTTGGTACATTGGACAGATGTTGAATAGCAATCAATGATACTCGCGGGTTTGTTGGTACATTGGACAGATGTTGAATAGTAGTCAATGATACTGGAGGGTTTGTTGGTACATTGGACAGATGTGGAATAGTAGCCAATGGTACTGGCGGATTTGTTGGTACATTGGACAGATGATCATTGACTGAACGTGTGAAGGGGGAGGGACTAAAGTTACCTTGCGGTACTAAATCGACGAACTAGCGCTGGAGGAGTTGCATGGTATAAAGTGAATAGTTGATTTGCTATTGAATAATGTTCCGTAATGTTAAATAACTGTATTTCTGTTACACACCCACCCAGTCGATCCGTCACCCATTCACACATCCACCCGTCCAAACGGAATAAATGAACGAACGAGCGAACGAACGACGAACGAACGAACGAACGAACGAACGAACGAACGAACGAACGAATGAACGAACGAAAACATGAATGAATGGGTACAGCTGGAAAGGCACATGATACTAGTGAAGTTATCTGACTGGTACTAAATCGGCGAACTAGCGCTATAGACCCTGTAAGGTGTAAAATGAGTGTTGAATAATTGATTTGTTGTTGAATAATGTTACATAATGTTATATAATTACGTATTGGAATGTACACTTTGTTTACTGACAGTTATTCAAGCTCTCAGTCCTACACGAACGACAAATGAAACTTGGAAACAAACATCTTTGGAAAACTAATTTTTTTCAGCCTTGTCTTGAAAACGCAGCTCACGACTCCCACAGCCGCCACCCACATACACTCCGAACACACCCCTGTCCTATTGTAGGCCTTTGGGTCACACAGCAACAACGTGCTACCATAGAAACCAAGATGGCGGCCTCTAGAATACAAAATAGACGACGGAAGCACGTATCACCCTAACAACACGCGCTGCGCATGAGTACTAGTACCACGTTTTACTATGGTTACTATGACAACAAACATGGCCCCACTGCGTTACGTGACTATGACGTTACATGAGACCCTGCATGAGATCCTACTGGTGGGGAACGTTTCATCCCTGATATACTACTACAGTCGTCGTTCGTTATGTAAAGGTGTCTACTAACTACGTTCGTCGCTTCACTTTCAATCGCATTTGCGCTTGTTCCGTTTCAGTTATTTTGTAGGCAGGTCAGGATCTCGACACACATGTAAAGCTAAATGTTTTGGTTGACGTGTCTGTGCCATGAAATCGTTATATTTCACTGATTGGATGACAATTCAAGATCCAAATTCCTCTGTATATGACTGGTTTGAAGTTGAGGCGGGGAGGATAACCATTTGCTTGCCAGAAGCAAGCATGCCCCGACCTCGTTCATTTTTTAGGCGGTCCCTCCCTCTCCACACCTTTCCATAGGAAGAATGCTCTGCTGTGGAGGATTTATCATTGAATCGATAAATACTGCTGGGAGCGCGGTGGCTCAGTGGCAGACTGTTGGACTTCTATGCTAGAGGTACCGAGTTCGATCCCCTTCAGGGACGACCCGCGTTGTGTCTTTGGGTAAGGCACTTTATCACGGTTGTCTACATGGGGGACCAGTGACGCCGTGTACTAAGAAGTACTGCACGTCGATGGTGCACATGTCTTCAACCGCTGTAACCCTGCTTGAGCGGAGCTTGAACAGAGTTAGAATGTTAAGGAGCTGACAGTTGCTCGTCGATGCTCGGTGGTTCTCTCCGGGTACTCCGGCTTCCTGCACCCGTAAAGCTGTCACGGTCATAATTAGCCATGTGAAGAAATATGTGACCTTAAACACCACCAATATATATATACAGTACGTGGAGAGTGGATTGTAACTAAATCACCCGCGGAGTGGAGTTATCACCCAAGCTATAACTTTCAAATTTTGTACATATGGACAAAAACACAAGCAATGTTTCAGCCAATGGACCTCCGGGTTAAACCCGGAGGTCCATTGGCTGAAACTTTGCTTGTGCTGGTTATGCTTTGCAACAAATTTTCAATTATTGGTTGGGTGGAATTTCCACTCTGCGGGTGTTTTCGTTATAATACACTCTCCACGTACTGTATATATATATAAATTCTGCCTTTTGAGCGGTTGAGTACGAAGTATATTTTCTTTGCAGTTATCGGTTTTGTAAATCTTGTCCTGATATGTGAAGCACCCCCCCCCCCCCCCTCCCTCCCCCCCTCCTCTCCGACACAGACTTACTGTATTGTAAGAGCCATTTAAACTTTAAGTGTGTATTTAATATTCTAATAAATAAAACGGTTGGACGAACATTTTGCTAATCTTTTATTGCTCATTGTGAACCGTTTTACGCCTCGTTCATAATTAATACCACTATATAAAAGCGTGCATTCGTTCAAATGATTGTACACATCGGCACACGACGAACAGCTGTATGAGTGGCGTGAAATTCGTCTTGTCGTGACAACATTACGATATGCGATACAGTTCTGTCGTTGCAAAAACTTTCTCTTTCTCGGTTGAATTGCAATAGGATTGCAATAGGATTACAATCTTGATCTACAAATTTACATCGGAAGGATCGAGATTTCACAAATAGATACTGCGAAGTCTTATGAGTGAATCACAAGAAAGAATGAAAACTACGCCTGAGATAAAATTCTGGCTTCCATGGAATTAACTACGTACATGCTGCTGGCAGATATTCCCTCTCAAGAAATCATTCCTCTTACCACTGAAATCAGTAGAATTTGGGCACATTTAATTAATTTTCGCACTTGCAAATTGAATGGAATCACCACCAATGGTCGGAAGAGCGGTGGCTCGGTGGCTCGGTGGTTACGGCATTGAACTTCAAACCGAAAGGTCCCCCGTTCGATCCCCGCCAGAGATAACCGCGTATGGTCCTTGGGCAGGGCACTTAATTCCGATTGCCCCCATGCAGGTACGATGACGATGTGTACTAAGGTGCACTGCACGCCGATGGTGCACTTGTCTTCAACCAAAGCTAACCCTGTTGGGCGCAGTTAATGTGTTGGGGAGTCAGAGAGTTAACCGCCGTTGCTTGGTGGTTCCCTCGGGATACCTCGGCTTCCTGCGCCTGTAAAACTCGGCACGAGGTGACCCTTGCTGTCGAAAGTGCCGTTAAAACCCAATAAATAAATAAATAAATAAATAAATAAATAAATAAATAAATAAATAAATAAATAAATAAATCGTTCCTTGAGATATATTTAAATGAATTTTCATCAAATCTAGTCATGGCTGCTTCAAAGCAGCCATGACTAAATTTGATAAAAAAAATCTTTACAATATTCAGCAGAATAAGAGTTGAATTATACAGTGTTGTGGGTAGAAAAATCGGACAGAGAATGTCGATCACATCGCGGCCAATTTTATTCTAACACAACTGTACATGGAGAGTTAAAAATCGGTTTCTCATGCCCTTCGGCATGGTTCTTTTGGCTTCCGCATGCTCTCTTTTTTGACCAATGCAAACTAAAAAAAATAAAAATTAAATGGTTTTGTCTGATATTTTACCCAAGTTAATAAAACTGATAAATTTGTCCCTTGAGTTCAACAAGGATTTGCGATACATTAGCATTATTTATTTATTATTTATTTATTGATGTTTAAGGTCACATATTTATGCACGATGGCTAATCATGACCGTGACAGTTTTATGGGTGGAGGAAGCCGGAGTACCCGGAGAGAACCACCGAGCAACTACGAGCAGCTGCCAGCTCCCCAACATCGTAACTCGCGTTAGATTGGTTGGAGACATGCGCACCATCGACGTGCAGTACGCCTTAGTACACGGCGTCATCGTGCCCCCACGCGGGCAATGCCCAAGGACACAACGCGGTTGCCGCAGGTGGGATTCGAACCGAGGACCTCTCGGTTTGCAGCCTGCACCTCTACCTACTGAGCCACCGCGCTCCCCTACTTTAGCATTGCAAAGCCTTGTTGCACTCAAGGGGCGAAATACACCACCACCCAGGCTGTTCTGTAGATTGTGGGGACTAAAACATAAAACAAACCACGAACATGAACTTCAGATGGCAAAGATATAATGATAAAATAAAAAAAATAAAATAAAAAATGAAATAAAAAACCGCTTTACAAAAATGGCCGGAGAAACAGAAGAATCTACTTTGTGGGCCTAAAACACCCACCAAATTAAGCTGTGAAACAGTCACTATGGAATATTATTTTTGAACTGTCTTTTCTGCTCGACTGAAAGAAACGCTTCTGTAGGCCCAATAAGACATCTCATAAATGGCGACATTCTCCTTAACGGGAATATTCACAATACCCCCGAGATCAATAAGGTAACATCCAATTTATTTATTAATTTAGTGGTGTTTAAGGTCACATATTTCTGCACAATGGCTAATCATGACCATGACAGTTTTACGGGTGGAGGAAGCCGGAGTACCCGGACAGAACCACCGAGCAACAGCGAGCAACTGTCAGCTCCCCAACATACGAACTCCACACAATCAGGGTTAGCATTGGTTGAAGACAAGTGCACCATCGACGTGCAGTACGCCTTAGTACACAGCGCCGCCGTGCCCCCACGTGAAGTGTCTTGCCCAAGGACACAACGCGGTTGCCGCAGGTGGGATTCGAACCGAGGTAACATCCAAAAAAAGAGTACATGAATTTATTTTAGTTACAAAGATTGTAGACTCTTGTGGTAAATATTGTGTACGAGAAGGCGTACCAGCTTACTGAGGTAAACTGGTCCTGCTTTATAGCTATATTGGAAACCGGTGTCCTTAAACTTAACCCTTTACCCAACGAAGTCCATATCAAAATTTATTAATTTAAATATCATTTTTTCAAATGTTTCAAAAAATTTCAACAAAACCATATCATGTGACTCCTCGTTGGAACGAGCTCGACGAGCTCGTTCCAACGAGGAGTCACATGATACGGTTTTGTTAAATTTGAAAAATAATATTTTTTCAATTGCTGAATTTGCATATTACCACACAGGTCTGTATTACCATTATACGCGGGCGGATGCGGCCGATTCGTTGGGTAAAGGGTTAAATACTAGACAGTATCAACGATTGTACGTCGGAAGAACCCGCACAAAAGCATAGGATAGATTGCCAATGTTTGCCGACCCAAGACTATGGAATAATCTAAATCAAACTAGAAAATATTACAAAGTTTAACTGCGATGTGAGCTTTTTTTTTATAAGAAAAAGCTCACATCACAGTTCTTATCTTCACTTTTCACAAGCGTCCTGTGTGATAATACCTTTTGTCCAGCTTGTAATCTCTAATATCCACGCTGCTCTCCAAGAACCCAAAACCCCTCTAGACTGAGATGATAACAAATCAACTACAATGGATTTGTATAGTAGTAATTTTGTTGTACATTGCTGTTCTTCAAATACCACTGCAAGATTACTTAGCTTACACGATAGACTAACTCGTCCTCGGATGTACCCTGCCTACTGCACGCTACCGAGTCTCATTTAATCCGCTTCGTAAGATTGTGAATAACCTTACAAGGCTTACATATCATCGCCTGAGAGCTGGAATGTTCTATGTCCCCTATGGGACGGTATATCATTTTCCCTATGGGACATAGAACATTCTAGCATTCAGGCGACGATATACAAAATGCGTTTCCTATGGTCTGTATACATATATATCTCTTATTATTAATTTTGTTGAGTAGTTGCCAGGTAACCAGCCCATCTGGCAATTGCACCTCCCAATGGTAAAGCATACTTGTAAAGGATATTAACCATCTCGATATGTGTTGTAGTGTAAACGCTTATACCTTTAAATAAATTATCTATCTATAATTCTTTCTATTAACGCACTGAAGGTGCGAGTCCTCCTTGTGTTGCGAACGTATGTGTTCTCGCTCGTAGGCGCGTGCGGGCGTGCGTATTTATGCACACCGGCCTGTGTGTGTGCGGGCGAGGGCATATGTGTGCAAGGCAATGAGAAAATACCCAAATAGATGACTGGGACGCTGACACTCTTTTAAGAATGATAAACCTTCTGTCTAACTTGGTACTCCCATTGTTACCTTATCTTCACATTTGTGCAAACACTTGAGAATCCTCGGAAAACAATAAAGAGGTATTCAATATTGATTCTCTCGCTAGCGTTATTGGTGTTCGGGTCCAGAAGAATATTATAGTTATATAAGCTATAGTTATTTGCTTCTATAATGCAAGGTTAGTCCAAAATAAGATTCATAAGTTATGAGTCCAAGCAGAATTATAGTTTCTAAAATGTATTTTCTGATTCTTCTGTTGACAAGACATATGAAAGCGGCCAACTAAAACACCTATCAAAGAAACTCAAGACACCTAATTTCACTCCTAGAATTTAATTCTGAATATGAAATGTATATTTGCAGGGCTGTACTACCTGCAACAATGGTCTCTTCTACCTACCACATCTGTCTGTACAACTTACCACACAGGTCTTTACTGCCTATTACACGGCTCTGTACCGCCTACGACACAGGTCTGTATTACCTATTACACGGCTCCGTACCACCTACCACACAGGTCTGTATTACCTATTACACGGCCCTGTACCGCCTACCATAAGGTCTGTATTACCTATTACACGACCCTCTACCGCTTACCACACAGGTCTGTATTACCTATTACATGGCTCTGTACCGCCTACCACACAGGTCTGTATTACCTATTACACGGTCCTGTATTTCCTACCACACAGGTCTGTATTACATATTACACGGCCCTGTACCGCCTACCACACAGGTCTGTATTACCTATTACACGGCCCTGTACCGCCTACCACACAGGTCTATATTACCTATTACACGGCTCTGTACCGCCAACCACACAGTTCTGCATTACCTATTACACGGCCCTGTAACGCCTACCATACAGGTCTGTATTACCTATTACACGGCTCTGTACTGCCTACCACACAGTTCTGCATTACCTATTACACGGCCCTGTACTGCTTACCACACAGGTCTGTATTACCTATTACACAGCCTTCTACCACCTACCATACAGGTCTGTATTACCTATTACACGGCCATCTACCACCTACCACACAGGTCTGTATTACCTATTACACGGCCCTGTACCGCCTACCACACAGGCCTGTATTACCTATTGCACGGCTCTGTACTGCTTACCACACAGGTCTGTAACACCTAAGAAGCCGGAGTACCCGGAGAAAA
The DNA here is from genome assembly GCA_031216915.1 of Pictodentalium vernedei. Classification (NCBI taxonomy): domain Eukaryota; kingdom Metazoa; phylum Mollusca; class Scaphopoda; order Dentaliida; family Dentaliidae; genus Pictodentalium; species Pictodentalium vernedei. The sequence goes on along the minus strand of CM062294.1, from coordinate 3,559,063 downwards.
CCACCGAGCATCGACGAGTAACTGTCAGCTCCTCAACATTCTAACTCTGGTCAAGCTCCGCTCAAGCCGGGTTGCAGCAACGGAAGACATGTGCACCATCGACGTGCAGTACGTCTTAGTACACGGCGTCATCGTGCTCCCATGTAGGCAACCTGGATAAAGTGCCTTGCCGAAGGACACAACGCGGGTCCCCCCGGACGAGGATCGAACTCGTTACCTCTAGCATAGAAGTTTACCACTCAGTCACCACGCTCCCCATTGCATCGCTTTGTACCACCTATCACACAGGTCTGCCCTACCTACCACATGGGTCTGTACTGCCCATTACATACCTTTGTATATTAAGTTGTTGGAAAAAAATATCTTTCAAAAGATTTCAACAACACCATATCATATGGCGCGTCATTGGAACGAAGTCGTTCCAATGACGCGCCTCATAATATGGTTTTGTTGATTTTGGGGGAACATTTTAAAATATAATGCCCGGTCCATGTATCATAAATGAAATCACCTGTGTACATTAGGCGTTGTTGAGAACAGTACGACTACAATGGAGACAGATGGGATTGCCAAGAAACGCTCTGGAGCTGGACCTGTTATAATATAAATCTAACTCTTATGACGTCAGACTGATATAACACAATGTCAGTGACTATACTCAAGGCAAATGTAATTGTCCTGTAACTTTTTCATCTGCTTCTGTATACCAGTCACAAATATTTACATCTCTATACCAGTCACAAATATTTACATACATTTCTTCGCGACCGTGTGTGCATTGCGAGTGTTGTATACCAGTCACAAATATTTACATATATTTCTTCGCGACTGTGTGTGTATTGCGAGTGTTGTAAAAGATCATAGTGGTTGTGAAGAATGTCGGGCAGGTGTTTTTCATCTGCTTCTGTATACCAGTCACAAATATTTACATACATTTCTTCGCGACTGTGTGTGTATTGCGAGTGTTGTATACCAGTCACAAATATTTACATACATTTCTTCGCGACCGTGTGTGCATTGCGAGTGTTGTATACCAGTCACAAATATTTACATACATTTCTTCGCGACTGTGTGTGTATTGCGAGTGTTGTATACCAGTCACAAATATTTACATACATTTCTTCGCGACCGTGTGTGTATTGCGAGTGTTGTATACCAGTCACAAATATTTACATACATTTCTTCGCGACTGTGTGTGTATTGCGAGTGTTGTAAAAGATCATAGTGGCTGAGAAGAATGTCGGGCGGGTTTTGCCCATTGAGTTCCATACAGCTGAATTGCTGGAATGGTCACTGACCAAAAAATGAAAAATGTCTCATATTCTGCCATCTTGCTGGCTTTAGTTGCTATAAATAAACACAATGACGTTTAATGAAGTGAAGCTGTTACACTGTGATTACCGTCACAGCGTAACCGTTTTATCATCACCAAGCGTCATCGATTGGGAAACGAGTCACTGCGTTGATTGACTTAACCCTTTACCCAACGAATCGCCCGCATCCGCCCGCGTAATATGCAAATTCAGCAGTTGAAAAAATATTATTTTTCAAAAAATTTCAACAAAACTATATCATGTGACCCCTCGTTGGAACGAGCTCGACGAGCTCGTTCCAACGAGGGGTCACATGATACAGTTTTGTTGAAATTTTTTGAAACATTTTAAAAAATGATGTTTAAAATAATACATTTTGATATCGTCTGCGTTGGGTAAAGGTTTAACGCCATATGGGAGGGGGGTGACTTGCGATCTTTTTCGCTTGCGTTCCATCAATCCACTTGTCGAGATATCGTGGTATTGCCTTATATTCTTATTTCCTTTACTGAAATTGTCAATAAGTAATTTACTCTGACATCGCGTCGGACGAATTGGATATATTGTGACAGATAAGGGTCCTACTATCGCTACAGTATATCTAAAACTCCCAGTGGACGGTGTTGGTAAATAAGATAAAATATGTTGAACGGTGGGTTTAAGGTTCCCCGGACTTCCTCGCGATTTGAATAAGATAAAATATGTTAAGCGGTGGGTTTAAGGTTCCCCAGGCTTCCTCGCGATTTGTTGCCCGCTATTAATTTGATCGTCAACCTGACAGGAATTGAACATGCAAAGGCTGGTGTTTTTGCATTCACAGCGATATTTGGGATATACGTAGGCAATGGCGGATACAGAGGGGGGAGGCGGTGGGGCGGTCGCCCCCCCCCCCCCCCCCCCCCCTTTACCTCGTGTTTGTCTCCCATGTAGGGCGTAGCCAGGATTTTCATTTGGGGACAATACATGAATTGAAGTAAAAACATACAGCGACATTTATTTCCTCCATCACCATTCGCTATGGAAAACAAATATACCGTTGAAATTACGCAAAATATATCTACTGGTCGCCTTCATTTATAGCGTCATCGAAACAGCATGATTTTGTGGTGTTACATGCCCCTAGCCTCAGGTACCCCATGGCTATGCCAATTATGGGACAGGATCTTAATTGGCATAGTCATGGCGTACCTAAGCCTAGAGGGCTGACTGCTGAAAACTTTCAAACGCTGGCAGATCGCAATGTTCTCCTGAGGTTAAATTGGTTATGACTGTAAACAATGTGTCCAAAATACAGTATTATGGTAAACGGATCTGAAGAGCATATTTCAAATTTTCTAATTCTGTCTTGAACGTATGACAAAATTTGAAATTCTGAAACATGCTGTTTAAAAAGTATTAATTAGCCGTTCAAAAATTCAAGAGGATTTCCACCCCAGAAACCACCAGAATGCCCCATTTGGTCGCTCATTTCCAAACAATTTCTGGGGGGAGAACCCCCCCCCCCCCCCCCCCCCAGGCCCCCCTACAAAAGCTCGTGCCTTCGGCACTCGCGGCAGATGCCTTCGGCATCTGCACGATCCGCCCCCCCCCCCTTTGAGAATTCCTGTATCCGCCACTGTACGTAGGGGTAATATCAGTACGACAATGGATACGAAACAGTTCGTTATCTCTGTGAAAAGGAATATTAAACACAAGGAAACGTTCAGCTGGCGCGTCTCGTCCAATGCTTTTTTTAAATCATGGTTTCCCACACTCTATAACAAGTTTAGTATTGTGTCCTTGTCGCGCATGAATTGAATTAACAAACATTCACAAGACATTAATACATACAGTGTGTTCCACTCGTGTAAACTCCAGTATTAAACGAACACACACAACTATCAAATCCCACTGGACACAAAGCATGTTCTATTTTGAAAGCTGGAATAATAGATCTCATAAAGCTTGTCTGTTAAACGCATTTGACAATATAATTTATCTCAAGCGTTGATCAATAATATATTTCTTATACTATGTTTGGTTTTGTAAATATTTATCAATCTATTGTATTAATTGCAACCGCGTGCAAAAGATTTTTGTATGCAGCGTATTGGAAAAAAAGGAGATTTTTTAAAAGACTGTACTTGACCTTATGAATATAATTTAATAAACTATATGTAATATTTAGTCGATAATTCAATAAATAAACTGTCAGTGTTATAATAGTTTTTTTATTCTACTGGTGCAATGATTGTTATTTTAATGACAGTCCTCAAACCTCTTTAATAACAAATTTTCTTTGAAGGAATGTGGATAATTCGATCCAGTACGGATAGAGTATCTTTTGAAGCTAGTAATTTCGTGCTGTAATGTCATGTTTTCAACAGCCTGCTACCAGAGTAAAGAAGTTCTTTGGTCTTCTGCCTTTGTTCTGGTTTAACGTTATAATATTTTGATTTGGAAGAGAAAAAGTAGCTATTACAACATAAAGACAGTGGATCACTAAAATTACAAAATTCACGGAGTGGATTCTTTGCTCGATAAAACCTGGAAATATGTGGGAAAAAAGTGTGAGGAACAGACATTTTTTGTGGACAAAACCATAAGATGCATAAACATAGTTTCAGTTAACGGACCTCCAGATTGAACACAGAGGTCCATTAACTGAAACATCGGTTATGCATTTTTTTCACAAAAATTGTGATTTTTTTTTTGCCTTGGGAAACGTCTCCATTTTTGTGGTAATCAACGGTCGTAGTACAATGTTTATTGCAGTTAGTTTAACGTGAAGTCTTGAAGTTTACGGGAATACTACAGATATCCGCATTTTACTGGAACCTTCGAGAATACTAAATAATCTAACTTGTTCTCTTAAATAAGGCAACAATATTATTTTGAATGTATGTAGTTATTTATTAGTAAACAGACTAGAATTTACTGAGTGCCAAGGAGCCGTAAACCGATAGTATGTCTTTCACGGAGTGTTGCCGTTATGGAAAATGTTGAAAGAAATGTGATTATTATTTCACCAATAAAAGAACTTTATACAGCAGCCACTTACCAGGTGAATTCATTGTGTTGTTGGACCCCAAGAAAGCCTTTAGTTGTATTAGGAGTACTTTTGTGTGGCAGGTGTATAATTTGTGTGAATGTACATTCAAGTGCAATTAATTAATTCAGATTATCAAAGGAAATAGGAGAAATTAATTAATTCAGATTGTCGGTATCAATGGGAGAAATTCAAGCAGCAAAAATGCGGATTGAAAAACCAAAATGGTATTCAACCAAATTTCGAGCGGTTTCGGCACCACCTCAGGTCAAAGATGGATTTACTGTGTTCGGTTCGGGGTAAGTCAATTATTATTTAGTTCACTGCTGCACTCTCTCGTATTCACCAAATGATGTGATATCGTCGCCTGAGTGCTAGAAAGTCCTACAGTACGTGGAGAGTAGACTGTAACTAAATCACCCGCGGAGTGGAGTTATCACCCAAGCTATAACTTTCAAATTTTGTATATATCGACAAAAAACACAAGCAATGTTTCAGCGAATGGACCTCCGGGTTCAACCCGGAGGTCCATTGGCTGAAACCTTGCTGTTGCTGGTTATGCTTTGCAACAAATTTGCAATTATTGCTCGGGTGGAATCTCCACTCTGCAAGTGATTTAGTGATAATACACTCTTCACGTCTGTATCTCCCCTATGGGACATGGGACATTCTAGCACACAGGCGACGATATGTCGAGAAATTAATACAATCAAGCCCGATGTTGAAACAGAAAATCTTATACTCTTTTGAACCTGTACGTTTCCAAAGTTCATGGTTTCATGTACTCCAAAGTTAAATAACACCTTGTTAATACTGGGGATCCCGTTTCAAAATTCATTCCTATTTTCGAGAATTTGATATTAAGCTAACCGCGCTTTGAATTTTTTCTCATGCGGGGACCTCAACTTCAGTTTTCAGTACATCCAATATATTTACAGACCAGTTTCTGTATGTGCGTGTGTGTGTGATTGGGTTGGGGGGGGGGGGCTGGGACCGGGAGGGTGTTATAATGCGTCCAGATTCTGTATGTGTATGTGTATGATTGGGTTGGGGGCTGGGACCGGGAGAGTGTTATAATGCGTCTAGATTCTGTATGTGTGTGTGTATGATTGGGTTAGGGGCTGGGACCGGGAGGGTGTTATAATGCGTCAAGATTCTGTATGTGTGTGTGTATGATTGTGTTGGGGGCTAGGACCGGGAGGGTGTTATAATGCATCTAGATTCTGTATGTGTGTGTGTATGGTCGGGTTGGGGCTGGGACCGGGAGGGTGTTATAATGCATCTAGATTTTGTATGTGTGTGTGTATGATTGGGTTGGGGGCTGGGACCGGGAGGGTGTCATAATGCGTCTAGATTCTTATGTGTGTGTGTGTGATTGGGTTAGGGCCTGGGACCGGGAGGGTGTTATAGTGCGTCTAGAAGGTTGTGTTGTATTGGTAAGATGACGTTCTTATGACATAAACTGTAAATGAAGGCCAATAGTGGGAGAGCGATGGATCGGGCCCGTTTGGGGAACCTAGTGGGAACCTAGGATGTGACGTCAAAGTTACATTTATTTATTTATTTTATTTATTTATTTATTTATTTATTTATTTATTTATTTATTTATTTATTCATCCATTTATTATTTATTGGTGTTTAAGGTCACATATTTTTGCTCAGTGGCTAATCATGACCACAACATGAGTATCAACCCAAAACCAGGGGTGAGCGTTAATAAGCCATGTTGCCCATTTTAGAGAGAGTTTGCACCTCCCAAGGTTTGGTGACTGAGTCCTATTTTACCAGTAAAACAGAGCTTGTTTACCGCAGTAAACAGGCACTGCTTCACTTCCCGGGATTCCGGCGGGTAATCATAGTTATATGTCCTAATTACGTCATGTTTGGTTGCCATGGCAACCCGCGTAAACCACCATCTCCTGGCGTCATTACCATAGTGATAAGTGATCTTAGTGCACATGCGCAGAGCGTGGTGCTAGGGTGACTCACATTTCTGTCATCCATTTTGTATGCTGGAGGCCGCCATTTTGGGTTCTTATGGTAGCACGTGGATTCTATGTGACCCAAAACGCTTACAACAGGACGGCGGTATGTTCTGAGGGTGCGTTCAACTCAATCGGAGTAAATCCAATTACCCAAAAGCACCCAATAATCTATCCACATTACCAAAAAGCACCCCAAATCACCGAAATGGACTTGGCGAAGCCACCAACTAGGGATTATAAGAATAGCACATTGTGCTACAAGTTGCGAACTTTTGTATAAGAGTAATTTTACTGGTTCAGATTTTCCCAAATCCTCGTTTTCTGCCTATCATGATCTATTCCGTGGTTTATTCGTTTAGTCCATGTTTTGCCTACTACTGGCCCTATTCTGGCTATCCTAGCTCGCTATCTGGTCTCAGCTCTGTTTCTGTCCTCAGCTCTCGTCCAAGTCTTGTAACCACTGGTCAGATTGCTTCATTTTCTGTAATCTGTACAGTACGTGGAGAGTGGATTGTAACTAAATCACCCGCGGAGTGGAGTTATCACCCAAACTATAACTTTCAAATTTTGTATATATCAACTAAAAACACAAGCAATGTTTCAGCCAATGGACCTCCGGGTTTGACCCGGAGGTCCATTGGCTGAAACTTTTCTTGTGCTTGTTATGCTTTGCAACAAATTTGCAATTATTGCTTGGGTGGAATCTCCACTCTGCGGGTGATTTTGTGATAATACACTCTCCACGTACTGTATATGCCCATATGCAGTTATCTCCCCTGTGTGTAACGAAGTCCTTTTTGATTCCAAAGACCAAGAGGCAATCGGGCAGGGACAAGTACTGGTTGAACGAATCTAATCTTATCGAGCAAATAAGCCATCGAGTATTTACTAGAACGAGTGACTCCACATACGACTCTTCGAATCATCTCGGAAAAGGGGACTCCATAACCACAGATGCTTCTCAAAACGTGGAATTTTGAAAATGAAATTCCAATATCCAATATAGAAAAATCCTTGTAGTCTTACCATTAGCTTTCATCTTGTCGTAAACTGTCTGTCCTATGACTAGCCTCTATTGGAGTCACCCAATACTGCAGTCTTCCACCACCCTTCTACCACCACTACCACCACTACCACCCTACCACTACCACCACTACCACAACAACTTTCATACTATTACTATAGACTTGTAGCACTTCTTCATACTTCCTACACTGCAAAATATATAGGTTCTCTTTAGAACCAAAACTGGTTCTAATCTTGTCCCTGAGATGGAACCAGTTCTGTTTAAACAGTATTTATTTCAAATTAATGACGATGATACATTTCTCATTCACTCGTAATACCACCTAATTATGTCGCAATACATTTAGTTATGTTTTTGTATTAGACGATTACTCCGTATTCTTGTAGTTCCATCAAGATGTCAATAAAAGTCTTCTTGTCCAATGTTATTTAAAATCAGTCTTTATCGTATACAGAGTGTGTCGTGGTGGATACGCCACAGAGCCATAAAATATTTGCCTCCAGATAACAGGTTGTCCTCTCCGTCCACTATCCTACGTAGACACCCACCCCCCTCAAAACGGGTGGATGTGAATAATAATGGCCAATATTCCAAAAATACCTTGATGAAGAACCCGTGATGATCTTTTCCCGAATGACAATTGGTCTGGCGCCGTTGCTGGCTCGTCGAGACATTAACAGGGATATTTTGTGATGTGCTTTTCACAAAATAACAAAATACGGACCAATGTAGCGCGTTATGTGAAATAAGGAGACACCTTGTGTAATGAAATTTTACAAAATCATTCACGTAAATCATTCAACTTAACTGTCTAGTAAATCTTTTAATTTCTACACAAAGAATTCTTCCATTCCCATCAATCATTTTCATTACCCTCCGGGTACGAAAATCTGTTCGTGGTCCGACAAGATCGTAAATCCTTATTTTAGATTGATTTTCTCAATGGAGATTGGTTCTTCTGTTCTCTCATCGGTGATATCTGGTGTGCGCGCTGTAAACAATTACATGTGCATATTCTACAAAATTCCAGACACCAGATTCAACAGTGGCACCGTAAAACGCGCGCATTCAGCCCACGTTTTCCTTGGTTCAGGGGTGAGATGAGGAATGCCAAGTCCCAGACGCAAATTTGAACATCCGTGGCCACAAAGCTGTCTGTTCACAGAGAAATGTGTTTCAACCAATGAAACGCTGTTGAAGGATATATACCTTTTCCTATATTTTGAAATGCAAATTTTCGACATGTTATGTCCACTATCGTTGGAATAGCTTTTGCATCGACAAAAGACTACCATACTACTGGACCATATGTCGCCTAAAGACTTTGGAAACCAACTTTCTAGTTTCTTCATTGGACGGATTAACACTTTACCTAACGTAACGGCCAAAACCGGACAGCGCTATTTTAAAAAATCGCCAATTAATTTTCATTATGTTTTCATTTTCTGTCTCTAAAACATAGGTTATGACCCCTCATTGGAACGAGACAAAAAATGAAAATAATAATTATTTAAGAATTTATTTTGCAAGTATCGTCTGTTTTTCATGTTAGATAAAGGGTTAAACAGATTGAAGGTATCAGAGAATCACTTGATATCAGTGATCTAGATGATATCCATAAATTTGTAAACCAAATGGGGCGGTGAATAACCTGATCAAGTAACCCATCCGCACTGGAAGCGGTCAGAGGGGAACCCGTTGGATGCCGGGTAAAGATAGAATAGATATGGGAACATTATGCTACCAAATTACCTGGTAAACCTCCAAAACAGCAGATGTGTCAACCGACGTTTAACCATGTATGGAACTATAGCATTCAGACAGAATGGATAAGGCAGGCGAGGGAGCTCGTGAAGAATTATTCTGTAAAGACTGGAGATCTATGAGAGGGACTGACGCACGGGATTGACTTTATAACGGGTAGGGTGCTCGAGGATTGTAATAGACCTTGGTGTTTGTTCTTTTAGACCTTAGTGCTGGTTTTGACACTGTTTGTCATAAAACTGGGGGCGCGGTGGCTCAGTTGGTAGAGGTGCAGGCTGTAAGCCGAGAGGTCCTCGGTTCGAATCCCACCTGCGGCAACCGCGTTGTGTCCTTGGGCAAGACACTTCACCCCGATTGCCTACATGGGGGCACGATGACGGTGTGTACTGAGGCGTACTGCACGTCGATGGTGCACATGTCTTCAACCAATCTAACCCTGCCTGTGCTGCGGTGCAGAGTTCAGAGTTACGATGTTGGAGAGTTGACAGCTGCTCGTCGTTGCTCGGTGGTTCTCTCCGGGTACTCTGGCTTCCTCCATTGTGCATAAGTATGTGACTTTAAACACCAATAAATAATAAATTGTCATAAAACTCTGCTAGAGACAATTAATTCTGCTTTTGGGCTTAATGGTGTTGCTGGTAGCTGGCTATCGTCATACCTCAAGAATAGACAGCAGCATGTATCAATAAAAGGCAATCTGTCGAAAGACTTCCATCTTGAATGTGGAGTCCCACAGGGCAGTTGCCTTGGTCCTGTTCTGTTTCTATTCTATATTTCAAACATGTTCACCATCATTGAATCTCACCTGCCTGACGTCCATGGTTATGCTGATGACACACAGGTCTATCTCTCTTTTCGACCATCAATCAAGGATCAAACTAAAGCTCTAGAAACTATTGAATCATGTATTTCGGACATTCGCACATGGATGGTTTCAAACAAATTAATGATAAATGATGATAAGACTGAATTCCTAATAATTGGTTCTCTCCTTCAACTCACTAAAGTTGACATCAGTTCAGTGAAGGTAGGAGATTCCAACATCAGTGCAAGTAACAGTGTACGTAATCTTTGTGCCTTATTCGACCCTACCATGTCTATGGGCAGACATGTTACAAATATGTGCAATAAGGCTTTCAGGGGTCTATACAAAGTTAAACAGATAAGACAGTTCCTCACCAAAGACTCCACAAAAACCCTAGTTCATGCCTTTGTAACTTCACATTTGGATTATTGTAATGCCTAACTGTTCAACCTTCCACAATATCAGTACTCTCACCTGCAGATGGTACTAAATGCATCAGCCCGAGTGGTATGTAGGATATCACGATCTCAACACATCACTCCTGTTCTGAGGGATATGCACTGACTGCCAGTCAAGTACAGAATAACTTTCAAAGCTTTATTATTAGTTTTTAAGACACAAAACAACATGTCACCAGCCTACTTAGAAGAACTCCTTAATACCAAGAATGTGTGTCAATACAACCTGGTGTCCGATGGTAAAATGCTACTACATGTTCCAAAACATAGGTGAAAGACATTTGAAGATAGGCCATTCTCATTTGCTGGCCCTCACTTGTGGAATAATTTACCCGAACACCTAAAAAGACTGTCAAATGTCAACCTTTTCAAGAAAGATCTCAAAACATATCTGTTTCAAAAAGCCTATAAGTGATGTTGTGGACTGTAAGATACTGTATATATTCCATTTGTATATTTGCACGAGCTCAGTAACATGTACAGCGCCTTAGAATATGGTTCTACATCTTCTGAACTATAATTTGGGCGCAATACAAATGTGTATATTATTATTATTATTATTATAGAAACTGGCGAGCTGGAATTAGTACCAAGAGTTCACCCCACCACAGACCAATGCCAGTATTGGCTGCTGGGTGCTGCTCGTGGCCTGATCCTGACCCGACCTACTCACTACGGATGTTTAATTGCATCCACAAACTCCATTTTTGTGGGTCTTTTCTCATAAGGCAGTTTTGTTGAGCCATTGAGCGCCATGTGTGGAACTCGGAGACGCCGACGCGTGTTGTAGGCTCTCATTGTCGCCGAATGTGTCCAAGAACAGTTAGGAATCGGTTGCGGGAGGTCAATTTAAGGCCACGACGTCCTTACGTTGGTCCGCAACTTACACCCAGGCGACGTCAACGCCGATTGCAATGGCTGGGGCACATGCACCCAATCGGTTTCACCTGCCCCACTGGAGACGTGTGTTATTCACTGAAGAGTCTGGGTTTACGCATTACAGGTCAGATGGACCGTGCGTTAAGAAAAACGACAGATTCTGGCCCGTGTGTTAAGGAAAACGACAAATTCGAGAGAGTGTCTGTTATGGTTGGTGGGGGGGGGGGGGGAGGGGGCTCATTGAGTGAAAACACCTCTCGTGGTTATCCGGGGCAATCTTACAGCCGTGCGATATCTGGACCAGATCCTCATGCCTCATGTTCTTCCTCTTTTTCCCCGATTGAGCATTTGTGGGACGAGGTAGAAAGGAGGGTCGGGAAGCGCGTCAACGTCCCTTCTTCAGGAGGAGTGGAATAACATCCCACAAAGGCCCCTAAACAACTTGATGGGGTCAATGGTAAGGAGAGTTAGAGCGGTGACTGAAGCCCGGGGTGGGTACACTCGCTAATAATTTTGATCAGGAAATGGCGTAGGGTTCAGACGTTTGAAAGTAAACCATGACAACACCGTCTGTGTCAAGACAACAAAACTCGTCAAAATGTAATCAGTACTACAGAAATAACATTAAAATCCAAACAATGAAATAATCACGACAGAAAACAACTTTGAGTTTCTTTTTTCCGCACGTATATTTTCTTTTATTCCGCTACGTTTTCGGGTTCTTTCCATGAAACTGTTTTCACGAAACTTGGCACACTTATAACGCTTTATAGCTTGTTCTTAAATATAGAAGATATGGAACGAGTGTTTGTCACACGATATTTATGAAGCTCGTCTACGAATTTCCCGTTTTGCCTCCCCGTGGGGAGGCAAAGCTGGAAATTCGTAGACGAGTTTCATAAATATGGTGTGACCAAAAGACGAATTTCATATTCTGTTTATCATATGACACCACAGTTACCAAAAACGCGGCTTTTAGACAGGAGAAACGGGTCAAAGAATAACATTTCGCCTCGAACGTCATGCATTTAACTGTGACACGTCATAGCTGCACGCAGTCATACATCATAACCGCATTAATTTGACCTAGATCTTTTCGGTGATAACAAATCTGAAAACGTTCTTTTGAAATTGACCAATCAAATCAACTGAAGGTGTTATGAAGCACTAATTAATATTTAATTGAAAATATGAAACGGTCATAAGCCGAGAAAACGGAAAAGTCATGTGACAAAATTAACTTCACTTCTAATGTTTCTTCGCCATCTTTTTTCCAAGCTCCCTGTCTCGAAAGTTTTGAAATATATTCTCTAGTTTTCGTGTGACGTTATTCAAATCAACGTCACAAGAAATGCAAGTTCGTTCGCTAACGATGAACTCTCGTACGTTGTAGAGCTCAGTATATTATGCAGATAACTGTTTTGTAGTTTTTTCAATTTTATCGCCAGTTTTATGTTTTAAGGTCGCCCCAAATTTTAGGGGTCATTATAGACGTTTTTCATTCAACGCTGATTTTCAAACACTCACTGCTATATATTGATAATACACACAGTTAGAAAATTACACACATTATCATTTCGATGATGTCTCCATTAAATACATTTCTCAGAACTTCAAATGTCAATCTTTACCCAAAATAACGTCGTATTTACGTCTGTTTTGTGAACATTTAATATCAACTAACTTATTGGACTCTCTTTCTCACAATTTCGGGAATATAGTCTAAGATAAAATCCGTATCTAAAAATGCAATCAGTTTTCAGTCGACGAAGAATCTGTCTAGGATACCACACGGTGACGGTAGGACGTTAACGTTGCAATAATTAAAGTTCGTTTGATTTGTATGAAATGATAGTATGTTATAGGGGTCCAAATATAAAATCAGAAAGATTTGGGGGCTTTTCGACTGAACGCCATTTTCACATCAGTTGGCGTTTTTTTTGGGCGCGCCACAAGTCATAGCCACAGCACTTACAAAGACCAAACCTCGCAATTTAGCGCGGCAGCGACATTTCTCGAACATTGCCAAGTTAATATGCGATTGACCAAAACATTCTGAGTTACAACATAAAAAAGAAAAATATAACTTTCAGACGTCATACGCTTGCACTCAGGAAACTTCGAATGTAGCCTCGGCTGGGATATTTATCGTGTTTTGCCTAGTTTCGTTGCAATTGACTAAAAACCTTTGGATTCACAAGGCAAATAACGTCAAAAGGGGAAAATAGTACTTTCAGGTTTGTCGTGGTAACAGCCATATCCATGTCATTTACAAGCAACAAACTTTTCCTGTCGGCTTGGCTGTAAGGTTTGTCATACATTGCCAAGTTTTGTTCCGATGGAATTACAACTTTTGGAATTACAATGCAAATAACGTCAAAAAGGGGGCAAAATACCCGATTCATCAGAAATTAGCTATACACACCAAACTAGAGGCGACATTGTTACAGTTAAAACTAGAAGTTCTGTCATGAACTGTGCTCTTATCTAGGCTTAATTGAGCGTAGGAATTGCGCGCAATTGTTATATCAAATGACATCCAAAGCACGGCAGGTTCTCCTGGTTACTCATAGTAAAAACAGGCAATGTTTCTGCCAATGGACCTCCGGTTTACCCGGAGGTCCATTGGCTGAAACATTGTTTGTGCACAGGCCATATGTACAGAATTTGATAGCCTTACTATGGTCATAACGCGTAGATTAACGCGCAGATCGACGTGCTATATGTGCGTATTTCATGACAGGATTTCTAGTTTTAACTGTATGCATACATACATTAGACTACTGATTGAACACGGACACAGCCATAGTTTTAGCATCATTGCCTTAACACGAAAGCGTTAAACTTACATTTTACTCTGTACAGTTGGATTTAGACCGTTGGATCGAGGTCGCATCTTTCATGTCAGTTCAATGGAAAAAATTGGAAGCATCCATATTCATAATATTCATTATTTCTGGGTAGACCAATTAATACGTTCAATGTATAGCCTTGGGAAATATTGATTGGTCAACCCTCCACATTCACTTAGCAGTCATCCTACATAATGAAATTATGAAGTATCAAGTTTCAGGGCCGAGTTGAGCGATATTTTAGAAACCTTTCCTCAGTATTTAGAACCTTTCCTCAGCTGATGGGAGAATTGGGGGCGCGGTGGCTCAGTTGGTAGAGGTGCAGGCTGCAAGCCGAGAGGTCCTCGGTTCGAATCCCACCTGCGGCAAACGCGTTGTGTCCTTGGGCAAGACACTTCACCCCGATTGCCTACTTGGGGGCACGATGACGCTGTGTACTAAGGCGTACTGCACGTCGATGGTGCGCATGTCTTCAACCACTCTAACCCTGCCTGTGCTGCGGCGCAGAGTTCAGAGTTACGATGTTGGAGAGCTGACAGCTGCTCGTCGTTGCTCGGTGGTTCTCTCTGGGTACTCCGGCTTCCTCCACTCGTAAAACTGTCACGGTCACGATTAGCCATTGTGCATAAGTATGTGACCTTAAACACCATTAAATAAATAAATAAATAGATGGGAGAATTGACGTTGATCATGCTTCATTGAATTGTTATATTAGTTATAAATAATATTTTCCGGTGACAATTCTTTTGGTGTGTAATTATAACATGCAAATAGGGATCTGCGAATCACAAATTTCTTTTCGAATCGAATCATCGAATCGAATCCCCAATCGAATCTTAAAAGACAAGTTATTTCATATTGCATCAAACGGAAGCTACGGAACACTGTGATGACCCTTACGCGACGGAGTGAACACCTTAAACACCAATAACTAAATATTCTCTGTAGCACCGTCGCTGAAACAGCTAGGCCTATTGTCCATAGTTTTAGTTTTTGAAGGCCTAACTTGTTACTATTCACGTTCTTAAGAACGTGAATAGTAACAAGTTAAGCCTTCAAAAACCAAAACTATGGATAATGTTCTGGGCCAAATTCACACCTTACCTAACAATTAAACATTGTCAATGACTCAAATAAATAGGAGTTGAGCCAACATGAATGAATTTTCTAATGGCAGTTTTATCCTATTTTTGTTGGAAATGTGACAAATTGAAGTTAGTACGAGAGATTCGAAACAATCGAATCCTGAGACTGATTCGGGATCGATCTCGAACCATACGCATGGTATCGATATCGAATCGAATCTCGAATATTCGCAGGACCCTACATGCAAATCTAATCACTCGGCTGAAAGAAGAACATGGTGAGCCATATGATGAGTATGGTCAGTAAAATGTTAAGCTATATGGTATGTGTGTGGTGACTATTTTCATTTTTCAGATTTTAATTCATATGGTGAGGTGTATGGTGAGCAGTACAGTGAGCAATATGGCAGACTCTATGGTGAATATTATGTGAAGCTGTATGGTTAGACATATAGCATCCATATGGTGAGCCATATGCTGGATGGCAATTGTATTATGAGCCACATGGTGATCTGAATTCCGAGCCACATGGCAGTGGTATCGTGAGCCATATGGTGAGCCATATGGTGATTCAGATCATGAGTCGTATGGTAACCCATTTGTGCGGTGTGTGATATGGTAAGCAGTATTTGAAGCCGTATGTCGGCTATATGGTGAACCATTTGGCTGTGAGCCACATGGTTAACCATGCGGTCACTGTATGGTAAGCATATGGATGGCATACAGTCAGTCATAGGGTGGGCGATATGGCAGTCGGGTGGTGAGGCAAACGGTGAGCTGTGTGTGGCTTGGCAGGAGTGTGGTGTACTATTTTGTGAACCTTATAGTGACCTGTATGAAGAAGTGTATGATAAGCCATATTATAGACACATGATCTGCTATGTGGCTGCTGTATAGCGAGTTAAATAACAACTGTAAGGTTAATACTGTATGTCACAAGACAGCCGCATGATGGTTGATATGGCGGACATATGGTGAGCTATTTGTTGGGTGATATGGTAAGCCAAATATGGTGAGTCTCTTCAATTCTTGCCATTGCATTAAGCAACATTTGTATGAAAAGTTGACTTGTCTAGAAAGTATTCATTTTTAAGGCAAAATGGTTATTTTTTGTTAATATGTGGCCATATGAAAACAGAAGAGTGTGCCTATTGCTGAGCCTGTTGGCGCGCCTATTGTGGGCCTTCTTATGAGTAAACCTATTATTGAGTGCATTGGTGAGCATATTGGAGAGCCTATTGGTGAGCCCATTGATGAGCCTTTTGGAGAGCCTATTGGTGAGCCTATTGGTGACCTTTGTTGGTGAGCCCGTTGGTTTGCCTATTATTGAGCCCATTTCTAAGCCCATTAGTGAGCCTCTTAGTGAGCCCATAGGTGAGTCTATTGGTGAGCCTATTAATCAATCCATTGGTGAGCCTATCGACGAGCATATTGGTGATCCACTGCTGAGCCTGTTGCTGAGCTATTTGTGAGCCCATTGGTGAACCTATTGGTGAGCCCATTGGTGGGCTATTTATCAGCCCATCGGTGAGTCTATTGGTTAGTGAGCCTATTAATCAACCCATTTGTGAGCCTATCGACGAGCCTATTGGTGATCCATTGATGAGCCTATTGCTGAGCTATTTGTGAGCCCATTGTGAGCCTATTGGTGAGCCCATTGGTGGGTCTATTTGTGAGCCCATTGGTGAACCTATTAATCAACCCATTGGTGGGCCTATCGACGAGCCTATTTCTGATCCTATTGCTGCGCCCATTTGTGAGCCTACTGAAGAGCCTATTTGTAAGCCTATTGGTGAGCCTATTGCTGATCCTATTGCTGCACACCATTGATGAGCCTATTGAAGAGCCTATTTGTAAGCCTATTGGTGAGCCTATTTTTTACCTTTTTGACGAGCCTATTGTGAGCGTATTGCTGAGCCTATTGGTGAGCCTGTTTGTGAGCCCATTAGTGCTCCCTTTTGTGAGCAAACTGGTGAGTCTATTTGCCTGCCCATTGGTGAGCCAATTGGTGAGCCCATTGGTGAGAGATGATAAACATATGGTGAGTTGTATGGTCAGTCATATGACCGTCATATAGTGAGCCTCTTTTATAGTCCCTGGCAGAGCATCAAGGCAACGATTATATCAAATAACATACAAACAATATAACTTGAAATATTACATTCCTAAGGGAGACTACTCAATTTTGATAACATGCAGCAATATGGCAGCCGTATGTTGAGCGGTATGGTGAAGCATACGACAGCCTTTTGGGGAACCATATGGCGGCCATAACGTGAACCATAAGGCAGCCTCTGTGAGTTTTTCGGTGAGCTATATGGTGATCCTCAAAGCTGCCATACGGTAAGCCATTCATGTGGTGAATTATAAAGCAACCCGTATATAGCCGTACAACTGTCCGACATGAGGTGACCCTAGCTGTCCAACATGAGATGACCATAGCTGTCAGACGTGAGGTGACCCTAGTGTCCGACATGAGGTGACCCTAGCTGTCCAACATGAGGTGACCATAGCTGTCGGACGTGAGGTGACCCTAGTGTCCGACATGAGGTGACCCTAGCTGTCCAACATGAGATGACCATAGCTGTCAGACGTGAGGTGACCCTAGTGTCCGACATGAGGTGACCCTAGCTGTCCAACATGAGGTGACCATAGCTGTCGGACGTGAGGTGACCCTAGTGTCCGACATGAGGTGACCCTAGCTGTCAATAGTTTCTTCAACTGCTTGAGAGCTACATTATTTTTGGTCAGCTGACTTTGTTGACCAGATTTTCTTTTATTACAAATTACTGAAGAATGTCCACAGACTCTCTTCAGTAATTTGTGATAAAACAAATTTATATAAACAAAAATAATGTTTGCATTTGACTGAATATGAAACAAGAGCAAGTAAAATGTTGGCTTTTCCTCTGGTAGACTGGTACCCTAATTTATTTTTTGAAAGCTCTGATAGTGGCTTCTAGAACTCAACCAGTTAGACCCCAATAAAAGGCTGTATGTAGATCTCCCATTCAACTCATGTTGGTCAGCCATTGATACAATCTGAACCAAATAATCAAACAACTCATTCACTTCGTCCTCCGCGACACTTTATGATACAAACAATGTAGAATTTATTGAAACTCACGGAGTCAGTCATCTTTTTGGTGGCGAATTCACCCGTAACTCCTATTTAGTTTTTCCTGAATTTACTTTCCCAACTGAAAACCACAACGTTGATTTTAGGAGGTTTAATGAGGACACAACGGATATAAACTGAGTGAATCAAGTTATCATTGTTACTCCGACCCAGATCATGCCTCACCTACTTTAATCCTTTACCCAACGCTGACGATATCAAAATTTATTAATTTAAATATCGTTTTTTTTAATTTTTTTCGAAAAATTTCAACAAAACCATATCATGTGACCCCTCATTGGAACGAGCTCAACGAGCTCGTTCCAATGAGGGTCACATGATATGGTTTTGTTGAAATTTTTCGAAAAATAATATTTTTTCAGCTGCTGAATCTGCATATTACCAAGGCGGATGCGGGCGATTCGTTGGGTAAAGGGTTAAATATTCACAAACATTTTTCCAACAATTTATCTCAAATAAAATGATTCAACGAAATCACATAAACGATTGTGGACGAATTTGACAAAACCACATAAACCATTGTGGAACAAATCGCCTAAACCACCTAAACGTGGATTAAGTCGACATCGTAAGCGTAATAATCGTTTACCATAATACTTCATCGATATTGGAGAAATATCCGTAAAATGAAATGAAGCAACCTCTGCTATAAGATAGTCCAAGACAAAGTAACTAAATAACATTGTAAATACACTTAAATGTAGTACGAAAACCTCACGCACATAGTGTGAAGAGCTCACAAGCTCCTAAATAGAATACCAAATCTTTACCGTCAAATTATTCTCAACGATTCCGGAAAAGCTGAAATCTGCAATGAATAATGTCATAATAATTATTCTCTGATCGAATGCTGGAAACCAAAATTTGGGCTTTACTCTTCAGGCACCACAGGTTAAAGGCTTCAGATTCTGTGGACGTGCTCCATATCATTTTTGAAGTGTAAGGATTTGCCAAATTGTAATATGCCACTCTTCAATAAATTATAACAAGTCAAAGGCAATGTGAATAAATCGGAATATATTTCGCACCGATGACAACAAACATGTGTGACTCTAGTTTTCAAAAAAAGATTCTCTTAACCTTGTCACAAACTATCGTTCCAGAGTTGTTTTTGAAAGGTTTTTCGCCAGTAGTATATGATTTGAAGATCGGGCGAATTCATCTATTGACGCCATCTCCATGTGCAGAGCTCGTGGTTAAGGTGTTGTTTCCGTCGTCAATTTTGAATACTGGAGGCCGCCATATTAGACTCTATGGTAGCAGATAGCTGCTATATGACCCAAATGCCTCCAATAGGATAGGGGTGTGTTTAAATAATAATAATAATAATAATAATAATAATAATAATAATAATAATAATAATAATAATAATATGGTTTTAAGCCGAGTTTCCACTGAACGTGCTCACGGGCTTTACAATAAGTACATGACATCTAATATGAATATGTAACTATCTAGATATTATGGCGGGATAGGCTAATTTAAACAGATGGGTTTTCAGTGACTTTTTGAACGAAACTATGTCCTGGACGACCTTCAGGTGATCGGGCAGTTGGTTCCACAAATAAGGTCCAGCTACACTGAATGCTCGATCACCGGCAGTTACAAGGTATCCAGGGTTGTATACCAGATTGTTGGCTGACGAAGATCTAAGAGCTTTGACAGGTTCGTAACACCGTATAAGAGAGTTCAAATAACCAGGTGCAATATCTAAGCGAGATTTAAAAGTTAAAAGAAGAACTTTGAAATTAAGTTCATTTAAAGGGTGTGTTAGATTGAATAGGGGTAACCTGCTGGGTCGGATACTTCGCAGAATTACTCAAATAGACCCGACAATCCTTCCAAACCACCCAAAATTACCGAAACGGATTTTATTTTGGTCAGATTACCCCATTTTCAGAATATAACAGTACCACGTAGTGATATAAGGTGCGTTCCTTTGTATAAGAGTAATTTTATTGGTTCGGATACTTTGGTTACTCCCTATTTATATAGTTCTTATTCCTTTTGGAATCTTCGGTTTCTAACTGTTTTTATATATAACTGACTCTATTCTGACTCTCCTATCAGTCCCTCCAGTCCTAGATATTTCTGGACCTCCACCAAGTCTTATAATCACCAGTGGTTTATTACCCGTAATATCCACATATGCATACAGTTATCTCCCCTGTGTATAACGAAATCGTGTATGATTTCTAAGGCCAAGAGTCAATCGAGTAGGGCCGACTAATATTACTCGGACGACTCTAACGAGCACATAAGCCATATAGTAATTACTGGAAAGAGTGACTCTAGATACTATTATACTACTCAGCTGGGTACGGCAGAATACCTATGACATGGTGATATAGTACTGGAGATACATATGGCATGGTGATGTAGTACTGGAGATACATATGACATGGTGATGTAGTAATGGAGATACCTATGACATGGTGATGTAGTACTGGAGATACCTATAACATGGTGATGTAGTACTGGAGATACATATGGCATGGTGATGTAGTACTGGAGATACATATGGCATGGTGATGTAGTACTGGAGATACCTATGACATGGTGATGTAGTACTGGAGATACCTATGGCATGGTGATGTAGTACTGGAGATACATATGGCATGGTGATGTAGTACTGGAGATACATATGGCATGGTGATGTAGTACAGGAGATACATATGGCATGGTGATGTAGTACTGGAGATACATATGGCATGGTGATGTAGTACTGGAGATACATATGGCATGGTGATGTAGTACTGGAGATACCTATGACATGGTGATGTAGTACTGGAGATACATATGGCATGGTGATGTAGTACTGGAGATACATATGGCATGGTGATGTAGTACAGGAGATACATATGCCATGATGATGTAGTACAGGAGATACATATGGCATGGTGATGTAGTACTGGAGATACATATGGCATGGTGATGTAGTACAGGAGATACATATGGCATGGTGATGTAGTACTGGAGATACATATGGCATGGTGATGTAGTACTGGAGATACCTATGACATGGTGATGTAGTACTGGAGATACATATGACATGGTGATATAGTATTGGAGAATACCTATGACATGGTGATATAGTACTGGAGATACATATGGCATGGTGATATAGTACTGGAGATACATATGGCATGGTGATATAGTACTGGATATACATATGGCATGGTGATATAGTACTGGAGATACATATGGCATGGTGATATAGTAGGCCTACTGGAGATACCTGTGACATGGTGATGTAGTACTGGAGGATACCTATGACATGGTGATGTAATACTGGAGATACCTATGACATGGTGATGTAGTACTGGAGATACCTGTGACATGGTGATGTAGTACTGGGGATACATATGACATGGTGATGTAGTACTGGAGATACCTGTGACATGGTGATGTAGTACTGGGGATACATATGACATGGTGATGTAGTACTGGAGATAGATATGACATGGGAATGTAGTACTGGAGATACATATGACATGGTGATGTAGTTCTGGGGGATACCTATGACATGGTGATGTAGTACTGGGGATACCTATGACATGGTGATGTAGTACTGGAGGATACCTGTGACATGGTGATGTAGTAATGGAGATACATATGACATGGTGATGTAGTACTGGAGATACCTATGACATGGTGATGTAGTATTGGAGATACGTATGACATGGTGATGTAGTACTGGAGATACCTATGACATGGTGATGTAGTACTGGAGATACATATGACATAGTGATGTAGTACTGGAGATACCTATGACATAGTGATGTAGTACAGGAGATACCTATGACATGGTGATGTAGTACTGGAGATACCTATGACATGGTGATGTAGTACTGGATATACCTATGACATGGTGATGTAGTACTGGAGATACCTATGACATGGTGATGTAGTACTGGAGATACCTATGACATAGTGATGTAGTACAGGAGATACCTATGACATGGTGATGTAGTACTGGAGATACCTATGACATGGTGATGTAGTACAGGAGATACCTATGACATGGTGATGTAGTACTGGAAATACCTATGACATGGTGATGTAGTAATGGAGATACCTATGCCATGGTTATGTAGTACTGGAGATACCTATGACATGGTTATGTAGTACTGGAGATACCTATGACATGGTGATGTAGTACTGGAGATACCTATGACATGGTGATGTAGTACTGGAGATACCTATGACATGGTGATCTAGTACTGGAGATACCTATGACAAGGTGATGTAGTACTGGAGATACCTATGACATGGTGATATAGTACTGGATACATATGGCATGGTGGTGTAGTACTGGAGATACATATGACATGGTGATGCAATACAGGAGATACATATGACATGGGGATGTAGTACTGCAGAATACCTATGACATGGTGATATAGTACTGGAGATATATATGGCATGGTGATATAGTAGGCCTACTGGAGATACCTATGACATGGTGATGTAGCACTGGAGATACCTATGACGTGGTGATGTAGTACTAGAGATACCTATGACATGGTGATGTGGTAATGGAGATACCTATGACATAGTGATGTAGTACTGGAGATACCTATACCATGGTGATGTAGTACGGGAGATACATATGACATGGTGATGTAGTACTGGAGATACATATGACATGGGGATGTAGTACTGCAGAATACCTATGACATGGTGATATAGTATTGGAGATACATATGGCATGGTGATGTAGTACTGGAGATACATATGACATGGTGATGTAGTACTGGAGATACGTATGACACGGGGATGTAGTACTGCAGAATACCTATGACATGGTGATATAGTACTGGAGATGCATATGGCATGGTGATGTAGTACTGGAGATACATATGACATGGGGATGTAGTACTGCAGAATACCTATGACATGGTGATATAGTATTGGAGATACATATGGCATGGTGATGTAGTACTGGAGATACATATGACATGGTGATGTAGTACTGGAGATACGTATGACACGGGGATGTAGTACTGCAGAATACCTATGACATGGTGATATAGTACTGGAGATACATATGACATGGTGATGTAGTACTGGAGATACATATGACATGGGGATGTAGTACTGCAGAATACCTATGACATGGTGATATAGTATTGGAGATACATATGGCATGGTGATGTAGTACTGGAGATACATATGACATGGTGATGTAGTACTGGAGATACGTATGACACGGGGATGTAGTACTGCAGAATACCTATGACATGGTGATATAGTACTGGAGATACATATGGCATGGTGATGTAGTACAGGAGATACATATGGCATGATGATATAGTAACGGAGATACCTATGACATGGTGATGTAGAACTGGAGATACCTATGACATGGTGATGTTGTAATGGCGATACCTATGACATGGTGATGTAGTAATGGAGATACCTATGACATGGTGATGTAGTACTGGAGATACCTATGACATGGTGATGTAGTACTGGAGATACATATGACATGGTGATGTAGTACTGGATATACATATGACATGGTGATGTAGTACTGGAGATACATATGGCATGATGATATAGTAATGGAGATACCTATGACATGGTGATGCAGTACTGGAGATACCTATGACATGGTGATGTAGTAATGGAGATACCTATGACATGGTGATGTAGTACTGGAGATACCTATGACATAGTGATGTAGTACTGGAGATACCTATGACATGGTGATGTAGTACTGGAGATACCTATGACATGGTGATGTAGTACTGGAGATACATATGACATGGTGATGTAGTACTGGAGATACATATGACATGGTGATGTAGTAATGGAGATACCTATGACATGGTGATGTAGTACTGGAGATACCTATGACATGGTGATGTAGTACTGGAGATACATATGACATGGTGATGTAGTAATGGAGATACCTATGACATGGTGATGTAGTACTGGAGATACCTATGACATGGTGATGTAGTACTGGAGATACATATGACATGGTGATGTAGTACTGGAGATACCTATGACATGGTGATGTAGTACTGGAGATACATATGACATGGTGATATAGTAGGCCTACTGGAGATACCTATGACATGGTGATGTAGTACTGGAGGATACCTTTGACATGGTGATGTAGTACTGGAGATACCTATGACATGGTGATGTAGTACTGGAGATACCTATGACATGGTGATGTAGAACTGGAGATACCTATGACATGGTGATGTTGTAATGGCGATACCTATGACATGGTGATGTAGTAATGGAGATACCTATGACATGGTGATGTAGTACTGGAGCTACCTATGACATGGTGATGTAGTACTGGAGATACATATGACATGGTGATGTAGTACTGGATATACATATGACATGGTGATGTAGTACTGGAGATACATATGGCATGATGATATAGTAATGGAGATACCTATGACATGGTGATGCAGTACTGGAGATACCTATGACATGGTGATATAGTAATGGAGATACCTATGACATGGTGATGTAGTACTGGAGATACCTATGACATAGTGATGTAGTACTGGAGATACCTATGACATGGTGATGTAGTACTGGAGATACATATGGCATGATGATATAGTAATGGAGATACCTATGACATGGTGATGTAGTACTGGAGATACCTATGACATAGTGATGTAGTACTGGAGATACCTATGACATGGTGATGTAGTAATGGAGATACATATGACATGGTGATGCAGTACTGGAGATACATATGGCATGATGATATAGTAATGGAGATACCTATGACATGGTGATGTAGTACTGGAGATACCTATGACATAGTGATGTAGTACTGGAGATACCTATGACATGGTGATGTAGTAATGGAGATACATATGACATGGTGATGTAGTACTGGAGATACCTATGACATGGTGATGCAGTACTGGAGATATCTATGACATGGTGATGCAGTACTGGAGATACCTATGACATGGTGATGTAGTAATGGAGATACATATGACATGGTGATGTAGTACTGGAGATACCTATGACATGGTGATGTAGTACTGGAGATACATATGACATGGTGATGTAGTACTGGAGATACATATGACATGGTGATGTAGTAATGGAGATACCTATGACATGGTGATGTAGTACTGGAGATACCTATGACATGGTGATGTAGTACTGGAGATACATATGACATGGTGATGTAGTAATGGAGATACCTATGACATGGTGATGTAGTACTGGAGATACCTATGACATGGTGATGTAGTACTGGAGATACATATGACATGGTGATGTAGTACTGGAGATACCTATGACATGGTGATGTAGTACTGGAGATACATATGACATGGTGATATAGTAGGCCTACTGGAGATACCTATGACATGGTGATGTAGTACTGGAGGATACCTTTGACATGGTGATGTAGTACTGGAGATACCTATGACATGGTGATGTAGTACTGGACATACCTATGACATGGTGATGTAGTACTGGAGATATCTTTGACATGGTGATGTAGTACTGGAGATACCTATGGCATGGTGATGTATTAATGGAGATACATATGACATGGTGATGTAGTACTGGAGAATACCTATGACATGGTGATGTAGTACTGGAGATACCTATGACATGGTGATGTAATACTGGAGATAGATATGACATGGTGATGTAGTACTGGAGATACATATGACATGGTGATGTAGTACTGGAGATACCTATGACATGGTGATGTAGTACTGGAGATACATATGACATGGTGATGTAGTACTGGAGATACATATGACATGGTGATGTAGTACTGGAGATACATATGACATGGTGATATAGTACTGAAGATACCTATGACATGGTGGTGTAGTACTGGAGATAGATATGACATGGTGATGTAATACTGGAGATAGATATGACATGGTGATGTAGTACTGGAGATACCTATGACATGGTGATGTAGTACTGGAGATACCTATGACATGGTGATGTAGTACTGGAGATACATATGACATGGTGATGTAGTAATGGAGATACCTATGACATGGTGATGTAGTACTGGAGATACCTATGACATGGTGATGTAGTACTGGAAATACATATGACATGGTGATGTAGTACTGGAGATACATATGACATGGTGATGTAGTACTGGAGATACATATGACATGGTGATGTAATACTGGAGATAGATATGACATGGTGATGTAGTACTGGAGATACATATGACATGGTGATATAGTACTGAAGATACCTATGACATGGTGGTGTAGTACTGGAGATATATATGACATGGTGATGTAATACTGGAGATAGATATGACATGGTGATGTAGTACTGGAGATACATATGACATGGTGATGTAGTACTGGAGATACATATGACATGGTGATGTAGTACTGGAGATAGATATGGCATGGTGATGTAGTAGTGGAGATACATATGGCATGGTGATGTAGTACTGGAAATACATATGACATGGTGATGTAGTACTGGAGATACATATGACATGGTGATGTAGTACTGGAGATAGATATGACATGGTGATGTAGTAGTGGAGATACCTATGACATGGTGATGTAGTACTGGACATACCTATGACATGGTGATGTAGTACTGGAGATATCTTTGACATGGTGATGTAGTACTGGAGATACCTATGGCATGGTGATGTATTAATGGAGATACCTATGACATGGTGATGCAGTACTGGAGATACCTATGACATGGTGATGTAGTAATGGAGATACCTATGACATGGTGATGTAGTACTGGAGATACCTATGACATAGTGATGTAGTACTGGAGATACCTATGACATGGTGATGTAGTACTGGAGATACCTATGACATGGTGATGTAGTACTGGAGATACATATGACATGGTGATGTAGTACTGGAGATACATATGACATGGTGATGTAGTAATGGAGATACCTATGACATGGTGATGTAGTACTGGAGATACCTATGACATGGTGATGTAGTACTGGAGATACATATGACATGGTGATGTAGTAATGGAGATACCTATGACATGGTGATGTAGTACTGGAGATACATATGACATGGTGATATAGTAGGCCTACTGGAGATACCTATGACATGGTGATGTAGTACTGGAGGATACCTTTGACATGGTGATGTAGTACTGGAGATACCTATGACATGGTGATGTAGTACTGGAGATACCTATGACATGGTGATGTAGAACTGGAGATACCTATGACATGGTGATGTTGTAATGGCGATACCTATGACATGGTGATGTAGTAATGGAGATACCTATGACATGGTGATGTAGTACTGGAGCTACCTATGACATGGTGATGTAGTACTGGAGATACATATGACATGGTGATGTAGTACTGGATATACATATGACATGGTGATGTAGTACTGGAGATACATATGGCATGATGATATAGTAATGGAGATACCTATGACATGGTGATGCAGTACTGGAGATACCTATGACATGGTGATATAGTAATGGAGATACCTATGACATGGTGATGTAGTACTGGAGATACCTATGACATAGTGATGTAGTACTGGAGATACCTATGACATGGTGATGTAGTACTGGAGATACATATGGCATGATGATATAGTAATGGAGATACCTATGACATGGTGATGTAGTACTGGAGATACCTATGACATAGTGATGTAGTACTGGAGATACCTATGACATGGTGATGTAGTAATGGAGATACATATGACATGGTGATGCAGTACTGGAGATACATATGGCATGATGATATAGTAATGGAGATACCTATGACATGGTGATGTAGTACTGGAGATACCTATGACATAGTGATGTAGTACTGGAGATACCTATGACATGGTGATGTAGTAATGGAGATACATATGACATGGTGATGTAGTACTGGAGATACCTATGACATGGTGATGCAGTACTGGAGATACCTATGACATGGTGATGCAGTACTGGAGATACCTATGACATGGTGATGTGGTAATGGAGATACATATGACATGGTGATGTAGTACTGGAGATACCTATGACATGGTGATGTAGTACTGGAGATACATATGACATGGTGATGTAGTACTGGAGATACATATGACATGGTGATGTAGTAATGGAGATACCTATGACATGGTGATGTAGTACTGGAGATACCTATGACATGGTGATGTAGTACTGGAGATACATATGACATGGTGATGTAGTAATGGAGATACCTATGACATGGTGATGTAGTACTGGAGATACCTATGACATGGTGATGTAGTACTGGAGATACATATGACATGGTGATGTAGTACTGGAGATACCTATGACATGGTGATGTAGTACTGGAGATACATATGACATGGTGATATAGTAGGCCTACTGGAGATACCTATGACATGGTGATGTAGTACTGGAGGATACCTTTGACATGGTGATGTAGTACTGGAGATACCTATGACATGGTGATGTAGTACTGGACATACCTATGACATGGTGATGTAGTACTGGAGATATCTTTGACATGGTGATGTAGTACTGGAGATACCTATGGCATGGTGATGTATTAATGGAGATACATATGACATGGTGATGTAGTACTGGAGAATACCTATGACATGGTGATGTAGTACTGGAGATACCTATGACATGGTGATGTAATACTGGAGATAGATATGACATGGTGATGTAGTACTGGAGATACATATGACATGGTGATGTAGTACTGGAGATACCTATGACATGGTGATGTAGTACTGGAGATACATATGACATGGTGATGTAGTACTGGAGATACATATGACATGGTGATGTAGTACTGGAGATACATATGACATGGTGATATAGTACTGAAGATACCTATGACATGGTGGTGTAGTACTGGAGATAGATATGACATGGTGATGTAATACTGGAGATAGATATGACATGGTGATGTAGTACTGGAGATACCTATGACATGGTGATGTAGTACTGGAGATACCTATGACATGGTGATGTAGTACTGGAGATACATATGACATGGTGATGTAGTAATGGAGATACCTATGACATGGTGATGTAGTACTGGAGATACCTATGACATGGTGATGTAGTACTGGAAATACATATGACATGGTGATGTAGTACTGGAGATACATATGACATGGTGATGTAGTACTGGAGATACATATGACATGGTGATGTAATACTGGAGATAGATATGACATGGTGATGTAGTACTGGAGATACATATGACATGGTGATATAGTACTGAAGATACCTATGACATGGTGGTGTAGTACTGGAGATAGATATGACATGGTGATGTAATACTGGAGATAGATATGACATGGTGATGTAGTACTGGAGATACATATGACATGGTGATGTAGTACTGGAGATACATATGACATGGTGATGTAGTACTGGAGATAGATATGGCATGGTGATGTAGTAGTGGAGATACATATGGCATGGTGATGTAGTACTGGAAATACATATGACATGGTGATGTAGTACTGGAGATACATATGACATGGTGATGTAGTACTGGAGATAGATATGACATGGTGATGTAGTAGTGGAGATACATATGGCATGGTGATGTAATACTGGAAATACATATGACATGGTGATGTAGTACTGGAGATACATATGACATGGTGATGTAGTACTGGAGATACATATGACATGGTGATGTAGTAGTGGAGATACATATGGCATGGTGATGTAGTACTGGAAATACATATGACATGGTGATGTAGTACTGGAGATACATATGACATGGTGATGTAGTACTGGAGATACATATGACATGGTGATGTAGTACTGGAGATACATATGACATGGTGATGTAGTACTGGAGATACATATGACATGGTGATGTAGTACTGGAGATAGATATGACATGGTGGTGTAGTACTGGAGATACATATGACATGGTGATATAGTAGGCCTACTGGAGTTACCTATGACATGGTAATGTAGTACTGGAGATACATATGACATGGTGATGTAGTACTGGAGATAGATATGACATGGTGATATAGTACTGAAGATACCTATGACATGGTGATGTAGTACTGGAGATAGATATGACATGGTGGTGTAGTACTGGAGATACATATGACATGGTGATATAGTAGGCCTACTGGAGTTACCTATGACATGGTAATGTAGTACTGGAGATACATATGACATGGTGATATAGTAGGCCTACTGGAGTTACCTATGACATGGTAATGTAGTACTGGAGATACATATGACATGGCGATGTAGTACTGGAGATAGATATGACATGGTGATATAGTACTGAAGATACCTATGACATGGTGATGTAGTACTGGAGATACATATGACATGGTGATATAGTAGGCCTACTGGAGTTACCTATGACATGGTGATGTAGTACTGGAGATACCTATGACATGGTGATGTAGTACTGGAGATACATATGACATGGTGATATAGTACTGGAGATACATTTATTTATTTATTTATTTATTATTTATTGGTGTTTAAAGTCACATATTTCTGTACAATGGCTAATATTGACCAGTTTTACGGGTGGAGAAAGCCGGAATACCCGGAGAGAACCACCGAGGAATGGCGAGCAACTGTCAGCTCCCCAACATACTAACTCCACACAAGCAGGGTTAGCATTGGTTGAAGACAGGTGCACCATCGACGTGCAGTACGCCTTTGTACACAGCGTCACCGTGCCCCCACGTGGGCAATGGGAGTGAAGTGTCTTGACCTAGGATACAACGCGGTTGACGCAGGTGGGGTTCGAACCGAGGACCTCTCGGCTTGCAGCCTGCACCTCTACCTACTGAGCCACAGCGCCCCCAGTACCAGTTGATGTGTTTATCATACCATTCTAGGAGAATGAAGTGGTTAAAACCTTGGTTGCATTGAGGGGAAAATTGACTGCTTAAATTGTGGTATTTTGACGTCAGTGTGCAGAGAGTTGAATCTATATTAACAAATCTGTCTAAAATTAAGCTGAATTAGCTCATAACAGAAAAGGTGCAAAGCACTCTTATTAATGGGATATAAAATTGGGAAACATTATTTTATCACCATGGATTGCATTCAGCGTGGGACTACTGTGGAGAAAATTCCACATAGCATTACTTAGGAGATAATGTTAAGCTTTCTGGTCCAAATTCTAACATTGATAACTTCTACTGCAATGGAACATGTGCCCCATCATGCAGTCAGTGAGTAAATTTGGGACTCGCGTTAAAAGTACCTTGGCAGTTGTTTCAAGGTGAGTCCTGGCTGCTTGAAACAATTGCAAAGCTACAAGATGTACGGTCTCGACATGAAGTAAATATGTATAAAAATCTCCATTCCTTTAAGGGTTAAAAACTGTAATGTCTGAACCATCTCAATAACTAGACAAAGAACAGAGACGCTTGAGTTATATGAACAAAACAAAACTTATGAAAACGGTAAATTGAAATCAAAAGCTTTTTTCATTTGAACCAACTTTTTGGGCACTTAGCGTTCAGATACATTAATGAAATTTTGCACATTCAGTTAAAACTAGAAGTCCTGTCATGAAATGCGCACAAACAGCACGTCAATCTGCGATACGCGTTATGACCATAGTAAGGTTATCAAATTCTGTACATATGGCCTGTGCACAAGCAATGTTTCAGCCAATGGACCTCCGGGTAACCCGGAGGTCCATTGGCAGAAACATTGCCTGTGTTTGCCCTGAGTAACCAGGAGAACCTACCATGCTTTTGATGCCATTCGATATGACAATTACGCCCAATTCCTACGCGCAATTAAGCCTAGATAAGCGCACAGTTTGTGACAGGACTTCTCGTTTTAACTGTATCTCATTGCTTAGACTTGACGGTCCTTTTTAGCATTTTCAATTGTGAACCGTTTTCCGAAACTTGACAAACTGACTTTTTAGGAATATATTAATATTAACTCAGGCAATGAGCTCGTGTTGTCAGCATTTGGGGAATATATTCTCCAATAAAAGACATATCAATGGGTCAATGTAAAAAACTGAAATGCGTCCGATTTTCACAAAAAGTATGTTGTAGGGATAAAAATATAAGCCGAAGCTCTTTTTATTTTTTACGCTGATATACCGCCATTTTTAGGTTTTTACCTAAATTGAAGTTCAGCAATTTTTGTCATATTCAACCCAAAATTCCTAGACGGTTACACGGATTATTGCTTGCATATTTAACCAACTTTTATGACAATATGTCCTGTAGATGGTGCTTTGGGATTTTCATATTTCCACAAGAGTCTAAAAAGGTCCAGATTAAGTCTTTTTATTGACTTTTTAAATCAACTCATTCATTGAAATTTCATCCTCGAAGTTATGGCACTATATTCTCCAATAAAAATGATATCGAAAAATGTGTTGCGATGTGGTAAACTCTCACTGGTTAGGATCGAACTGACCCATGACGTCACAGGTGGTTATTGTCAAAAAAAGTAAAGTTTGTCGGATATGCATGGAATGCTGGTATGTTGTAGGGCTAAAAATAGCAGATATGTTGTTTTTTATTTATTTTTTTTCTATTTACTGCCATTTTGACGTAATTTTAAGGTTTCTCACTTTTTGGTACTTTTCCACCTAACAACGGCTAAAATGATGACACATATAACTTCTTATTTATTTAGGCTCCATCTACGAACCTTCTGAAACTATTTGTTAGATGCCTAATCTAGCAGATCGTTATAATTGCGTTGTAGATGACGTCATAATTTCTATGTTTTGACGTAAATATGTCTTTTTAAGACAATCTATGTTTATTATATATACAAACGGTCAGTGCCTTTAAAAATTCGGGAATATACTCTCTCGTAAAACATATCCAAAAATGTAATTTGTTTTCAGCCGACGAACATGTCTAGTGGTGCCGCCATTTTAAAGTTAGATGTCAAGAGTGCAAAAATTAATGATCGTCCGATTTGGACGAAATGTTAGTATGTCGTAGCACATAGCCATTATTTTTGTTTTTCGATTTACCGCAATTTTCGACATTTTTACGTCAATTTCGTTTTTTTTTTTTTGACAGGCACGAGATGGTGACACACCTGCAGCCATAACTATATAATACAAGGGCATTTATACATAAAGATAACCAGTGGTGTCTATTGTCGTAGTTTGGTCTCGCTACCCACAACAGTGGACAGTTGTCATTAAACGCGATTATTTGGTGACACACACTGCATAGGTTTGAGACACGCAGTTTCGAAACTTAACAAATCATTTCGAAATTGTAAACAGCGTCCGTACTTTTTTATCACTCCAGCCTCTATCCGAGCGATGTGAATTGTGCAGGTTTTGTTCTTAATCTTTCATTTTTGGCCCCATTTGCATTCTAAAATGTTTGAAACATAATCCTCAGTAAACGCCATATCTAAAAATCTCTTGCTGTCTTGGAAAATTCTCATCGTCTAGGAACTGACCTTCATATGAGACCAATTTCCGAAATGTTTAGATACATTAGGTTTTCTCCACATTTCAGTATTTTGTTGAACTCAAAAAATAAAACAAAACAGGTTTCTGGATTTTGTTGTTGTTGTTGTTGTTGTTGTTGTTGTTGTTGTTGTTGTTTAAAATCATTTCTGACGTTTTTATGTCATTCCATGTTTACAAATGTTACCCTGCACGCCTTCTCATTTTGTGCATATCCCTTCCATGTTGTGACAAAATAATATTAACAACTACATGAGATTCAGCTTTCATAATATCTTGCATGCACCAAAACGAAGACGTAAATTTATTCAGCATTTCATTCGTATTGAGATTGAGATGTTAATGCTATTATGTTAAACCCAACCGACACTCGGAAAACTTTAAAATATAATTTCATTGTATAACGATGAAATTAACCCTTTGAACAATGGTGGTATCTTCCATGTAAGTTCAATGGAAGCAAAAAACAACGCTCAAAGTACTTGTTTTCTAAACTTTTTATATCAACTTTTGGATCAGTCCTTCCTCTTTACAAATTTTGCAAGTTTCATCTTCAACGGAAACGATATCTTAAAATGTGCTACCGACCTATGAAATTTTCAACGGTTCTGGCAGAATTTTCGGGTGCTCATTTTCACGTCAACGCCAAAAAATGTAAATTATGTCCAATTTTCATGAAAGTTTAGTATGCTGTACAGCTCAAAAACCAAAAAGATATTCCTTTTGGGTTTTTCGATTAGCGTTATTTTTTATTGAGGTTTTAAGCTTTTGGGCATACAATTAAAACTAGAAGTCCTGTCGCGAACTGTGCGCTTATCTAGGCTTAATTGCGCGTTGGAATTGCGCGCAATTGCCATATCGAATGGCATCCAAAGCACGGCAGGTTCTCCTGGATACTCATAGCAAACACATGCAATGTTTCTGCCAATGGACCTCCGGGTAACCCGGAGGTCCATTGGCTGAAACATTGCCTGTGCACAGGCCATATGTACAGAATATGGTAGCTTTAATTGGGCCATAACGAGCACATGAACGCGCATATGAACGTGCTATTCGTGCCTATTCCATGACAGGACTTCTAGTTTTAACTGTAAGTACAATTTTGTGAATACCCTCAACTCAACAAAATGTTTTACGTTCCAAGTAAAATAGGTTATTACACACCTGTTCTATGTAATCCCCATCTACAGCAATACTAAACCATGCTGAAAATGAAAATCTGTTCCGCAAATATGTGCGGAACGGAAATCGTTGACGGACTATTTTTAAATAGAAGCGAAACTTCACGATAATTTTCTACAAATCGTGCACCGCAATTATAATTTGAATCGCTACCGAAAGCTAAAATTCGTCCCCTGAGTTCCAAAGTGTTCTATGTGCCAGTAGGCTGCCAGTAGGCACATCGAACACATTGGAACTCAGCGGACGAAATAGTAACACGGGTTCCCCTCGCAAATTTGGTTGACAATAAAATGTGTTCTTCTTGTTGATAGTTGTCAAATGAAATGCTGAGTGTCCCTAATAATTTTTATAGACGTGAAAGCGTGTAATGAACACAGAACACGCTAGCATTCGTGCCATATCGATTAACCCATTCACGCGCGTGTGTCGTGCTGTGTATGTCTGGCGTTGACACGAACGAAAATCCGGCAGGTGTGTGTTAGAAGATAACAGAGGTTTATACACTATTTCACTCAATATCAATCCTAGAATTGGACAATTGGGAACAAAGTTGGGTAAAGCCTCTGGAATTGATGAAATTTCAAATGAAAACATAAAAAGCAGCTTTTCCAAAAATCAAATGGGTCTCACTTAAACTACTTAATATTATTTTAAACACGGGATATTTGCCCATTGATTGGACATAGGGATTATAAAACCAATCTTTATGAACAAGTGTGATTCTATGAACCCAGATAACTACAGAGAAATAACACTAGTTAGTTGTTTGTCAAAATTGTTTACAAGTATTACATACAAAATAGGTTATATACACCCTAATATTATGTTTCGTCGCATTTTTATTCGCAGTGTCCTAAAGGATGATACGTTCAACGTTAAATCATACCGAGGGTGAAAATATTAATATTAAACCTTTGAGACTTTAACCATTCTGACGTTCAAACGTCACCGGGAATTCAGTTTCTTCAACGTTTTTCAAAATGCGACGTCAAAAGTCGGAAAGTACAGATAACAAGATATTTTTTTACATTCGTGATTATCTGGTTGAGGGATAAATTATTTTTGGTGGTCTGAATTTGTTATTCAAAACTTGCTTTGTTACAAATTATTGGAGAGTGCCCACAGGCACTCTCCAATAATTTGTAATAAAACAAATTTATATAAACAAAATATTATTTGTGTTTGACTGAATATGAAATATAAGAAAGGAAAGTGTTGGCATTTTGCTCTGGTATCCTCATTTTTTGAAAACCCTGATAGTGGCTTCTTGCACCCAACCAGTTAAGAAGTCTTGACAGTAGGATTATATTAGTATTTTAAGCTGTGATAACATTTAGCTTAAAGGTTGTCACTGAGCACTATTCTGGAGAAAATAGGAATTGAGGTTAAAAATTTAAAAATCGAAAAATAATAACAAAACAAATGAGATGTACAAAAGTATCAACACAATGTTTGCTTTCGTACGTCATAAGACGTACAAAAGTATCAAAGGGTTAAATTACATGATGTTGATATAAGGGACAACTTTGTACTCGTGATTAAAAACAAATGTGTATATCCGACGTCCCATGTCGGAAATATGACGTAGACAATACTGAGGGTACAGCCTCTCATTTTTCATCACACTCTCAAACAATATTTACCGCTGTGATGTAAGATGTTCTACCGAAGATTGGAAAACATCAAAGTTAAATTTCTCTCCACGAAGTTCAAATAAAGTGACGTTTTAGTGCTCGTCGTTCCAAATTTTCAGTTGAAGAACGTTTGAAAATCCGACGTCAGATGCAGGAGATAAACAAGTTGTAGAGTACACCCTCCCATTTTTAGGGAAAGTCACATTGTCACAAAATACTTAATGCTACGACGAAAATACCCATCGTGGGCCGGAAAACGTCAAAATTCAATTTGAATGTACCAGTTTGAAATCTGATGGTTCCAAATGTAATGTTGGAAACATTTTGAAAATCCGACGTCCGAAATCAGAGATATGACATGAACAATGCCGAGATATACCATTCCATTTTGTGAACACCCCTACTTCAAAAATTCCAACAGATACCGGCATTTATCTACTTTATACGTAAAAACAGTAACGTTTTATCTTTTACTGTTATCGAAAACTCGCCGTCAATAAAAAATCTTTTATCGTTACTGCAGTAAGAATAAAAGTCACGTGATATCGCAAGAATACAACGTTCACGCTCATCTTATTTGCATGACGTACTATTTCATTCAACACTTTGAATAACTAATTATCGCTGCCGCGGATAGAAACAAATAAAACGAGGCGTATTTATCGAAATGTATTGAATAAAAAAGAAGGCCATTAAACTTACTGAATTGTAAAAATAAAATTTGACGGAAAAGAGTAAAAATTAGTAACTTACACTTTTTCAAATGAGATTATTTCACCCTTCGAGACTTTAATTATCCTGACGTTCAAACGTCACTGGGAATTCAGTTTCTTCAACATTTTTCAAAATGTGACGTCAAACGTCGGAAAGTACAAATAACCAGATATTTTTCACATTAGTGATTATCTGGTTGAAGGCTAGATTATTTTTAGTGGTCTGCATTTGTTAATCAAAACTTGTTTTATTACGGGAGTGGGGGAGTAGATAAAAGGGTTATGCGACTCGTAGCTATATATGCCCCCGAAAACGCTCTCGTCGCGATAAAAGATTTTTTACAAACACCATGTGTATATAACCCATATAAATTTTCGCATACTCCTCGATGAATAGTTCAAGTGTCGCATTTTGAGACATATTCTCGAATAATATTTAACATTTCGAAGAAATTTCCGCCGACTACCGGAGACGTTAAAATTAAATTCCACTGCACCAAATTGAAATTAGGGGACATTTACAACTAGGGCATCAAATGCCAGGGGCCATAACCATAAAACTTTTACAATTGTAGTTTCTATAATTGTATTTTCAAGTCATGACTTTAACAGGTTAAAATGAACAATTAGCATTTTCAAAGATCTGGCAATTTGCCAATCTTTTAAACTGCTAATGATTCAACTTAGTCAAATACATTAATAAGTAGAAAAAAGAATTTCAGAAAATACGATTTTAAAAGTTTTATAGTATTGGCTCCTAGTTGAAACAAAACTGGAAAATCCGACATCAGATACCCGAGTAAACAATGTCGGAGGTTTACCATCCAGGATTGTGAATATCCCAACAACAAATAAATTCAACAGATATCGTAACAATATTTAACATCCGACAGGCAATACAGATGATGTGACGGTACCTCCTCCAATTTATGACAATCCTCCCTCAACACGTGCAAGAGACATCACTATAAAATTACACACACAGCTGAATCTCAAATGCGCACTTGTTCAATTGTTTTGCTCATTGGCATCACATACTGAATCTTATTATGTCAAATGCGACAAAACTTAAAAAAGGCGAAACCCTGTTTACTTCAAGTATAGTGGAACAAACCTTTTATTTCCTGTCAAGGCTTTTGTTACATTGTGTTTATCCAAGTCGATGTCGACACGGATTATTGACAACGCTGTTGAGTCAATGATTATTTGAGTCGATGTAGACGCCGGCTTATTGACAACGCTGTTGAGTCAGTGATTATCCGAGTCGATGTCGACACCGGATTATTGACCTCTCTTTCGAGTCAATGATTATCCGAGTCGGTGTCGACACCGGATTATTGACCACGCTGTCGAGTCAGTGATTATCCAAGTCGATGACGACACCAGATTATTGACCACGCTGTCGAGTTAATGATTATCCGAGTCTATGTCGACACCGGCCGGATTATTGACCACGCTGTCGAGTTAATGATTATCCGAGTCAATATCGACAACGGATTATTGACCACGCTGTCGACTCAGTGATTATCTGAGTCGATGTTGACACCAGATTATTGACAACGCTGTCGAGTCAGTGATTATCCGAGTCGAT
This sequence comes from Pictodentalium vernedei, assembly GCA_031216915.1. NCBI lineage: Eukaryota > Metazoa > Mollusca > Scaphopoda > Dentaliida > Dentaliidae > Pictodentalium > Pictodentalium vernedei. The sequence goes on along the minus strand of CM062294.1, from coordinate 3,520,208 downwards.
TCGACACCGGATTATTGACCTCTCTTTCGAGTCAATGAATATCCGAGTCGCTGTCGACACCGGATTATTGACCACGCTGTCGAGTCAATGATTATCCAAGTCGATGTTGACACCAGATTATTGACCACGCTGTCGAGTTAATGATTATCCGAGTCGATGTCGACACTGGATTGGTGATCACGCTGTCGAGTCAATGATTATCCGAGTGAATATCGACAACGAATTATTGACCACGCTGTCGACTCATTGATTATCTGAGTCGATGTTGACACCAGATTATTGACAACGCTGTCGAGTCAGTGATTATCCGAGCCGATGTCGACACCGGATTACTGACCACTGTTTCGAGTGAATGATTATCCGAGTCGATGTCAACACCCGATTATTGACAACGCTGTCGAGTCAATGATTATCCGATTCGGTGCCGACGCCTGATTATTGACAACGCCGTCGAGTCAGTGATTATCCGAGACGGTGTCGGCACCGGATTATTGCAAACGCCATCAAGTTGTCAGATTACACAACATAGACTTATTTTGGGACCACGACAGTTTTAGGACGTTAGTTAATTACCGGCACCAAGTCGGTGGAGGTATAGTTCATTAATACTCAATAACAGACCAGATAACTTCCCAGGTCCTGAATTTGAGGAAGAGTCCATGGACTCTTACATTTCATTTCCACACCCTCGCAATTCGATATCGCTCCACGATACAGTATATTGTAATGAGGAATCAGTCACACACAATCGTGACGGGGTTAATTAGTTTCACGCAATCCTTGATTAGATGAGTGATATGGATTTATTACATAGTCTGTACAGTGTTACGCTCAGGTATTTGCGCGAATCTTTATCTCTATGCAATACCACTCGCCACGGAGTCCACATCCATTTTGTTAGCTCACCTGACTGAAAGCCAGGATGCGCTATAGTGATCATTCACCGTCCGTCTCCCGTCGTGCGCGTCCGTCGACCGGCGTCCGTCGCCCGTTGTCCGTGAACATGGTGTTTCCACCTATCCCTCCTAAACCGCGGAACTAAATTTAGTTATATTTCAGTTGATTGCTTGTTCCAACATAGTATTTTGCTTTTTTTCAAATCAACATGCCCAGCCTCATAGAAGGGGGTTGGAGAACCTAGCAAAATTCTTTAAAAATCTCATGAATCAGTGGGTAAAATGACTTGACATTTGGTGTGAAGCTTTCATTTTCATTTGAGGTGTAGAATCACATTTGTTCAAACGAAGTTCGTAGGTCAATATTTATCTTTAAAGATAGTGGGAGGTGCCTAATTAACATCTTTACAGGTGGGGGCAGATTGAAGTTTATTCGAATTGTGTTGCCATGTTAATATTTCCCATGGGAGCCCAAATTTTAACTTAGTGCAATATGAGGGAATTTCTTTTAAAATCTTCTTATTTGGACCCATGAGTCAGAATGCTTTCATATTTGGTATACTTCATCTCTAGGGGGTGGCATTCAGGTTGGTTCAAATCGACTGCTAGGGTTAATATTTTGTCTCCCTTTGGTAGCCCGAAATTTAACTTAGTGCAATGTGAAGGAATTTCTTTAAAAACCTCTTCTTCAGATCCACCAGTTAGAATGCTTTCATATTTAGTATACAACATCTCTTGGGGTGCGATTCAAATTAGTTCAAATCGGGTCCCTAGGTTAATATTTGGGCTCCCTATGGTAGCCCAACTTTTAACTTAGTGCACTATGAGAAAAAAATTTCTTTAAAACTCTTTTTTAGATCCTCCTGTGAGAATGCTTTCATATTTGGTATACAACATATCTAGTTGGGTCAGATTCAAATTTGTGCAAATCGAATCCCTGGGTTATTATTTGGACCTTTTAGGGGAGCCTGAATTTAACTTAGTGCAATATTAAGAAATTTCTTTAAAGGTTAACTTTTCCAGATCCACCAGATAGAACGCTTTTGTATTTGGAATACAACATCTCTTCTTTGGGTTGAGAATCAATATACAGCATCCTGATGGTGGGAGGGAAGCGCTCAGACTCATGTTTGTTCAAGTTAAGTTCTTAGATAGATATTTGGACTACCAAATTTTGCATTACTGGAAATAGCGGCATTATTTTTGTGGTAGCATCCCAGTGCTAGAAAAAAAAATCATCTGGCATGGACAACAGAGTTATAAATAATTAATTAAATAACTTCATTCCTCTGTGGGTTAACTAGCTAAAGATGCTAATTAAATCCTTCTTTGAACAACTATTGTTAGGTGAGCTCATCAGATCCCATGGGGCCTCTTGTTCTAATAGAATCTGAATATCGCACTAGGATATCGGCCGTTTACACGTGGATAAGTGTTGTTCTACATCAGGTGTACAATGTTCCAAGTATCTATTGATCCATCGTTTACAAATGATCAAATGTTAATATAGGATTGAAATCAACTTCCATTAATGCAAATTAACTAAAAGGTTACGGGCCCTAAACTTCCCTTTTTCTACAAATTAACATCCGGTCTGTCATTTATCTGTTCCATTGTGAATACTTATTAGCAGATATCTAATTAAGGATTTTGGATTCTCTCTGGGAATGGGAATAAAAGGACAAACATATGATGGTAATGTAGTAAAACGGAAGTCACGATTAGCCATTGTTCAGAAATCTGTAACCTAGAATACCAACAAAGCAATAAACAGTAATATGGAAACGTTGTGTTACATAATTTTTGATGCGTCATTAACGCGATGCGATGGGATCTGTAGTGTGATGTTTTTTTCTATCTCGACTAGGGCTGTCGCGACTATCATTTTTTGTAATCGACTAATCGTGACCAGTAATCGACGGTTAGTCGATTAATAGTCGCTTCCCATGATTTTTTAGCAAATCATTCTTCTGTTCGTAAAACTCGGAAAATGACAATGGCACCAGTGTGTTCAGACGAAGTGGGGTTGTGGGAGCAACAAATCGGTCCCGACTGAAGCTACATGTAGTCCAATCTTTGACCCACAGTCCGTAATATAATTTTTGGGGTTGGTACGTCCTGTAGGACGTACCAACCCCAAAAATGATATTACTGACTGCGGGTCCAAGTTTGAACTAGATTGAAGCCGATGAATTAAAATGAATTTACCAAAGAACGTTCCTGCATATGTTTCCTTTCTGCAATAAGTTTGACTGTTTCTCGAAATTTGAACATTGAGATCTATGCATTCCCTCGTCAGTTGGTAAAATTGGATCTTAGTCTGAAGTTCCGAACTTTGAGAAGTGATCTGATGTTCTGACTTTCGTCATAATTTTGTCACTTCCGCGCTTTGGGTTTTCCAATGGGTGCATTCGTGTGTACAAGACTGGAGAAATTCAGAAGAATCTATTCTTCTCGAGTAACTGTGAGTGTTCTTTCTTACACAGTCAGTGATAGTCGTACAGTCTTCCGGATATGAATGTTAACTATGGTTAGATATTTAAAGTTATTCACCTTCATTGATCATTCACCTCACAAAACAATGCAATTTAGCCCCGACGTGTAGTAGACGTGTACCACCTTGAAAATGAACGACGATCGACTAAAAATACAAAAACGTCGACTACTTCAATTGTCGACGGTTAGTCGACTAATCGAATAATCGCGACAGCCCTAATCTCGACCCTACAATATGTAATGAAAAATATAAAAATTTATACCAAAGTCCTCGTGGCTAACAATACTCGCCATTGGAGGAGATTTACAGGAAAGTTATCACCATTTAACTTCCTAACGCCGTCAGTGAATTTAACACTAAAAATAAGAAAACGGTGTTTTCAACAATATTTGATGTTCTGTAACTTTTTATATCACATGAAACATCGTTAATTTCGACGTAACAACCCATGTCTTATTTCCTGATTATCAACTAGTGTCCCACAGCAGCGCGTGGTCCCATAGCAGCAGCAGCATTGTATTCTTGTGCGTAGTTCACATGACGTCAATTACAACAGGTGCAAGTAAAGCGTATTCGTGACGTCATGGTGTGAAGCGTCTGAGCCAACGAACTGATTGTCGGTTGTTTTGGGAGAAGTAAGCGACAATGAATTAAATAAAAAGTGTAAAAAACATTCGAAAATTCATGTGATATACAGAATCTTTAACTCTTTAAAGGCTCGTTGTGAATCAAATTCATCAAACTCGTTTCAAAAAATCTTATATCCAAACATCACCCGTTTGAGATCCTCTACATCTCTTCATTATATAAACCGTGTGCCTGTCGTGACATATAAGACAGACACTGTGCTTTCCGTCAGTATGAAACTACAGGAGATGAGATTTCCTGGGAAGAATAAAAACTTGCAAATTACTGTAAAAACGCATTCGCTGAACAGAGAGCTAGACTTGATATTACTGTCGATAGGTCTGATACTGATAGATATTACTGTTGGTAGGTCTGATACTGATAGATATTACTGTCGATAGGTCTGATACTGATAGATATTACTGTTGATAGGTCTGATACTGATAGATATTACTGTTGGTAGGTCTGATACTGATAGATATTACTGTTGGTAGGTCTGATACTGATAGATATTATTGTTGGTAGGTCTGATACTGATAGATATTACTGTTGGTAGGTCTGATACTGATAGATATTACTGTTGATAGGTCTGATACTGATAGATATTACTGTTGGTAGGTCTGATATTGATAGATATTACTGTTGGTAGGTCTGATACTGATAGATATTACTGTTGGTAGGTCTGATACTGATAGATATTACTGTTGGTAGGTCTGATACTGATAGATATTACTGTTGGTAGGTCTGATACTGATAGATATTACTGTTGATAGGTCTGATACTGATAGATATTACTGTTGGTAGGTCTGATACTGATAGATATTACTGTTGATAGGTCTGATACTGATAGATATTACTGTTGATAGGTCTGATACTGATAGATATTACTGTTGGTAGGTCTGATACTGATAGATATTACTGTTGGTAGGTCTGATACTGATAGATATTACTGTTGGTAGGTCTGATACTGATAGATATTACTGTTGGTAGGTCTGATACTGATAGATATTACTGTTGGTAGGTCTGATACTGATAGATATTACTGCTGGTAGGTCTGATACTGATAGATATTACTGTTGATAGGTCTGATACTGATAGATATTACTGTTGGTAGGTCTGATACTGATAGATATTACTGTTGGTAGGTCTGATACTGATAGATATTACTGTTGGTAGATCTGATACTGATAGATATTACTGTTGGTAGGTCTGATACTGATAGATATTACTGTTGGTAGGTCTGATACTGATAGATATTACTGTTGATAGGTCTGATACTGATAGATATTACTGTTGGTAGGTCTGATACTGATAGATATTACTGTTGGTAGGTCTGATACTGATAGATATTACTGTTGGTAGGTCTGATACTGATAGATATTACTGTTGGTAGGTCTGATACTGATAAGATATTACTGTTGGTAGGTCTGATACTGATAGATATTACTGCTGGTAGGTCTGATACTGATAGATATTACTGTTGATAGGTCTGATACTGATAGATATTACTGATGGTAGGTCTGATACTGATAGGTATTCTTAATGACGGATTATCTGTGAACTAGTTGCTTCTGCAATAAAAAAAACATGTTTCCTTTTGTTACTTTTAATAAACGAAAACAACAGTCAGTTCTCGGAGCTGTCTGTTGTTTTCGTTTTTTAAAAGTAACAAAAGGCAACTTGGCTGCATTTTCTATTGAGGTCAGCAGTAAGAGAAGGATGGATCGTTCCAATTCAGATGCACCTCGTAGTGGTCCTCGGAAGTGACATCGTAGTCACGTAGAAATCGAGGATTCTGGGAAAAGTCGAACCATCAAAAGTACTCTTATACAAAGGAATGCGCCTTGTAGCACTACGTGTTACTCTCATAAGTACGTTTTCTGGGGAAATCGAGTCCGTTTCGGTGGTTTGGGTGGGTTTTGGTGTTTGGGGAGATTGTCGGGTCTGATTGGGTAAATAAATTTACCTTTATTCAATCGAATACACCCACAGAACATACACTCGTCCTATTAGAGGGTTTTAGGTCACATAGAAACCACATGCCACCATAGAAACCAAGATGGCGGCTTCCAGAAAACAAAATGGACGACGGAAACACATATCATTCTAATAACACGTGCTGCGTATGCACACTGACACCATGTATCACTATGATGATGACGTCTCAAGATAGTCGCTCACGCGGGCTACCATGACAACCAAACATGACGTAATTACGTAAGGTGATTATGACGACACTTCCTATGTCCATCGTGAGGTCCATCTGAATCGGGTTGGATTATCCCTCTCCTACTACTGATATCATAGGTATTTCCTCAACAATTACTTACTTCTTAATTGGATCTTCGTCGCTTGTCTAATAATTTAAAGGGAGATAACTTTATCGAAAAGGGATTTTCACGACCAGATAAGTCGGGGTGACACGAAATTGCGGTGCCAGTTATTCAGAAGCTGTTGTTTATTCACCCTTTACCCAACGTATCGCCAGAACCGGCCAGAGCTATTCACAAAAATCGCCAAATTAATTAGGCTTTTCCCTCTGGAAAACACTATTGTTTTCCTACGGATTATTTTTTTTTTTTTGGCGGGGGGGGGGGGGGGGGGGGGGTTTTCCACACATTTTGTCCGTACGATTCAGAAGCCATTTTCGGACCGATTTTCACAAAATTTTGTACACGCATAGAGGGGCAAACAATCTAAAAATGTACCGAAGCGGAATTTTCGATTTAACCCTTATTACGCCAGAATTGTTAAAAAACTGTCAAAATTGGGGTTTATCGGCACTTTCTCGAAACACGTCTTGTAGATTTTTTTTAAACATCCATCATTGATAGACCTGTCTGTGACACGACCTTTGATACACAACATATCAGGCGATGCATATGGTAATCCTTCACAGACTGCCAAACATCGCAATTTTGATGAAACGGGCCGGTTTCATGCCCCCAGAGCACCCAAACGATACACGAGATATAAACATAATTTCCTTTATTGGAAGTAGAATTCACCGGAGATAATTTTTGTAAGTAATAACGGTGTTCAAAAAAACCAAGCGTTAACCCGTTTTGGGCTGGTTAAACAGCAATACCCCCATAAAGTTCAAAAATTCATGTTTTCCGTGGATTTCTCAAAACGAGTCCTGTAGATTTTCAAGAAAAAATTGTCACTCCCAGGCCTTGATGTGACAATAGAAGTTGCATGGACAAAATACTGCGGTGAGCATTTGTTAACCCTCCACGGGCTGCTAAAAGTCAAAATTGTGATAAAATGGGCTGTTTTTGGACGCCAACAGCACCCAACGGGTACGCCACAAAGAAAAGTACTTTCTTTTATCGAGCGCACAATCTATATGGAAACATTTTTGTAAGTAGTAGGGGTATTCAAAAAACGAAGTCTTAACACATTTTGGGCAGGCTAAAGAGAGAGACCCCTTCAAATCTAAAAATTCCCATTTCTGTGGATTTCTCTAAATACATTCTGTAGGTTTTCAAGAAAAATTGACTACTTGCAGGTCGTTGTGTGACATTACAAGTTGCATGGACAAAATATTCCTGTAAGCATTTGTTAACCCTATGCAGGTTCTCAAACATCAAAATGTTGATAAAATGGGCTGTGTTTGCGTACCCACAGCACCCAAAGTTGAGAGGAGAGATCAAAATAAGTGGAAGTAGAATTCACTGAGAATTATTTTTGGAAGTAATAAGAGTATTCAAAAAACAACACTAAACCCGTTTTGGGCTGGATAAACAATTATACCCATCAAAAGCTTAAAATTCATGTTCTCCCTGGATTTCTCTGAAAACATCTTGTTGATTTTAAAGAAAAAATGACCATTCACAGTTCTTGGTGTGACATTACCAGTTGCATGAATAAATATTCCTGTTAGCACTTGTTAACACACTACAGGCTGCCAGACGTCAATATTTTGAATAGATTTGAGATACAATGGACCATTTTCAAATAGACACAGAACTCAGTGGGTATGTGTCAAAGAAACATAACTCCTTTTGTCGGTCATTGACTTGTTGGACGACGATATTGACATTAACCCACTCCACCGTTAATGATGGTTTTTACCTAAACATTTTTTTTTATCAAACTGTGTCATTTGAGACTACTATTCTCACCTTTCTCATAACATCAATGAAGCAACTTCAGTGAGATAGTTAAAAACAATTTATCAGATGCCGTGGGGTCATGACAAATCATGGAATCTCATCGAGGAAAGCCATGATTCTCCAGAATCATAAAGTCTAGTTTTCATTATTTTTTTATCTCAAAAACATAGGTTATGACCTCTGGTTGGAACGAGCTCGTCGAGCTCGTTCCAATGAGGGGCATAACCTATGTTTTTGAGACAAAAAATGAAAGAAATTGGTTATTCAAATATGTTATTTGCAAGTGTCGACTGCTTTTCATGTTAGGTAAAGGGTTAATAGAAGTTACTCTTCTCCCACTCCTCCAGCCGACACTCCCACACCATACAAACTTTTAGCACGTTCATGAATCTCAGAAGATTAAGGAAATGGCTTTCCTATGGATACACTTTTTTTAATTTGTTTCCTTCCATATCTTATCATGGAAGGAGCAATGACTTTTTAAATCCTGTCCACTCCACGCCCTCCCCGGCATCTTCTGATGTTAACTCTTTAAAATGCATAAGAAGACATGTCCTATGTTTTTGTAGTAGTTTTCTGAGTTACAACTCCACCCACCAAGTATTCATTAGTAATTCCTCCGAATTTTATTCTGTCTATTAATTAATACTTTAAAAGCTATAAAGCTCGATCATTTAGAAGCATACCGGAAGTAACATCATCCGTATATAGTTGTAGTCTTGTCTGGTTTGCATTTTACACTTTACATATACAAAAATACGGCTGCTCAGTTTTCGAACCCTTGTTTCAATAAAAGTATATTTCCACAATATTTACATCATTTAAGGACTCTGTCTTAAGCGGACGTTCTGCCGTCATTTAGGGACTATATCTTGAGCGGACGTTGTGCCGTCATCTAGGGACTTTATCTTTAGCGGACGTTATTCCGTCATTTAGGGACTATATCTTGAGCGGACGTTGTGCCGTCGTTTAGGAAATATATCTTGAGCGGACGCTGTGCCGGCATTTAGGAACTATATCTTGAACGGACGATGTGCCGTCATGTAGGGACTATATCTTGAGCGGACGTTTTGACGTCATTTAAGGACTATATCTTGAGCGGACATTGTGCCGTCATTTAGGGACTATATCTTGAGTGGAAGTTTTGCCGTCATTTAGGGACTATATCTTGAGTGGTCATTATGCCACATAATGCCTTGAACAAGGTAAACTATTTCAGGGCGTTATAGAAAATTCGTTTTCTTTTTGCTAAACCAGTTAGGCATTTTTGAGCGGGTTTTGTATTAAGTGACAGATAGACTTTTCAACCGATCCAAAGTTTTAGTGACATTTACAAAATTCGTTCAGTAGATTAGTACCTCGCCTGAACCTCACTTCGTTGTCTTTGGGTACCTGTAGAAGATCCTCGATTTAATGTATAGGCATTGAATCCACAAAATATTTTCCTAGTGAAGATTATTACAGAGGATTAATTAGTATTAAGACACACAGGATTAGATGCTTTACCCCTTTGTGCGTCATCCACAACTTACAGCATACTTCCCCTTGGCCTACAGTCAAAAAATCTGGCACATATATTGGGCGTTGCTCCTTCTCGAAAGGCCCGTTTTTAGACTATTCATCCCCTGAGTTCCAATGTGTTCTATGTGCCTACTGGCACATAGAACACATTGGAACTCAGAGGACGTATTTAATTGTGAAGCTCTTTTCAAAACATTGTCGATTTTTATAATATTTTATTTTCTGAAATTAAAAAAAATATATATTTAAAAATGTGTTGCGGTCAGTTATTAATAGAAATAGCCACAATGTCATGGGGAGGTGTAAATAGTTTTTTCGAAAATAGGTCTAGTGCTTAGTATATTTGCATTTTCATTCTTATCCAAAACAACTTAGAATTTACGTCTTTTTTAGAATCCAATAATATCAACTTATCTATTGAGATATCATCCTCAACGTTTTGGGAACAGGATTCTCCGATTAAAAAACATATCTAAAATGTGATTCCTTCTTGAACATACTCAATGTTGGAGATCGACTTCATCTGCGATGTCATGAGAAGGATGGTGAATGGTCAAAAAATTTAAGTTCGCCCGATTTTCATGAAATTTTAGTATCTTGTACAGCTAATACAAATAGCAGACACATGTGTATTTTATTATTTTTTTTACATTTTGAGGTTTTTACGTCATTTGACGTTTTCGGGTTTTTAATACTTTTTAGCCAAAAACACGACATTTAGGACACCAGTAACTTCTTACTTACGCTACAGATATAAAACTGTATTTGCTACATGCCTACCGTACCAATCGGTTATAATTTCGTTGTTGATGACGTCATAATTTTGAGGTTTTGACGTAAGAACATTTTTGTTGAACACTTTCGATTTCTCATATATACAAGAGATCTTTAGCTCTAAATTGTTGAATATATAATCTCCGGTAAAACCATATTCAAAAACGCATTCATTAATTAAAATTTTCCTGATGATGACTTTTATTACCTGGGAAACGCATGCGTGGATACAATTGCTCACACGTGGAATTTGACCAGTCCACAGCGACAGAACTGTACAACTGAAGGGGAGCAGCCTCGTGGTTTGATCTTGCTATATCCAAAATTCCCGAATTTACAGACATAAAAAGATGAAATATACCGAAAAAAGTTTCAAATTTTACTGCATAAAGTTGAAATCCAGGAGACGTTTTAATACATTTTATTTCAAGTGATATTTTATTACGTTTAATTCTAAATACAAAGGTGAAATATTTTTAAAAATCTTACTTCAAATTCCGGAGATATAACAAAAATCTTACTTCAAATTCCAGAAATATAACAAAAGTCTTACTTGAAATTCCAGAGATCTAACAAAAATCTTACTTCAAATTCCAGAGATATAACAAAAATCTTACTTCAAATTCCGGAGATATAACAAAAACCTTACTTCAAATTCCGTAGGTATAACAAAAATCTTACTTCAAATTCCAGAGATATAACAAAAATCTTACTTCAAATTCCGGAGATATAACAAAAATCTTACTTCAAATTCCAGAGATATAACAAAAATCTTACTTCAAATTCCAGAGATATAACAAAAATCTTACTTCAAATTCCAGAGATATAACGAAAATCTTACTTCAAATTCCACAGATATAACAAAAATCTTACTTCAAATTCCGGAGATATAACAAAAATCTTACTTCAAATTCCAGATATATAACAAAAATCTTACTTCAAATTCCAGATATATAACAAAAATCTTACTTCAAATTCCAGAGATATGACAAAAATCTTACTTCAAATTCAAGAGATATAACAAAAATCTTACTTCAAATTCCGGAGATATAACAAAAATCTTACTTCAAATTCCGGAGATACAACAAAAATCTTACTTCAAATTCCGGAGATATAACAAAAATCTTACTTCAAATTCCAGAGATATAACAAAAATCTTACTTCAAATTCTAGAGATATAACAAAAATCTTACTTCAAATTCCGGAGATATAACAAAAATCTTACTTCAAATTCCAGAGATATAACAAAAATCTTACTTCAAATTCCGGAGATATAACAAAAATCTTACTTCAAATTCCAGAGATATAACAAAAATCTTACTTCAAATTCCAGAGATATAACAAAAATCTTACTTCAAATTCTGGAGATATAACAAAAATCTTACTTCAAATTCCAGAGATATAACAAAAATCTTAGTTCAAATTCCGGAGATATAACAAAATCTTACTTCAAATTCCGGAGATACAACAAAAATCTTACTTCAAATTCCAGAGATATAACAAAAATCTTACTTCAAATTCCAGAGATATAACAAAAATCTTACTTCAAATTCCGGAGATATAACAAAAATCTTACTTCAAATTCCAGAGATATAACAAAAATCTTACTTCAAATTCCAGAGATATAACAAAAATCTTACTTCAAATTCCAGAGATATAACAAAAATCTTACTTCAAATTCCGGAGATATAACAAAAATCTTACTTCAAAAATCTTACTTCAATTTCCGGAGATATAACAAAAATCTTACTTCAAATTCCAGAGATATAACAAAAATCTTACTTCAAATTCCAGATATATAACAAAAATCTTACTTCAAATTCCGGAGATATAACAAAAATCTTACTTCAAATTAAGGAGATATAACAAAACTCTTACTTCAAATTCCAGAGATATAACAAAAATCTTACTTCAAATTCCGGAGATATAACAAAAGTCTTACTTCAAATTCCAGAGATATAACAAAAATCTTACTTCAAATTCCAGAGATATAACAAAAATCTTACTTCAAATTCCGGAGATATAACAAAAATCTTACTTCAAATTCCAGAGATATAACAAAAATCTTACTTTAAATTTCAGAGATATAACAAAAATCTTACTTCAAATTCCGGAGATATAACAAAAATCTTACTTCAAATTCCAGAGATATAACAAAAATCTTACTTCAAATTCTAGAGATATAACAAAAATCTTACTTCAAATTCCGGAGATATAACAAAAATCTTACTTCAAATTCCGGAGATATAACAAAAATCTTACTTCAAATTCCGGAGATATAACAAAAATCTTACTTCAAATTCCGGAGTTATAACAAAAATCTTACTTCAAATTCCAGAGATATAACAAAAATCTTACTTCAAATTCCGGAGATATAACAAAAATCTTACTTCAAATTCCGGAGATATAACAAAAATCTTACTTCAAATTCCAGAGATATAACAAAAATCTTACTTCAAATTCCAGAGATATAACAAAAATCTTACTTCAAATTCCAGAGATATAACAAAAATCTTAGTTCAAATTCCAGAGATATAACAAAAATCTTACTTCAAATTCCGGAGATATAACAAAAATCTTACTTCAAATTCCAGAGATATAACAAAAATCTTACTTCAAATTCCAGAGATATAACAAAAATCTTACTTCAAATTCCGGAGATATAACAAAAATCTTACTTCAAATTCCAGAGATATAACAAAAATCTTACTTCAAATTCCGGAGATATAACAAAAACCTTACTTCAAATTCCAGAGATATAACAAAAATCTTACTTCAAATTCCGGAGATATAACAAAAATCTTACTTCAAATTCCAGAGATATAACAAAAATCTTACTTCAAATTCCGGAGATATAACAAAAACCTTACTTCAAATTCCAGAGATATAACAAAAATCTTACTTCAAATTCCGGAGATATAACAAAAAACTTACTTCAAATTCCAGAGATATAACAAAAATCTTACTTCAAATTCCAGAGATATAACAAAAATCTTACTTCAAATTCCGGAGATATAACAAAAATCTTTCTTCAAATTCCAGAGATATAACGAAAATCTTACTTCAAATTCCACAGATATAACAAAAATCTTACTTCAAATTCCGGAGATATAACAAAAATCTTACTTCAAATTCCAGAGATATAACAAAAATCTTACTTCAAATTCCAGAGATATAACAAAAATCTTACTTCAAATTCCAGAGATATAACAAAAATCTTACTTCAAATTCCGGAGATATAACAAAAATCTTACTTCAAATTCCAGAGATATAACAAAAATCTTACTTCAAATTCCGGAGATATAACAAAAACCTTACTTCAAATTCCAGAGATATAACAAAAATCTTACCTCAAATTCCGGAGATATAACAAAAAACTTACTTCAAATTCCAGAGATATAACAAAAATCTTACTTCAAATTCCAGAGATATAACAAAAATCTTACTTCAAATTCCGGAGATATAACAAAAATCTTTCTTCAAATTCCAGAGATATAACGAAAATCTTACTTCAAATTCCACAGATATAACAAAAATCTTACTTCAAATTCCGGAGATATAACAAAAATCTTACTTCAAATTCCAGAGATATAACAAAAATCTTACTTCAAATTCCAGATATATAACAAAAATCTTACTTCAAATTCCGGAGATATAACAAAAATCTTACTTCAAATTAAGGAGATATAACAAAACTCTTACTTCAAATTCCAGAGATATAACAAAAATCTTACTTCAAATTCCGGAGATATAACAAAAGTCTTACTTCAAATTCCAGAGATATAACAAAAATCTTACTTCAAATTCCGGAGATATAACAAAAATCTTACTTCAAATTCCAGAGATATAACAAAAATCTTACTTTAAATTTCAGAGATATAACAAAAATCTTACTTCAAATTCCGGAGATATAACAAAAATCTTACTTCAAATTCCAGAGATATAACAAAAATCTTACTTCAAATTCTAGAGATATAACAAAAATCTTACTTCAAATTCCGGAGATATAACAAAAATCTTACTTCAAATTCCGGAGATATAACAAAAATCTTACTTCAAATTCCGGAGATATAACAAAAATCTTACTTCAAATTCCGGAGATATAACAAAAATCTTACTTCAAATTCCAGAGATATAACAAAAATCTTACTTCAAATTCCGGAGATATAACAAAAATCTTACTTCAAATTCCAGAGATATAACAAAAATCTTAGTTCAAATTCCAGAGATATAACAAAAATCTTACTTCAAATTCCGGAGATATAACAAAAATCTAACTTCAAATTCCAGAGATATAACAAAAATCTTACTTCAAATTCCAGAGATATAACAAAAATCTTACTTCAAATTCCGGAGATATAACAAAAATCTTACTTCAAATTCCAGAGATATAACAAAAATCTTACTTCAAATTCCAGAGATATAACAAAAATCTTACTTCAAATTCCAGAGATATAACAAAAATCTTACTTCAAATTCCGGAGATATAACAAAAATCTTACTTCAAATTCCAGAGATATAACAAAAATCTTACTTCAAATTCCGGAGATATAACAAAAACCTTACTTCAAATTCCAGAGATATAACAAAAATCTTACTTCAAATTCCGGAGATATAACAAAAAACTTACTTCAAATTCCAGAGATATAACAAAAATCTTACTTCAAATTCCAGAGATATAACAAAAATCTTACTTCAAATTCCGGACATATAACAAAAATCTTTCTTCAAATTCCAGAGATATAACGAAAATCTTACTTCAAATTCCACAGATATAACAAAAATCTTACTTCAAATTCCGGAGATATAACAAAAATCTTACTTCAAATTCCAGAGATATAACAAAAATCTTACTTCAAATTCCAGATATATAACAAAAATCTTACTTCAAATTCCGGAGATATAACAAAAATCTTACTTCAAATTCCAGAGATATAACAAAAATCTTACTTCAAATTCCAGAGATATAACAAAAATCTCACTTCAAATTCCGGAGATATAACAAAAATCTTACTTCAAATTAAGGAGATATAACAAAACTCTTACTTCAAATTCCAGAGATATAACAAAAATCTTACTTCAAATTCCAGAGATATAACACAAATCTTACTTCAAATTCCAGAGATATAACAAAAATCTTACTTCAAATTCCAGAGATATAACAAAAATCTTACTTCAAATTCCGGAGATATAACAAAAATCTTACTTCAAATTCCAGAGATATAACAAAAATCTTACTTCAAATTCCAGAGATATAACAAAAATCTTACTTCAAATTCCGGAGATATAACAAAAGTCTTACTTCAAATTCCAGAGATATAACAAAAATCTTACTTCAAATTCCAGAGATATAACAAAAATCTTACTTCAAATTCCGGAGATATAACAAAAATCTTACTTCAAATTCCAGAGATATAACAAAAATCTTACTTTAAATTTCAGAGATATAACAAAAATCTTACTTC
Source organism: Pictodentalium vernedei (assembly GCA_031216915.1). NCBI lineage: Eukaryota > Metazoa > Mollusca > Scaphopoda > Dentaliida > Dentaliidae > Pictodentalium > Pictodentalium vernedei. Next base: position 3,504,310 of record CM062294.1, on the reverse strand, counting down.
AAATTCCGGAGATATAACAAAAATCTTACTTCAAATTCCAGAGATATAACAAAAATCTTAATTCAAATTCTAGAGATATAACAAAAATCTTACTTCAAATTCCGGAGATATAACAAAAATCTTACTTCAAATTCCGGAGATATAACAAAAATCTTACTTCAAATTCCAGAGATATAACAAAAATCTTACTTCAAATTCCGGAGTTATAACAAAAATCTTACTTCAAATTCCAGAGATATAACAAAAATCTTACTTCAAATTCCGGAGATATAACAAAAATCTTACTTCAAATTCCGGAGATATAACAAAAATCTTACTTCAAATTCTAGAGATATAACAAAAATCTTACTTCAAATTCCGGAGATATAACAAAAATCTTACTTCAAATTCCGGAGATATAACAAAAATCTTACTTCAAATTCCAGAGATATAACAAAACTCTTACTTCAAATTCCAGAGATATAACAAAAATCTTACTTCAAATTCCGGAGATATAACAAAAATACCGTCGGGTGTATTATTTTAGGATTTCGGTCATTTTGGACAATTTAATTAAAAAGTCCAATTTAAGTACCCAAAGACCTTCGTAGTTAATTAAAAGAGACAAAAATTTAAAACTTCAAATCCTGCCCCTTGATCATGTAAAATTATCAACAATTTCTTTACATTTTTCACTCTCGATCTGCGATACGTGTTGTTCTTAATCATTCATAATTAACCCCATTTTAAGGCTCCTTCTTCTAAAATGTTCGAAATATAATATTTAACCCTTTACCCAACGCAGACGATATCAAAATTTATTATTTTAAATATCATTTTTTCAAATTTTTCAAAAAATTTCAACAAAACCATATCATGTGACCCCTCGAGCTCGTTCCAACGAGGGGTCACATGATATGGTTTTGTTGAAATTTTTTGAAAAATAATATTTTTTCAAATGCTGAATTTACATATTACGCGGGCAGATGCGGTCGATTCGTTGGGTAAAGGGTTAATATTCGGGGTCCCATAGTGATCTCAAATATCAACTCAGGGATCCGATTTGAACAAACTAGAATCTGACACCCCTTGAGATGTTATGTACCAAATATGAAAGGATTCTGATTGGTGTCTCTGAATACCCCAATATTTTATTATGTTAACCCTTTACCCAACGCAGACGATATCAAAATTTATTATTTTAAATATCATTTTTTTCAAATTTTTCAAAAAATTTCAACAAAACCATGCTGAATTTACATATTATGCGGGCGATTCGTTGGGTAAAGGGTTAATCCTTTTACTGTCACGCCCACTTTAGCCCTATATGGAGGTCTTCTATGTACGCCGTTATACGAGGAAGTTTAATAGTGCACACCCACGCAGTGGCGTGTGCGCACATAGGTAACACAGGTACGTATCCATGATTTTATAATTTTTCTATATACCATGCAACAGAGTTTGGGGTGTCATCTGGCAGCGTGGCTCTCCCACTGGCAAAAAATCCAGAATCATTGTAACGGATATTTAATTGTTTCTGGTTTTTCAAAGGGCATTATGTTAAATATATTCCCGCAGAATGCTGGAAACTATGAGAAATAATTAAGTAATGAAGTGACTTTTGAAGTTAGGTTGTTGTTGGAGAGTTAGGTATTGTTTGAAAGTTCGAAGTGCCAATGCCGTCCGTTGCCGGTTTCGTCAGATTTGAAGCCCAGTTACAATTTTAATTGAGAACGTACACTTCACAAATTGTTGACAACGAATAAAAAAATATAAAACAAGTGATTTATTGATACTTTTTCATTTGTGGGGAACTTAGCGCGATTTCCTTAGAAACAGCCGGAGTTTGGATGAATTCAAGTTATGTTGACGTTCGGTCTGGGGAAATCTTGTTCTCAAAACACTGACGGGCATGCAGTCTTGTAGTAAAATTTTACAGAAACAGACATGCACGCGAACAGCGATATTCATTTATTTCCTAGATTTTTCTTCACAAGTTCACTGGCTCCAGTCTATGAACTATTTTTTCCAGTGATACAATACAATTTCAGTTTAAGACTTTCAGAATTACAGTGTAGCGGCCAGCCAATTTTGAGATCCGACGTGTTCTCCTAAAGGCTAAATACCAGAACCACTCAGAACTTCCATTCTCTGTGTTTTAGTAAACAATGTTTTAATTCCTGGATGCATTAGGCTTTGCAAGCAGAATAGAACTGAATTCCTCTTCAAACTAGTCAACGTCGCCCTCCTCGTCTGACCAACATCTGGAGGTGGGAATTCTGATATTTAGTATGTTTAAAAACTTTTAAATTAAAAAGCCTAAATACCAACCTCCCCAGAACCGACCTCTAAATAACATTTGCACACTGATTCCAGAGAAAATATTTCATTTCTACTAATTCTAACTTGTTTTAGCATTTAAAAGGAAAGTGAAATTGAATTTATTACAAAATGTGAATGCATTTCTGTCTGTCTGTCCATCCATCCATCCATCCATCAGTGAGTTGGACAACTCATAGCCTGGACGATTCGTACCTCTGGCAATTGGTACCTTTTGCTGGACAATTTGTATCCCGATGTCTGGACAATTCGTACCTTTTCCCAGGACAATTTGTACCTTCTGTCTGGACGATTCGTACCCCTCCTCTGGGCAGTATCCGACAGTTCGTACCCCCTCTGGACAATTTGTATCCTCTTCTGCAAATTCCTACCCTGCTTAATTAATCCCCTCTGAAAACTTATACATGGAGATGGGGTTGGGAGAGGATTATAAACTTGGAGAAAGGATAAAAAAGGTGATGTCATTTCTATTATTTCAAAAAGACACAGAATATCAAATTTCATGACTTTATAAAGTAAAAAGCAAGTAGACACTTAAAATCCATCAATGAGAAATTATAAAAAAAAACTCACATGTTTATCTGACTTCCAAATTCCCTGCGACTGTTGTTACTCGACTTGTTGACAGACCGGTTAAGATTTTAGTCAAGATTACAGTAGCCATTGTCAATTCATCCCACGTAAATTAAATTTATATCCTTATTGTCCAAGACAAATTATCGTATTGTTCACTATTCCTGCTCAAAATGTATTAAAGTTCGTGTTATAGCCTTTAACAGGGGTACAGAATCCATACGAATTCAAGTGAATATCGACAGGCAATTTGTTTTGGATTTCGATTTGGTGACCTAGAAACTTGCTCGCGCAACGTCATTGATTCGAAATGACGTCACTCATAGACGCTTTCATATTCTGTTTACATTGTTCTTTAGTTTGAACTGTATGTGAGTCATTTCCATGTCATACTTTAACCCATCGGGTTATTTAATCAATAGTCAGGCAGTATTGTTCACGTTAAGAAAATAAATTAGAAAGTTTCTTTTAATGGTCGGACAGTCATTACTACATGAGTTTCTTCAGAAACAATATAAACTCTGATACAAAAGACTGCGAACATCCACTTTACAACATCAAAATAAATGACCCATCGCACCGAAACGGGCCCATGTACTGTATCCCCAGAAATATGAATGGTTCCATTCTTACATTAAAAAAGTGCCAAAATCTGTATCCCACACGTGTGCAATAAAAGCCCGTGGAAGTTTATTTTTATCACACATCCTAGAATGCCGTGGACAAACCTTAATTTTAAATGAGTGTGTAATAAATGTTCTGTTATGTTCGGACCCGAAGTTGATAATACTAGAGATCGCTTTTTCACTTATGCTGTTAAGCGATGGTTCACCCACTGAAGTTTCATTTCTATTCATAAATCTTGTTTTGCTTGGTTGTTTCATGCATATGTTTATGTTTGTATTACTATCACTCCGTCAACTTTTCATTTTCATTTCACTCAGCCAAAACATGATCCAAAAACATTTAAATAGTTAATACATGAGACAGTTTAGCACACTTACTTGAGACAACTTGTACCAAAAAGGAGACAATTCATACCTTTTACTGGGACAATTCGTACCTTTTGTCTAGACAATTTGTACCCTCTAATTGTGGTATGAAATTTTGAACCGTCCATCACAGATAGCGATTGTTTGCTTTTCATTTGCCCGGTTGTACATGTACATTTTCAGTAGCTGGCTTCTGACTATTTTTCACACTATAACCCCCTCCACCTTACACACACACACACATACACAACTATATTAAACATTAAAGAACACTATCTTTTTGAAGCAAATATCTGATTCATCCTCTCTGGAAAACATACATGTACATTATACTTTCCTTAATTTTACTCTTTTTATCAAAATGGGTCATGAGTGTCTGTAGGGATTAAATCCAAGGTTGTGAAAGTGTCTTTATGGGTACTTGCAGCATAAGCACCACACTACAGAATGAATATTTGATGGTTTTAGGCATTTTAATGGTGCTATGAGGTGCCACATGAGCTGCACTGTCATGCTGTTAGAAAAAATCAATGTGTAATGTTTTGTCAGAGACATACCAATGACTCGAGATGCCTTAATTAAGAAATCTGAGTGATTTTTAAAAAAAGATTGTTTACAAAAATTGCAAAATATTCATCAAAGACAATGTGAAATATCTTAAGAAGCCAGAATGTGATTTAAAAACTATCAGAAATGTGAAATTTAATATCATAAGAGGTTTGTTTTGTGTCAACATCAATTAATTTATGAATTATATCATAGTTTGAAAGTGGGTATGCTGGGGGTCTAGGGGACACATTCAGGGCTATATTGTACCACATCAATATGTAGAAGAAAATTTGACATCATTTGTTAGGGTAAAATGGCACTGTCTATTGATATTGGTGATTTATATAGCTGCAACCCCAGTTTTTAAAACAAAATTGACATTCATTTTGTTTTGTGTGGAGTGGAGGGTGGAAGGGGTGAACGCCACTCTTTCTCTTGCAGTATGGTTAAATGCGACAGACTTTTCCCCAAACTATTGTCTGCTGATGCAGATTTTAGTTTTATTTTGGGATTGGGGTAGTTTACAAAGAAAGCAGTGAATTCGCATGAATTTTATCAAATGAAAGAGATAAAATGTATCTTTGGAATGATTAGAATGTAGGTTAACCCCCCCCCCCCCCCCCTGCAAAAAATTCCCCCAATCATTTTTACACACTTAGCAAAAATCCCTCCCCCAGCTTTTGAGGGTAGTACCACAATCTCCCACATTATTTTAAGAGCAGTTTTAAGAGCAGTACAAAAATCCTCCTCCAGGCTTTTTACACCAAAAGGTTAAAAGGCAGTCCAAGAGGATTGAAAAACTTATGTATTTAATTTGTAAATTACATAAACACTCATTTACAAGAAAACATGCCTCAATAACTATTTATCAAGACAGTTATTTAGTTATTTATTGGAGTTTAAGGACACTTTCAACAGCCAGTGTCATCTTGTGTCGGACAGTTTTATGGGTGGAGGAAGCTAAAGTGCACTGAGAGAACCCTGGGCAACAGTGAGCAACTGCCCCACATGCTAACTCCACACAAGTAAGGTTAGCATTGATTGAAGCGAAATTATGGAGGGAGGACTTTCTGTTCACCTGAAAAAAACATGGGGGGGTGATTTTTGCACATTGTTTGAAAATGATTGGGGGGGGGGGGTATGTTTGTCATGGAAAAGTTTTGTAGGTTACCCTTTAGAAGGTTTGGGGTTGATTATAGGAAATACACACATGTAAATGTACATGTATTTTGTCTTCCAACACTGATTTAATTATTATTTTTTGGATATTACACGTATTTCACATTTAAATGTTCATTCGAGAACCACAGACCCAATAATACTGTTTTATTTTTTGAAAAGTTATATTTTTGTCACAGTCAGCAATAAAGGCGATATATTCCCCCAAAATAATGCAGTTAAATGCATCTTGAGCAAGTGTGGCATCCAAAACTGAGAAGCACACTATAACCTCTGGCAAATACCAAATACACATGTAACCACCTATTTTACCTATTAACACATTTAATTAACCCATGGTTTCCCCTCATAGTACTTGTTATAGAGGGAATTCCAATTATATTCCAATCCTCTCCCAAATCACCATCCAAACACTTAGCCAGAAAACCCATATTTCACTTGTATTCACTGGTATAATAGAAGTTTTCTCCATATTATGATAATCCTTTACCTGACATGAAAAGAAGATACCACTTTTGAATAACTAATTTGAAGTAATTTCTTTCCATTTTTTGCATCAAAAACATAGCTATGACCCCCCCCCCCCCCTCACTTGAATGAGCTCATTCCAATGAGGGGGTCATAAGCTATGTTTTTGATGCCCCCAAAAAAGCAAAAATAATTAACATTTAATGGCAATTTTGGTGAATTTTCAATAACTAATTTCTTTTCATTTTTTGCGTCAAAAACATAGCTATGCTCCCCCCCCCACACACACACACACACACACTGGAATGAGCTGAACGAGCTCATTCCAATGAGGAGTCATAAGCTATGTTTTTGATGCAAAATTGATGAACATTGAATGGCAGTTTTGGTGAATGGTGCTAACCTGTTTTGACCGTTACAATGAGTGAGTGATTAAAAATGTTAAAAAACAATTTCTTCATTCACAGAGTATTTTGGAACATAAATTCGGGGTAAGGGGTGGGTGGGGGGGGGCGTACAGTGGGAAAAGTAACAAAGTTACAAATGTGAATGAATGGCTTTTGTGCACAGCTACCAATATAATAGTCTGATACTAGTGTCGTCAGGGTAGCATGAAACTACATTAACACTTGACCCTCTACCACCCATATTGAACCCCTCAGCTGATGAGAAAGTTAACAGCATACACTCTCGGTTTCCTATGATTTGCTTCAGTACTGCAGCACTCAGGGTCCACTGAGTTTTTTCTCTGTTTGACAGCCCTGTGCTGGCTCTTCTCACTACATTTTTCATGTATGTCAGTCAGTATTCCTATGTACATGTAGACTGTCACTTTCAAAATATGTGAGTGCATGTTTGTCTGTCCATAATACCATTCCTATGTACATGTAGACTATCACTTTCAAGATATGTGATTGCAGGTCTGTCTGTCCATCATACAAAGTGTTGGTTTGCTTTTCATTTGCACAGTTCTACATTTTCAATAACTGGCAATTGACCCCCCCCCCCCCTCCCCCATACACACACATGCACAAACATATTAAACATTAAAGAGCACTACATTCCTGAAGCAAATATCTGAGTCATCCTCACTGGTTACTATGCATGCATGTATTTTCCATAATTTCACTCTTTTTATCAAATGGGTGCCTGTAGGGATTAAATCCAAAGTTGTAAACGAGCCCTTGTGGGTACATACCCTTGCGGGACATGCACATCACTACAGAAGCAATATCTGATGGTTTTAGGCATTTTAACAGTGTTATGAGATACCATAGGAGCAGTGCTCAACTGGTCATACTGTTGGAAAAAATCAGTGTTTAGTGTTTTGTCAGTGCCATACCAATGTCTCTAGGCATCTTAACTGAGAAAGGGAGGCTTTTTTCCACAAGAATGGCAAAATATTCATCAAACGCAATGTGAAATATCTTCAGAAGCCAGAATGTGATTTAAAGACAATCACAAATGGGAAATTTAATATCACAAAAGGTTTGTTTTGTGTCAACATCAATTAATTTATGAATTATATCATAGTTTTTATAAAAAGGAGACATACTAGGGGGACCCTTCAAGTCTATATTTTGCCACATCAGTATGTAGAAGAAAATTTGACATCAGTTGTTAGGAGAAAATGGTACTGTCTATTGATATTGGTGAATTATATGCAACCCCAATTTTTGAATCAAAATTGACATTCTTATTGTTTCATGGGGTTGGAACACCACTCTTTGTCTTGCTGTATGGTTAAATGAGACAAATGTTTCCTCAAAGTATTGCATGCTGATGCAGATTTTAGTTTTATTTTGGGATTAGGTTAGTTTTCAAAAAAGCTACATGAATTCCTTACCTCTCAGCTTACTCATTAGGTAACAGAGTAGAAAAATGTATTGGAGGCAACAGCAGTTTTTAAGCCATCTGACACATTTTGGACAGTTTTCTTTAAAAGAAGAAATTTCCCATGTTTTTAGCTCAGTGGAAGCCAAAAGTTGATTTCTCATGCAGAAATGACTCTTTTGTCACACGAAAGAGGTAAAATGTATCTTTGATAGGTTGGGGTTGATCAAGGAAATACATATTTTGGCTTGCGAACCTGATTTAATTATTATTTTGAAAGATTATTTCACATTTAAAAATTCATTGGGGTACCACACAGCTTACAATACTTTTTTATTGTTTTGAAAAGTTTCTTTTTGTCATCGTCAGCAATAAGGGCTATATATTGCAAGCAAATTCACGTCTTGAGCAAGTTTAGTCTCCAGGGACACACTACAGCCTCCAGCAAATGCCAAATAACAACCTATTTTACCCTACATGTATTAACAAATGTAATTAAACCATGGTTCCCCATCATAGTACCAGGGGCTAAGGGGGGTTCCAATCTTCCAACCCCCTTCCAAATCACCATTCAAACTCACAGCCAGAAAACCCATATTGCACTTTTATTTACTGGTATTTAGATGCCTGCCTGAATTATGCTGTTGAACCTTTGCTTAACATGAAAAGCTGATTACCCTTGCCCACAAACTTATTGACTTACTAACTTTTTGTGTCAAAAACTTTACTTTTTACACCATTGGAATGGCCTCATTGCAATGAAGGGTCATAAGCTATGTTTTTGACACAAACAACGAGAAAATAATGAACATGGAATGGCAATACTTGTGAATAGCACCAGCAGCTTTTGTCTGTTATATTTGGTAAAGGGTTAAAAAATGTTAGAAAATAATTTTTCATGGAAAGAGTATTTTTGAACACAAATTTGGGGATGGGGTACAGTGGGAAAAATAACACAATAAAGTTGCAAATGTGAATGAATGGCATTTTTGGAGACACGGTGGCGTTGTGTACTGAGGTGTACTGCACGTCGATGGTGCACTTGTCTTCAACCAATGCTAACCCTGCTTGTGTGGAGTTAGTATGTTGGGGAGCTGACAGTTGCTCGCCGTTGCTTCGGTGGTTCTCTCCTGGTACTCCGTCACGGTCATGATTAGCCATTGTGCATAAATATGTGATCTTAAACACCAATAAATAAATAAATAAATAAATGAATGGCATTTGTGCAAAGCTACCAATAAAGTAGTCTAGTACTAAATTTTCCCTTTTATTTGATGCACGACCCCCTGTTTTGGGGTTGGAAAAAGTTCTCTGAAGGTTAAACTTGACAAAGATATTTGAATCCCAAAATTGAAGTGATGCGATCAAATTTTGGTTAGCTCAAGCTTTGTTGTCACGGCTTCCATGTTACAGCACAAAACTGCAGAAACAACTGTGAAATATTGTTCTCTCCCTGAATCAAGTCCCCAACAACCCACCCACCCATACTGAAGCCTCAGTTGATGAGAAACAATTCGAAAGACTGTACAGTATGTTTTTGGAAACTAAAGTCAATCTCATACACTCTCAGTTTCCTATGATTTGCTTTGGTGCTGCAGCACTCAGGGTCCATTGAGGTTTTTTTTTTCGTTTGCCAATCTTGTCCTGGCTCTTCTTACAAAATTGTCCATTGTATGTCAGTTTTTATTTCTGTGTTGACTTTCATTTTGCGTGACTGCATGTCTGTCTGTCTGTCTATCAAAGTGTTTCTTTGCTTTTCATTTGCCTGGTTGTACATTTTCAATAACTGGCAGCTGACTATTTTTCACACTCTACCCCCCCCCCCCACCCCACCCCCAATATAAGAGAATTTCTTTAAAAATCTTTTTCTTCAGATTCACCACTCAGAATCCTTTCATATTTGGTATGCAACATCTTGAGGTGGGTCAGTTTCAGCTTTGTTCAAGTTAGTTACCTGGTAAATATTTTGGCTCCCTGTTTGAGCCCAAAGTTTAATGTGAGGACATTTCTTTAAAAACCTTCTTCTTCAGATCCACCGGTCAGAATTCTTACATATTTGGTATATAACATCTCAAGGGAGATCAGGTTCAAGTTTGTTCAGTTTGTATCCCTGGCTTATTATTTTGGCTATCTATGGGCAGCGGTGGGGGTGGCATGGGGAGCATGTTAGGTTCAGGTTTGTTCAAATCGATTCCTTATTTTTCCATAAAATTTGCCTTTCATGACTTCATTCCTTTGTAGTGTAGATGAACCATGTATAACTGAATGTGACCCCAAATACTTCTTTGAACCACTTTGGTAGGTAAGCGATTAAGGCCCCTTGGGGCCTCTTGTTTAGTCAAGTTTTGACGAAGTCAAGCTCGACTTGTAGTTTGGCGAATGGCGGGCGGGCGTAAACAATTGGTTTCTGGATGATAACTTGATAATGGTTCGTCCCACGTTCATGAAACTCCATAGGAAGGTTGGCATCGGTGAGTGGAAGAACTCTATTTATTTTGGACTTGCTTGGTCAAAGGTCAAGGTCAAAGTGACCATGAGCATAGTAAATTGTAAACAATTGGTTTCCGGATGATAACTTGTCTATGGTTAAACTCACATTCATGAAACTTCATACGTAGGTTGGCTTTCTTGAGAGGAAGAACCCTATTTATTTTGGACTCACTAGGTCAAAGATCAAGGTCACAGTGACCCTGAACATAGTAAATCAAAGCAATTGGTTTCCGGATGATAACTTGATAATGCTTCGACCCACTTTCGTGAAACTTCATAGGTAGGTTGGCATCAGTGAGAGAAAGAATCCTATTTATTTTGGACTCGCTAGATAAAGGTCAAGGTCACAGTGACCTTCAACATAGTAAATCGTAAACAATTGGTTTCCGGATGCTAACTTGACTACGGTTGAAGACACATTCGTGAAACTTCATAGGCGGGTTGGCATAGGTGAGTGGAAGACCTCTATTTATCTTGGACTCGCTAGGTCAAAGGTCAAGGTCACAGTGACCTTGAACATAAATCGTAAACAATTGGTTTCCAGATCATAATTTGAAAATGGTTCCTCCCACGTTCATGAAACTTCATAGGTAGGTTGGCATTATTGAAAGAAAGAGCCCTATTTATTTTGGAATCAGTAGGTCTAAGGTCAAGGTCACAGTGCCCCTTCACATAGTAAATTGTAACAAATTGGTTTCCGGACGATAAGTTGATAATGATGAAACCCACTTTTGTGCTGTCACAACTCGACATTGGATCGGTGATCCTATCGGAATTTTTTTTTTCGGGGGGAGGACGTGCCCCAGAACGCTCCCATGGCTGCGCCACCGTGCCCCCACTTGGGCAATCGTGATTAAGTGCCTTGCCTAATGACACAACGCAGTTACCCCTGCAGGGGATCGAACCGTGGATCTCTCGGCTTGACGTTAGTAGTAGATCATGTTCCCAACCGACCCACATTGGCCGGATCTCATGTGACGTCATATGCACATGGCCCAGTTACTTCATTTTTGGTTGTCATGGTAGCTCGCGTGAGCGCCATCTTGTGACAACATTCCCATAGTGATACGTGGTCCTAGTGTGCATGCGCAGCGCGCATTTTGTTGAGGTGAGACGAGCGGACGTCGTCCATTTTGTATATCTGAGGCCGCCATCTTGGTTTCTATGGTAGCACATGGTTGCTATGTGACCCAAAACCTTCTAATAGAAAAGGGGTGTGTTCGTGTTCAGAGGGTGTGTTCGATTGAATATGAGTAAATTTAATTACAACAAACAACCCGACAATCCCTCTAAATAATCCAAAACTACCGAGACGGACTTAGTAAACCCCCATCTAGGGCTTATAATAGTAGCACGTAGTGCTAAATGAATGATGAGAGGTCTCATGTTGATAAATTCAAGTGAACTAGAATACATCAAATTACCACACACATCCAAACAATCCCTCTAAACCGTCAAAACAACTTTATTTGGCACGGAATCCTCAATTTTGGGCTTAAAAGAGTAGCATACAGTGCTTTAAGGTGCGTTTCCTGGTATGAGTAATTGTATTTGTTCGAATACTTTGTAAAATTACCCAAATAAATCCAACAGTTCTTTTACTAGTGCGGATTTCCCACTAAATATTCGGTTTCTATCTGTTGTCCCCTAGAATTCTCCTTTTTGCTCAACAATATACGCATTCCTTCGTATAAGAGTAACTTTATTGTTTCGGATGTGCACCATAGTCTCGCTGTTTTATCTATCCCGATATATTCTGTGGTTTATCCTTCTATTTCCTGGCCTGTTTTGCCTTTTACTGGCCCCATTTCTGCCTATCCCAACAGTCTATTTTGTCTAGGCCGTCTCTGTGTTTGCCTTTCCTGTGTATAACGAAGTCGTCTATGATCCACAAACCCAAAATACAATCAAGCAGGGATGGGTATTATTCGAACGACTCGAATCTTATCGAGTAAATAAGCTTTTGAGCAGTTACTGAAAAAGTCATTGCTCGAACGACTCAAATCCCATTGAGCAAATGAGTATCGAAAGAGCGATTTCTTTTACGACTCTTAATGCTCATCGGGGTATAGGAGGATACCTATGACATGATGATGTAGTACTATATATACCTGATGATAATTTAGTTCCTAGCATCAGTCCCGTTCTAGACCTCCCCATGACCTTCAGATCTCCAACACCGCTATTACTGATTTTCCGAATATTGCCATCGTCTGACCTATGATTAGCTTTTACAGTAGTCGCCAAATCCTGTAGTCTTCTTCCACTCTTGCAGCCTTCTTGTACCATTACTGGCTAACCATCTCAGATTGCTCGAACGACCACAATCCCATCGAATAAATGAGCCATAGAGTAATTGCCCGAACGAGTGACTCCACGAACTACTCTTTTGCTCGTTTAGGTATTGAAGGATGGGAAGGATCTTGGGAACTAACAACGTGATAGAATAACCGTAGTTATTGAAATTGACGTACAATCCCGCTCATAATATAGCCTTAGTTTTTGAAAGTGTTGTTAAAACCTAATGAACCAATTCGACATTGAATTATGATCTTTTGTCAGTTTAAAAAATGAAGGTTTGTTTTACTATAGCTTGTCTCAAGTTTGATCCTTCTGCAATCTTTCAAAATTTCTCGATTGCCATATTTGTCGCCACATTAACATATGAACATACATGTGTAGTTCTGGGTTTATTTCATGTCGCTGTTCAATACGTTTTGGCAAATTGTTATATTCCACATAACCGCTGCTATTTCTGCGATATATACCATCTCTTTCCTGTAACCTCTTGCTTGGGGCCTGCAATATTTACTGAAATTAACAATATTGGGTGTGCACCATGACGTGTCACGTATTTTCATATTAACATTTATAAACTACTTGAAACTCTAGCATCTGATTAATTATTGGAAAGGGCTCTCTGAGCCCTTTCCACCGCGTAATCAGACGGTAGGTTTGATCTGCGCATGTCAGAACGTAGAGATAATTATTATAGAATATGTGACAATAGTCGCTTTCGGCAGCGTAATTTATTATTTTAAATATCATTTTTTCAAATTTTTCAAAAAATTTCAAAAAAACCATATCATGTGACCCCTCGTTGGAACGAGCTCGACGAGCTCGTTCCAAAGAGGGGTCACATGATATGGTTTTGTTGAAATGTTTTGAAAAATATTTTTTCAAATGCTGAATTTACATATTACGCGGGCGGATGCGGGCGATTCGTTGGGTAAAGGGTTATTCCTTTTACTGTCACGCCCACTTTAGCCCTATATGGAGGTCTTCTATGTAGTTTGATCTGCGCATGTCAGAACGTAGAGATAATCATTATAAAATATGTGACAATAGTCGCTTTCGGCAGCGTAAGTGTCAATAAGAACCATATCTGAAAATGTGTTGCCGTCCTCAAAACTTATAGAGGGTTAAGGTTGAACTGACCTGTGACGTCATATGAGATCATGTCGGAAGAATTAAAAAAACGTTCGATCTTCATGAAATTTGGGTTTTCATAAAATCAAATGAAATACATGTTTTTAGATTTTTAAAGTCGTTTTAGGCGTTTTTAGGTCATTTCATATTTTCACATCGACGTGTAGTTCGCCACTGTACATAGCGCCACCGCTTCCCCACGTGGGCGATCGGGATTAAGTGCCATGCCTAAGGACGCAGAGCAGTTACAACTGGTCAACTGCGGACCTTTCGATTTAAAGTTCATTGCTCTAACCACTGACACATCGTACTTCCTATGAAATATCTGAACCACACAAATCAACCTGAGTGAAGGTTTACCGAAGCACACAAATCGACGTGAGTGAAGGTTTACCGAACCACACAAATCGACCTGAGTGAATGATTTCCCGAAGCACACAAATCGACGTGAGTGAAGGTTTGCCGAAACATACAAATCGAGGTGAGTTAAGGTTTACCGAACCACACAAATCGACGTGAGTGAATGATTTCCCGAAGCACACAAATCGACGTGAGTGAAGGTTTGCCGAACCACACAAATCGACCTAAGTGAATGGTTTACCGAAGCACACAAATCGATGTGAGTGAAGGTTTACCGAACCACACAACTCGACCTGAGTGAAGGTTTACCGAAACATACAAATCGACGTGTGTGAAGGTTTACCGAACCACACAAATCGACCCGAGTGAATGGTTTACTGAGGTACACAAATCGACGTGAGTGAAGGTTTACCGAACCACACAAATCGACGTGAGTGAAGGTTTACCGAAACACACAAATCGATGTGAGTGAAGGTTTACCGAATCACACAAATCGACCTGTGTGAAGGTTTACCGAAGCACACAAATCGACGTGAGTGAAGGTTTACCGAAGCATACAAATCGACCTGAGTGAAGGTTTACAGAAGCACACAAATCGACGTGAGTGAAGGTTTACCGAAACACACAAATCGACGTGAGTGAAGGTTTACCAAAACACACAAATCGACGTGAGTGAAGGATTACCGAAACACACAAATCGACGTGAGTGAAGGTTTACCGAAACACACAAATCGACCTGAGTGAAGGTTTACCGAAGCATACAAATAGACCTGAGTGAAGGTTTACCGAAACACACAAATCGACGTGAGTGAAGGTTTACCGAAACACACAAATCAACGTGAGTGAAGTTTTACCGAAACACACAAATCGACGTGAGTGAAGGATTACCGAAACACACAAATCGACGTGAGTGAAGGATTACCGAAACACACAAATCGACGTGAGTGAAGGATTACCGAAACACACAAATAGACCTGAGTGAAGGGTTACCGAAACACACAAATAGACCTGAGTGAAGGTTTACCGAAGCATACAAATCGACCTGAATGAAGGATTACCGAAACACACAAATCAACGTAAGTGAAGGTTTACCGAAACACACAAATCAACGTGAGTGAATGGTTTACCGAAGCACACAAATCGACGTGAGTGAAGGTTTACTGAACCACACAAATATACCTGAATGAAGGTTTACCGAAACACACAAATCGACGTGAGTGAAGGTTTACCGAAGCACACAAATCGACGTGAGTAAAGGTTTTCCGAAGCACACAAATCGACGTGAGTGAAGGTTTACCGAACCACACAAATCGTCCTGAGTGAAGGTTTACCGAACCACACAAATCGACCTGAGTGAAGGTTTACCGAAACACACAAATCGACATGAGTGAAGGTTTACCGAACCACACAAATCGACCTGAATGAAGGTTTACCGAAACACACAAATCGACATGAGTGAATGATTTACCGAAGCACACAAATCGACGTGAGTGAAGGTTTACCGAAGCACACAAATCGACCTGAGTGAAGGTTTACCGAACCACACAAATCGACCTGAGTGAAGGTTTACCGAACCACACAAATCGACCTGAGTGAAGGTTTACTGAGGTACACAAATCGACCTGAGTGAAGGTTTACCGAACCACACAAATCGACCTGAGCGATGGTTTACCGAACCACACGAATCGACCTGAGTGAAGGTTTATCGAACCACAAAAATCGACGTGAGTGAAGGTTTACCGAACCACACAAATCGACCTGAGTGAAGGTTTACTGAGGTACACAAATCGACCTGAGTGAAGGTTTACCGAACCACACAAATCGACCTGAGTAATGGTTTACCGAACCACACGAATCAACCTGAGTGAAGGTTTACCGAACCACAAAAATCGACGTGAGTGAAGGTTTACCGAACCACACAAATCGACCTGAGCGAAGGTTTAACGAACCACACAAATCGACATGAGCGAAGGTTTACCGAACCACACAAATCGACCTTAGGTAAGGTTTACCGAACCACACAAATCGACGTGAGCGAAGGTTTACCGAACCACACAAATCGACCTGAGTGAAGGTTTACCGAAGCACACAAATCGATCTGAGTGAAGGTTTACCGAACCACACAAATCGACCTTAGGTAAGGTTTACCGAACCACACAAATCGATGTGAGTGAAGGTTTACCGAACCACACAACTCGACCTGAGTGAAGGTTTACCGAACCACACAAATCGACGTGAGTGAAGGTTTACCGAACCACACAAATCGACGTGAGCGAAGCTTTACCGAACCACACGAATCGACGTGAGCGAAGGTTTACCGAACCAGACGAATCGACCTTAGGTAAGGTTTACCGAACCACACAACTCGACCTGAGTGAAGGTTTACCGAACCACACAAATCGACGTGAGTGAAGGTTTTCCGAAGCACACAAATCGACGTGAGCGAAGGTTTACCGAACCACACAAATCGACCTGAGCGAAGGTTTACCGACCCACACAAATCGACCTGAGTGAAGGTTTACCGAACCACACAAATCGACGTGAGTGAAGGTTTACCGAACCACACAAATCGACCTGAGTGAAGGTTTACTGAGGTACACAAATCGACCTGAGTGAAGGTTTACCGAACCACACAAATCGACGTGAGCGAAGGTTTACCGAACCACACAAATCGACCTGAGCGATGGTTTACCGAACCACACGAATCGACCTGAGTGAAGGTTTACCGAACCACACAAATCGACGTGAGCGAAGGTTTACCGAACCACACAAATCGACCTGAGCGAAGGTTTACCGAAGCACACAAATCGATCTGAGTGAAGGTTTACCGAGACACACAAATCGACCTGAGTGAAGGTTTACCGAACCACACAAATCGACGTGAGTGAATGGTTTACCGAAGCACACAAATCGATCTGAGTGAAGGTTTACCGATGCACACAAATCGACGTGTGTGAAGGTTCACCAAAGCACACAAATCAACGTGAGTGAAGGTTCACCGAAGCACACAAATCGACTTGAGTGAATGGTTTACTGAGGCACACAAATCGACGTGAGTGAAGGTTTACCGAAGCACACAAATCGACGTGAGTGAATGTTTACCGAAGCACACAAATCGACCTGAGTGAAGGTTTACCGAAGCACACAAATCGATCTGAGTGAAGGTTTACCGAAGCACACAAATCGACGTGAGTGAAGGTTTACCGAAGCACACAAATCGACCTGAGTGAAGGTTTTCCGAACCACACAAATCGAAAGGAGTAAATGGTTTACCGAACCCCACAAATCGACCTGAGTGAATGGTTTACCGAAACACACAAATCGACGTGAGTGAAGGTTTACCGAACCACGCAAATCGACGTGAGTGAAGCTTTACCGAACCACACAAATCGACGTGAGTGAAGGTTTACCGAACCACACAAATCGACCTGAGTGAAAGTTTACCGAAGCACACAAATCGACCTGAGTGAAGGTTTATCGAAGCACACAAATCGACGTGAGTGAAGGTTTATCGAAGCACACAAATCGATGTGAATGAAGGTTTATCGAACCACACAAATCGAACTGATTGAAGGTTTACCGAGGCTGTGATAGATTTTAATCGACCTGAGGGAAGGTTTACCGAAGCACACAAATCGACCTCAGTGAAGGTTTATCGAAGCACACAAATCGATGTGAGTGAAAGGTTTATCGAAGCACACAAATCGATGTGAGTGAAGGTTTATCGAAGCACACAAATCGACGTGAGTGAAGGTTTATCGAACCACACAAATCGACCTGAGTGAAGGTTTACCGAGGCTGAGATAGATTTTAATGAACAAGGTTCAGAAATTTTATGTCAAATCGTAACGTGTTTAGGATTTTTTATCACATAAAGTCTATTTAAACCTTTTACCTAACGTAACGTCTGAAAATGCCTGCGCCAAGTTTAACAAACATCCAATACTAAATTTTAATATTTTGTCAATCGTAGCCTCCAAAACATGGCTTTTGACGAGTTCGTTCAAATGAGGTGTCATAACCTAGGTTTTCGCAACAAAACATTAAATTCTTTCGTTATTCAGGAAATGTTTTCTGAAAATGTCGTCTGCTATTCGTATAAATTTGCAATTTTTAATTGGATGGAATCTCCACTCTTCAGGAGATTTAGTGATATTACACTCTCCAAGTACTGTACATATGAAATATACGAACAGGATTCACTAACTTTTACGCCAAGATATTTCGTATAAAAAGTTTTGGAGATATTTTTATAACCTAAACGTGCTGGTGACATTATTTCGGGGTGCAATCGGAAACCTACAGTACGTGGAGATTGTATTATCACTAAATCACCCGCAGAGTGGAGATTTCACCCAAGCAATAATTGGAATTTGTTGCAAAGCATAGTCAGTGCAAGCAAAGTTTCAGCCAATGGCCCTCCGGGTTAAACTCAGAGGTCCATTGGTTGAAACGTGTCGATATGAACACAATTTGAAAGTTATAGCTTGTGTGATAACTCCACCCCGCGTGTGATTTAGTTACAATCCACTCTCCACGTACTGTACCCCGTGTTGTTTGTCCACAAATACAACAAGGTGCTTGGGGGCAATTGTGTGATAAATTTATGTCAAACAACTTTCAGTAAGACAACAAGTAGCATATTTCGTCGGCTGAGTGCTAGAATGTTCTATGTCCCATAGGGGACATAGGACATTCTAGCACTCAGCCGACGATTTGATGAAAGTTCATTCACAAAAGGTCTGAGAAACGTGACATTAGTATTTTGTGTCCTAATATACCTGTTTTCTCTTATTTCCTGATCGATACCGATGAGCATCGTGCAGGTAATAATGATGTGAAGTCATTATTTTACTGAGAGAACTGGAAACGTAACTGTCATTTCGCTAATTCAAAGCTATCTATTTTTGATCACGAGAATGTAGAAATTAATTAGAGAGAGCATTAAATCTATAATATATAATAAATCTCGTATTCCAGAGATTGCCATGTAAATGAGCAAAGCCACTGTAAAAACGTATAATGAATTAGAGAAATAATGTGCTCTGAAAAATCAGTTCCATTCGTCACGAACTCAACTAATGAAAGATACATGTTGAATTTATTACATCGTTTGCATTTTGTCAAAGAACTCTGACGTACGGTTTTGCAGTAAGTCATCAGAGGTGTAGTTTTTCAGAAAGTAAAAAGACCAAGTTTATTTATTGCGGCAGTGTTGTTAAGGTGCTGAATAAAAAATTGGTTTACATCGCGATTCCAGTCAGGGTTGACAAACAATTCGGTTTTATTCTGCCCAAGCTGACGGAACCATCTCGCCGTGTTAAACTGGTATCAAGGTAAGTGTCTTCAGTCTCCACTACTTTTTACCCATCGACGGAAGCGTAGCTAAATGGGAGGGGGGGGGGCGGAGGAGGGGTGGAGGAGGGGGGTAGGAAAGTGTGACAATAATTGAACCAGTCAGGACATTATTTATTTATTTATTTATTTATTTATTTATTTATTTATTTATTTATTTGTGTTTAGGGTCACATATCTCTGCACAATGTCTCATCATGACCGCGACAGTTTTACGGGTGGAGGAAAACGGCGTACAAGGAAAGAACCACCGAGCAACGGCGCGTAACTGTCAGCTCCTCAACATACTAACTCCACACGAGCAGGGTTAGCATTGGTTGAAGACAAGTGCACCATCGACGTGCAGTACGCTTTAGTACACAACGCCACCGTGTCCCCCACGTGGGCAATGGGAGTGAAGTGACTTGTCCAAGGACACAACGCGGTTGCCACAGGTGGGATTCGAACCGAGGACCTATCGGCTTACAGCCTGCACCTCTACTTACTGAGCCACCGCGCCCCCTGCTGGACATTTGACATCTTAGTTATCGATGTCATCTTGTTAGTAATCATCTACTTTCTTGACCCTTTACCCAACGAATCGGCGATATCTGACCGCGTAATATGCAAATTCAGCAGTTGAAATAATATATTTTTCAAAAAAATTAAACAAAATCATATCATGAGACCTCTCATTGGAACGAGCTCGACGAGCTCGTTCCAATGAGGAGTCACATGATATGGTTTTGTTGAAAATTTTTGAAAAAGTATAAAAAATTATATTTAAAATAATAAATTTTTATGTCGATTGCTTTGGGTAAAGGGTTAAGAGACGAGAATTGATACTTGGATGTTTGTCATGTACACAGTTGGTCATATAAATGTAAGTCTGTAGTACTTAATTCGGGGTATTGTGGGTCCACTATAACGCATTCGGAGCATTTTAAGTATAAATATTAAACAGAAATTTGGGAAACCCAGGCTTTTTGACTAGTGCTGGGGGGCTTTGCAGAAACATATTTTTCATTTACGTTTGATTTATCGGCTGTCACCACAGCTTCCGAATTGATCTTGGTCAGAATGCGACGTTTCGCTTCGATTAAGAAATTACCAAAATGGGCTGAGCTTAGTTCTTTTGATGAATCTATGTCTTCAGGGGGATAAAAAGTCCATCAACGGAAATCCATATAGAACACGCGATCCGCACGGATTTGTAAATATAGAAGTGGATGAAAAGTGTGAGGCGTGTAATAAAATATAACTTACGTGTTCAAAATAACAAAATATTATCTCGGAATGTGTTGATGATTTCTGTGTGACGTTGTTGACGATTTATTCTTGTAAAAATTTCACTGATTCAGCGATACATATCTCTTTCGACTCTGATCCTGGAAATCAATGGGGCGATACAGTACCATATTTGCATGTTTCTGGACCCTGGTATATTTAGTAGTGTTCAACCGATTGCCAAAAATTGTCGCTGACCGATTACCGGTTATTTGAGCTCACAATCGGCCGATTCTGATGCCGATTCCGATTGTAATACCATGCACTACTAGACAAGTCGAGGCTCGATAGAACTACATTAAACTGGACATTTTTCACAGTGTTAAACTTTGTTGTCTGGGGTCGCAGTAAAATTACCAGTCGCGGACACTTGGGCGGTAAACGTGGCTCTCGGAGCCACGTTTACCACCCAAGTGTGTGCGACTGGTAATTTTAAGCCGGGGACACACTAGGCGATTTTTTATCGCTGTCGACAAAGATTTTTTACGCCGTCGATTTTTGTCCGGCAGTGAGTTCAACGATTGAGTGGACACACTTGCCGGATAACAGTACGACAGCGACGTCTCCTCTTGTCATGTGACACCTTTTTACTCTTGTCATGTGATCATAAAATGACGGCCAGCAAGTCGAAGTACAGGAAGAAAATTGCAGCAGTAACAGCAATTTACTTGCTTTTAGCTAGGAGGAGACGGAGGCGAATTTGGTGGGAAAGGCATAGGTGGTGGTGCCGCGACTGGATACTGCGTCGGGAAAAATGTGGAGTATATACAACAATCATGTGACTTGCAGGCGTACAGTGATTGGCTGCTGTCAATATACGCATCCGATCTGCTGTCGCCGAGGTGGGCACACTGGCCGATCTCTACGCCACCGATAAAAATCCGGCCGAAATTGATCGCCAATATTCAGCATGTTGAATACGGCCGATTGGTCGGGCGTACGTGTTCGCTAGCAAAGTTCGGCGTCGCACAATCAGACACACTACACGATTACGCAAGCGAAAATGGATCGGGCGTACAAAATCGCCTAGTGTGTCCCCGGCTTTAGTGCGACCTGAGTCAATGGAGTGAAACCTTCACTTTTCCGGTATGAACTAGACGATTGTCGCAAGTACGCCCAATTGTACATTTTCATGTCGTTTAACTTGTATATCCCGTAAAGGGGAATCTAGAGAGATTAAGAATGCACATTACAGTTGTGTCTCAACTTTACTGAATGGTACCATTGACATCATTTTACATTAACAATTGAACAATTGCAGAAGATAATAAAATGCGGTTAATGAATCATCACAAAATGCTTGTCAACAATCTGTTGAACCGATGTTCCAGGAGTAGTTGCCGTTGACATCCGATCGCCCAAAATCGGCCGATTGTGGTGACCGGTTCCAATCATCGTTTGAACATTAATATTTAGGTCCGAATTTTGGCTAAGTTGAGCTATATCGCACGAGCAAGACACGAAAACGCAGCCCTACCCACACCCCACTTCAAAACCATAACTGAGTAACAACAACATGTCACCAAAACGAGTTGAAGACGAAGGATTCTTCATTCCTGGTGGTTTCACTGCAAACTCGGATCCATAATCAAGTAACATCTTCTGGAATGATGGCTTCACGTCGATTCAGAAAGTCATGAGGACATTCATGGCCAGGAATCTGTGCAGTTATGTTGATAACTGGAACACTAGTGACTGTCACTGTGTGTGAGAAACTAAACTAATTATCCTTCGGCCAGTCGTATAATAAATGAATAAATAAATAAATAAATAAGTTAAGCAAATGAATCCAAAAACAAATTTAATCAATTAAAATTTGTATGATGATTTATCTAAACTTCTTTAAAATTTATGTATGCTGAGTCAGCATATTTGCAAAAATTGTTTTTTTTTTAAATTTCTCCAGATCGAATGGTCACAATCTTTTGATATTTTGTATACAGCAGCCATAGGGAGTAAGGTACAAGTTTGTTAAAATGAAGCCCCATTTTTCATTTAGGGCTCAATACAGGAGCTCTGAATTTTAACTTTGGGCAATATGGTGAATACTCTTTAAAATTCTTCTTCAGATCCACCAGTCAGAATCTTTTAATGTTTGGTATACATCATTGTTATGAGGGACAGATTCAAGATTGTTCAAATCAAGTCCCTAGGTTAATATTTGGGCTTCCTATGGAGGCCCAAATTTTAACTTAGTGCAATATGGGGGATAATTTTTAAAAATCTTTTTCTTCAGACTCACCTGTCAGAATGCTTTCATATTTTGTTATACAACATCTCTAGGCGGGGAAACTTTAGTTTTGTTCAAATCGAGTCCCTAGGTTAATATTTGGGCTCGCTATGGTAGCCCAAATTTTAACTTAGTGCAATATCAGAAAATTTCTTTTATAAAAAAACAATTTTCTTCAGATCCACCAGTCAGAATGCTTTCAGATCTGGTATACAACATCTCTTGGGAGGGTGGGGGGGGGGGGGCGGGCTAGATTCAACTTTGTTCAAATCGAGTGCCTGGGTTCATATCGGGCTCCCTATGGGAATCCGAATTTTAACTTAGTGTAATGTGAGGAAATTTCTTGAAAAATCTCCTTTCATATATGGTATGCAATATCTGTGGGGGTTAGATTCAAGTTTGTTCAAATGTGGTACTAGGTTAATATTTGAGCTCCCTGTGGTAGGCCGAATTTTAACTTGGTGCAATATGAGGAAGTTTCTTTCAAAATCTTCTTCAGATCCACCAGTCAGAATCCCTTCATATTTGGTATACAACATCTCTAGTAGGGTGAGATTCAAGTTTGTTCAAATCGAGAGCCTCGGTTAATATTTGCGCTCTAGGGGTGCGTAAGTAAGATTAATCCACATTGGTTGCATCAAGGGGCTCCATAGGAGAGTTCCACTTTTTACTTTATGATGAACTGAAGAAAAGACATGGTGCTTGGATTATTGTAGTCACTCTTGAGGGCTCAAGGATTGACAATGTATCCATTGGAGATTGATTGCTTAATGTAGATTCATTTTTGGACTCTCTTTATACAGTACGTGGAGAGTGGATTGTAACTCAATCACCCGCTGAGTGGAGTTATCACCTAAGCTACAACTTTCAAATTTTGTGCAGATCGACAAAAACACAAGTAATGTTTCAGCCAATGGACCTCCGGGGTTAACCCGGAGGTCCATTGGCTGAAACTTTGCTTGTGCTGGTTGTGCTTTGCCACAAATTTGTAATTATTGCTTGGGTGGAATCTCCACTCTGCGGGTGATTTAGTGATAATACACTCTCCACGTATTGTATATCGGGTTCTGTTCAAGGTGAGAGTTTCTGACCCCGTGGGGCTTCTTGTTATAAAAGTTTAGGGGGTTTGATTTATTTCAGTACTTTTTTCTATTTACATGTAGTGAAGTACAAACGAATAATATTTCAATACACATGAGTTTATGATACATATCCATGGTGGGTATTTACATCTCCCCCCCCCCCCCTTCCCCCCCCCCCCCCGCTCTCTCTCTCTCTCTCTCTCTCTCTCTCTCTCTCTCTCTCTCTCTCTCTCTCTCTCGCGGCAATTCATAAATTGGGAGGGTCATCATAGTCCTACCAGGCATGAATGAGTGTATTGTTTTTTGCCCCAACCCCCAATAGAACAAGGCTGTTCAGTCCAGATAAACGTCAACAACGCTGAAGAATGCACACGAAAACGACGGTGATCAGTCGCAGGAAAGATTTGCTAATTTTTTTCCAAAGAAGATTTTTGCAAATTACCGTAAAAACACATTCGCTAATAAATGGCCAAAGTGATGGACAGTTACCTAATTAGAGAGCTGTCTGTTGTTTTCGTCTATAAAACGTAACAAAAAAAACTTGAATTTTATTTTTGACTGACATCATTGCTGTTTTCTCAACACCAACATGCTTCTTAATTGGACCTTCCTCGCCGACTAATAATTTCCGGGGAGATAACTTTATCGAAAGTCGAGTTTATAATGATTCAAGGATGTTCAATGCTGAAATGGGTTATGTTAATTCTTTACCCAACGCGCACGAATTTCTTGTTTCAAATTGTTTAAAACACTTTAGAAAACATATGATGTGATCCCCCTTTGGAATGACCTCGTCGAGCTCGTTCCATTGAAGGGTCACGTGATATAGTTTGGTTGAATACTTTTTTTTCAATTGAGCAGTGTGTAATATGCTATCCCTGACTTATGTCGACATGAACATTGACTTGGATTAAGTTATCTCCCCTGAAATAATTAAACTAGCGACGAAGGTCAAATTAAGAAGTAAATAATTGTTAAATACAAATGTTATATGCTATCAGTGAAAAATAAAACCAAGTTTCCTTTTTCCTTTTGTTTGTTTTAATAAACGAAATCAACGTACACCGCCTGGAGCTGTCTGTTGTATTCGTTGATTAACAGTAACAAGCCTTTTATATTAATGTAAAGGACACCTGTCTGTATCATCTCCAAGCCTTTTATATTAATGTAAAGGACACTGTTTGTATCATCTCCAAGCCTATTATATTAATGTAAAGGACACTGTCTGTATCATCTCCAAGCCTTTTATATTAATGTAAAGGACACCTGCCTGTATCATCTCCAAGCCTTTTATATTAATGTAAAGGACACTGTCTGTATCATCTCCAAGCCTTTTATATTATTGTAAAGGACACTGTCTGTATCATCTCCAAGCCTTTTATATTAATGTAAAGGACACCTGTCTGTATCATCTCCAAGCCTTTTATATTAATGTAAAGGACACCTGCCTGTATCATCTCCAAGCCTTTTATATTAATGTAAAGGACACTGTTTGTATCATCTCCAAGCCTTTTATATTAATGTAAAGGACACTGCCTGTATCATCTCCAAGCCTATTATATTAATGTAAAGGACACTGTCTGTATCATCTCCAAGCCTTTTATATTAATGTAAAGGACACCTGTCTGTATCATCTCCAAGCCTTTTATATTAATGTAAAGGACACTGTCTGTATCATCTCCAAGCCTTTTATATTATGTAAAGGACACTGTTTGTATCATCTCCAAGCCTTTTATATTAATGTAAAGGACACTGTTTGTATCATCTCCAAGCCTATTATATTAATGTAAAGGACACTGTCTGTATCATCTCCAAGCCTATTATATTAATGTAAAGGACACCTGTCTGTCTGTATCATCTCCAAGCATTTTATATTAATGTAAAGGACACTGTCTGTATCATCTCCAAGCCTATTATATTAAAGTAAAGGACACCTGTCTGTCTGTATCATCTCCAAGCCTTTTATATTAATGTAAAGGACACTGTCTGTATCATCTCCAAGCCTTTTATATTAATGTAAAGGACACTGCCTGTATCATCTCCAAGCCTATTATATTAATGTAAAGGACACTGTCTGTATCATCTCCAAGCCTTTTATATTAATGTAAAGGACACTGTCTGTATCATCTCCAAGCCTATTATATTAATGGAAAGGACACTGTCTGTATCATCTCCAAGCCTTTTATATTAATGTAAAGAACACCTGTCTGTATCATCTCCAAGCCTTTTTATATTAATGTAAAGGACACTGTCTGTATCATCTCCAAGCCTTTTATATTAATGTAAAGGACACTGTTTGTATCATCTCCAAGCCTTTTATATTAATGTAAAGGACACTGCCTGTATCATCTCCAAGCCTATTATATTAATGTAAAGGACACTGTCTGTATCATCTCCAAGCCTTTTATATTAATGTAAAGGACACCTGTCTGTACCATCTCCAAGCCTTTTATATTAATGTAAAGGACACTGCCTGTATCATCTCCAAGCCTTTTATATTAATGTAAAGGACACCTGTCTGTATCATCTCCAAGCCTTTTATATTAATGTAAAGGACACCTGTCTGTATCATCTCCAAGCCTTTTATATTAATGTAAAGGACACCTGTCTGTATCATCTCCAAGCCTTTTATATTAATGTAAAGGACACTGTTTGTATCATCTCCAAGCCTTTTATATTAATGTAAAGGACACTGTTTGTATCATCTCCAAGCCTATTATATTAATGTAAAGGACACTGTCTGTATCATCTCCAAGCCTATTATATTAATGTAAAGGACACCTGTCTGTCTGTATCATCTCCAAGCATTTTATATTAATGTAAAGGACACTGTCTGTATCATCTCCAAGCCTATTATATTAATGTAAAGGACACCTGTCTGTCTGTATCATCTCCAAGCCTTTTATATTAATGTAAAGGACACTGTCTGTATCATCTCCAAGCCTTTTATATTAATGTAAAGGACACCTGTCTGTATCATCTCCAAGCCTTTTATATTAATGTAAAGGACACTGCCTGTATCATCTCCAAGCCTATTATATTAATGTAAAGGACACTGTCTGTATCATCTCCAAGCCTTTTATATTAATGTAAAGGACACCTGCCTGTATCATCTCCAAGCCTTTTATATTAATGTAAAGGACACTGTCTGTATCATCTCCAAGCCTTTTATATTAATGTAAAGGACACTGTCTGTATCATCTCCAAGCCTATTATATTAATGGAAAGGACACTGTCTGTATCATCTCCAAGCCTTTTATATTAATGTAAAGGACACCTGTCTGTATCATCTCCAAGCCTTTTTATATTAATGTAAAGGGCACTGTCTGTATCATCTCCAAGCCTTTTATATTAATGTAAAGGACACCTGTCTGTATCATCTCCAAGCCTATTATATTAATGTAAAGGACACCTGTCTGTCTGTATCATCTCCAAGCCTTTTATATTAATGTAAAGGACACTGTCTGTATCATCTCCAAGCCTTTTATATTAATGTAAAGGACACCTGTCTGTATCATCTCCAAGCCTATTATATTAATGTAAAGGACACTGCCTGTATCATCTTCAAGCCTTTTATATTAATGTAAAGGACACCTGTCTGTATCATCTCCAAGCCTTTTATATTAATGTAAAGGACACTGTCTGTATCATCTCCAAGCCTATTATATTAATGTAAAGGACACCTGTCTGTATCATCTCCAAGCCTTTTATATTAATGTAAAGGACACCTGTCTGTATCATCTCCAAACCTTTTATATTAATGTAAAGGACACCTGTCTGTATCATCTCCAAGCCTTTTATATTAATGTAAAGGACACTGTCTGTATCATCTGTTTCGCAATGATGCTCACACCAATGATTCAAATTCGCTAACATTTCGAAATTTCATTCTTAATTGAATTTCTCATACTCTTGGTGTTGCATTTACGGACTGATTTGGGGCAAATAAGAGGAGCTAACTTTCCCGTAAATCTCTTTCAGTGAAGAAAATTCGCAGTCACGGCCTCGGATGTGGACGATTTATTAGGTAAAGGGTTACTTGAAATGAATGCATTGAACTGAAGCACAGCGATACAGGAGAGAGTTTCGTCAAGTGTCACATTTTATTGTGTATGCTACCCGTCATGAGCAACAATTTTAGACATGTGAGGCTTTTATCCAGCTATTTGTGTTTTCTTTTATTTAAAAACAGACTTTATTGATTGTTGATGTTGAGAAATGTTGTGACCGTCAATTCACTTCTTTTAAAGTTTTCCGTGTTGTGCGCTATGACAAACTTAGCATTATACAGCTGTCTGGAAGAAAAAATCAATTGATAATACTTATAGATAACGTTGAAATTGTTTATCTATCTTTGCCTCTGGTCCGGTTGCCCTCAGGTAATAAAACTACCTGACTTTCATTTTTTATCTTTCTCTTTCCTTTGGATTCATTTTGTAATCTGATGATCAATAATGCTGTTTAAATTAATTACACTGATTACATGCTTCCGGTCAATACACACGACCTCGCTGTAAAATAAAAACTTTCGACCTCATAAGAATGTTGTATATATCTAGAACAATGTAAATATTAACCCTTTGTATCCTAATGGTATCTTCCACTCCAGTTCAGTGCCATCGATTGGAAGAGTCTATATTTGTTACTTGGGGGAAGAGCAATCAACATTTCCAACGTGCAGCCCTAAGGCTGCACGTTGGAAATTTTGATTGTCTACCACACAAATGCACTGAGCAACTAGAGAAACAGAATTTACTGTATCCAGTAAATTCAAGTCTGTGTGAAAGGAGTTAAAGCATCAGAAATAAACAAAATAGAAAGAGAATTTATAAAGGCTTATTTTTGTGGGTGAAATATGTTTTAAGAAATCAGAAATAGGTCTTCGTTAATAGTATTTAAAGCTATGCATACAGGAATCAGATAAATTTTTCCAAGAAACTGCAAAAAAACATATATGTGCACATTATTAACAGGGTTCGATCAAGGAATCAGAAATACACATTTTTGCTCTGCAACTTATTTGAATGATGTTTAGAGCAGTAATATTGGCTGGGTAGGGTTAACATTATTCTCACTAAAATAAAACCTTTCGAATCCACATTGAAGTATTGAGAGGGTTAAAAGCATTTAACTCAATAATTTATTTCCTTGCAAAGCAAAGGGTTTTTCTCAACTTAGTTCGAGGAACTGATATCTGATTATAATGGCAAGATTACATTTAATGTTTGACAGCAAACTCCATTGATGTTTATATTGTCTCCAGTGTGAATAACATAACATAGTATTGCTTGGGGATGATTTACTGTATCAGGAAATTGGAGGTTGTGAAAACCCTGTGACCGACTGGGCCATTCTCGAGGGGTTTAAAGACCTGATAAACACAGGGTGCCAAGAACTTGTGAATATCAGTCAGTATACCAAAAATTAGCGAGATAGGGGAATTCATTTTCGGTTTATCGTGCGGACAAGGAAGTGCTTAGAAGACAGGAGAAGAAAGAGAAGAAAAAAAAGAAAGAAAAAAAAACGGTCAAAAACGATAGTCTCTGTGTTTCACACATAACAACACTCTACTGAGCCAATATCTACTTTACAAATTTAGATTATATCACGATCCTGTACCTGAATCAATCAGCTGTCAATCGGATTTAAATTGTTAAGAGAATCATAGGATAGCAATAAGGAAATATTTCTCTTATTTAGGGTCCTGCGAATATTCGAGATTCGATTCGATATCGATACCATGCGTATGCTTCGAGATCGATCCCGAATAAGTCTCAGGATTCGATTTTTTCGAATCTCTCGTACAAAATTCAATTTGTTACATTTCCAACAAAAATAGGATAAAACTGTCAATAGAAAATTCATTCATGTGGGCTCAATTCCTATTTATTTGAGTAATTGACAATGTTTAATTGTTAGGTAAGGTGTGAATTTGACCCAGAACATTATGCATAGTTTTGGTTTTTGAAGGCCTAACTTGTTACTATTCACGTTCCTAAGAACGTGAATAGTAACAAGGTAGGCCTTCAAAAACTAAAACTATGGACAATAGGCCTAGCTGTTTCAGTGACGGTGCTACAGAGAATATTTAGTTATTGGTGTTTAAGGTGTTCATTCCGTCGCGTAAGGGTCATCACAGTGTTCCGTAACTTCCGTTTGATGCAATATGAAATAACTTGTCTTTTAAGATTCGATTCGGAATTCAATTCGATGTCGATATCAGAGACACGATTCGATTCGAGATTCGATTCGAAAAGAAATTTGTGATTCGCAGATCCTTACTCTTATTTCTTAAAGCTGACATTGACGGATTCTGATATCGATTATTGGAATAATTTATTACATTCTCACAGATATGAATTTATGGAGGGAGGTGATAGGGATAGAAGTGGATGATGAGGGCAAAATGGAGTTGGATAGTGATCACAACTTGATTACAGTGACGATCAGGACCAAACACCTAGATAAAAGCAAAGAAAGCTTCAAGGAGTTTTGGGAACTCAAAAAGGATGCCGACTGGGCGAAGTTCGAAGAAAAACTGAAACCAAAGCTTGCAACCGTACACAAGGGGGCAGTGTCCAGAAGATGGCCGGCGCCATAGTTGCGAGCATAGTGGAGGCAGGGAAGGAAAGTGTAGGAAAGATTAGGGTGCCAACACGGGAACTTGGGTACAGAGTGAACGAAGAACTGAAAAGGGCCATAAAGGGTAGAAAAGCTAAATGTGCTGCATACAGGAGAAGTAGAAAACTTAAGGGGGTGGAAAGCAATGAGGCCATGGTAGCAAAGGAAGAATACCAACAAGCACGAAACAAAGTAGATCAGATTAAAGACGACAACCGGAGAGTGCGAAATAGCAGTCTTATTAGGACGATAAGAACGACAGGGGGGGGGGGGGGGGGTCGAGTTCGACCGTATTTTGGAAATGGGTGAACAAACGTAACAAAGGGAGTAACCCACAGAGTATTAAAGTAGATGGCAGAGTTACAGAAGAGCGAGATCAAATCGCATTAGAACTAGTCAACCACTGGGAAAAGGTAAACGATAAGCGATGGGGCATGGGGAATCCACCAGAGTGTCCGAACGAGGTCGAGGAAAATATATCGAACTTCGTGTGCAGCGAAATCAAAACTGAGGAGGTGCGAAGGGTGATCTCAAAATTAAGGAATGGAAAAGCGGGAGGGGGTGGACGAAATTCCTAACGAATTTATTAAAAAAGGGGGAGAGGAACTCTTGGAAAGCCTAACTGCCCTATTCAATTTAGCCATAGAAAGCAAGAGGTCCCAAAGGAGTAAAGGGAAAGTAAAGTGACATTTATTCACAAAAAGGGGGGAAAAGACGTCTTGGATAACTATCGAGGGATCTCTGTCAGCAGCAACATTGGAAAAGTCTTTTGTAAAGTCCTGTATGGGAGATTAGAGGAGGTGAATGAAGAGAAGGGTTTTTTCGGAGAAATCCAGAATGGCTTCAGGAAAGGAAGGAGAGTCACTGACCATCTTTTCACGCTATCCCAAATGATAGAATCCGCAAAAGTAAAAAAGAAAAAAATGTTTATGGCCTTTTTGGATGTTAAAAAGGCATACGATAGAGTATGGAGGGAGGGTATGTAATGCAAGCTGGAGGCTCTGGGCTTGGGAGGCGTGTTTGTTGGGATTATGAAAGCATTATATAAAGATGTACAGAGTGAACTTAGCCTGGGAAACATTACAACAAAACGTGTGTCTATGGAGATAGGCCTAAAACAGGGGTGTATCCTTTCTCCAATTCTTTTTGCATTGTTCATCAAAGGTTTAGGAGATGAACTCCTGCATTGCGAAGAGGGGGTTGCAGTTGGTGACTTGAAGATCTCAGGGCTATTTTTTACAGACGATATGGTGCTTGTGTCAGAAAGCGAAGAGGGGTTAGCGAAGATACTGGGAATTGTTGGGAAATATGGAAGCAAATGGAGACTCGAACGTAATGAAAGCAAGAGCAAAGTTATACCTGTGGGCCGCAAAGTGGACCCCCACTCGAAGGTGGAGAGTGGGTGAGTTCTGCATTCCGGAAGGTAGCAGCAGACTTCTTAGTGTAGGAGAGACTAGTGACTATGAGTAACTGGGGGTAAATATAAACATCACAGGAAGAGGCATCTACCGAAACCACACAAATAAATTGATTCTGGAGGGGAAGCGAATCCTTAACCAAATGGAACTTATAAGGAGAAACGGTTTCAATAAGGTTATCGTGGGGAAAACCATTTGGGAAATGGTGAGGCTGCCAAGTATAATATACGGTACTGAAGTGGTACCCCTAAACCAGACGCCCGTAAAGAGCTTGGAAATCCTGCAGTACGATTCAGGCCGATGGATAACAGGGTCGAGTAATGCCGCAGCGCTAGAAGCAATCAGGGGTGAGCTTGGGTGGATGAGGATCAAGGACAGTATAGACCTGCTGAAACTCGGTTATCTTAGTTATTTGATAAATCTTCCCGACAGCCGATGGTGTAAAGTCATGTTCCTGAGAACTTTCAGCTCAAATATCAAGACGGGGTGGATGGTCCAAGTGAGGGAGCTAGTAGAAAACTACTCATTGGAGATCTCGGACCTTGACGTTGGGGCAGGCCGGGGTAAAAAGATCGCCAGAGAAAGGGTCATGGAGGATTGTAACAGTAATTGGCGAGAAGGGGTCAAATCAAAGAGATCTGTGGGTGGCCTGCGTTATAAAGAGATGGCACCTTTGGGGGGGGGGGGTCACTCTTGTTCAAGCTGAGGTCGAGGTCGCTGAAGCTGAGGGGAAAAATTGGGAAAAACAGTGAAAAGGAGTGCCAGATGTGTAATTTGGGCGTGATGGAGACCCTGGAACACTTTCTTCTAGAATGATCAAAATACCAGTCTAAAAGAACAAGATTCACGGGGAGTATAATGGGGAAGTGGGATGGGAGTATGAAGGAGATGTGGTTAGGGGCGACTCAAAGGAGGGGGTTAATATGCTGATCGGAGAGATTGGGAAGAATGGGGTAAGGGATGTCATCAAGCAGTTCGTCTCCGAGTGTTGGGAGGAGAGAAGAAGCATGGGAATATGGAGGCAGTTGGTAGAACAGGGGTAACCAAGGCCTTCTCATACGAGAACCGCGACAAATCAGCGGCCGGCCAAAGTGTTATTATTATATGGACAACCTTTTATGAAAACACAGAAACATGAGAATCATTGTCATAGTAGGTTTGTTTGTTTAATTTCACTTTCAGAAGCCAGGATTATATAGTGTGGAATATTATATCTCACGTGACTTCCTTGCATTCTGATTGGCTGAAAGATGATACTCTATTTCGTGTAGTTTGCATCCACAGAACTGACCAGGCACTACACCCAGGCACTACACGTTTTCTATTTTTAGCACACTACTATATCATTTTTCTTTACATACTGGCCGAACAAAACTGATCAGGTTAAATTTAAAAATCGATTCACAGAGGCACAACATCCACAAAACGACCCGGAAAGAAATCTTTGGGGAAAAATGTATCGCTTTTCCATTGTTGAAGTCACATTTTTCGAGGCGTTCATTTTATTCCTTGAGAAAGAATCGGTTGTTTCGCTGCTCATATTATGTCGCTATTTAATTGTATGTTTTGGGCAGTAAACGAATAAATAATGAAATTCATTTGAATCATTCGGAGTTTTGTATCCCATTTTGACCCATTCGGTGATGTATATGTGTGACAAATGTGTGGAAATTATCAAACTGCGTTGTCAAATTTCGAAAATTCTAGTTTTCATTCGCGAGTTACGCGATTCTAGAATACACAGTTCCGTTTGGGGGAAATGTTTTGTTTACCCTTGCCGACCGATTCAAAATCTGTCTTCTGCGCATATCTATAATCCAAGTTAGCCGTGTTTTGGAAGAAGAGAATGTTTTTTTTAAAACTACATGGTATTTTTTTCTATATAACGCTGGTTGGTAGGGCTGCTACCTTGGTAATAGATTAATAAATCGGACAGATGTTTTTCTTGATGGGTGTTCGATATAATATAAGGATTAGTGCATGCCTTGTCGTTGACTACGCCCATATAGTGCCCAGTGAGGTGGTGTAGTTCCCTCCGCTTCGCGGCGGGAACTACACCACCTCACTGGGCACTATATGGGCATAGTCAAATCCAAGCCATGCACTATTCCTTAAATAGTTTACCTGGTGGAGTAAGCAAGCTGTATTAGTTACTGTGCTTCATTCACTATTTTCACGATATTTAGGAGTTATTATCCGAGTGGATCTTTACCCTCTGGATGTTTACATTTAATCTACACGTATTGAAGAAGGGTTGTTGTGGCTCAGTGGTTACGGGATTGACTTCATACCGAAAAATCCATGATTCCATCCCCGACAGGGGTAACTGCGATATGTCCTTGGGCAAGGCACTTAATTCCGATTTCCCACGTGTGGGCACGGTGGTGTTGTGTACTAAGGCGTTCTGCACGATTGTACACCTGTCTTCAACCAATGCTAGCCTTGCTTGTGTGCAGTTAGTACGTTGGAGAGTCTGGCCGTTGCTCGGTGGTTCTCTCCAAGTACTCCGGCCTCCTCCACCCGTAAAGCTGTCCGACACGAGGTGACCCTGGCTGTCGAAAGTGCCGTTAAACCCGAATAAATAAATAAATAAATAAATAAATAAATAAATAAATAAATAAATAAATAAATAAATAAATAAATAATTAAAAAAATAAGAGAACTCTCTATTAGTCACCAACGTGTTTGTTGCGGAAATGTCTGCTAGCAACGCGGGGGGGGGGGGGGGAATTCCGGACACTCAGGTCTGGTTGGGTGCATGGAATCGGGCCGGAAAATGCGCGTTGATGCTGGCATGATTTTTTTGGTGTCAATTGGAATTTTTGTTCGGTGACAAATGAACTTTTTTGGTGCCAAATGAAAGTTTTTAATGCCAAATGGAATCTGGTAATGCATTTCAGATAGCGTCTTGTTTCACTGAAAGTATGATATTTTTTTGTTACCTGGCTCTTTCAAGTATTTTAGTTGCAATATACTCCATAAATAATGAAAAAAGTAAAAGGCCATTGTTAACATTTACAAAATGATTATTATTATCAACTCACTGTGCGTTACCTGCAGATTAACAGTAATTTGCATGAACGATAAGAACGCATAACAGTCCTACATAAGACTTCCGGAATTTCTAGCCGGTCGCTAATGGCTATTTATAGCCATTAGCGACCGCTGACTAGTCAGATGTGACGTCACGATTAACTTTGTTTGTAAACATTCCAGACGATAAATGTCAGAATTTTTAGAAACGTCGAACTCTCTTTCTCAATCGTCAGAACTAAGTGAAGGAGATTTAGAGCGAATGGAAAACGAATCGAGGCCAAAGAATACTAACCGGGCTACGGTATATGGTCTCAAGAAATTCACAGATTGGTTGGCGAAAAGGAACAAACAATGCGATTTCTGAGCTAACTGTATTAATTGTTGAAAGTTAAATAAATTAATGTGTGTTATTGAGAAAATGAATAATGTTATTGTCAAAGTTTTGTTTCATGTCAGAATTTGTACTTGTGTGTGGTAGAAGAAGTCATAATGCCACGATGAGTGTGATAATAATAGTAGTATTTATATAGTGACTGCAGCCATATGTTGATAATAATAATAATAACATGATTTTCTCGGGCGTTTCGCTCCATTATCGGACCGGCATCGGTGATTAGCAGCCCGGCAGTCATTAGCGGCCCTCGGCTATCGCCTCGGGCCTCTAATGACTACCTGGGCTGCTAATCACCGATGCCGGTCCGATAATGGAGCACAACGCCCTCGAAAATCATGTTATTGTATAATTATTTACTGACGGTTTATTCACACCGAATGAATTTTCTCCCAAAAGGACTATTAACCCTTCGAGACT
Organism: Pictodentalium vernedei; assembly: GCA_031216915.1. Lineage (NCBI taxonomy): Eukaryota > Metazoa > Mollusca > Scaphopoda > Dentaliida > Dentaliidae > Pictodentalium > Pictodentalium vernedei. The sequence continues at coordinate 3,468,299 of CM062294.1, read as the reverse complement.
TTAATTATCCTGACGTTCAAACATCACTGCGAATTCAGTTTCTTCGACGTTTTTCAAAATGCGACGTCAAACGTCGGAAAGTACAAATACCAAGATATTTTGCACCATTAGTGATTATCTGGTTGAGGGCTAGATTATTGTTGGTGGTCTGAATTTGTTATTCAAAACTTGTTTTATTACAAATTATTGGAGAGTGCCCACAGGCACTCTCCAATAATTTGTAATGAAACAAATTTATATAAACAAAATATTATTTGTGTTTGACTGAATATGAAATATAAGCAAGGAAAGTGTTGGCTTTTGCTCTAGTATCCTCATTTTTTGAAAGCCCTTATAGTGGCTTCTAGCACTCAACCAGTTAAGAAGTCTTAACAGCAGGATTATATTAGTATATTGAGCCGCGATAACATTTCGCTCAACGGTTGTCACTGAGCACGATTCGGGAGAAAATAGGAATTGAGGTTAAATCTTTAAAAAAAATGGAAAAAAAATAACAAAACAAATGACCACAAAGTATCAACGCGCTGTTTGATTTTGTACGTCATAAGACGTATAGAGGTATCAAAGGGTTAAAAAAAAATCAGCAATGTATAGAGAGTAATCGCTTGACTGGACTGGTTACGTGAAATAATTCATGAGGGACGTTGAACAAACACGACTGCGCGAATTACAATATAGTCCCTCGCCTCGAATAAATTATTTCAGGTAACCAGTCCAGTCAAGCGATTACTCTGTTTATTACTTTTCATTATTAACAATATTATATTATGTAACCCTTTACCTAAGGTAACGGCCAAAACCGGCCAGCGCTATTCTCAAAAATTAATTTTCATTATTTTTTCATTTTTTTTTTGTCTCTAAAACATAGGTTATGACCCCTCATTGGAACGAGCTCGTCGAGCTTGTTCCAATGAGGGATCATAACCTATGTTTTTAAGACAAACAATGAAAATAATGGTTATTCAAGAATTTTTTGGCAAGTGTCGTTAAAAAAACAAAAAAGAATGAAGTCCCCATTACACCCACGGCAGAGTGTCTTCGTTTGCGCGCACGGATACATGGCCCAATTGTTGATTGCATAATTCACTTGTGAAGTTATGGTTTATAATCAAATCCGGAAATCCCAGTAAATCCCACTTTGGAAAGTAATAAAAGAAAGATTAACCCTTTACCCAACGAATCTCCCGCATCCGCCCGCGTAATATGCAAATTCAGCAGTTGAAAAAATATTATTTTTCAAAAAAAATTTCAACAAAACCGTTCCAACGAGGGGTCACATGATATGGTTTTGTTGATTTTTTTTGAAAAATTTAAAAAAAAATGATATTTAAAATAATAAATTTTGATATCGTCTGCGTTGGGTAAAGGATTAAGGAAAAAAGAAATGTTTTTATAAGAATAATATTAAATGGATAAACTCTTAACAAGCACAAAACAATGATAAAACCTATCAGTTATCTATAGATGAATTGACAGTCGTGAATTCTGTCTCCCTGGTATCGTCAGACACAGAACAATGATTATACCTATCTGTTATCTATAAATGAATTGACAGACGTGAATTCTGTCTCCATGGTATCGTCAGACACAGAACAATGATTATACCTATCTGTTATCTATAGATGAATTGACAGTCGTGAATTCTGTCTCCCTGGTATCGTCAGACACGGAACAATGATTATATCTATCTGTTATCAAAAGATGAATTGACAGACGTGAGTTAGGTCCCCTTGGCATCGTCAGACTGGATAAACTCTTAACAGGTACAGAACAATGATTATACCTATTTGTTATCTATAGATGAAATGACAGTCGTGAATTCTGTCTCCCTGGTATCGTCAGACACAGAACAATGATTATACCTATCTGTTATCTATAGATGAATTGACAGACGTGAATTCTGTCTCCCTGGTATCGTCAGACACAGAACAGTGGTTATACCTATCTGTTATCTATAGATGAATTGACATACGTGAATTATGTCTCCCTGGTATCGTCAGACACAGAACAATGATTATACCTATCTATTATCTATAGATGAATTGACAGACGTGAATTCTGTCTCCCTGGTATCGTCAGACACAGAACAATGATTATACCTATCTGTTATCTATAGATGAATTGACAGACGTGAATTCTGTCTCCCTGGTATCGTCAGACACAGGACAATGATTATACCTATCTGTTATCTATAGATGAATTGACAGTCGTAAATTCTGTCTCCCTGGTATCGTCAGATACAGAACAATGATTATACCTATCTGTTATCTATAGATGAATTGACAGTCGTGAATTCTGTCTCCCTGGTATCGTCAGACACAGAACAATGATTATACCTATCTGTTATCTATAGATGAATTGACAGTCGTGAATTCTGTCTCCCTGGTATCGTCAGACACAGAACAATCATTATACCTATCTGTTATCTATAGAGGAATTGACAGTCGTGAATTCTGTCTCCCTGGTATCGTCAGACACAGAACAATGATTATACCTATCTGTTATCTATAGATGAATTGGCAGACGTGAATTCTGTCTCCCTGGTATCGTCAGACACAGAACAATGATTATACCTATCTGTTATCGATAGATGAATTGACAGACGTGAATTCTGTCCCATTGGTATCGTCAGACTCTGAACAATGATTATATCTATCTGTTATCTATAGATGAGTTGACAGGCGTGAATTCTGTCTCCCCGGTATCGTCAGACTCAGAACAACGATAATACCTATATGTTATCTATAGATGAATTGACAGGCGCGAATTCTGTCTCCCTGGTATCGTCAGACACCGAACAATGATTATACCTATCTGTTATCTATAGATGAATTAACAGACTTGAGTTCTATCCCCCTGGTATCGTCAGACACAGAACAATGATTATACCTATCTGTTATCTATAGATGAATTGACAGTCGTGAGTTCTGTCTCCCTGGTATCGTCAGACTGGATAAACTCTTAACAAGCACCGAACAATGATTATACCTATCTGTTATCTATAGATGAATTAACAGACTTGAGTTCTATCCCCCTGGTATCGTCAGACACAGAACAATGATTATACCTATCTGTTATCTATAGATGAATTGACAGTCGTGAGTTCTGTCTCCCTGGTATCGTCAGACTGGATAAACTCTTAACAAGCACAGAACAATGATTATACCTATCTGTTATCTATAGATGAATTGACAGACGTGAGTTCTGTCTCCCTGGTATCGTCAGACACAGAACAATGATTATACCTATCTGTTATCTATAGATGAATTGACAGTCGTGAATTCTGTCTCCGTGGTGTCGTCAGACTCAGAACAATGATTATACCTATCTGTTATCTATAGATGAATTGACAGACGTGAGTTATGTCCCCCTGGTATCGTCAGACACAGAACAATGATTATACCTATCTGTTATCTATAGATGAATTGACAGTCGTGAATTCTGTCTCCATGGTATCGTCAGACACAGAACAATGATTATACCTATCTGTTATCTATAGATTAATTGACAGTCGTGAATTCTGTCTCCCTGGTATCGTCTGACACAGAACAATGATTATACCTATCTGTTATCTATAGATGAATTGACAGACATGAGTTATGTCCCCCTGGTATCGTCAGACACAGAACAATGATTATACCTATCTGTTATCTATAGATGAATTGACAGTCGTGAATTCTGTCTCCCTGGTATCGTCAGACACAGAACAATGACTATACCTATCTGTTATCTATAGATGAATTGACAGTCGTGAATTCTGTCTCCATGGTATCGTCAGACACAGAACAATGATTATACTTATCTGTTATCTATAGATGAATTGACAGACGTGAGTTATGCCCCCCTGGTATCGTCAGACACAGAACAATGATTATACCTATCTGTTATCTATAGATGAATTGACAGTCGTGAATTCTGTCTCCCTGGCATCGTCAGACTGGATAAACTCTTAACAAGCACAGAATAATGACAAAACATATATGTTATCTATAGATGAACTGACAGACGTGAATTCTGTCTCCCTGGAATCGTCAGACAGCTATTTTATAGAACATAATAATTTATAAAACCTTTGAGATCTACCAGAATTATGTTTTGGGTGCCAAATTCCATATCTGCGGAGCCAAAAGAAACATTTTAGTGCAATTGGTGTCATTGGTACCCGACAGCGTGAACAGTGTTAACAGTTCACAGTTTCCTTTAGGACGGCCCGTATGATTGACACCCGACAGCGTGAACAGTGTTAACAGTCCTCAGTTTCATTTAGGACTGCCCCTATGATTGGCATCCGACAGCGTGAACAGTGTTAACAGTCCTCAGTTTCCTTTAGGACTACTCGTATGATTGGTACCCGACAGCGTGAACAGCGCTAACAGTCCTCAGTTTCCTTTAGGACTGCCCTATGATTGGCATCCGACAGCGTGAACAGTGTTAACAGTCCTCAGTTTCCTTTAGGACTAGTCTTTTGATTGGCACCCGACAGCGTGAACAGTGTTAACAGTCCTCAGTTTCCTTTAGGACTAGTCTTTTGATTGGCACCCGACAGCGTGAATAGTGTTAACAGTCCTCAGTTTCCTTTAGGACTGCCCGTATGATTGGCACCCGACAGCGTGAACAGTGTTAACAAACCTCATTTTCCTTTAGGACTGCCCGTATGATTGGGACCCGACAGCGTGAACAGTGTTAACAGACCTCATTTTCCTTTAGTCTTTTGATTGGCACCCGACAGCGTGAACAGTGTTAACAGTCCTCAGTTTCCTTTAGGACTGCCCGTATGATTGGCACCCGACAGCGTGAACAGTGTTAACAAACCTCATTTTCCTTTAGGACTGCCCGTATGATTGGCACCCGACAGCGTGAACAGTGTTAACAGACCTCATTTTCCTTTAGTCTTTTGATTGGCACCCGACAGCGTGAACAGTGTTAACAGTCCTCAGTTTCCTTTAGGACTAGTCTTTTGATTGGCACCCGACAGCGTGAACAGTGTTAACAGTCCACAGTTTCCTTTAGGACTGCCCGTATGATTGACGCCCGACAGCATGAACAGCGCTAACAGTCCTCAGTTTCCTTTAGGACTGCCCGTATGATTGGCACCCGACAGCGTGAACAGTGTTAACAGTCCTCAGTTTCCTTTAGGACTGCCCGTATGATTGGCACCCGACAGCGTGAACAGTGTTAACAGTCCTCAGTTTCCTTTAGGACTGCCCGTATGATTGGCACCCGACAGCTTGAACAGTGTTAGCAGTCCTCAGTTTCCTTTAGGACTGCACGTATGATTGGCACCCGACAGTGTGAACAGTGTTAACAGTCCTCAGTTTCCTTTAGGACTGCCCGTATGATTGGCACCCGACAGCTTGAACAGTGTTAGCAGTCCTCAGTTTCCTTTAGGACTGCACGTATGATTGGCACCCGACAGCGTGAACAGTGTTAACAGTCCTCAGTTTCATTTAGGACTGCCCGTATGCTTGGCACCCGACAGCTTGAACAGTGTTAACAGTCCTCAGTTTCCTTTAGGACTGCCCGTATGATTGGCACCCGACAGCTTGAACAGTGTTAGCAGTCCTCAGTTTCCTTTAGGACTGCACGTATGATTGGCACCCGACAGCGTGAACAGTGTTAACAGTCCTCAGTTTCCTTTAGGACTGCCCGTATGATTGGCACCCGACAGCTTGAACAGTGTTAGCAGTCCTCAGTTTCCTTTAGGACTGCCCGTATGATTGGCACCCGACAGCGTGAACAGTGTTAACAGTCCTCAGTTTCCTTTAGGACTGCCCGTATGATTGGCACCCGACAGCTTGAACAGTGTTAGTAGTCCTCAGTTTCCTTTAGGACTGCACGTATGATTGGCACCCGACAGTGTGAACAGTGTTAACAGTCCTCAGTTTCCTTTAGGACTGCCCGTATGATTGACACCCGACAGCGTGAACAGTGTTAACAGTCCTCAGTTTCCTTTAGGACTGCCCGTATGATTGGCACCCGACAGCTTGAACAGTGTTAGCAGTCCTCAGTTTCCTTTAGGACTGCACGTATGATTGGCACCCGACAGCGTGAACAGTGTTAACAGTCCTCAGTTTCCTTTAGGACTGCCCGTATGATTGGCACCCGACAGCTTGAACAGTGTTAGCAGTCCTCAGTTTCCTTTAGGACTGCACGTATGATTGGCACCCGACAGTGTGAACAGTGTTAGCAGTCCTCAGTTTCCTTTAGGACTGCCCGTATGATTGACACCCGACAGCGTGAACAGTGTTAACAGTCCTCAGTTTCCTTTAGGACTGCCCGTATGATTGGCACCCGACAGCTTGAACAGTGTTAGCAGTCCTCAGTTTCCTTTAGGACTGCACGTATGATTGGCACCCGACAGCTTGAACAGTGTTAGCAGTCCTCAGTTTCCTTTAGGACTGCACGTATGATTGGCACCCGACAGCGTGAACAGTGTTAGCAGTCCTCAGTTTCCTTTAGGACTGCCCGTATGATTGGCACCCGACAGCATGAACAGTGTTAGCAGTCCTCAGTTTCCTTTAGGACTGCACGTATGATTGGCACCCGACAGCTTGAACAGTGTTAGCAGTCCTCAGTTTCCTTTAGGACTGCCCGTATGATTGGCACCCGACAGCTTGAACAGTGTTAGCAGTCCTCAGTTTCCTTTAGGACTGCACGTATGATTGACACCCGACAGCGTGAACAGAGTTAACAGTCCTCAGTTTCCTTTAGGACTACCCGTATGATTGGCACCCGACAGCGTGAACAGTGTTAACAGTCCTCAGTTTCCTTTAGGACTGCCCGTATGATTGACACCCGACAGTGTGAACAGTGTTAACAGTCCTCATTTTCCTTTAGGACTACCCGTATGATTGGCACCCGACAGCGTGAACAGTGTTAACAGTCCTCATTTTCCTTTAGGACTACCCGTATGATTGGCACTCGACAGCGTGAACAGTGTTAACAGTCCTCAGTTTCCTTTAGGACTGCCCGTATGATTGACACCCGACAGCGTGAACAGTGTTAACAGTCCTCAGTTTCCTTTAGGACTGCACGTATGATTGACACCCGACAGCATGAACAGTGTTAACAGTCCTCAGTTTCCTTTAGGACTGCCCGTATGATTGGCATCCGACAGCGTGAACAGTGTTAACAGTCCTCAGTTTCCTTTAGGACTGCCCGTATGATTGGCACCCGACAGCGTGAACAGTGTTAACAGTCCTCAGTTTCCTTTAGGATTTCCCTATGACTGGCACCCGACAGCGTGAACAGTGTTAACAGTCCTCAATGTCCTTTAGGACTAGTCTTTTGATTGGCACCCGACAGCGTGAACAGTGTTAACAGTCCTCAATGTCCTTTAGGACTAGTCTTTTGATTGGCACCCGACAGCGTGAACAGTGTTAACAGTCCTTAAATTTCCTTTAGGACTAGTCTTTGGATTGACACCCGACAGCGTGAACAGTGTTAACAGTCCTCAGCTTCCTTTAGGACTGCCCGTATAATTGGCACCCGACAGCGAGAACAGTGTTAACAGTCCTCAGTTTCCTTTAGGACTGCACGTATGATTGGCACCCGACATCGTGAACAGTGTTAACGTTCCTCAGTTTCCTTTAGGACTGCCCGTATGATTGGCACCCGATAGCGTGAACAGAGTTAACAGTCCTCAATGTCTTTAGGACTAGTCTTTTGATTGGCACCGACAGCGTGAACAGTGTTAACAGTCCTCAATTCCCTTCAGGACTATCCGTATGATTCGCACCTGGCAGAGTGAACACTGTTAACAGGCTTCAGTTTCCTTCAGGGCTACTCTTTTGACACAGACCGTTGTTTATATCAGCCGTCTTACTACTGAACTGTATCATGTACGGTTATTCTGCTTCGCTCGATTCATAACAAGGATTAGAAACAATATGATTTCCAGTATTTGCTCTGATTAGCCAAAAATGATAATACAAACGCTGGCCACGTCGCACAGTTCTCTGTTAGTTATGTCATGATAATCATGTTCACTCATGATATTACTATCACTGCATTTGTCAGGCTAAAGTCAACCCGAGGGCCATTGGGGCAGTGAATTTGTACTAATAAAGTCTTTGATGGTGCCGGAGAGTTCTAGTGAATATTTTATGACATTTTTTTTTATAACGTTCGAGCTCAAATAACAAGAAATTGGAGTGAAAAGCATGGAATTTACTACATGCTCATGGACGACTGAAGTCAAATCTTTTATTGGTAAATATCCGTGTAAATATTCCAATATTCCAAATACGAAATACAGTCAGTGATAAAGTGTTGTCTAATTGACATCTACTGAGAGAACAAGAAATATATAAGATTTAGAGTTTATCACCTATTGTACAGTTTTATGTTCAGCCTTGAGAGCATCGGGAAGTGGGTGACAAAAATTTTACATGCAATTACGATTTGCTGACCTAATCAGACTGTAGACACATACGGCGGCTAACGACGAAAAGATGTAATTTAATTTGCGGACCCATTTGAATGAACACATTTGTGACGAGAATATGAGAAAAATCGGCGCTAAACATCTCTGTCTTGTCGGATTATTTTCTACTCGTCTCTAAATACGAAACAAAACTGTTCGCTTGTTTTTTGACAGTATTTGTTAACCCTTTACCCAACGTAACAGCCAAAACCGGCCAGCGCTATTCTCAAAAATCGTCAATTAATTTTTATTATTTTTTCATTTTTTTGTCTCAAAAACATAGGTTATGACCCCTCATTGGAACGAGCTCGTCGAGCTCGTTCCAATGAGGAGTCATAACCTATGTTTTTGAGACAAAAGATGAAACAAAATAGTTATTCAGTCATTTTTTGGCAAGTGTCGTCTGTTTTTCATGTTAGTAAAGGGTTAATGTAATCTCACTCAACACTTCAGTGTTGATTGGTTAAAATTTTATAATTTATTATTTCTTTGTGATATAATATACGAGTTGCCAATAAATAATGTATCGTGTAAAGTGTCGTGATAAAAAATTAAACTATGTCTCAAACGTTCAAAGTGGTGTCATAAATTAGAATGCAGCATGATCTCGGCAGATCTTATACATAAGTGTAAAAATACACCCTATGTAGACGGCGAAGCTGATGTTACCGGCACCCTCCATAGACGGCGAAGCTGATGGTACAGGCACCCTCTATAGACGGCGAAGCTGATGTTACCGGCACCCTCTATAGACGGCAAAGCTGATGGTACAGGCACCCTCTATAGATGGCGAAGCTGATGTTACCGGCACCCTCTATAGACGGCGAAGCTGATGGTACAGGCACCCTTTATAGATGGAGAAACTGATGTTACCGGCACCCTCTATAGACGGCGAAGCTGATGGTACAGGCACCCTCTATAGATGGCGAAGCTGATGGTACAGGCACCCTCTATAACGGCGAAGCTGATGGTACAGGCACCCTCTATAGACGGCAAAGCTGGTGGTACAGGCACCCTATATAGACGGCGAAGCTGATGGTACAGGCACCCTCTATAGACGGCGAAGCTGATGGTACAGGCACCCTCTATAGACGGTGAAGCTGATGGTACAGGCACCCTCTATAGACGGCGAAGCTGGTGATACAGGCACCCTATATAGACGGCGAAGCTGATGGTACAGGCACCCTCTATAGACGGCGAAGCTGATGGTACAGGCATCCTCTATAGACGGCGGGGTTGATGGTACTAGCACCCTCTATAGATGGCGAAGCTGATGGTACAGGCACCCTCTATGGATGGCGAAGCTGGTGGTACAGGCACCCTCTGTTGGACGGAGAAGCTGATGGTACAGGCACCCTCTATAGACGGCGAAGCTGATGGTACAGGCACGTTCTATAGACGGCGAAGCTGATGGTACAGGCACCCTTTATAGACGTCGAAACTGATGGTACAGGCACCCTTTATAGACGGCGAAGCTGATGGTACAGGCATCCTCTATAGACGGCGAAGCTGATGGTACAGGCTTCCTCTATAGACGGCGAAGCTGATGTTACCGGCACCCTCTATAGACGGCGGAGCTGATGGTACAAGCACCCTCTATAGACGGCGAAGCTGATGTTACCGGCGCCCTCTATAGACGGCGAAGCTGATGGTACATGCATCCTCTATAGACGGCGAAGCTGATGTTACCGGCACCCTCTATAGACGGCGGAGCTGATGGTACAAGCACCCTCTATAGACGGCGAAGCTGATGTTACCGGCACCCTCTATAGACGGCGAAGCTGATGGTACAGGCATCCTCTATAGACGACGAAGCTGATGGTACAGGCACCCTTTATAGACGGCGATGCTGATGGTACAGGCACGCTCTATAGACGGCGAAGCTGGTGGTACAGGCACCCTCTATAGACGGCGAAGCTGATGGTACAGGCACCCTCTATAGACGGCGAAGTTGATGGTACATGCACCCTCTATAGACGGCGAAGCTGATGGTACAGACGCCCTCTATAGACGTCGAAACTGATGGTACAGGCACCCTCTATAGACGGCGAAGCTGATGGTACAGGCATCCTCTATAGACGACGAAGCTGATGGTACAGGCACGCTGTAAAGACGGCGAAGCTGATGGTACAGGCACCCTCTATAGACGGCGAAGCTGATGGTACAGGCACCCTCTATAGACGGCGAAGCTGATGGTGCAGGCATCCTCTATAGACGGCGAAGCTGATGGTACAGGCATCCTCTATAGACGGCGAAGCTGATGGTACAGGCACCCTCTATAGACGGCGAAGCTGACGGTACAGGCACCCTCTATAGACGGCGAAGCTGATGGTACAGGCACCCTCTATAGATGGCGAAGCTGATGGAACAGGCACCCTCTATAGACTGCGAAGCTGATGGTACAGGCATCCTCTATAGACGGCGAAGCTGATGGTACAGGCACCCTCTATAGACGGCGAAGCTGATGGTACAGGTACCCTCTATAGACGGCGAAGCTAATGGTACAGGCACCAGCGCCTTTTCACGCCACAGATATACGCATACTTATACACCAACGCACAGCTAATCATATATACATTTGACATTCTGACCTTTTTCAAAGCTGATATTTAATTGCGGAGACTGAATTTCTGCGAAAATGATAGGACCATTAGACAGAAGTGTTTTACGAATATGCGATTAAAGGATGATGTGGCTTCTCACTCCAACACTGGTCAATACCGCATATACCTGGGCGATAGGGTGATTGTTCAGTCCAACTCTTGGCAACACCGGTTATACCTGGGCGATGGAGTGACTGTTCAGTCCAATCCTTGTCGATATCCGAAATCGCATGCACCTTGGCGATGCGGTGTCTTTTCACTCCATTTCTTGTCGAAATTGTATATATCTGGATGGCGGTGTGTCTTCCCAATCCAATTCTTGACGATATTGCATACAAGTAGTATGTCACGGGCTGGACGGGCCTTTTTGGCAGGATCTCATGCAGGAACTCATATGTGACGTCATAATCACGTAACCCAGTGGAGCCATGTTTAACAATTATGGTAGCCCACGTGAGCGGCCTTCCTGTGACGTCATAACATAACCATAGTGATATGTGGTTTCAGTGCGCAAGCGCAGCGCAAGTTGTTTTGTATACCGAAGCTGCCATCTTAGTTTCTACATATGGTTGCTATGAGCCTGCAATGCTTATTAAAGGAAAGGGCTATGTTCGGAGGGTGTGTTCGATTGTGCAAGAGTAAACCCAATTACCACAAACAACCCAAAAGTTCCTCCAAATCACCAAAAACCACCGAAAACTATCGACACGAACTTTATTTGGTACGGGTTTTCTCATTACGGGCTTATAAGAGTAGCGTTCTTTTGAATAAGAGTTATTTTCATTACCCAAATTGACCCGGAAATTTCCCCAAATCCCCCAACACCACCCCAAACTACCTACACGGACAGAGTGCTATAAGGCGCGTTCTATTACACTGGAGTATTTTACTAGTTTGGATCTTCTCATAATCACATTTTCTGCCTATTACAGACGCTATCACACCTTCTCTAACTATAGCCTGTCATCTAGTCCTAGCTACTCTTGATTTTTACTCTTGTTACGAACTCTGCCTTCGTCCAGTCACTAGTCAGATTGCTTGATTTCCCATAATCTACCCCTAACCATACAGAGTTATCACCCTTGTGTACAACGAGGGCCTCTACGATTCTTAAACCCAAAAGACAATCGAACAGAGATAGGTATTACTCAAACGGCTGGAATATTATCCAGTAAATAAGCAATCGAACAGTTGCTTCAGTGCAAATGCTCCAACAACTCGATTTCCATCGAGAAAATGAGCTATAGAGCAATTACTCGAACGATTGACTCCACGTACTGCTCTACGGCCCATTTCGAAAAAAGGGATTCTGAAAGGGATAGTGTAAGTTCCTTGTACCTGGATTGATGATTTCATCGAATATGTTAAAGAGCCATGAGTGTAATTACTCCATGAGCAAATGTTCTTGCGACTTGAATCTCATCGAGCAAACTAGGTATAGAGCAATAGTTCGAACGAGTGACTCCATATACTACTCTACGACTCATCTGGGTATTTGAGGAGGCCTATTACATGGCTCATATACAGCTCATAGCTCCTATATGGCTCCTGTACAGCTTTTAGACCATCCATCACCTTCATAGCCCTAAAGCCACTACTTGTCCATAGGCACTATCAGGGACCGATCAGGAATATTTAAAATACGCTCTAGCCTCGGAGCCTATTTTTTCAATTCATGTGCCAGATTTCAATTTACGGAGTCACACTGCTGTTTGTAACACACACTGCAAGTATGTAATAGCTCTCATCATTTTCATTTAGTACACTATAGCAAACATCAATCTTCACTGTGGTTTCTGATCAAGTCTTGGCTGCCTATTTAGACTTGATCAGAAACCACAGTGAAGATTAATGCTTGGTAATTAAGACTTGAAGTATTAACTTAAGCACTCCACAACAATGATAAATGATAATCATATATATAATATTTGAAAGAGTGTCTCTTTCGATTATCCATCGAAAGAATATCAAAATATGATCTGAGAAGTTACGCGCCAACTGAGAAGCCTATTTCTGAGATTTAAGAGCCAGGTCCTGATGTTTCAGAACCAAATACGCACTGGCGCATGCACAGGTCGGTCCCTGCACTATCATCTGTCCAATAATCGGTCTGTATTTTATTCACCCGACATGACAGTCTTGTACCATTAAAGCCTTGTATCATTACTAAATACTAATGGCTACCCCTGTGGCACTACTATGGCCCTCAGTATATTAATGCCGCTAAGGTAACAAATTCATATCATTAGCATTCCACTACAGTTTGCTCAAACAACCTCTTCATACCTATTTCAAGTTCCCCTAGTAAGCTCTCGAACAGTTAATGAAGAGTCATTACTCGAACGACTCGAATCCCAAATAAGCTATCGACCTGTTGCTCCGTGAGCCCTTGTGACTCGAGTCCTATCGAGCAAATGAGCTATAGAGCAATTACTCGAACGATTGACTCCACATATATCTCCATGACTCATCTCAGTATTTGAGGATACTTACATTTAAAACTAGAAGTCCTGTCTTGAAATGTGCGCTTATCTAGGCTTAATTGTGCGTAGGAATTGCACGCAATTGCCATATCCAATGACATCCAAAGCACGGCAGGTTCTCCTGGTTACTCGTAGCAAATTGCGCGTATGAATTGCGCGCAATTGCCATATCGAATGGAATCCAAAGCAAGACAGGTTCTCCTGGTTACTCATAGCAAACGCAGGCAATGTTTCCGCCAATGGACCTCCGGGTTACCCGGAGGTCCATTGGCTGAAACATTGCTTGTGCACAGGTCATATGTAAAGAATTTGATAGCCTTACTATGGTCATAACGCGTAGATTAACACGGAGATCGACGTGCTGTTTGTGCGCATTTCATGACAGGACTTCTAGTTTTAACTGTATGACCTGGAAGTGTATCATTTGATGATACTTTTTGAGGATACCTTTTGCATGATACTTATCTGAGGATATATGTTTGAAGGTAGTGATGGCTCCTAGTATGTCTTTGTCCGGGCCTCCTAGGCCACCTCAAGACATTCATAGCTTTTAAACCACCACTGCCGACTTGTCAATAGTCATTACCATCTATCGTGTAATCCAACACTATCATTGTAGTCAATACTATAGTCTTCAACCTCCCTTACAGCTTTATACCAATATTATTGACTAGTAGCACTACTTCATACTTCCTACCTATGACTGACCCTGTCTCGACTCGACCCTCGGTCAGGTATTTTACAAGTGCGACCAGATTGCTCCATTCATCTTAGTCCTTATTGGTCTTTATATTCCCTTTACATAGGCACATACGGTACAAGTCAAAATAAGTTGTAGGATAACCACTATAAACTGGTACCTTTCTTTTCCAACACTGATAAGACCAGAAGCTGACATCATTTTCTGGAAAGCTCTCAATGAGAGCTTTCCAGAAAATGATGTCAGATTCTGATCTTATCAGTTCAGGAGAAGTAGTTTATTGCGGTTATGCTACAACTTATTTTGACTTGTACTGTATGTGTCTATGTAAAGGGAATATGAGGACCAATAAGGGCTTAGATGAATGGAGCAATCTGGTTGTACTGTACAACGAAAAAAGGGAATCTGAAACCACAGATATATCCTAAAAAGGGATTCCGTAAGTGGGATTCTTATCCGACTTGACGTGAAATGGGATTTTTTATACATTTTATAGCTTTCGTTGAAGCAGTCGTGTAGGTTATTATTATACCAATCATGAATGAGGAGGGGAACCTTGATCATCAGATTGTAGGTGTCAAGGTTATAGCTCAAAGTTGCGATTTTCTTGTTTAAAAGTTTAAATATTTTCTATAATCTTTCTGACTGGGTTAATCATAAAACGTAAAGATAGGTGTATGACGGACCCCGAAAACCGATCTGTCATTTAAACAAACCAGCAATAATTCAAGTGCTGTTAATTAAGCATGAAATTTTATGTCCATTACTACGTTTCTGTTTAACGCTATAATGGGCTGTATGGTGTAAGGGATTAAACGTAGTGGAAGCCAGTGCTTTCCTACAGTCATTATCTGTGTAATTACGGCCAGTTAATAGGTAATTGTGGTGAAAACAGTGCATCGCACCAGTGTTTGCATTATACATTTTCTTTGCTATAATGCAGACAGCTTAGTTTTTATTAGCCCTTTGAACCCTAGTGGTATCTTCTATATAAGTTCAATGGCAGCAACGGAAGAGTCCATATTCATTATTTGAGGGTAGACCAATTAATATTTTCAACGTGCAGCCTTATGGCTGCACGTTGAAAATATTGATTGGTCTGCACCACACCTTCACTCAAAAGTCAACCTACTTAATAAAATTATGAGGTGTCATGTTACTGGTCCGGAAAAGCGCCCTCTGGGGTTCAAAGGGTTAAAGATAGATAATCATTTTTATAGTTGGTATAGGGTCACTAACATGTGGTATAGGATCACCAACTTGAATTCCATGCAATAAATGGATATGTATAATCAGTTGCGTAGGCACGGGAGAGGGGCCGCTGGGAGGGGGCTTGCTTCCCCTTTCAAATTTCCGCAGCCCCCTCCCAAAAAGCAATGGCCAAATGCAACTTCACATAATATTTTGAGCCGTAAAATGTCTCCAGTAGACACTAGAGGGGATAAAAATGTCTCAGATTCGATCTTAAAGCTCGGACTTTTTAAAAATATTCCTCGGGGCGGGTGGCCTAGTCCTAACTAGGGCCCTCCTGTCATTACTTTCTCCTCCCACCTTCCTTAAGGGAAGTGGAAGTAGTGGGTAATGACCGGTGGGGTCCTAGTTAAGAAGAGGGGAGGCCGCCACAAACACCCCACAACGTCTTTCAAATATTAAGTCCCCCCCCCCCCCCCCCCCCCCCCCCCCCCCACCGCGAAAAAAAAAAATCTGCCTAGGGCACCCCGATTATAGAATCGTGGTTACACGAAAAACATCAGAGCATTTACAGCAGTTATGTTTCTTGTCATTTCATTGCATAAAAAGGCCATATTTCAAACACACGACTTAAATGCGATGTCTGAAATTTAATACCTCGAGAATTTATAAAATTGACATCCAGACTTTTACCAGATAAAGGTATGCATGTGTTATTTATTGTAGTACACTTTCCCTCAACATTCACCTTTAATTGGGTTGAGCTAAATACATTTAGTTTCACTGGAGTACATGTCAAGTTTATAAGTCAACGATACTTTAATTGATTAATTTGATTCACTGATGTCATTTACCTATAACGGAAAGAGTAATAAGAACTGAACCTGTGGGACGCCCTCAACTACATGCTGAAGATCTCTATCAATCCAATGTGAGCCTACAAAATCAGATCATAAATTAGCAACACCGTCCCCTGGGTTCCAATGTGTTCTATGTGTCAGTAGGCTGCTAGTAGGCACGCCAGTAGACTGCCAGTGGGCACGCCACTAGGCTGCCAGTAGGCACGCCAGTAGACACGCCGGTAGGCTGCCAGTAGGTTGCCAGTAGACACGCCAGTAGACACGCCAGTAGGCTGCCAGTAGACACGCCAGTAGACATGCCAGTAGGCTGCCAGTAGACACGCCAGTAGACATGCCAGTAGGCTGCCAGTAGACACGCCAGTAGACACGCCAGTAGGCTGCCAGTAGACACGCCAGCAGGCTGCCAGTAGACACGCCAGTAGAGCCAGTAGACACGCCGGTAGACATGCCAGTAGGCTGCCAGTAGGCACGCCAGTAGACACGCCAGTAGGCTGCCAGTAGACACGCCAGTAGACACGCCAGTAGGCTGCCAGTAGACACGCCAGTAGACACGCCAGTAGGCTGCTATTAGACACGCCAGTAGACACACCAATAGACACGCCAGTAGACTGCCAGTAGACACGCCAGTAGACACACCAATAGACACGCCAGTAGGCACGCCAGTAGACACGCCAGTAGACACACCAGTAGGCTGCCAGTAGACACGCCAGTAGACACGTCAGTGGGTTGCCAGTAGACACGCCAGTAGACACGCCAGTAGGCTGCCAGTAGGCTGCCAGTAGACACGCCAGTAGACACGCCAGTAGGCTGCCAGTAGACACGCCAGTAGGCTGCCATTAGACACGCCAGTAGACACACCAATAGGCACGCCAGTAGAGTGCCAGTAGACACGCAGTAGACACACCAATAGACACGCCAGTAGGCACGCCAGTAGCCACGCCAGTAGACACACCAGTAGGCGGCCAGTAGACACGCCAGTAGGCTGCCAGTAGACACGCCAGTAGGCACACCAGTAGGCTGCCAGTAGACACGCCAGTAGGCACGCCAGTAGACACGCCAGTAGACACACCAGTAGGCTGCCAGTAGACACGCCAGTAGGCTGCCAGTAGACACGCCAGTAGGCACGCCAGTAGGCTGCCAGTAGACACGCCAGTAGGCTGCCAGTAAACACGCCAGTAGGCACGCCAGTAGACACGCCAGTACGCACGTCAGTAGGCTGCCAGTAGACACGCCAGTAGGCTGCCAGTAGACACGCCAGTAGGCTGCCAGTAGACACGCCAGTAGACACGCCAGTAGGCTGCCAGTAGACACGCCAGTAGGCTGCCAGTAGACACGCCAGTAGACACGCCAGTAGACACGCCACTAGACACATAGAACACATTGGAACTCAGGGAACGACTTCTTATCCCTTACGGCTGTATTTTTTGTAAGTATGGAACGATCCATCCGATCATTTACTTCCGACAACTTTACCAATATTAACGTGTTACTGTTTTTGGGAGTTCTGTCATTCATCTTACGGTTGTATTTTTGTAAGTATGGAACGATCCATCCGATCATTTACTTCTGGCAACTTTACCAATATTAACATGTTACTGTTTTTGGGAGTTCTGTCATTCATCTTACGGTTGTATTTTTGTAAGTATGGAACGATCCATCCGATCATTTACTTCCGACAACTTTACCAATATTAACGTGTTACTGTTTTTGGGAGTTCTGTCATTGACCTTACGGTTGTATTTTTGTAAGTATGGAACGATCCATCCGATCATTTACTTCCGACAACTTTACCAATATTAACGTGTTACTGTTTTTGGGAGTTCTGTCATTCATCTTACGGTTGTATTTTTGTAAGTATGGAACGATCCATCCGACCATTTACTTCCGACAACTTTACCAATATTAACGTGTTACTGTTTTTGGGAGTTCTGTCATTCATCTTACGGTTGTATTTTTGTAAGTATGGAATGATCCATCCGATCATTTACTTCCGACAACTTTACCAATATTAACGTGTTACTGTTTTTGGGAGTTCTGTCATTCATCTTACGGTTGTATTTTTGTAAGTATGGAACGATCCATCCGATCATTTACTTCCGACAACTTTACCAATATTAACGTGTTACTGTTTTTTGGGAGTTCTGTCATTCATCTTCGTAAAGTGATCTATGATTTGAACAGTGAGATGAAGGGTGTAGTGTCCCATACGGCATGGGTATTCGTATATGGGTTATTTCTAGGAGTTTACGGGTATCGGGGAGTACATACATCAATATTTATTATAAGGTGGATTAAAACTTTGTATAATTTTGTATTTCATTGTGTGCAGAACTTTTGAAATATTTCGGATATTTCAAATATTTTGCTTATTAGGAGCTCCGTGGAAATAATACATTGCTTGATGACTTTTGGCTGCAGATTATTCCCTCACAAGACCATTTCATGGAAATCTGTCAGCGAGATACGAAATTATTTCAGATTCTCAGCTCTTCTCCAAAAACACAGTCACCCGGGGAGGCGTTGTTTTGCTAAGAGCTTTACGTAGCCTTTTCTAGGATGTTTTGATATTATGATTATTCTCCATAAGATGTCACTGGCCGAAAGATTCGGGAATAACTGATAAAAAAGTCTGCGTTTGAAACAAAGTTTACGAAGCAACACTTGAGAGATCTTAATGCTTTTGAGGCAAAACTTAATTGGTTCTCCCCCCTCCGCAATTTTTAGAAAATTATAGTAGCGTTTCCTCGCTCATGATGTTATAAGACAGAACACAACTCGGGTGGACTACGGGAGACTGCAATCAACGACCAGACTTGGAGTGTTGGTCATGTATTTCACGCGAGCCATATTGGAAAAGTGGGCTAATTAATAAGACAGAACACAACTCGGGTGGACTACCGGGGACTGGAATCAACGACCTGACTTGGACTTTTCCTTTATTTCACGAGCGCTGAAGACACTCGTGAAATGAGGAAAAAATAATTCCAACAAAGATCGTTGACTATCAGAGTTATGTTCTGTATTTATACGACGATTCAACGCGAATGAGGTTGATATCATTTAACCCTTTACCTAGAAAAGCAGACGACACTTACACAAACAATTCTTGAATAACTAATTTTTTTTCATTTTTGTCTCAAAAACATAGGTTGTGACCCCTCATTGGAACGAGCTCGTCGAGCTCGTTCCAATGAGGGGTCATAACCTATATTTTTGAGACAAAAAATGAAAAAATAATGAAAATTAATTGGCGATTTTAGAGAATAGCGCTGGCCGGTTTTGACCGTTACGTTGGGTAAAGGGTTAAATCACGTTTGGAGGTGTGTTACTTGATGCTAGTTGGGATCGAAAAGTTCCATTCACGTCATAACGTCACCCAATTGCTTACCGACCAACCAGATGAATTCTTGCATGATGACTTCGAAATTACACGCTTGATGTACCTAGCACATTTCTCAATGCCTGCATTATTCCGTGTAATGTCGAGTACAGACAACAACCGTTGTATAAAAGTATTCTGCTTTCAAAAAACATTTCACGTCATTGTAAATATAAAAGCGGTGTTTGTTTTGTTCAATGTTGTGGTTTGTGGTGATTTGTTTTCTGAGTCACGTGCCATTATTTAGGGAGGACTGCAAGAGGTCAGCTATCATCCATGGTATACATTTTATACGTATGTGGGGGGATGTCACGCTCACTTTTGTAATGACTGACGACCGTTGTCATAGATATACCTTTGTAATACAAATCGCCTATACAAATCGCCTATACAATCGCCTATACAATCGCCTATACAAATCGCCTATACAAATCGCCTATAGAAATCGCCTATACAATCGCCTATACAAATCGCCTATACAATCGCCTATACAAATCGCCTATACAAATCGCCTATACAATCGCCTATACAAATCGCCTATACAATCGCCTATACAATCGCCTATACCATCGCCTAAATTGCCTATACAATCGCCTATACAATCGCCTACACAATCGCCTATACAATCGCCTATACAAATCGCCTATACAATTGCCTATACAATCGCCTATACAATCGCCTATACAATCGCCTATACAAATCGCCTATGCAATCGCCTATACAATCGCCTATAGAAATCGCCTATACAATTGGTGTGATGATGATGTGAGCATTTAGTGAACTGAAGACAATTGCGAACTGTGATATGGGGATTTGAGGAGCCATTTGGGGTCTAGATTTACATCCCAACCACAACACTAACTACTACTTTATCTACCACGAAGCCTACAACATCAACCAACACATCTATTATGCCAACAACTACTACATCAACTGTTACAAGTACACCAACAACTTCTACACCAACAATTTCAATTACAAGAACTACTGCAACAACAACTATTACAAAAACAACTGTTAAACGATTGTGGTCAACACACCAAAAACTAGTGCATCAAAAAGCACAAGAGCACTCGGTGCCTTCCACAATACTGGTGCACGCCCCCAAGGGAATCAAGTTGCTGGGAAATAGCATAAAACACACCGTTTGGTATTGTATATAGCTCTTGATACGCCAATGATGTTGAAAAGACTAACACGTACCAAAATGGGTATATATCTCCCATACATACTATACAAACAACCACGCAAAACCCACATCACATGCCTTGCCATTACTTGCTATCGGAATCAGTCAGAGGATAGTAAAGGTCGCGAAATGAGTAAACAGTACAACGAGCTAAAAGTATCCCAACAGAGGCATATGCCTCCCATACTATACTAACGAAAATCACAGACGCCCAGTAATATAACGCGACATAGAATTGTGGATTGCCCGTAGTAACAACACGATGGTGTGAGGCTTTAAATGGATCAGTTGTTGTCACGCCCACTTTTGTAATAATTGACGTTTTTTTACCATAGCCCCCACTTTTGTAATAAAAATCGCCAGGTTTTCTCATTGAGTAACACTTTCGTAATAAAATCGCCATGTTTTGTCATAAACGAGATCACGAGGAGTTTTGTAATAAAAATCTATTCGTTTTGTCTTGAATTTTTTTTACATTTTTGTCATAGAAATCAAAATGATTTGTAAGTCATTACTGTTTTTCACTTTCATAAAAAATTCGGTTAACCCTTATACAACTGCCTCATCTAATGCCTTACAACATCGTGTTGTTGCCACCGGTGGTACACAATTCTTGGTCATGTGATATTATTGGGTATGTGTGATCGTCTGGCATGGTAGTGTAGTAAGGACAGTATTTACCCCCGTTGCTGTATTGTTAGACATTGGTACTACTTACATTACGACTTTATCCTCTGCATACTATATGGAGTACATAATGGTATGACGTGTGGTGTTGTGGGGGTATGCTTAGTTGTTTGTGGTAGTATATTATGGGTGGTCTATACCTATTTTGGAACATTTTAGTCTTCGGGACGTCCATTAACTTATGTCAAGCCATCTAACTCTACCATCTTATGGGTTTTATGTTATGTCATTTTGTATCTTATTATGAGAGATCCATACACGGGACATTGAGGCTAAAAGAATAACTGCTGTCTGCAGCCAGGAGGCTGCAGACTGCAGTTAGTATTTTATCCTCCCTGTATATTGATAATGGACAGTGTAAGTGTACATAGAGTCGATACCATTGCGGGAAACGGGGGTTCAAAGGGTTAACTTATGCAGAGCCATCTAGCTCTACCATCTTATGGGTTTTATGTTATTTCCATTCAATTCAATTGTTATGGCTATGAAGCAGTATTATAGAAGACCCAGAGTGATGAGGTACATTTTGATGTAGCAATAGAAGTTTACTTTCGATCATGGTGATTGTGTAGCAGTGTTTGTAACAGAAAAATCACTCTTTTCAGGGGATCTCTACACTAAAACGGCATGTAGTTTCTCGATCAATTGATTCTACATCTCATAAGGATTTATATCAGTATATACGTTAAAGAGGTCACACACGTGATGGTGTTCTCCTCTTTGAATGATTTTTCTATAATTTCTATACTCGTAATCTACTACATATTATTTCGTAGACATAAAATGTCGCCACCCACGTCTATGATTATTATTCTTGCTTTGTAATTTTCAGTTTAGTGGTGAAGATAATTATGGCCCTTAGCGTCACAGTTTGTGATGTCAGACGCAAGGCATGTAATTAACATTAGTTCTATCAATAAATTTGTTTTTGTTTTCTTTTTTTTACCAAAAGGTAAAACGATGTTTGTTCCCCTCCCGTCAAGTTACCGTTTTATTGCGATTATCGTACTGACCAGCTGCGTTAGTGTTGCCAAAAACAAATCCAGACTGGCTTTCGGGCTGAGTTGGGTATATACGGTATTCGTGTTTTACATTTCTGTTTGGGACATATTTCTATACATAAGGACTCCAGTTCGCGCAAAATAACAGCTGAAGGGCTATTACAAATTTTGAAGCGTAAATTCTTCTTTCGCGAACACTGCCACTCCCACACGGCTATCATCTTGGTCGGGGAGCATGTGGATCTCCTACGAGTAGTGACCTTCGAGTATGTCATCATGTTCATTTAATACATAGTTTTAAATTGTTGTTGGTATTGTGATGTCCTATGTTACCACCACCCGGGTTTAACACGAAGAATTGCTTCAACAATACTGGCCCGCTAAAACCCGGAAATATTCCTAACCTTTGGTAGAGTTGCGGATTCGGGTCAGCCAAAAGGTGACGGAAGATCAGACAGATATTACATTAATCATTTATTAGGCCACACAATAATACACTTGTGTTACTCACACGTTGAAAGAATTGCCTGCGACCTTGCATTCACCACAATGTTTATCCTAGTACTGAATGGAACTTGCGTCGTTGTGTTGTACGGAGACTCGAACACTGACAATCTAACTCCACGATCCGCTATTCGAATCATCGCCCAGCACTCCGACGCTCACTTAAATACCCAAACACTGACGTCACAAGCAATCCGTTCATTTACTCAAATAAAGTTAAAAAGTCAACTCTGCGCAGATATCTCGCTATTCACTCGTGAAATAAATATACATTATCATGACCATGTGCATGGCTTGTAATTTGTATCAGATCGGAGGTCGTGTTTACAATCAGATCGCAACGAGCCAGTAAGGGCGAGTTGTGATCCGATTGTAAACACGACCGAGAATCTGATACAAATTACAGGACATGCATTTGGACATGATAATACATTTATCGAACAAGGCCCGTTTCCTCCGTTTTTCAGTTTAAATTCGTTTGGAATTGGTCAAAATTTTGAATTTCATATTTTAGTACGTAATAACAATGCATATAATGATATTATTAATTTTGTCATAGCGCGGTGTTTATCGGATGTTGAATCCTTATGTCGTCTATATGATACGGAATCGGAACACATGTGATACGTACCGTTTCTCGTGGTTTTCAGGCCAACATTTATATGATTGTTAGATAAATACACAGAACCGCACACGCAGTGGAGTTGGTTAATGTTTGTCGCCTGGGTTTGGGTAGGCGCAAGAACATCACGAGAGGCCAAACCTCGAGTGGCATCCCTGCGCCCAACCAAGCTCGTGCGATAAACATTAACCTATCTAAAAGTTTGTGCGGTTCTGCCTATTTATTTCACGACTAAATACCAGTAAGGATACTCAATACAGAACGTTTATATCGATAGGCAGTCCTGAACTGGGTTCACCATGGGTAGATACATCAAATATTTTCAGGTACACCATGTTACTGAAATCTGGTATTTATTTATTATTTATTTATTGGTGTTTAAGGTCATATACTTATGCTCAATGGCTAATAATGACCGTGACAGTTTTACGGGTGGAGGAAACCGGAGTACCCGGAGAGAACCACCGAGCAACGACGAGCAGCTGCCAGCTCCCCAACATCGTAACTCCGCACTGCAGCACAGGCAGGGTAAGATTGGTTGAAGACATGTGTACCATCGATGTGCAGTACGCCTTAGTACAAGGCGTCATCGTGCCCCCATGCCCAAGGACACAACGCAGGGGACCAAATTGATCGCTCAGGCGGTCACCCATCCGAGGATTAGCCGGGATCGATGTTGCTTAACTTCAGTGACCTGACGAGAACCGGTAACTGCAACGCCACCACCCCCCCCCCCCCCAACCCCTGAAATCTGGTGACACTGACTAATATATGGTACTGTAGATAATCTAACCTCATCGTAGAGGCTGAAAATGCTTCTCAAAACACACAGTCAGGCCATATCTGTTGAACTATCAACAACCAAGTTATAGAGTTGCGGAGATATGTATTTTTGATAATTTAAGAATTGTATTGCAATCTGAATGAAGTGACCCTCCACCATGTGGAGGGTCACTTCATTCAGATTGCTAAATGTTAAAACAATCATATAAATATTAAGGCACCGATCAGATTCTCTAGAATGGAGAGACTGAAGAATTTTGCACAAGTCAAGTGGACAAATATAAATATTGTTGAAAGCTCTGCAAGAACAGCAATGTGATACCATCCATCAGCTTTTGATAACGTAAAGTGATTTCTAGTGCGATCGTATAACTGCGATACCAGTTTTTTCTACCCCTTGTTCATCATGTAAATAAACTGGAATTATGATATTATCAATGCAATCGTTGCTCTTTATCACGTCGTGGGGAACTTCGTTAGTCATAATTGTTTATTTGTAAGTGAAGGTAATATCACAGGTCAGTTGCTAGGAAAAATGGTGGTACACTTTAATAAGCCATGTGAAGTTTTGAAACAAAAGTACAGAAAAATGCAGGGGTTGAAAAGCACCACCGATTCTACCAGTCAGTACAGGTAATTTATGTGGAACCGAAGAAACGTATCCCTATCGGTAATGAGGATAACTGGTTTCATGACCTGTAATAAACCAACGCGCAAATAGTAGTCATCCCGAGATCCGAAGCTTGGACAAAATGTTTAGTAACCCACCATTTTAGTGTCTTCTGGGTTTGATGAATATGGTGGAGGAATTTATTTCATATAATTCGTATAATAATATATACGTGAATATTGTAGTTACATAGAAATCCATATCTAGCCAAACCATTTGAGAAGACTGGATTGTTAGTTACATTCATGGCCTGATTAGAGGATTAACATTTCTTACAACCCATTCTATACCTATTAATTAACCATGAGAACATCGTCAACCTGACCTACTTACTTATTAAATAGGACCCACAGATTATCTTTAATTAAGTGCAACGGGAGGTGTTAAATAGTGGGCGTGCTTGTGGGGTAGAGGAGGGAAGAGGGAGATATATATACTTTGTTTTTGAAAGAAGTATGTATTGTATCACGTGGCTGCATCGCGTATCAGGAGCCTCTGGTAGAAATCTGTATCTTTCAGCTGCAGAATACAAGCGCGTGATCAGTTACAATTTCTTGACGTTACTGTTTAAAGAAGATAGCACTATGCGTTTCTATATGGGGACAGTAAAATATTCTCAGAAGTTTTATTATTAAATTATTAGATCACTTTAATTCTATGTTTCTAGATCTAAATCGTTGAAAGCATTCGAGTGAAAACAACGCGCCGTTTACAGCGCACAGCCTTTGCCGAATATTAAACATTAACACTTACGCTGCCGAAAGTTTCCATCGAAACGACCTTCGTTTTTAAGTGAAAATGATATTTTAACTCTTTTTATCCAACTTAACGGCCAAATCTGGCCAGCGCTATTCACAAAAATCGCCAATTAATTTTTATTATTTTTTTTCATTTGTTTGTATCAAAACTATTGGTTATGACCCCTCTTTGGAACGAGCTCCTTCCAATGAGGGGTCATAACCTATGTTTTTTGTTTTTGAGACAAAAAATGAAAGAAGTTAGTTATTCAAGAATTTTTTGGCAAGTGTCGTCTGCTTTTCATGTTGTGTAAAGGGTTAATCTGAAAGGCTGGTTAATCAAGTTATTGGAACCACACCTCGGAATTGGGAGTGCGCGTGTCTCTGAGTGTCACCTCCTTTCGCTAAATTCTGGGAGTAAGCATGTCTCTAAATTCCGCAACCTCTCCGTGACGTCTGGAAGAGTACACGTGTCCCTGAGTGCCACCTCCTTTCAATGAATTCTAGGAATAAGCGTGTCCCCGATTTCCACATCCTCTCGGTGACGTCTGAGAGTATACGTGTCCCTGACTGCCACCTCCTTTCAATGAATTCAGGGAGTGTGCTTGTATCCTAATTTCACATCCAATTGGTGATGTCTGGGAGTATGCGTGTCCCTGAGTTACACCTCCTCCTGGTGGAGTCTGGGTGTACGCGTTTCCCCGAGTTACAGCTCCTCTTCATGGAGTCCGAGAATACGCGTTTTCCTGAATTCCACATCCTCTCGGTAAAGCCTGAGAGTACACGTATCCCCTTGTTTCACCTCCCCTCGATGATGTTTGCGGCTGCGCATGCTCCCGAGTCCCACGTCCGGTCGATGAAGTCTGGGAGTACACTTGTCCCCGAGTTTCACCTCCCCTCGGTGATTTTGGGAGTACGCGTACCCCCGAGTGCCACCATCTCTCGATGTAGTCTTCTTTGTGTCCCTACTTGACGGTGTTTTCTATCGATATTTGCTGTAAAGCTTACAGCTTGGAATACGAATGTAACAAATTGGGGCGGAAGAGGCTTCTTATTTATTTATTTATTTATTTATTTATTTATTTATTTATTTATTTATTTATTTATTTATATATTTATTTATTTATGGGTTTAACGACACATTAACAGCCGGGGTCACATCATGTCGGTGACAGTTTTACGGGTGGAGGAAGCCGGAGTACCTGGAGAGAACCACTGAGCATCGACGAGCAACTGCTAGCTCCCCAACATCGTAACTCTGAACTCTGCACCTCGGCACAGGCAGGGTTAGATTGGTTGAAGACATGCGCACCATCGACGTGCAGTACTCCTTAGTACACTGCGTCACCGTGCCCCCCCCCCCCCCCCCCCCCCCCCCCCCCGCTGGAAATGCGCCTGCTGGACTTATTTAGTTTGTGGTCAATCCAATTCACCAGGTTCACCCTCTTATGACTTGTTTAGAAAATCATTTACAGCGTAATGAACGGATTGTCTGATTTTTACATCACTTCTCTGTCGATTTCTCTAGAACTCCAATATAATATAGGAGAACTTTCTGGACAGTTATCTCGCGCTTAGGGATGGGAACATACACCGGTTAACCGGTGTATCGTGATTCGCCATGTCAAGATACACCAACCAGTTGAGACACTGAGGTATCGGTGTATTGAGATACACTGTTGGTTGATGCAGACAATAGTTCTTGGAATTAATCATCTAAACATAGGCCTGACAGCCTGTCTTTTAAAATTTCTGATTTGGACTCCCTGTTAGGGAGTCCAAATCGTAATTTTTTTAAAAGACGGCTATCAGACCCATGTTTGGACTGTATATTATCAACAGCCTTCTGCACTAATTGCACAAGAAGCATGCATCTACTGGAAGGTACTATTCTGTAAAATGTTGAATAGTTATCCAAATAATTGTTAATTGTATATCGCGATATGCAATCATATCGCAACAACTATATCGATATACATATCGTCGCATGAAAAACTATAAGGTACCATCTTCCAGTGGAAGATAGAACCTTGTGGTTCTCACACGACGTATCATATCGTGACCTAGACGTATCGTCCCATCTTTACTCGCTTTACTGGTATACTTTCTACTTATTCTTTCTTACCTGAATTTCACATTGATGGATGTCATACTATTGGTAATAACGTGTCGACGACGTTTTTAATTGAAAATGTAAGTGGCCTTTGAAGTAATTGAGGACTTGCATACCTGAGTTTAAATGTTTGTCACTAACAATAGGGAATCAAGAAACAGCCTGGTGGGTCGAGTGAGAATAACAGTGGGCAAATTGTGAAGAGGAGTGGTGGATACGCATGTATGCCCACATCCCAAAGAAACCTTTGAAAAATAAAGTCTCCGTCGAAATTATTTTTACAATCTATGAGTAGCAACAATTTTATCATAATTGAACTTCGTTACGCAGTTTAAGGAACAATGCTGTGTGTCACGACCAGGCATGGCAAAGTACCGCCGGTACCAACATAACCGGTACCGGTACGGGACAGAGCCTGCACCGTCGAAACCGGTACTGGGACAAGTCAACTATTGGGTGACATCACAATCAGATGGGGGAAATTCGTATTTAAACCGACCCAGTCCCCAAGGTCACAAAGACAAACATGGCATCGTACCAATTATTCAGCGGCGACATCAAAGTAATCATAAAGCACGAAAATCGTGCTTTCTGATTACTTTGATGTCGGCACAGAATAATTCCTTTGAAGTAGCCGATGACCGTGCTTTCATTGTCTTTGATGCCACGCTTGGAAAGTTAAAAAGATCGGCCTTATCGAGGTGGTGGTGCAGACAGAACATGTCCCTTTAGAGTGTTTTGATAGGTTCATTGGCAAATAAGCTGAAAAAATGTCGTGTAAGTGTGCCATACACAATTCGTCCTCTGAGTTCCAATGTGTTCGACGTGCCAGTAGGCTGCCAGTTGGCACATAGAACACATTGGAGCTCAGGGGACGAATTATTAGCCCGTTTACCCTCGTTCAGTTGGGAATTTCCCCATAAAATAATTTTGTCCGGTACCGGCTCGACAAAAGCTTCAGTACCGGTGCCGGTTAGAGCATGAGGGAATCGCCAGTACCGGTACCGGTACAGGTACAGGTACCGATTGACATGCCTGGTCACAATTTACATCTGTTTGACAATGGCCTGATAAAGTAAGACCACAAGTAAGGCCAACAAGAACTATTACAAAATAACAACTCAAATTTTATTTTTTTATTATCTCTTTCAAACGATAATCCATGACTTCTCAACGGAACAAGCTTCTCTTCTAGTCATGATACAATGATTTCTTTTCCTTCTTTTGTCAGCTCTTAAAAACATGCTGGAACTGTCGTCTGCAACTCTTATTGGGTAACTGGTTAATATAAGTACATAGAACCAGAAGTCATGAACAGTCTGAAATCCATTAAAACCTAATTACCGCATCGCTGAGCTTGAACAGTTTATTTGTTTTTAATACAAACCGCTGTTTATGTTTTCTAATACAAACCACCGTATTCGTTTTTTAATGTCTGAAAAAGATATAGTACGTTAGTTTTCAAGGGTGTGGAAATGGTGTGGAAATGTCTGTCAATACACATGTATCGACCGTAAGATTTCATAAGTGTTGTCCTTCACGCAACATACACCTTAAATAAAATGTTTAATTGTGCTAGAATGAAGTTATAAGTGTCTATCTATTAATCAATTCAGACATTGTGAAGGAATTCTAGATTTCTATCTTGCCAAGTAATGATTCAGTGTAGACGACTTGAAGACAGCATTTTGTTATTTGAATCAAGACATCTTCTACAGTCAGTCTGAAACCCATCATGTATACTACCATCACGAAATAACTGAGATGAAGTGGATTTAAAAAGCCTGTTGGTTGTGAATAATATAAACAAGTCAGGATTGATCGCTAAAGTGTTCTGAAAGGAACAGATGTCCAATGCCTTGCCTTATCCCCTGTCCGTCAGTATTATGTCATGTTGTTGATAAAACGTCTGTCTATGGAGTTAAGATGGTCATAAAATCCTACAAATCAGTTGACAAAAATCATCATTTCTTACACTTGGAAATCTGTCATGTTTTTACTAAAACATAAACAAAATATTGAAGAAGAAAGTGTGTGTATAGAGCCAATGTCAAACCCCATCACGTGGGCTGCACGGTTGACCTTACAGAAGAATTTTCTCATGACCATCATAGTCTCATACGGTAAATACTCAGAACGACACACGCGTGTGAATGGGTTACTCGATATGGCACGAGTGTTAACGCGGGGGGATAAAACGAGAGGCCACGGGCCCATTCACAAGCGCGTTTCGTTCTGTGTTTATGTGTTTATTACACGCCTTCGCCTCTTTAAAAACAATTACTAGAAGGACACTCAGCAATTCATTTGACAACTAACAACACAAAGAAGATTTTATCGCCAACCAAATTTCCAAGGGGAAACCCGTATTAGTGTTTCGTCCCCCGAGTTTCAATGTGTTCTATGTGCCTAGTGGCGTGCCTACTGGGGTGCCTAGTGGCACATAAAACACATTGGAACTCAGGGGACGATTTTTAGCCATCCCTAATAATTTAAATAAATTGTAATTGCTGTGCACTATTTGTAGAACATTCCAGTGAAATTTCACTTCAACTTAAAAATGGCTCGTCGACGATTTCTGTTCCGCACATATGTGCGGAACGGATTTTCATTTTCGGTATGGTTTAGGGTTGCTGTAGATGGGGATTTCATAGAACAGGCGTGTAATAAACATATTGTACGTGCACACATGATTACAGTACCTTTTTATGTCAACCATATTTCATTATTAACTCTACTCCTTCTTGTCTCCAAACACACAAATTCGATGGCCAGAAAGTCAATGTGTCCAGTACGGCAGATCGGCTATGCACAATTTACAGTGTGCGCACACATCCTACGTGACCTGGCTGTGCCCTACAAACATTTGCAACTGACAGAGTTATTGCTATAACACTTCATTCAAAAAGACGTCGTTGGTGTGTTAACACTGTTTACATTCGCAAATAACATATAACAGGGACTTCAATAAATCGTTCCGATACGATGTGAACCTGGCTGTCGAAAGTGTCGTTGAAACCCCAAAAATAAATAATTTCAATAAATCGTATAAAAATGTAATCATAACCACATACAAGTAAAGAAAGATGAAAATTGTTAATGTGTTACCACTAAGTCATTACACTTATCAAATTTACAGCTGAGTTTAAATGTTCAACTGCAACAGTTTCAATGATTTATTGCCCTTGCACATCATGGGGGAACCATCGTTCAAACCCTATTTTTTGTAACTCATTTTTTCACAAGCACTGAGACCAGTGAGGCCAATGCTATAAAACATTTACAATTGTATTTTCTAGAATTCTATTTTCTAGTTATGACATTAAATGGGTTGAAATGAATCGTTAGCATTTTCAAAAATGTGGCAATTTGCCAGTTGGCAAATTGCCATATCTTTTAAAATGCTAATGATTTATTTTAGTCAGTTATATTAATAGATAGAAAATACAATTTTAGAAAATACAATTGTATAAGTTTTATAGTATTGGCCTCTCATGTGATATGGTATTAACGGTGTTATCCGAAATAACACATAAACTCTACCTAATGTAGTCGATATCCGGGTTCTATCACGGATCATACAGCACCCTCAGGTATTCAGCTAAAGCTCCTGTGTGATTGTGTGAACCGTTATGCATTAGCTTTCGACGACGAAATCTTAATCGTCTCTTACCATGACTGAAATATGCCCCACCCACTCATCCCCCTTACCACCATACCCGAACTCCAGCATTCGCATGCATCTTCAGCAACCCACAATGTCGTTAATGATCTGTGAATCTACTCTACTTTTAGGGTCTGTCAGTGGCCGAGTGGTGTACGTGGTTCAATATAGTTTCGCTTTGTGGTTAGCGCCGAGGGTAACTCCTTCACTGTGGATTCGAGCCCCCGCTATGCTATTGTAAATAAAGCCAGCGTTCTTTCTTGATTCTATGACGCACGAGAAAGTTGAAAAAGAGACGTTCTCCTGATTTCCATGAGGTGTAGTATGTAGAACTAAGTGGTGACATTATATGATAAATATATGGTCTTGTCATTTTCACAAACTGGTAACCAACTGAGGCATCAGAGTCAACATGATAGCTTAAAGTTGCGATTTTCGTGTTTAAATTGTAAATATTTTAAATGGGCTAAAGATAAAACGAAAAGATAGATATCTGTCAAACCCTGAAAACCGATTTGTCACATAAACAGACCAGCAATAATGCATGCACCGCTAATTAAGCGTGAAATTTTATGTCTAGTATCGCGTGGCTGACGAAGCAATTGGGGAGCAATCTGATAACTGATTAAAGGAGTAAGGGAGACCAGTGTTTGCCTGCAGTCATTATCTGTGTAATTATGGCCAGTTAATTGGTAATCGTACACGTTCTGAACACACACCCATATTACATATCCGGTCTGTCACAAATGTTAGGATATTCCGAGATATGAGACTTTGAAAGGAACATAAAAGCGAATATTAAATTAAGATAGATCTGAGCGGTCAAGTTCAAGAGAAGCAATTAACCCTTTACCTAACGTAACGGCCAAAACCGGCCAGCGCTATTCTCAAAAATCGCCAATCAATTTTCATTATTTTTTTTCATTTTTTGTCTCAAAAACATAGGTTATGACCCCTCGTTGGAACGAGCTCGTCGAGCTCGTTCCAACGAGGGGTCATAACCTATGTTTTTGAGACAAACAAATGAAAAAAAAATTAGTTATTCAAGAATTATTTTTGCAAGTGTCGTCTGCTTTTCAGGTTAGGGAAAGGGTTGAACTTAAAAGCGAATATTAAATTAAGATAGATCTAAGCGTCCAAGTTCAAGAAAAGCAGTTAAACTAAGAATTGATGTTCTGGCTATCGAAATAAAAATCAGGGGCTTTCTCGAAAATTTCATTCCAGACTGAAGGCGTGTAAGACTATGGGTCGTAAAGGCGAGGAGCCGGGGATGTCCCATGCTATAGGTTACAGGAAGTGGTGCTTCGGTGCGAAAGTAAAGACACGTTGTGATGTAGGGGAGCCACAGAGCTCATATCTTATACCAAGTCGGTAGGATCAGAAAGATAAGCTACTAGTTCAGGGAGCTATTTGCATTTAGGTGTGACGGATGTAATATTTTATAAACATTTCCCCTCTTTCATTCCATTTTAATTGTAAAAATTAACATGTACTCAACATCAGCCTTAATTATCGGAATTTCATTCTCTCAGTTTACTGAGCATCGTCAGTTCGTGCATTCTTTGCACGGACTTGGTAACTGAACACCATTGGCCACCATATTCTCGCGTCTATAAAAACCCTGGTCTAGTAGGAGTAAGGGAAGAAAGACAATTTTCTCGCAAAGGTGGATC
Source organism: Pictodentalium vernedei (assembly GCA_031216915.1). Taxonomy (NCBI): domain Eukaryota; kingdom Metazoa; phylum Mollusca; class Scaphopoda; order Dentaliida; family Dentaliidae; genus Pictodentalium; species Pictodentalium vernedei. Next base: position 3,435,015 of record CM062294.1, on the reverse strand, counting down.
ATTTCACTGACCTCTTTCTCTGTTTAACAGAGTTGTGGGACCAAACTTTCATTAGTTTGCCTCAATTTTACAGTCGCCATATGTGTATGTAAGTTAGTCTCACTAGGTATTTTCATTGCTTTGTCGTGGTTACGAAGATCCACCCTCGAAGGTTGGTTCTGCGTACTTTTGAGATTGGCTCTTCGTACCCACTCAAAGTCGTCACCCGACATTTCGGACCATATTAACGTGTCCCATACTAATTATTGGCTCTTCATTTTTCTACCCTGGAATAGTTATGAAATATGGTACCCCCGAAATTTCAACTCTATACATTTCGCCCCATAAATAGTCTTCACTAAATTCTAGCATACAGTTCCACCTCTAATACCAACTAAATGAAGGTCCGTCTCTTGAACCTCTCCTCAGATTGAATTCATTTGATTGATGTTGAAATAAATATAATGAAACAAATATAAAATTTATTATTTATTGTTGCCAGCCAAAGAGATCCAAAGAACCTCTTACAGGACCCAATATTATTGAAGGGCTCCCGTTACATTGGTAAACGTCATTACCTGTTGTAGAAGGCAAGTCATGCGTGGACGGAGTAGGTTTTGCCTGCATGAATATTATTCTAAGAAAAATGGAGGGGAGTGTTTAAACTCATTGGTGGCGAAAAGCGTCCACTAAACTGACAATAAGCTAGTGCTGTGGTAGACTGACATTCCGTCACTTGCTGGAGGGAATGCGATATAGTGAAGTGACAATACGTTAGTGGCCGTGCGCCGGCAGTGGTAGAGTGACGGACATTCCGTCACATGCTAGAGCAAAGGCGTTCGATAAAGTGACAATACGTCAGTGGCCATGTTACGGGTGTGAAAGAATAAAGTGAAAAGGCGACCAAAGATCAAACACCAGCGACCAGGAAGGGAAACCAGCGACATCAGAGGATGCGGGCTCGCAAGTGACTCAAAAACTGTGTGGGTGGGGTGTGACTGACGTTTTGTTTTTCTAATTTATTGGATTTCATGAAAGTCACAAATTACCATATTTATTTTTATATATATATATGTATTAAAATTGTTGTTTTTAATGAACCCCTGTTGATTTATACTTTTCGAGGAAAGTCGTTGACCCCGTCAGGATAAGAACCACCCCAACAAAAGTGAAACGGCGAGACATACGTTCACGCACGGATTCAGGCGACACTCATTGTGTTTTGGCTGAATACGCGGCGCGAATCTATTTCTTCCGGCAGCGACAAAGCCCGGTTACCGACAATCAGGACTCGCCATTAATCGTGCAGTGAAAAAAACATCCACATTTACAGCAGCCATGACTTGATTTGATAAAAATTTACTAGAATCTGGAATCAAGAAATCATTAATAAGTGATTATTCTTATTTGTAGGAGAGTGTTTTGTGAACGAGTTTTAGGATAATACACTGATTAGGTTGCAAGATATAACTGTACTAGGCAGGGAAACCGCCCTGCAGCGAAGAGTCGAAGCAGTTGAGTACCGAGCGTGGCGACCTCCAATGACACATCTGTAACACAGAGTTGAACGTCAAGCTTGTGTCGGAAATATCTTCACTACAACATACATTTACCCCTTCCCAGACTGCTCTGAATTATTACCCGAAAGCATTCTTGCCACCATGTCCTGTGGTGGCTGTTAATATGTACAGCGGGGGGGGGGGGGGGGGCGGTGGCGTGGCGGTAACCGGTTCGTTTCAGATTACCGAAGTTAAGCAACGTGGAGCCCGGTTTCAACCAATCTAACCCTGCCTGTGCTGCAGTGCGGAGTTACGACGTTGGGGAGCTGGCACCTGCTCGTCGTTGCTCGGTGGTGATCCCCGGGTACTCCGGCTTCCTCCACCCGTAAAACTGTCACTGTCATGATTAACCATTGTGCATAAGTATGTAAATAAATAAATAAATAAATAAATAAATAAATAAATAAATAAATAAATAAATAAATAAATAAATAGCATGTACAGTGTGAGTGTATTAGTAAGTATTAACAGAGAGTGTTAGACAACTTCCTGTCGGAATGGACAGTTTTTTCTTGATGTCACTGACGAATGCAAGAGTCCATGTTTGCAGAGGATACACAACATTTGCCCAAGAGACCATCTGGTCCACGTTTCATTTCACAGTGGCGGCCTAATGGTATTCGAATGCGCATCCTAAGAGAGTGAAACTGGTGTAAGCTGCAGCTTATAACGGTGATGGGTTATTTCTGTGAACAGCAACATCAAAGAGAGATCTATACAAGGCAGTTTGTCACCTCGTTATAAGATCGGTATTCGTGGATGACAACGACGGCCGCATCTCGTATGTGCTGCTGTTCATTTCGAACAGCTTGTCGGGAACCCGGGTTGTCTTTTTCCACGTCTGGAACATTCGAGTCACAGAGTACGTTAGAGGATTCCACCTGCGCACATCTATATCACCTAAATCAGTAAATCACAAAAATGCGATCAACTCTGCGTGTAACAGATCTATCGATTGGCTTAACCCTTTACCTAACACGAAACACAGACGACACTTGCAAACAAAATTCTTGAATAACCAAGTGTTTTTCATTTTCTGTCTCACAAAAAAAGGTTATGACCCCTCATTGGAACGAGCTCGACGTGCTCGTTCCAAAGAGGGGTCATAACCTATGTGTTTGAGACAAATAAATAAAAAAATAATGAAAATTAATTGGCGATTTTTGTGAATAGCGCTGGTCGGTTTTTGGCCTTCAGAAAGTAATCCGAGCTGATGGTGAATTCTAGCGATATTGAGTTACAGTTACATTATATTGTCTTATTCTAGATGACATGGGTGGAGAGGGGATGAATAGCTTTGGTGTGCCCATCTCGGCCCATGGTTCATCACATAATAGTTTAACCTTTTACCCAACGAATCGCCCGCATCCGCCCGCGTAATATGCAAATTCAGCAGCTGAAAAATATTATTTATTGACAAATTTCAACAAAACCATATCATGTGACCTCTCTTTGGAACGAGCTCGACGAGTTTTTTATTTTTAAAATTAAAAAATGATATTTAAAATAATAAATTTTGATATCGTCTGCGTTGGGTAAACGGTTAAGACAGTGTGTGTACTTGTTTCTCTATCAACAGGATTATTTAAATAAGATTTAAATGTTCTGATTTGGAATTTTCCATAAGTTTCAACGTATCTTTAACAAGGTTCTATGACATCCGGGTTTTTTTTCGAAATGTAAAGTATGCCTAATTGCCAATATACATGACAAGGCGCCGCACCATGCTAAAAACTAGATGGCGCGATAGTTCTTCTCGAATGTACACTGCCATTTCTCCAACAGATCATTTATTTGCCAAAGTTACTTTGCAACTTGGCATTAACTCTGCAAAAGGTTCTTTTTTTACCAAAGATATGTTTATCTTAACTTATGTCCGGAGTCAAATAATATTTGCCATAACGCTTCTTGGTCACTTGGTCAGAACTAACTGTGAAGTCTATTTCTTTACATGTCCGCAAAAGTCTGAATGATCATCAAAACATATTTCATATTAACTGATATTTTCCGTGTAGGCTTTATTCACGTAAAGCTAATTGCCTCTGACATCTTAACACATATTTTCCGTGTCGGCTTTATTTAAGTAACGTTAACTGGCTCTGATATCTTAATAGACATTTTCCGTGTATGTTTTGTTTATGTGAAGCTAACTGCCTCTGACATCTTAACAGATATTTTCAATTGGGGCTTTATTTACCTGAAGCTAACTGGCTCGTACATCTTAACAGATATTTTCCGTGTAGGCTTTATTTATGCGAAGCTAACTGGTTCTGACATCTTAACAAATATCTTCAATTGGGGCTTTATTTACCTGAAACTAACTAACAGATATTTTCCGTGTAGGCGTCATTTATGTGGTCTTTACCAGTCTTTTACGTTATGAAGAACTTCTTCCATCGTAACCTACACATCACCTAATGAGGAACGTCCTACGCCGTATCCAACACATCACATTATGAGGAACATCCTACATCGTACTCTGCTTTTCATATCAGGCGTATCTTCCTACATCGTAACCTACACATCACATTATGAGGAACATCCTACATCGTATTCTGTTTTTCATATCACGCGTATCTTCCTACATCGTAACCTACACATCACATTATGAGGAACGTCCTACATCGTATTCTGTTTTTCATATCACGCGCATCGTCCTACATCGTAACCTACACATCACATTATGAGGAACGTCCTACATCGTGATCTGTTTTTCATCTCACGCGTATCTTCCTACATCGTAACCTACACATCACATTATGAGGAACGTCCTACATCGTGATCTGTTTTTCATATCACGCGTATCTTCCTACATCGTAACCTACACATCACATTATGAGGAACGTCCTACATCGTATTCTGTTTTTCATATCACGCGGATCTTCCTACATCGTAACCTACACATCACATTATGAGGAACGTCCTACATCGTGATATGTTTTTCATATCACGCGGATCTTCCTACATCGTAACCTACACATCACATTATGAGGAACGTCCTACATCGTATTCTGTTTTTCATATCACGCGGATCTTCCTACATCGTAACCTACACATCACATTATGAGGAACGTCCTACATCGTATTCTGCTTTTCATATCACGCGTATCTTCCTACATCGTAACCTACACATCACATTATGAGGAACGTCCTACATCGTATTCTGCTTTTCATATCAGGCGTATCTTCCTACATCGTATCCAACACATCACATTATGAGGAACGTCCTACATCGTGATCTGTTTTTCATATCAGGCGTATCTTCCTACATCGTAACCTACACATCACATTATGAGGAACGTCCTACATCGTGAACTGTTTTTCATATCACGCGGATCTTCCTACATCGTAACCTACACATCACATTATGAGGAACGTCCTACATCGTATTCTGTTTTTCATATCACGCGGATCTTCCTACATCGAAACCAGTTTTTCATATTACAAGGAATGTAACCTGTATTTAACATTAAGATAATGTTTGTCAATAGCAGGTTACGATGCAAGGACTTCCGCGTGATATAAATTTATAAAATACAGGTTATGAGTGGGACGTTCCAGGTAATGTGAAATGCAGATTACGAGGCGAGGAGTTCCTCGTAATGTGAAAGACAAGGAACAATGTAGGGTGTTCCTCGTAATGTAAAATACATGTTATAATGAAGGGAGATCCCCGTAATCTAACAGTTAACCCTTTACCCAACGCAGACGATATCAAAATTTATTATTTTAAATATATTTATTCTTAAATTTTTCAAAAAGAGTCAACAAAACCATATCATGTGACCCCTCGTTGGAACGAGCTCGACGAGCTCGTTCCAACGAGGGGTCACATGATATTGTTTTGTTGAAATTGTTTGAAAAATAATATTTTTTCAACCGCTAAATTTGCATATTACGCGGGTGGATGCGGGCGATTCGTTGGGTAAGGGTTAAGGTACAATGTTGGGAGTTCCTCGTAATATGAAATGCAGGTTACGTTGTATGAAGTTCCTCGTAATGTGAAGGATAGTTACCATGTATGGAGGTTTGGGTAATATAATAATAATAACTCTTTGGCCAGCCGCTGATTTGTCGCGGTCCTCATAAGAGAAGGCCATCATTCCCCCTGCACCCCACCCCCTCTTCCCCTCCTCTCCTCCCAGCATTCAGATATAAACTGCTTAATAGTGTCCCTCACTTCCTCTTTTTCAATTTCTTCAATAAGCATTCCTACCCTATCCCTCGTGTCCGCCTTCAGCCATCTATCCTTTGTTTCTTCACCCCACTTCTGCATTATTCTTCCAGTAAATTTTATTCTATGAGGTATATACTGTGGGCATTCCAAGAGAAAATGTTCCAGGGTCTCCACTACTCCAGAGTGGCACATTTGGCATCCCTTTTCCCCATCTCTCCCAATTTTTCCCCGAAGCTCCAGTGATCTTGATCTCAGTTTGAACAGCAGTGAACCTCCAAAGGTGCCATCTAGGTACTTCTCAAAAGCTGGCTTTTCTTTATATTGTAACCCCTGCAGTGATCTTTTCACGCTAACCCCTGCTCGCCAGTTTCGATTGCAATCTTCCATGACTCTCTCTTTGACAAACCTTTTGCCTTCTTTCATTCCTACTTCTATGTTTGTGACCTCTATAGAGTAATTGTCCATTAGTTCCCTCACATGTTTTGACCACCCCGTTTCTATATTAGAATTCCAAATGGTATCGAGCATCAAATTGCACCACCGGTTGTCAGGCAGGTTTCTCAAGTAGTTAAAGTAACACAGTTTTCCCAAATCTACCCTGTCCTTGATTTTCATCCACCCAAGCTCCCCCCTTACTGCTTCCAAAGCTGCAGCATTACTTGACCCTGTTATCCATCTGCCGGCATCATTCTGAGTACTTTCCAACTTCTTAATAACGGTTTGGTTTAATGGAATCACGTCCGTGCCATACGTTATACTTGGTAAACCCACCCTCTCCCATAATGTTTTCCCCACAAAGACCTTGTTGAAACTATTTTTCCCTAAAAGTTTTAGTTGGTTCAGAATTCTTTTCCCTTTCAGAATCAGTTTGGCTGAGTAATTTCTGTACACCCCTCTTCCCGTTATATTTATGCTTACCCCTAGATACTCATACTCTCCCTTTTCTCCTACAGTGATTTGTTTGCTTTCCCCTTCGGGGATTGAGAACTCCCCCACTCTCCATCTCTTCGTCATATCTACCTTACGTCCAACGGGTATTACCTTGCTTTTATTTTCATTTAGTTCGAGCCGCCAAGTGTTCCCATAACTACCAACAATTTCCAGCAATTTCTCTAGCCCCTGTTCAGTTCTAGACATTAACACCATGTCGTCCGCAAAGAATAAGCCTGGTATCTTTATGTCTCCAACATTTACCCCCTCCGCACTCTGAATTAGTTCGTCCCCTAAATCTTTAACATACAATGCAAACAAAATCGGTGAAAAGATACACCCCTGCTTGAGGCCTATATCCATAGGGACTCGTTTTGTAGTGATACTCCCTAGACTGAGTTGGCTTTGCACATCTGTATACAGTGCTTTCATGATTCCCACAAAGTCACCCCCCAGTCCGATGCCCTCGAGCTTTCGCCACATACCTTCCCTCCACACTCGGTCGTACGCTTTTTTCACATCTAGAAATGCCAGAAACATCTTTTTTTTTCAGCCTTTGTTGATTCTATCAGTTGGGTGAGTGTAAATAGGTGATCAGTGACTCTTCGTCCTTTCCTGAAACCATTTTGAATTTCTCCTAGAAAACCTTTCTCTTCAATAACTTCCTCTAGTCTACTGTATATGACCTTACAGAATACTTTTCCGATGTTACTACTAACTGATATCCCCCTATAGTTATCTGGAACTTCCTTATCCCCCTTTTTGTGTATGAACGACACCTTACTTTCCCTCCACTCTCTGGGGACCTCTTGCTTTCGCAGAGCCAGGTTGAAAAGGTTTGTCAGGACTTCAATAAGTGCCTCCCCTCCATTTTTGAGGAATTCGTTCGGAATTTCATCAGTCCCTCCCGCTTTACCATTTTTTAATTTCGAGACCACGTTCCGCACTTCTTCTGTCGTTATTTCGCTACATACACGATTGGATAGGTTCTCCTCCACCAGTGTATTTCTTTTTGGTGGGGACCCACTGCCCCATCGCCTATCGTTTATCTTTTCCCAGTGCTTGACTAACTCTGAAGCGATACGGCCTTTATCTTCTGTACTTTCCCCATCCACTTTGATACTCTGCACACTACTTTTCCCCCGTTTATTTACCCAGTTCCAAAATACGTTTGAGCTCGAACCCCCCGTTTTCTTTATTGTTCTGGCAAGACTGCAATTGCGCTCCTTCCTATTATTATTCTTTATCTCATTCACCTTTTTCCGTGCCAGTTCATATTCTCCTTTCATTAGTCTCGTGTCATTGTTATCCACCCCTTTAAGCTTCCTACTTCTTCTGTAAGCAGCGCATTTTACCTTCCTTTCTTTTATAGCCTTTTTCAGTCCCTCGTTAACCCTGTATCCAAGCTCTCTCGTTGGGACCCTCACCCTTCCTATACAATCCTTCCCTGCCTCTGTTAGGCTATTTACTATGCCATCTGAAATACTCTGGACATTTGCATCCCTAGGTATACATTCAAGACTTGGTTTTAGTTTTTCCCGAAACTGCTTCCAGTCGGCTCCTTGTTTTAGTCCCCAAACTTCCTTGAAGGTATTTCTGTCTCTATTCGTCTTTTTGCCCATAATCTTAACTGTTATCAGGTTGTGATCACTACCCAAGTCATTTTTTCCCTCGTCATCTATTTCTACATCTATAACCTCCCTCCATACGCTAATGTCAGTGAGTATATAATCAATTATTGTTTTCTTATCGTTCCTCTCCCAGGTCCATTTACCCTTACATTTCGCATCCCTGTTCAAGATCTTTAAACCAAGCTCTTTTGATAGGTCCAACATCTTCCTCCCATTCGTGTTAATTTTCCTATCACCTCCCTGTATGCCCTCCCCCTTATCCCCGATGTGCCCGTTGAAGTCCCCCATTAGGACAATACTGAACCCTCTGCTTTCAAGCTCTGTGATATTCGATCTAAGAGTTGTATATATTGAATCATTCCACTCGGGCTTACTTCCCTCCACTGCTAAGTATACAACACCAACGGCAACACTCCTGCTTCCTAACTTGATTTTTGCCCAGACTATTTCGTTGGATACTGGAATCTGAGTCCTTGCTTCTGTGAGATCTGTAATCAATGAGGGCTGTAATTCCTCTTTAGCGTAGATGCCAACACCCCCACCCCGTTTCTGACCCTCAGTTCGCCCAGCTCCTATCCACACGCAACCCTTCATCTGATCAGCCCGCTCATCCCGTCGTATCCACGTCTCACTTAGACCCATTATATCGAAGTCTCCTTCGTCCATCAGTGTTGATATTTCGCTTACTTTCTTGTGCAGACCCTGGATGTTGCAGTATCCAAACTTAATGAATCTTTGTTTCTTTGTCATCACTGGCACATTATTATAACCCTGGTGTGTCCCTGTGTTGTGCATGTTTGTTGTTCTTCCTATGTTCCCAGCATTTGTGCCCCTCTGGGTTATCGGCTGTGGTCCCCTACCCCCCTTTTCTCCAAAAAAGGCCCAGCCACCTGTAAAATTTTTTTGCCCAACAGGTCTGTACCCATCCTACTTAAATGCAATCCGTCTCGCCCATACAACTCTCCTTGTCCCCAGAATGAGTCCCAGTGGTCAATGAAATGTATTCCCAAGTCTTTGCAGTGCTCTTCCAGCTCCTCGTTTAGTGCCATAATCCGCGAGTTCCTCTCATTCCCACCACCCATAACGGGGAGCACCCCTGAAACGATGATCCGAGCATTCTTGCTAAGTAGCTTACTAATTAGGTCCTTGTATGTGTCCACCAAACGAACTGATTTCCTCTCCCTGATGTTATTGGACCCCACATGTAATACCACTACCGGATCAGGCCCCGACCCAGCTACAATACCGTCCACTCTATCCCTCAGGTCCTCCACTTTAGCCCCTGGAAAGCACAGAACTGTTCTATTTTTACTGTCCGGACCACAGACAACCTTGTCGATCCCCCGAACTATGCTACTTCCCGCAACCACCAACTTACTTTTGTCCCTCGCCCTATTTATCTCCTCTAGTCTCCTATTGTTTACAGCGTCCTCTTCCTCTCCAACAGCCCCACTCGGAATCAATATCGGTATCGGTATCTTTGACCTAGGATTACTCCTATCCTTGTCCCTCCGTCTCTTTCCAGGCCCTGAACTACCTGGACTACTCCCCTGGTCTTCTACCGAATCCCTCCTCCTTTTTCCTGGCCTAGACCCCAACCTACTATCTGTTGCAAGTACCTCCATCTCCTCCTCTGTCTCTTCCGAATCGAGCACATCAAATCTGTTTCTGGTGCTGCACTCCCCACTGCCTTTGGACTTTACACCCCTATCTACCTGCTTCTCTGGCCCCCCTTTCCTACCACTTTTGATAGTCCACGCCAAACGCTTTACAGCATTGCTCCGGCCTGGGCCCCCCTCATCTGTCCTACGTATTTTTCTAGCAGCCCCCACCTCATCACCTACCTCATTCACATCAAAGGTTCTACTCCCATGTTTCCTCTTGGAACCACCGACAACCACCCATCCTTCTCGGAAAGCTACTTTCACAGGCGTAACTCCAGACAGCCCCGCCCTACCAAGTTTTCCCTTCAGCTCAGCAATCTCCCCCTCAAACTTAACAATTGTCTCAAGTAGGCGGAGGATTTCCTGACAGTTTGCACATACCTCTCCATATCCCATCGAACGAAAGTCCCCATACATCATAGAACACTGTCTACAAACTTCAAGCCCAATATCGCCATCGGTGGCCCCACCAACCTGGCTCTGACCGACACCCCCAGTGACCTCTGTCTGCACACCAATACTTACCCCGTTGGCACCGTTGACCTGGACCGCGATATTACACGTATTTAGCTCCATACTTACCTCCGTCTGAACAGACTTGCTCGCCATCATCAAGACAAAATTACAAAATTACGCGATCGGACAAGAAAAACTGTAGACACGCGACAAAGGGCAACACGACGAACCGTTCGACAACTTAGCGCTCACAGTTTTATTTAAGACCTCCTAACTTTGTCCCAGTTACTATACTATGAAAGACAGGTTATGATGAACGGAGTTCCTCGTAATGTGAAAAACAGGTTATGATGAACGGAGTTCCTCGTAATGTGAAAGACAGGTTACGGTCTAAGGAGTTCCCCGGAATGTGAAATTCAGCACGATGCACGAAGTTCTTCGAAATATGAAAGGCTCGTTATGATGTAGGGATTCATAGTGTGTAATGCAGGTTACCATACAGAAAATGTTCACATCTTGACACTTTACCGAACAAATCGTACTTATATGCACTGTAAGAACTCACAATATTCCTTTACAAATCTCAGAGTGTGTGTTGAGAAAATTCAACAAATTTATCCAGGAGAATTATATTTCGATAAAAACTATAAGAATGTGCAACTTTTTACCTAGTTTTATTGTCTATGTCAGACCTGCGTTCTATATAACAATATAGATTTGCCTCCAAAACATAGCTTATGAACCCCATTGAACCGTCGCAAGTCTGTTCGGAAGGCTCAATTTAATTTTTTTTTAGTTATTCAAGCCTTGTAGTCGAGTAAAGAATAAAATAAGTATTAAGTATAGAAAAGTATAGAATATTTTCCGAGACGTTTTACAGGTCATCTGATACCTGCACATGAGGAAATATAAAAAAATAGGCCTTTAGCACTTCATGTTTGATTAATAAATATTTACATACTTTATCTTCAATTGTTGGACATAATAAATCTACTGAGTGTTCCAGTTTTTGTTCTCAAGTTTATATATTAATGATACACATATATTCGTCTCAAACACTTTAGAGCACTGCATGTTGGGCAAAGTGGTGCCCGATGCAAGTCCCGGGTTATATATTCACTCACCTTATCTTTGTGGCAATAATACAATTTAACTGTTATTAGGCCGATCTGATAAAATCAGTTGATATCTGTAGGGCTTTTAACAAGGTCATGAAATACTCTCACATGCTACGCCGTCGGACCGGTCTCACGGAGCTCTTTCCAACGGCGTATCACAAACTAGCGTCTCATCAGCACAATACGGGTATCTCGTCTTGTAGTCCGAGGACGACACCGATACAGTTAATAGAGAGAACAGATTTCAAAAGGTAACACACACAAACCACTTAACGTCAGTTTAACTTCGGGCCATTGATTATTCAAATAGTATAGCACTTCATTCAGCAATGGCAAACTACAGCATTTAAACCGAATCAATAATTTCACCTGATTAGTTCATTTTCCTGACAAACGAACAATTAAATATTTTGGAGTGTTGGAAAAATGGACGACTTCCACCATCATAGTTATCCGACATGTGTTAGCATGGATTCTTTATATCTTGATTTTCTTGTTTCACCGTTAGTATATTTAGTATTAATAATATTATTTCTATATGTGAAATTTAGATTATTTTTGTGCTACTCGACGCGGTGTCTGTAAATACTGCGTTTTTATAGAGCATGGTCGAGATAGACGATGGTGATATATGAGGTTAAAAGAATTGATGAATTCTCACTGTCGCTGAAGTTATTCTTATCAACATGAAATGTAATGAATCTTGAATAACGTTACGAGTAGTGATTAACCGATGTTCGTCAATCGCATCTGACACCGGCCAATTTTAAGCCATCGGTTGACCACCGGTAGAGGTGTTTGAACATAGGCCTATGCCGATGGTTACATGAAACACCACTGTATCAAAATTGTTGTATTTACGTTTGATTAACAATCTCATACAATGAGTTACAAACTTAATAAGTGGCCACAATGATTCGCCTAATCTCATTGATTGGTCTCATCTTCCCCTTGATTGCTGCTCATGAAACACATGCCACGTGTTGTGTGATGACTCAATGATGAGCGGCATCAGCAGAAACAAGTTAACAGCGCAGCGTCGATGATCGTTGATCAAAGACGCTGCGCTGTTAACTTGTTTCCACTGATGTCGTATTTTTATTTGAGTACACACACTGACCTACTCTTGAGGTCAACAAACCAATTAACCTGAGTGCACTGTAAAATTAACCCTGTTCTATGGATTCTTAAACAGACTACTCCTTTTGGTTGTTACTATCCGACATCGGCACTCACAATCGGCAGATTGTATGCTCAACTATCGGCAAACAGATGACAGTCGCGAAGCCTATCGGTTAATCACTAGTTATGGGTTCAGACACCCAACAGCCATCTGTTATTTTTTTTTAATTCCCGGGACGACTGGTACTTGATAATTAAGACAAATTAGCTTCAGTAAGTAAGGTAAACGTATTAGTGATTCCCTATCATCGATTGGGTTATTCTCCTTTAACTGAAATAAAATTAAATTGCATTCCGTGGCCAGTTTGAATCGCTAGCGATGGTTGAAATCGTCCCCTGAGTTCCAATGTGTTCTCTGTGCCATGAGGCTGCCAATAGAACACATTGGAAATCAGGGAACGAAATAGAAACACGGGTTTCCCTTACAAACTTGGTTGGTGATACAATGTGTTATTTTTATTGACAGTTGTCAAATGAATTGCCGAGTGTCCTTCTAATAATTGTTTTTCTAGACGTGGAGGCGTGTAATAAACACAGAACGGTAGACGCGGGGGCGTGTAGTAAGCACAGAATGTTTTATCCTTCCGCGATGGCACTCGTGCCAATATCGATTAACCCATTCACACGCGTGTGTCGTTCTGTGTATATGCCGTGTTAGTTTAAGTTAGTTATGGGAATACAATAGGTAAATTTTCATGCTTACAGTACTAGCTTAAGTGTGTGTGTGTGGGGGGGGGGGGGCGCAGTGGCGTGGCGGTAACCGGTTCTCGTCAGATCACCGAAGTTAAGCAACGTCGAGTGCGGTTAGTAGTCGGATGGGTGACCATTTCAAAGACTGATTCGCGCTCTCGTTGTGTTCTTGGGCAAGGCACTTAACCCCGATTGCGTACATGGGGCCCGATTACGCTGTGTACTAAGGCGTACTGCAGGTCGATGGTATATCTTCAGCCAATCTAACCCTGCCTGTGCTGCAGTGCGGAGTTACAATGTTGGAGAGCTGGCAGCTGCTCGTCGTTGCTCAGTGGTTCTCTCCGAGTACTCCGGCTTCCTCCACCCGTAAAACTGTCACCGACATGATATGACCCTGGCTGTTAAAATGTCGTTAAACCCTAATAAATAAATAAATAAATAAATAAATAAATAAATAAATAAATAAATAAAAAATAAATAAATAAATAAATAAATAAAAAATAAATTAATAAATAATAAATAAATAAATAATAAATAAATAAATAACTAAAAAATAAATAAATAAATAAGTTATGGGTTACTCCATGAGACACAACCAATATAGCCAACGCAAAATAAGTTGTTCCATCCAAAAGATCTAGTAATGATTGAAACGGAGATACGTTATCTGTTAACCCTTTACCCAACGTAACGGCAAAAGCCGGCCAGCGCTATTCTCAAAAATCGCGAATTAATTTTCAAAATATTTTCATTTTTTGTCTCAAAAACATAGGTTATGACCCCTCGTTGGAACGAGCTCGTCGAGCTCGTACCAATGAGGGGTCATAACCTATGTTTTTGAGACAAAAAATGAAAAAAATTAGTTATTCAAGAATTTTGTTTGCAAGTGTCGTCTGCTTTTCAGGTTAGGTAAAGGGTTAAAATGTTATTCAATCGGTTGATCCTTACAACATAATCCGATTGAAACAAATAATGCAATATCGGCTGGTTGTAACGTGATATCTTTTACCAACAGGTTTGGGAGCTGACAGTTTCTCGCCGTTGCTCGATGGTTCTCTCCGGGTACTCCGGCTTCCACCACCCATAAAACTGTCGCGGTCATGATTAGCCATTGTGCGGAAATATGTGACCTTAAACACCAATAAATAAATAACTAAGTGTATAATGTTGCATTGCCTTTAGAGTATATACACTTCCAATTATTAACAATACCATAACCTAACACAGACAGAAGACGACACTTGCCAAAAAAATTCAAACTAATTTTATTTTCATTTTTTGTCTCAAAACATAGGTTATGACCCCTCGTTGGAACGAGCTCGTTCCAACGAGGGGTAATAGGTTGTTTTTGAGACAAAAAATGAAAAAAAAATGAAAATTAATTGGCGATTTTTGAGAATAGTTTTGGTCGTTACGTTGGGTAAAGGGTTAACTCCTTGAACCGAGAGGCCGCTTTTCCACCCTAGGGGCATGATACGTCATAATTTGATTGGGTAGCATGACTACTAAGTAAATGTGTGGGGTAGACCAATCTATATTTTGAGTGGGTAACCATGACTGCTAAGTAAATGTGTGGGTAGACCAATCTATATTTTGATTGGGTAGCATGACTACTAAGTAAATGTGTGGGGTAGACCAATCTATATTTTGATTGGGTAGCATGACTGCTAAGTAAATGTGTGGGGTAGACCAATCTATATTTTGATTGGGTAGCATGACTACTAAGTAAATGTGTGGGGTAGACCAATCTATATTTTGATTGGGTAGCATGACTGCTAAGTAAATGTGTGGGGTAGACCAATCTATATTTTGATTGGGTAGCATGACTACTAAGTAAATGTGTGGGGTAGACCAATCTATATTTTGATTGGGTAGCATGACTACTAAGTAAATGTGTGGGGTAGACCAATCTATATTTTGATTGGGTAGCATGACTACTAAGTAAATGTGTGGGGTAGACCAATCTATATTTTGATTGGGTAGCATGACTACTAAGTAAATGTGTGGGGTAGACCAATCTATATTTTGATTGGGTAGCATGACTACTAAGTAAATGTGTGGGGTAGACCAATCTATATTTTGATTGGGTAGCATGACTACTAAGTAAATGTGTGGGGTAGACCAATCTATATTGATTGGGTAGCATGACTACTAAGTAAATGTGTGGGGTAGACCAATCTATATTTTGATTGGGTAGCATGACTACTAAGTAAATGTGTGGGGTAGACCAATCTATATTTTGCTTGGGTAGCATGACTACTAAGTAAATGTGTGGGGTAGACCAATCTATATTTTGATTGGGTAGCATGACTGCTAAGTAAATGTGTGGGGTAGACCAATCTATATTTTGATTGGGTAGCATGACTACTAAGTAAATGTGTGGGGTAGACCAATCTATATTTTGATTGGGTAGCATGACTGCTAAGTAAATGTGTGGGGTAGACCAATCTATCTTTTGATTGGGTAGCATGACTACTAAGTAAATGTGTGAGGTAGACCAATCTATATTTTGATTGGGTAGCATGACTACTAAGTAAATGTGTGGGGTAGACCAATCTATATTTTGTTTGGGTAGCATGACTGCTAAGTAAATGTGTGGGGTAGACCAATCTATATTTTGATTGGGTAGCATGACTGCTAAGTAAATGTGTGGGGTAGACCAATCTATATTTTGATTGGGTAGCATGACTACTAAGTAAATGTGTGGGGTAGACCAATCTATTTTTTGATTGGGTAGCATGACTACTAAGTAAATGTGTGGGGTAGACCAATCTATATTTTGATTGGGTAGCATGACTGCTAAGTAAATGTGTGGGGTAGACCAATCTATATTTTGATTGGGTAGCATGACTGCTAAGTAAATGTGTGTGGTAGACCAATCTATATTTTGATTGGGTAGCCTGACTGCTAAGTAAATGTGTGGGGTAGACCAATCTATATTTTGATTGGGTAGCATGACTACTAAGTAAATGTGTGGGGTAGACCAATCTATATTTTGATTGGGTAGCATGACTGCTAAGTAAATGTGTGGGGTAGACCAATCTATATTTTGATTGGGTAGCATGACTGCTAAGTAAATGTGTGGGGTAGACCAATCTATATTTTGATTGGGTAGCCTGACTGCTAAGTAAATGTGTGGGGTAGACCAATCTATATTTTGATTGGGTAGCATGACTACTAAGTAAATGTGTGGGGTAGACCAATCTATATTTTGACTGGGTAGCATGACTACTAAGTAAATGTGTGGGGTAGACCAATCTATATTTTGATTGGGTAGCATGACTGCTAAGGAAATGTGTGGGGTAGACCAATCTATATTTTCAACGTGCAGCGTAATTGGTCTGCCCCCAAATAATGAATATGGATTCTTCCTATCGATGCCATTGAACTAAGATGTTAGATACCACCAGGGTTTGAGGGGTAAAACATGTAATGAATATAAATAAATACCAACAGGTTTAGAAAGTTATGATATATTAGAGAAAAGTCCTACATTGTCGGTCATTTCAACAAAAACTGTTATAAAATGCCTAGTTCCTTTGTAGATAACATTTTTATATTAGAATTGTGCAGTCTCTACACCACACAGTCGTCAAATACAAAGCAAAAATCAAGGGTGGGGGGGGCACTAAAAATTTGCAAGACGTGCCGTCCTATTTTTTATTCGGATCCTGTTTTACACCCACCCACCCACTACGTGCAAATTTTCTACTACCGTTCTCAGACACCCCCTCCCCCCCCCCCCCCCACTCTCCTATTAAAATTCAAAATATGCTTATAAACTTAGTAGGCACAGCTGTCTTTAGGGGGTTTTAATAATGTTCTTAACCCTTTACCCAACGTAACGGCCAAAACCGGCCAGCGCTATTCTCAAAAATCGCCAATTAATTTTTATTATTTTTTCATTTTTTGTCTCAAAAACATAGGTTATGACCCCTCATTGGAACGAGCTCGTCGAGCTCGTTCCAATGAGGGGTCCTAACCTATGTTTTTGAGACAAAAAATGAAAAAAATTAGTTATTCAATCATTTTTTGGCAAGTGTCGTCTGCTTTTCATGTTAAGTAAAGGATTAAACTCATACCACCAATTTAAACCTCTGTGGGTTGCTGTGGGCCCCAATCTGCAAATGACAAGCTGTTCGTTATCAGGCTTGGCCAGAGCATGTGAACATATACGGGAACAAATTTTCATTTGAATTGTTCCCAAAATATTGTCTGCACATTTTCTACATTTCGAACAAGACGCCCACCCCCTACTAACGTGTGACATTTTCCCAGTGTAAGCCCAATATTCTCACATATAAAGCCTCCTGATGTTGTATTTATGTTAAGAGTGTGATGTACAACATCATCTTTAAAGTTTGAAACACAAATGATGGTATATATTAGCTGATATATTGATATATTTTTTAAAAATTCAAAAAATTGCACAAGTTGGAAATGCACATTTTTGGCGCACTCAAGAGACCCGCCCACCCTCACGTCACGTTCTGCAAATTTTTGGTGGCCTCCCCCTGTAAAAATGAGCGTATTTGGGAAAAGGTACATTTGGTGAGAGCAAAGCGCATAAATTCTGCGCATGTCTGTTCAGGGTTTACTTAGTGGTGGAATTTGTAATTGTAAACGGAAGCACGCTGCAATTATATTTCTCCGAATAAATGTTCAGCCTCTAACACTTATAATAAATCAATATTCGACCCTTGTAATACGACTTTTAACGTGGAATCCATCGGGCAATTAGCGACAAAGAATTAACACGATAAATGATCAGAGTAGTGCCATGGCATTAGTATTTATTGAACGATACAAAATAGCTTACTTTAACAAACTTATTATTTGTTCACTTATTCTATTTACTTGCAATGTCAACAATGTAATAACGTAAATATTTGAGTAGGCTGGATGAACTATTACATCCAGGATCTCTTCGAAGAGCGTTGAAGCTCATTGCGAACAAAACATGGGGAGAGTTTGCGGTACCCCCTGTGGCATTCCTCGTTCCTACATGTAGGTGATTACGTTTGAAGAAAGAAAATTTAAATATATTTCCTTCAATGTTTGTGATCGAGAAAATATGAGCAAATGACTGTTAAAAACTGTTGTAAAACATCATATTTTTATTATCTCGACCCATATTGCATTGTATTGTTATTTTCAACGGTTTATACGGGGGGGGGGGGCGGGGGGGGGGGCACCAACAATTTGCAAGACGTGACGTGGGGGTGGGTGGGTCTCTTGAGTGCGCCAAAAATGTGCATTTCCAACTTGTGCAATTTTTTTAATTTTTTAAAAATATATCAATATATCAGCTAATATATACCATCATTTGTGTTTTAAACCTTAAAGATGATGTTGTACATCACACTCTTAACATTAATACAACATCAGGAGGCTTTATATGTGAGAATAGTGGGCTTAATCTGCGGAAATGTCACACGTTAGTAGGGGGTGGGTGTCTTGTTCGAAATGTAGAAAATGTGCAGACAATATTTAGGGAAGAATCCAAGTGAAAATTTGTCCCCGTATATGTACACCTGTTCTGGCCAAGCCTGATAATGAACAGCTTGTAATCTGTAGATTGGGGCCCACAGCAATCCACAGAGGTTTAAATGGGTGGTACCAGTTTAAGAACATTATGAAAAACCCCTAAAGACAGCTGTGCCTACTAAGTTTATAAGTTTATTTTGGATTTTAATGGGAAAGTGTGCGGGGGGGGGGGTGGGTGTCTAAGAACGGTAGTAGAAAATTTGCACGTAGTGGGTGGGTGGGTGTAAAAAAGAGCCGAAAAAAAAAATAGGACGTCACGTCTTGCAAATTTTTAGTGCCCCCCCCCCCCCAAGCCCCCCGCCCCCAGCACCCCCCCCCCCCCTGGTTTATATGATAAAAAATAACGAGGAAGTATTTTATTTCACTCTTTCAACCAACACTGTAATTCCACCGAAAAAATATTCTGTTGGAATAATTTATTTGTCACTGTCCAGTTGGTGTTGTCTCGCAGTCAGTGATATAGATACAGTACGGTCGCCGTGGATTGGCCACTTTCCACGGGGTGGACAATATTTCTACAGGTGCAATAACAGTAGACTACAAATACTAATTACAGGATTAATTATCAAAATTTTAATTAATGAAGCACCGGGTTCAACCCGCCCCGCTACAACCCGGTTCAACCCGGTGCTTCATTAATTAAAATTTTGCTGCTGGTGATTTTTTATTACTTGGTAAACGCATGCGTGGACATCACGGCCCATGCGTGGATTACGGTCAATCCACGGCGACTGTACTGTATGTCATGGATGAAGGAGAGGGCGGGGGTACAGTTCTGTAATTAATAGATGTCACGTGTTTATAGCCTGATAGAAAAAGAAACTAAAAGGAATTATCTGTACAATTCTACAATACACATCAGTAGTGTAAGGATGAAAGACTCTGACGCCGATGGGGATCGAACCACTGCCTTGATGAGAGTACATTTCTGCGGCACCAATCGCCTAGCGAAACTGAACCAGCGCAATAGACCACTCGGCTACCGACAAGCCCCCAAAAAGGCATGCTTGCAGATCGAGCGTCCACACGAAATTATTCGGTATCCCCCAGAATAAGTTGTTTACAATGAATTATTAGACATCTAGTTGTGTAAGTTTATACTATAGAACCAAACGTATAGCACCAAACATATAACCATAAACGGATAGGTCCAAGATTATAGACCCAATGATATAGACTCAGTGCAATCCTATGTGAATGCCAGTAGTAAATGTTGGAGTTATAAGTTGATGGCCATAGTGTCAGCTTCCATTAATTACATTGTGTAGACTACACGGATAACAGGCCTTAACTCAATCATTTAGGAGGAAGATTTTCCTCCCGGACATAAAATGAGAATTAAACATAAGAACCCCATATTATATTGGCTGAAATTTTACTTGTATACTTAGTACATACCGACATAAAGGCTACGAAGTAAAGGAAAAAATTTTAAAAAAATCACTTTAATAAACACTGGATAAGGAATAGAATATAGTTAAAACAATCGTAACTGATAGAGAGAGTGAAGAGTGGGGGTCAAGGCCTGAACGGTTTATCTCTAGCACACAAAACTGGCCGAGAGAGAAGCGGGGAGTCAAGGCTTGAGCCGTTCATTTCTAGCACACAAAAATGGCTGAGAGAGAAGCTGGGAGTTAATGCTTGAACCGTTCATGTCTAGCACACAAAAATGGCTGAGAGAGAAGCTGGGAGTCAAGGCTTGAACCGTCCATGTCTAGCACACAAAAGTGGCCGAGAGAGAAGCTGGGAGTTAATGCTTGAACCGTACATCTCTAGCACACAAAAGTGGTCGAGAGAGAAGCTGGGAGTCAAGGCTTGAACCGTCCATCTCTAGCACACAAAAGTGGCCGAGAGAGAAGCTGGGAGTCAAGGCTTGAACCGTCCATCTCTAGCACACAAAAGTGGCCGAGAGAGAAGCTGGGAGTTAATGCTTGAACTGTTTATCTCTAGCACACAAAAGTGGCCGAGAGAGAGAAGCTGGGAGTCAAGGCTTGAACTGTTTATCTCTAGCACAGAAAAGTGGCCGAGAGAGAGAAGCTGGGAGTCAAGGCTTGAACTGTTTATCTCTAGCACACAAAAGTGGCCGAGAGAGAGAAGCTGGGAGTCAAGGCTTGAACCGTTCATCTCTAGCACACACAATGTAGTAAAGAAATGAAAGTATCACCGGTAGACCCAATACACCAGTTAAGGTCGCATTTAGTAAAGAAATGAAAGTATTGCCGGTTGACAGGGAGGTTTCCAACTGGCTGTGGGGGGAGGGGGGAGTTGTAGGATAGTAAATTTCCAACTAGGGAGAGGGACCGGGAGAGGGCCCACCCCCACCCCCCGGTCCGTCCCCCTAGTTGGAAATTCGCTACCGAGTAATAATTTTGAAAATGAAGCCATGAAGGGGGGGGGGGGGGGGGGGGGGCATAACATTGATTCTAGTAACTGAAATGCCAACACATTTATGATAGAATGATCAGGTTATTACTATTTGGTATTATTCTGGAATTGAATATGTGCTCAACAAATGCTCAAGCTGAGAACTTTTAGCAATTCACACTGTCCTAACATTAAATGAAATCTTATACGGGAATGATCAAATTCCAATGTTTCATAATTTTGTGACTGTGAATGATGGAATTAACTCGGGATAACGATTTTACATGTTGCATTCGAAGATTTTTTTTATTACGATATGCAAACGTACTATAGAAATCTCATACAGATTGACATCATACATACTTATCAAGCTCGATATTGCGTACACTATAGTTGTAAATAGTAACAGTTAGAATTTTTGCCGATTTGAAACCGAGTTTGAATTTTGGGAAGTAAAGGAGACATCAGCATCACCAAAGAAGCTCTAAAATCCAGATAGATGGAATTTCCAACTACTCATGATTTGTCCTATGAATTTCCAACTATAGGGAATTCTGGCAAATTTGAAAAAAATTCCTTTTCACCAATATTATCCATTTTCCATGGTTATCGTATTCAAAAGCTAAAAAATAATTTCAAACACAAATAAAATCTTAATTTCTGTACTTAAATCATTAAAGATATAATTAAATAAAAAATATACACTTTTTATCACAATATTTCAACAAAAACGTAAAACAGGCAGTTGAACATACTTGGTTCTTCGCAAAGTTTGAGTAGAATATTCGAAATTTCAGCTAACGACCACCGCCAGGAACTTTACACCTCCAGCTTTTTCAATGGGGGCTTTGATTGTTATTACCTTTAGTGGAAATTAATTAGATATTAGCTCTCTGTACGGTGTACTATTAGTACGTCAAGTTTTTAGACCTATAAACCACAACAGAAAAAAATGGCATTATTTATTGTAGTGACATTTATGATAAATATAACTTGAAGTAGAATGTTATACAGGTTTCTTTTCAATAGAACCCAGAGTGTTTAGCACATATTTCTATGATTAGTGAACGCATGTTTGATCGTTCCGTTTGTTCGTATGACCCCCCTGCGCAAAGTGAAGTGCTGGTTCTAAGCGGGCTTTTGACAGGTACATTGACATCGAAATTCTATGCTCCATAACACAGCTTTGACAACAATTTGTACACCCGTGGCAATAAGTAGTTATACTACAGTTGTATTCAAATTACATGCTTCTTATAATGATCAGGAGCTACAAAACTTTTACAAATTGTATTTTTTACGGGTGCATTTTCTATTTATTAACCCTATTAACCAAGTAGTATCTTCCATGTCAGTTCAATGACAGCAATTGGAAGAGTCCACATTTATTTTTTGGGGTTAGACCAATTAATATTTTCAACGTGCAGCCTTAGGGCTGCACGTTGAAAATATTCATTGTTCTACACCACACAGTGGAGCGCGGTGGCTCAGTAGGTAGAGGTGAAGGCGGCAAACCGAGAGGTCCTCGGTTCGAATCCCACCTGCGGCAACCGCGTTGTGTCCTTGGGCAAGACACTTCATCTCCATTGCCCGCGTGGGGGCACGATGACGCCGTGTACTAAGGCGTACTGCACGTCGATGGTGCGCGTGTCTCCAACCAATCTAACCCTGTCTGTGCTACAGTGCGTGGTTACGATGTTGGGGAGCTGGCAGCTGCTCGTCGTTGCTCGGTGGTTCTCTCCGGGTTCTCCGGCTTCCTCCACCCGTAAAACTGTCACGGTCATGATTAGCCATTGTGCATAAATATGTGACCTTATACATCAATTAATAAATAAATACACCACACATTTACCTTGTAGCCATCCCACTTAACGACATTATGACGTAGCTTGTGGCATGGCCGGAAAAAACGGCCTCTGAGGTTTTCAAAGGGTTAATATAACTGACTAAAGTTAATAATTAGCATTTTAAAAGATATGGCAATTTGCCAACTGGCAAATTGCCAGATCTTTGAAAATGCTAATGGTTCATTTTAAACCATTTTAGGTCATAACTAGAAAATACAATTTCAGAAAATACAATTTAATCATTTCATTGTATTGGCCCCAGGTCATGTCTCACAGTAAAGGTAAATCTTTCGAGTAAACGCAGTCTAATTGTATTTATTTAAGATATTCCTCACCCTTATAATAGTATATACGTTCTTCAATCCGCAAATCGTTCGAGGATGTTTCTTATGGGATGACAATCAACGGGAACGAATATAGACTCACGTAAGTTGAAACGTGGACTAGTCGAACGTTCAGCTGGGGCCAAAATGTGTACATGAGCTTTTTAATTTGTGTTTTATGGATCATGCAAAATTTAATGCGATCGAACAACAGCCTGGGGTGACAAACATCAATGTTTACTTATATGTGTACTTCAGAAAAAAACGGACTGCCTTAATTTCCTACTTCAAGTCAAATAATGGTGTATGTTTGGACTACCGGCGGAAACTACCGTGCACCTCTGACTAGCTGTCAGACGTTAAAGCAAACCCGCCTAATGTACCGCAAATTGCAGCTGGCCCACCGACCACAGCCCGCCGCAGTGTCACCCACCGCCCACAGCCCACCGCAATGTCACAATTCATTGAAGGAAAGGGATGTTTATTTCGGCATCCAGTTTGCGAAGCGAAGCTCCTCCTTCCGTCTCGACGCTAACTCGATGGGTAGAGCGTCTGTCGGTACATAGGTTAATTCCCCTGTTTCTTAGAATTCTTCTTTGCCTCTAAGATTCATTAACCCTTTGCACTCTCGTGGTATCTTCCATGCTAGTTCAATGACAGCTGTTGGAAGAGTCCATATTCAGTATTTGGGGTAGACAATCAATATTTTCAACGTGCAGCCTCGGGGTTGCATGTTGAAAATATTAATTGGTCTACCCCACACATTTACGGAACAGCCATCTCATTTAATGGCATTATGACTTATCATGTTCCTGGCAGGAAAAGCGGCCTCTAGGGTTCAAAGGGTAAAATATTTTCGTTTGGCATAACAAAGTGTCCTGACAGGTAACCTATATCAAAGACCATGGTGGCGAATTCTGTTGGTGAGGTGCTAGTGCAACCTGAAAAAAATTTCTCCAAAAGCTTTAAAAATGCAAATATTTCAAATTGTAAATTGCATGTTAATGTAAAATGTTTGTGTCAAGTATTGAGATAAACTAACCTTACTGACCTTAATTGCAATTGGTCGCATGGATTTTTGTGAAATTGGTGGAGATTAACAAATTTTTATGTTTGTCTGAAATAGTTTTCTTTTCAATATCAGAGATGCATAGCTGGTCCAGTTTGCAGAATCAGTTGACAAAACAATTTGAACATTTACTCTGGCACAAAATAATATTATGAATATAACTACTGTTAGGTGAGAAGTGACATTTTCTTTACAGCTTCAGAACATTCGTTTTGAATTGTAAATATCCATTTTGATTGGAAAACACTGTCAACCATTTGAACCCTAGCGGCCGCTTTTCCGGCCAGGAACATGGTACGTCATAACGTCATTAAATAGGATGGCTGCTCAGTAAATGTGTGGGGTAGAGCAATCAATATTTTCAACGTGCAGCCCAAAATATGGATTGGTCTACCCCAGATAATGCATTTAAACTCTTCCAAGTGCTTTCATTGAACTGGCATGGAAGATACCACTAGAGTTCAAAGGGTTAATGAGGATATAAAAGTTGGTTAACAGTTTTTCTGCCTGATGTCGTTTCTTTGTTTATTTTTGTTTGCCTTCCCCCTCCCCCGCCCCACTCCCCTCCCCACACACCCTGGAGTTTTCGCCCTTTCATCCTCTCTATTAGCTCTGATTTGTTTTTACCAAATGGTGAATAGTCGCACACTTTTACTTATATCCGCAAACTCATTTTTAAACAGTGATAAGCCGTCAGTTTCACCATTATTTCAGATGTGTTTGTTTTAATATTGGACGCCAGAGTAGAAACAAATTTCACAAACAACACACCAGAAATTGAAATGTTGATAATTCAGAGACGATAACTCATTAACGATATTTGGAAAAAAAGGCTTTAGCTTTGAGGGTCTTTTTTCCATATTGTGAGGGCTTCCCGCAATGACATACAATTCTCCTTGAGCCCTCTGCGTTACAGGGGCATTCTTACTTCATTTTCTAAAACCATTCGTGCAAAGTTGAAAAGAAGCTGCCGAGAATATTTCTTCAAATCTGACAGTTACAAAAAGTGTACAAAGTAGCGTTTATACTTATGGGATGAACGAAATTTATGTACTAGTGCATTGCCATCCTAAATAATTATCTCTCATCAAATCGAGTTACACCAACCTTAAAACTGAAGTCTTTTGATCGGAAAAAAAATTCGGATTGAATCTAAATTTAATAAATAAACGAAGAAAAGTTTTCTTTTCAACACAAGTGGTATTCTCGATGAATGGTCTGTACATCTTTATTTATTTGAACTGATTGAATATCCATTGATTTGAAGAACATTCCCCCGTTATAGTCCCATTTCTGAAGTTTAAAGTGGACCACTGATGTACTCGTTATATTCATTAGATCTGAGTTAAACCATAATACTATTGTTAAATGGAGCCCGATAAGGAGTTTATAAAAACACTTCAGAAATCTGCAGAATAGATATTGGTTTGCTAAGATAGCTGATCCAATTAATTATAAAAACCTTTCTTACTTTGTTCGCCAAGTAGTTACTTATCTCCAAGTAGCGTCGGCGTTTATGACCCTCCCCCAGTTAAAATCTTTACCATAATAATTTAAACCAATCATATTCTTCTGATTTGGTGTAGTCGTGTGGTATTATCTCCAAGACCATTTTAATAGTGTTTTAAAAAATAATTTTTTGACATTCGAATCAAAGACAGAATTACGTGGAGAGTGGATTGTAACTAAATCACCCGCGGAGTGGAGTCATCACCCAAACTATAACTTTCAAGTTTTGTATATATTGATCAAAAACACAAGCAATGTTTCAGCCAATGGACCTCCGGGTTTTACCCGGAGGTCCATTGGCTGAAACTTTGCTTGTGCTTGTTTTGCTTTGCAACAAATTTGCAATTATAGCTAGGGTGGAATCTCCACTCTGAGGGTGATTTAGTGATAATACCCCCGCGTACTGTAGTTAAAACACATAGTGCACGTATTTCTTGAAGAAAGAAACTAAGGAAGTTTCATTATCTTCCAAAGACTGTTTCGTTTTGGGCCGTGAAGGTTCTATGAAGTAAATCTTGATACACGCCGAGGGAATCAGTCCAAAGTTACGGTTTTACTGTGGATGTGAAGGTTATGAATGACACAGACAAATCTGTAAATAGACAGATACATTTTGGGGTCGTATAAAAAAATGTGATGAGTTTCATATTTGGATGGAGTGATAACTAATGTATACAAGTTTATTCTTTACTGGTTGAACAATGCAAGAACCTCTATCGGTTGTAAATTTAACTTTGGTGAAATGTTATCCAAAGAAACAGTGCACTGGTCAACAGAAGACGTCAACGAAACTTCCAAGGTAATTCCCAGTTTACTGCAGTTTTTTGCTTTCGACACTTTTGAGACGGCATTGTCAGTGAGTGGTGTTGGAAAGTGAAGGTTTAAGGAAAAGCTGAAAAGCTGAACACCGTAATCCAAAGCGGAACATATACATCGTGAAATATTACCGTTAAAAATAAGGCTGACGTAATGGTGATCCATGTGTCGGTACTTGCACCGTAAAATATTACGGTGAAAATTTCATACTGAAATACATTGGAAATGTCAATATGTTTTCTTTAATTTTCAGCAAAAACGGACGAACTGATATTTCGTTGCACTCCACAATGCGAGAAAACTGTTGGTTTGTCATACAGTATAGACCAATAATTATTATCTTCAGCTTGCAGCCGTATAACGCCGTCGGGCTGTATGGTAGCCGTGTTGTAGCCGTATGGCGCTTTTTGGCTGTATGGTAGCCGTGTGGCGCTGTCTAGCTGTATGGTAGCTGGGTGGTAGCCGTATGGCACTGTCTGGCTGAATGGTAGTCGTGGTGTAACCGTATAATGCCACCTGGCTGTATGGTAGCCGTGTGGTAGTCGTATAATGCCGCCTGGCTGTATGGTAGTCGTGTTGTAGCCGTATAATGCCGCCTGTCTGTATGGTAGCCGTACGGTAGCCTATGGCGCTGTTTGGCTATATGGTAGCCGTGTGGTAGCCGTATGGCGCTGTCTGTCTGGCTGTATGGTAGCTGGGTGGTAGCTGTATGGCGCTGTCTGGCTGAATGGTAGTCGTGTTGTAGCCGTATAATGCCGCCTGGCTGTATGGTAGTCGTGCTGTAGCCGTATAATGCCGTCTGGCTGTATGGTAGCCGTGTGGTAGTCGTATAATGCCGCCTGTCTGTATGGTAGTCGTGTTGTAGCTATATAATGCCACCTGGCTGTATGGTAGTTGGGTGGTAGCCGTATGGCGCTGTCTGGCTGAATGGTAGTCGTGTTGTAGCCGAATAATGCCGTCTGGCTGTATGGTAGCCGTGTGGTAGCCGTATAATGCCACCTGGCTGTATGGTAGCCGTATGGTAGCCGTATAATGCCGCCTGTCTGTAAGGTAGCCGTGTGGTAGTCGTATAATGCCGCCTGGCTGTATGGTAGCCGTGTGGTAGCCGTATAATGCCACCTGGCTGTATGGTAGCCGTGTGGTAGCCGTATAATGCCGCCTGGCTGTATGGTAGCCGTGTGGTAGTCGTATAATGCCGCCTGGCTGTATGGTAGCCGTGTGGTAGACGTATAATGCCGCCTGGCTGTATGGTAGCCGTGTGGTAGCCGTATAATGCCGCCTGGCTGTATGGTAGCCGTGTGGTAGACGTATAATGCCACCTGGCTGTATGGTAGCCGTGTGGTAGACGTATAATGCCGCCTGGCTGTATGGTAGCCGTGTGGTAGACGTATAATGCCACCTGGCTGTATGGTAGCCGTGTGGTAGACGTATAATGCCGCCTGGCTGTATGGTAGCCGTGTGGTAGACGTATAATGCCACCTGGCTGTATGGTAGCCGTGTGGTAGACGTATAATGCCGCCTGGCTGTATGGTAGCCGTGTGGTAGCCGTATAATGCCGCCTGGCTGTATGGTAGCCGTGTGGTAGACGTATAATGCCGCCTGGCTGTATGGTAGCCGTGTGGTAGACGTATAATGCCACCTGACTGTATGGTAGCCGTGTGGTAGACGTATAATGCCACCTGGCTGTATGGTAGCCATGTGGTAGCCGTATAATGCCGCCCTGCTATTTTTAACAACATACAGTACTACTGCCGTGGACTGGTCACTTTCCACGGGTGAGCAATATTTCCACGCACGCAATAATATTAGATTCCAAAAACTAATTATAGGAATAATCTTCACAAATTTAATTAATGAAGTACCGGGTACAACCCACCCCGGTACAACCCGCCCCGGTATAACCCGGTGCTTCATAGTAGCCGTGTGGTAGCCGTATAATGCCTCCTGGCTGTATGGTAACCGTATGGTAGCCGTATAATGCCGCCTGGTTGTATGGTAGCCGTGTGGTAGCCGTATAATTCCGACTGGTTGTATAGTAGTCGTGTTGTAGCCAATTATTCCGCCTGTCTGTATGGTAGCCGTACGGTAGCCTATTACGCTGTCTGTCTGTATGGTAGCCGTGTTGTAGCCGTGTGGCTTCAAGTTAAAAATCTTAATTAGTCAACCATAAAAATCGAGTCTTCGTGAAAAGGGGAATCTTTCCATCAAGGACGACTCAAGTTGTCAAAAGCAAGAATTGAAGACTGAAGAACAGAATGTATAGGAGCACTAGTCTATTAGTTTTTGTATGATGAAACGTTGAGCAGTAACAGTCGTCGTTACCTTAAAGATTACAGTAGACGTAACAACAATTGGTACATCAATCGCAGTTTACTTAATTTTGTAGAGTATAAATGTCATGCTTATACAATACAGTCGCAGTGGTCGTAATCCATTAGTGGGCAGTGATGTCCATCCATGCGTTCATATAGAAGGACTTTTGTTGCACCAGGTCAAGTTGTCGGATGCCCAGCATGACTAACTAAAAACCCAAACAACTCCACCCTTAGTAGACCCTCCTCCCAGCAATCACAGTACTGTAATTATTAAAGCGCACAGAGAATTCTGACTGGATCGCAATCCCTTCGAAATTATATGTCGCCTTCCTACCAACAACACTGTATAAAAACTTACAGTACAGTCGCCTGGACTGATAGTAATTAACGCGTGGGTAAGTGATGTTCACGCAAGTGTTTACCGAGTATTAAAAAAATCATCATCGGTAAAATTGTATTTAATGAATCACCGGGTTATACCGGGGCGGGTTGTACCGGGGCGGGTTATACCCGGTGTTACATATCATGTAGCATTACCTGCTCATGTGATCACTGATGACTGGGCGATGAAATGAAGGTGTAGGTATGGAAAGCTAACAAAGGAAAACTTTATTCCACTTAGAACATAATCATGTTAATATATATTAGTGACTGTGAATGTATTTTTACTATACGAACAACTGTGCACGATGTCTTTCCACTAGACCAATTCCCTTTAGACCAATTCCCTTTAGGCCAATTCCCAAAAGACCAATTCCCCTTAGACCAACTACATACTGTTATTGATTAAGGGTTGATTAAGGATAATTGAAAAGACATTTATTTAGTGATAAGCACTTTATTTGATAAAAAAAAATAATAAAAAGAATCACAGCCTTTGAAAGTGTGTGATTACTATAAAAATCTGTCCAACTTCTATAAAATATCAACAAGACAGAAAATAAGCAGACTATCATCTGAAAAATAAGGTCCCCAGAGGGTGAATTTGGTGATGCTACCCTGCACAGCAGGGTAGCATCACTAAATTTACCCTCTGTAAACCTCAACCTGAATCAAGGTCTCAAACATAAAAGGAAAGAGGTACCCAGAGGATAAACTGACCCACTGTATGGGATAGCATCAGGAAATTCACTCCCTGGGAACCTCATTCTGCAAATGACAGACTGCTTATTTTCAGGCTTGAATATCAATAACATTAAATACATTTATAAATATTTATAAATATATCAAATTATTGATATAGAATTATTTTAAAAGTAGAACACATCGGTCAGTCTGGGGGGAATTGGTCTTTTGGGAATTGGCCTCGTGGGAATTGGTCTAAAGGGAATTGGTCTAGTGGGCATGAACCCTGTGCACTTAATCTTCTATAAGTATATTTTACAGTTCGTCGCCCGAGTGTTAGAATGTTCTATGTCCCCTATGGGTCGGTCCTCTATGGGTCGGTCCCCTATGGGAACATTCTAACACTCAGGCAATGAGTTGTGTTGTCTATTACAATATTATTGGTAACATAATCAAGTATTTGTTGTTGTATGAAATATTAACTTTTATCATATGACTCGTCCGTGTTGTTCACTTTAAAATATATGATATTTTGCTTTCATATTAATCAGTGATAAATAAAGCCTTCCGTCAATTTCATTGGTCAATTTCAAAACTAGACAATTTGATTGTCTAAACAAAATACAACTGGGTCACATTTTCATAATTTGCATAATTAGTGTTGGGAGCTTTCATTGGTCAATTTCAAAACTGGACAATTTGATTGGCTAAACAAAATACAACTGGGTCACATTTGCATAATTTCAGTAGGGAGAATTTACGTTATCTGTCCTATTTAGGGTGGGTTATATTGTATGAATCTTTTACCAACAAGAAAAACGCTATTCATTTTTTTTTTATATTTTCACTTTTTGCTTCCAAAACATAGGTTATGACCCCTCATTGGAACGAGCTCGACGAGCTCGTTCCAATGAGGGGTCATAACCTATATGACGCAGTTAGCCCGCCATGATATTGCCCTTGTCATGGAAAGGGTCGTTTAGCTGCAGAAAATGAATAAATGGAGTACTTTCATACGAAATGAGTTTTTTCTTCAGTTTTTTCTTCAGGCTTTTCGATAAACCCGCTATGTCATTTTAACCCCCTAAACACTGATGTCGAAATATCTAAAGTTTAGGGTGCAAATATTTCCCATAATGCAACTAGATATTTAACCAATTCAATCTTGTTTGACAGAGCTCAATGAGCTCTGTCAAACAAGATTGGATTGGTTAAATTCCCAGTTGCATTATGGGAAAAATGGCAACCTCAAATCTGGATATTTTAACATCAGTGTGCAGGGGTTAATACCGATTGTACATTTTTAACTTTTTCCAAGGGATCCCACCAGCTCATCCCAGTCGAGTGGTTTGGTGGAGGGTGTTCTCTTCTAGGGCTAATTGTACGTGACAATCATTCAACATTGGCATGTATATTGTACATCACATGTGCAAGGCGAGGACATCACCGTTGACAACTGTGCCGGGGTATTTGTAAGACCCTGGTGTATGGCTCTTCCAATTGACAGCATGATTCAACAGAATTTCAGTGTAAACCAACGCAAACTCTGCAACAAAGAAATCGGCTGACCATTCTGAGGTAATTTCTATTCTGTTGGTCTTCAGAGCACAGAAGAGGTCGAGGCATCAGGTGGAGATAACCTGTTAACCGATAGAACCTGTATTTTTGCAGATCTATTCGTCAAATGGATTACTAACAATATCCATATGCTGGTTGATACTTTTACAGCTCTAGTAACACTGCACTAACTTTACCATTTATAAAGAAAACTGATAACAGTCCAAACGGCTGTCTGACACTTTCTGGTTTCAAATTCTTTCTCTCTATTTTCTTCTCCTTGTGATCCGACATTCGGGACTGATATCAGGGGTGGCACCAGGGATTTCTCGACAGGGGGGCTGACCTCTCCGACAGGGGAGGCTATAACATTTGACCTCCCAGACGAAGGAAAATGAGTGAAAATTGGTAAATTGGAGAACCAAAATAGAAGCAAATTGAGTATGTTTGTTGATTATTTAACCCTTTACCTAACCTGAAAAGCAGACGACACTCGCCATAATAATTCTTGAATAACTAATTCTTTTCAGTTTTTGTCTCAAAAACATAGGTTATAACCCCTCGTTGGAACGAGCTCGACGAACTCGTTTCAACGAGGGGTCATAACCTATGTTTTTGAGACAAAAAATGAAGAAAAAATAATGAAAATTAATTGGCGATTTTTTAGAATAGCGCTGGCCGGTTTTGGCCGTTACTTTAGGTAAAGGGTTAAAGTAAACATATTATAATAAGGTCGGGTAATATTTCATCTATAAAGCCAGTTTGACGAACGACATTAAGGAATTTCGTGAGAATCGCTATTCTCTATCAAAGTTCCAGTGCTGCACGGGTTCGAGACTGACAAGACGAGATATCTTCATTCGATTGTCGGAAATTTCACGTGAAGTCGGGTTTACGAAACTCTCCGACGGACTGACTAAAAATCTCCGACTGGGGGGCTGTAGCCCCCCCCCCCCCCCCTCCCCCTGGCGCCACCACTGACTGATATTTGTACATCATTTCCGATTAATGTTCAGTTATAATGGCGGATTATTTGACATATATATGTATATAAAATGCCGCATCGAACGTGTATAAATATTAATAACACAAGATGGCTTATATATAGAACGTGTAGAGTGTATTATCACTAAATCACCCGCAGAGTGGAGATTCTACCCAAGCAATAATTGCAAATTTGTTGCAAAGCATAACCAGCACAATCAAAGTTTCAGTCAATGGACCTCCGGGTTAAACATTGCTTGTGTTTTTTGTCGATATGTACACAATTTGAAAGTTATAGCTTGGGTGATAACTCCACTCCGCGGGTGATTTAGTTACAATCCACTCTCCATGTACTGTAAAGCTTAAACTCTTGCAGTTTAAAAAACATCATCACTGAACATGCGGGACACAAAAAAGCATTGTATCTCACTAAGTTTAATAAAACGTTACGTCACAAGTTTCAAATGTATTGGCAACTCTCCAATATATCATTGACACAGAGGTTTAAACTTTGGACGAAGTATCTGGTTAAACTACGAGGAATAATGCAGATTTTCCTATAAGTTGTTAAATGTTATCTATAACTGTAGATCGTCGGTTCTTCATGATATATGTGTGGTATGTACAGTCAGGAGCGAACCGAGTGGGGTGTAAATATGATTTGTACCCACTGTGATGGCTCACGTACCGACTAATAGTTCCAGAATTACATTTTCTACCCGAGAATATCAATTTGAGAAGCAAATTCACATCTTTTAAAACGCAGTGGATTCATTTCAGTCATATATTGTCGTAAATATACAATGCTATTTTGGAAATACATTTGAAAAAGTTTTGCCGTATGGAGACCACGGACGTAGTTAAGGTTGTGTGGGATAGTGACCCGCACACTCCAATTAATAGTTTAAGTCAAGGTATTTTCATCTGCATTAAAGTTTTTGTTATTGGTTTGTTAGATTAGATTTCACACAAACAGTCGATCATACAGAAGGACTGATGTTGCACCAGAGTCGAGTTGTTGGATGCCCAGCATGACCAACTGAAAAACCAAACAACCCCCACCCTTAGTAGACCCTCCTCCCAACAAGTATCGTACTGTAATTATCAAAGCAGACAGACAATTGCGACTGGATCGCAGTTCGTTCGAAATTATATGTCGCCTCCCTACCAACAACACTGTATAAAAGCTTACAGCACAGTCGCCGTGGACTGGTAATAATCAACGCGTGGGCAGTGATGTCCACGCATGTCCAGCTTTCTGTCCGGTAGGGGAGTTAACTCAAAATACTGGGGGTGAACGAATGCAGAAAACATCAACGAGCGAGAGAATTAACCGAATGGTTTGTGATTGCCGTTAAAACAACCAGATGTACAAGCGGATCTTCATTATTACTTAGATCATATATGACAATATTAGTAACACCTTAGCCCATCTCTAATCTGTAGCTGTTAACAGAAGATCTGGTTTATATATTTTATCCATTGTTCTTCGAGGCTTCATGTCTCAGGATTATAATTATTTGGATTAATCCATTGCAACTGTAAAGAAAGATAGCATGAGAGAAATCCAGTGTAATTTTCTGAACTGTGATTGTATTCTTTATCATCGCCTTGATAACAATATACTCAACGGGAGATTTTTAACGTTTCTTTATGACAATAAAGAGAAATTTCATTTTTTTAAAACTAATCCTAGCAGTAGTGTTCTTTGATAGAGATTTCTTTCTTTCCTTTCATATTTATTTCAATTGTATTTCAAGAAAAAAATCACCAATGCTCACGTGCCTTTAATTTCAGATTCATTATACATAAGAGAAGCAGAAATGACGAGTGAAAAAAAAATTAAAAATTATGAAAATTATAATCACCTTAATGTAAAATTGCGAACAAAAATCACATAGCACATGAATATTCCACTTCATCCGAAGTAAAGATAAATACTCTGCCTCTTAAAAGACGAATCTCAGTTCACGCGTAATCTGACGCTCACTTGAAATATTCTGAAAAATGCTCTTTTTCAGCCAAAAAAGGAAGCAAAAACAAAATATCGTACACTCATTATATTTATATTACTGTTTTCTGTATTTATTGCAAATTACTAAAATAACTCGTAAAAATTTCACCTAACATATTCAAAGGTCAAAAAATACATTTAAACACACTTGGGGTCGGTTTTTTTCGTAAAATTTACTAAGGTTCTTCACGATGTTCAGGACCAATTTTCAAATTAAAAAGGAAGCAAAAAATAATTGCGCTATAATCAACATAAACATATTACATTAAACTAGAATAACGGAACTAAATGGAAATAACGCGTAAAATATTGTCTTTCGACAGGTTATTTGTGTAATTAATGTTTAAAATATTTTGTCCATAGGCATCAGTGTTAAGATTTAGACCCACGTTTTCCTCGAAAGTGACGCATGCGCAGTAGACACCGGACCGAAAGTTGGGTATGCAAGTGTTTACCGGGTAATAAAAATCATTATCAGCAATATTTTACCCGGTGCTTCATTAATTAAATTTTTGATGATTATTCCTGTAATTAGTAATTGGAATCTAATATTTTTGCGTCCGTGGAAATATTTCCCACTCGTGAAAAGTGACCAATCAACGGCGGCTATACTGTACCTATCAAAATAGAATTGCGCCAACATTGATTCTGATATACGATATTCGTTTTTTTACTTGATGCAGTCGGGTGCGCGATGGCTCAGGGGTTAGAGCATTGGACGCTGAACCGAAAGGTTCACGGTTCAATCCTGACAGTCGATAACTGCTTTGTGTCCTTGTGCTAGGCCCTTAATACCAATTGGCCACGGTGGGGTACCGTGGCGCTGCATACTAAGGACGTACTGCGCGTCGATGGTGTCAGACAGTTGCTCGCCGCTCTTTGTTGTTCTCTCCGGATACTCTGGCTTTCTTCACACATAATACGCTCCGACCAGGCATGCCAATGTACCGCCGGTACCAACAGAACCGGTGCCGGTATGGGACAGAGCCGGTCCTGTCGAAACCGGTAACGGTACCGAGACAAGTCAACAATTGGGTGACATCACAATCAGATGAGAGAAATTCGTATTTAAACCGACCCAGTCCCCAAGATCACAAAGACAAACATGGCATCGTACCTATTATTCTGCGGCGACATCAAAGTAATCATAAAGCACGAAAATCGTGCGTTATGATTACTTTGATGTCGCCACAGAATAATTGCTTTGAAGTAGCCGATGACGGTGCTTTCATTGTCTTTGATGCCGTGTTGGAAAGTTAAAATGATCGGCCTTATCGAGGTGGTGGTGCAGACAAAACATGCCCCTTTAGAGTGTTTTGATATGTTCATTCACAAATAAGCTCTGAAAGTATGTCGTGTAAGTTTGCCACACACACTTCGTCCCCTGAGTTCCAAAGTGTTATATGTGCCAATGGGCACATAGAACACACTGGAACTCAGGGGACGAATTATTAGCCCGTCTACCCTCGTTCGGTCAGGAATTTCTCCATAAAATAAGTTTGTCTCGGTACCGTCGGGACAAAAGCTTCAGTACCGGTGCCGGTTGGAGCATGAGGGAACCGGCGGTACCTTTACAGATACCGGTTGACATGCCTGGGTTCCGACATAATGTGACGCTGGTTGTTGAATGTGAAATTAAACTCCAATAAACCAACAAACGAAAAAACTTGAATTCGCAAAAAGAGACCGCTTTTATCATCAAATGAATGTTTTTGTGCTTTAAATTATTTGTCGGTCATTTTTATTTCAGAATTATGAACAAGTCATCGACGGATGATGATAAAGAAACAGAGCTAGCGTGGGTAGATGTACGAAGCAGCGCCAAAGAACCCAATTATCTTCGAAGACTTTCTCAATTACGTGACAAACTTTATTCAGAGGAGAATCAAAATTTTTCCAGCGCTCTTGAAAGACTTCGTCGGCGCGGAGGTGCAAAAGAAGTGTCGCCACCTAGCAACATAGATAAGATGCATAATCACCGAAAAATACATGGATCAACAAGGAATCGGGCGTTACCTGTGTATGAGCACGCATCTGTTCAAAGAAAACGATATCAGCCTCACCTGGTGAGCCTTCATGGACAGACGGCGCCTGATCCTAACGACAAGCCATTACACCCTACTATCATAGAAAGGTTACGTGCTATAGGCAAGTTTGATGGATATTATGTTACAAGCCCTGTCAATCAACAAACCACAGCCTCGTTATCGAGGCCATCTACTAGTAAGAGTATGTCGTTTAAGAAAACGTCTGACTTTCCGAATAAATCAGGCCGTTATCAACAAAAGAAGGGAGGTAATCCGATATTTCCTTTCCAGAGATCTCCTCTTCAACTTGATTGTGGTAAGGTAAGCGACAATAGCAGAAATTCGTTTAGACTGCGGCGTATTAATACAACAGGTTTTCTAAAAATATCTAAGTCACACGAAACTCCAGACGTTGTACCTGTTCAAAGTGTATATTCTCTTTCTGGCAACTGTACAGACAGTATAATGACTCAGGGGTCAGGAAATTTGGGAGGTTCTTTGAGAATAAGTCCTTTCAGGCGTAAGACATCATCTCTATCATACAGTCCACGATCTGTCTATAAGAAAACACAAGATTCAGATTCATACGCAGACGTAGAGAAACATGGTATTAAGCGGAACAATACACCAATCGGAAGTAATGAATCGGAGTGTGACAATCCAGATGGTGACATTGTGGTTTCTGAGACAATTACACCAATAAAACAAAAAGACAACTCTCCAGAAAAGGAAACACGCGTTCCGAAAAGACATATTGTAGTTGACATGCCCGCTATAGTTTTCAAATCATCCACGCCTATGTTAGACGATGATTCGGACGAAGAAATCTCTTCAAGAAGAGAAAGCCTTTCTGTGACTTACAGACAAAAAGAAGTTCGCAATCGAGAGCTCAAATGTCTTCTAGAAGACGTACAGGAAATCAACAAAGTTAACGAAGAACTGTTAACATAAAAAGTCACGTTCGTTATTTATTTATTTATTTATTTTAAAAATATTTATTTATTTGCTTTTTCATTTTTTGTTTTTGTTTGCCAGAACTAGGGCGCACACACATTGTAAGCTATTTGCTCAATCTGGATTTTTACTACTTTATTGAGCATTCAATGCTTGGTAACAAACAGTATCGTACTATTGTTGACAGCATTGTTTTAACTACCGCAGTAAAGTGTGCCAGTGTTGTGAAATGTGCATCAACCACTAATAATTGTGTTTCTGGTCTCTGAATCAAAGGTATTTATGTGGTATTAAATCTACGTGTTGATATAACAGGTGTGTCTTTCCAGTCAGTGCGCTCTTCATAAACCCGAAAGGAGTGTGAGTAGCGAGCGAGGCCTAGTGTTCTTCGGACTCAACTATGTTGAAGGAAATGGCTTATTGTTAGTCAAATAATTTTGCCAGCAAAATATTCAGACGTCTCAGCCTCAATTAATCTTTAACATAACATGAATAAAAGATGACAATTGTCAAAAAAACTTGAATAACAAAACATTTTCATTGTTTGCCCCAAAGACATAGCTTACGACTCCTCGCTGGAACGAGCTCGTTGAGCTCGTTCCAGTGAGGGATCATAAGCTATGTTTTGGGGGCAACACATTGAAAAAAACAACACAACTGGAACGTCACTTTTCAAAATCAATTATGGACGTTGCATAATAATAATAATAATAATAATAATAATAATAATAATAATAATAATAATAATAATATTAATAATAATAATAATAATAATAATAATAATAACACTTTTCAGCGGCCGCTGATTTGTCGTGACTCTCATGTTGTGGGAAGGCCTTGATTAACTTTGTGCTCCGAAATGCCTTCCTATCTCAACGCCTCTGCATCTGCCCCCGTCCCATCACCTGGAAACGAACAGTTTAATCACATACTCCATTCTTTCCAATCTCTCCGATAAGCATACTGACCCTCTCCTTTGTGTCACCAACTAACCACAGATATCCTTCGTTCCCCTATCCATCTTTCCCATTATACTTCCAACACATACTTTAAAGGCAACTATAACCTTTGTCAAACCGTTTTGGCTTTGCCTACCGAGTGTAACATTCATATTAATACATATTGGGGTATGGCTGGAGTGTGGAATAGATCTCAGGGACATGTAACGCTAGATAAATATAAGGAATTGGTCACTTTCATCCGCCTCGCCACCCCTGACCTTTGTATTGACATTTAGCTTCATGTGCTTATGAGGCCTCTTTATCCGAAGGCAGATAATGGTCTCCACTCTAAGTGCAATACCTCGAACGGAAAGGAAATAAAGTATGAAAAAGGAATCATAGTTTGTTCTTTTTTCTTAGTGTAACGTGAACTCCTTACATGTTCACTTCCTACAAAGTCCAAGAGACTGACATCACACTAGTTTTACTTCATGGATTGCCATGTATAAAACAATCTATATTGTTTTGTTGTCGGCCTACTGGGTGGACTAAAAGCAAATTTGTACTTAGTGGACCACCAGATACACTGAAAAAAATTTGAAATCTATGGCCCAGCGTGTAGACTACTCGATGACCTATGAGCTGTAGATTTGCTTCTTCAAGTTTCTGTTTGGACTAACAAGGAGGAGAGTAGATATATAGCCACCTGTTGAGGGGTGTCATTGGCCCAAACCTCGTCCCAGAGTGTGTTGTATATTTACCAGTTGTATACAGCTACATGCCAAAACCAATAGCATAATATTGTTGTTTGTTGTTGTTGTTGTTGTTGTTGTTGTTGTTGTTGTGCTAAAATAATGGCACATCTAGAAGGTTATTATCACAAAAAGTCCCATTTATTAAATACCTTTGACAGACACTTCGTCCCCCGAGTTCCAATGTGTTCTACATGTATGTGCCTACTGGCACACAGAACACATTGGAACTCTGGGGGCGACTGGCAGTCACTGTCGTCGCTAAGGTGAAGGGTGGAGATGTGACCCTCCACCCAATAATTCCTTTTAGTTCGGGCATTTTCGTAGAGTTTTTGATATCGATACGTTCTTACTTGTGTTTGACGAGAGAAGATTTGATACCGGTACGCTGCAAAAAATATAGGTTCTCTTTAGAACCAAAACTGGTTCTAATCTTGTCCCTGAGATGGAACCAGTTCTGTTTAAACAGCATTCATTTCAAATCAAATAAATTTACCAAGATTAGCATTCAATTTTAACAGAATATTACATGAACTGAAGTAGATTCAGCAGTAAACTTGGAGCTTATTCAACGCAGTCGCCAAACATTTTGAAACAAAGGAGATATGAACAGTTGGCATATCGAACCAGTTTTGGTTCTGTTTTGAACCAAAACTTGTTCGATATGCCAACTGTTCATATCTCCTTTGCTTAATAATGATTTGAGACAACCTCGTATAAGCTCTAAACTTACAGCTGAAACCCCCTCAATTTATGTTTAATTCTGTTAATATTTAATGTTAATCTTTATAAATTTATTTTATTTGAAATGAATACTGTTTAAACAGAACTGGTTCCATCTCAGGGAAAAGATTAGGACCAATTTTGGTTCTAAAGAGAACCTATATTTTTTTCCAGTGTACTTGTATAAGACACACACACAGTTAGTCATACAAATGGAGTTCTGGAGTACCCACAAATAAATATCCAAGAAATTCTGAGTTTTTAACTATAATTCCGAGTGTCTAACATTCCAATTACATCTACATCATCCGGGTATTCTTTCGACGAAGGTGTGCCTTGATGACGTAGTTGTTCGAGTATTTTATTAATGTGGATTTGAGTAATCACACTCGGGCAAAGAGAGATGTTTGAAATTCTTGAAATCAATATGAACACAACTGTATGTGCTGAAAATCACCGCTGACCTTTATGAAGGAATTGTTCACACCAAAATGTTAATACTGTATCTTTTACCAGAAGATTGAAAATGTTGCTAGTCTTGTCGAAGCTGTCACTACATTTTTCTGTTGTTTTTTAGTTTTCATTGGTTATAAAAAAGAGATCATGCGGTAGCCAAAAGGGCCATAAGGGAGGGCCTGAGAAACAGATTTTTAACTTTTTTAGTCCTAAACCTGTACTTTTATAAACCAATATGTAGGTAGGAGTGAACCTCAGCAAAGCGTGAGTAGTATATTAGGGATTTAAATGCCCTAGTTTACAAGCAAAGACAAGTTCTTCAAGGTGCTATTTATGTATTTATTTATTTATTAATTTATTGATGTTTAAGGTCACATACATATTCACAATGGCTAATCGTGACCGTGACAGTTTTGTGGGTGGAGGAAGCCGGAGTAATCGGAGAGAACTACCGAGCATCGACGAGCAACTGTCAGCTCCTCAACAGTCTAACTCTGTTCAAGCTCCGCTCAAGCCTAACTCTGTTCAAGCTCCGCTCAAGCAGGGTTACAGCGTTGAAGACATGCACCATCGACGTACAGTACGCCTTAATACACGGCGTCATCGTGCCCCATGTAGGCAACCGGGTTAAAGTGCCTTGCCCAAGGACACAACGCGGGTCGTCCCGGACGGGGATCGAACTCGGGACCTCTGGCATAGAAGTTCAACATTCTATCATTGAGCCACCGCGCTCCCCTTTAATGTGCTATATAAGTAATGGAATTTTGTTTATTTTGAAATTCCCATCTTTGATATTCCTTAAATTCATGCCAAAATCAATAGTAATATAAATATACACAAATTATACATCAAAATGAAGATTGGGAGGTATAGATCACGAAAAATATTTGAAATCAACTCATAGAGTTTGTGATTTGATAATAATAATTTATATCTTCTCGGTTTAGAATTCCAATACACAGAAAGCTCATTGTCCAGTCTTGCTGTAAAAAATAGAAATATTAACAGTACTGAAACAGTTTTGATACAATGATTGAGTAATATATTTTCCATTTTATATACTGGACTGAGTTTAAGTACTGCAATGATCAAATGAGAGCCGTCAGTATGGATGGATTCAAGGAGCACACCCGACTCGGTCCCCTATTTTTTCAAAAGCACCGAGACGAGGGGGCACGGAATTATCGGCAACAACACGTGGACATCCACTACCTTAGGTATCGCATGCATACAACTAGCTGCTGTGCGGCTCTGCTATCAGCCGTTATAAATTCGTCCCCTGAATACCAGTGTGTTCAAAGTGCACATGGAACACATTGGAACTCAGTGGAACGAATTTGACTTGCCTTGACTTGCCTTTTTC
This sequence comes from Pictodentalium vernedei, assembly GCA_031216915.1. NCBI lineage: Eukaryota > Metazoa > Mollusca > Scaphopoda > Dentaliida > Dentaliidae > Pictodentalium > Pictodentalium vernedei. Next base: position 3,393,003 of record CM062294.1, on the reverse strand, counting down.
AAAATTGGAATGAATCTTTATAAAATTACGTGTACAGTTTGGCTGGAAACCATTGAAGTCATTTGCAAAGAATCCATCGGATGGCCGCACTGATCTTCTATTTACCAAGATATTTCCCTGGGAAGCTCTCCTGACTCCGTTGATAAAAGAGTGTGCTACCAATCCCCATCCCCACCGCTCCCTCTCTCTCGCCACATGCTTGCCTCCGTAAAGGCCCTATCGGCGAGAGCTACACTGTGGATGTTTTTTTTATCCAATTCATTGTAGGATTGTAGTTTCGCTTGGGGGGAGGGGTGTATTTGCCTGCGCAAACCAACATTGTGGTGGTTAATTATATAGTTACAAATCGACATTTTTAGAATATTTAGATAACCTCCATAGGGTTAAATATAAAAATAGACATAACTTCCTAGAGGTAAAAAATACAGAGCGAAATGATGTGGTTTGTTGAGTTAACCCTACAATGAAGAAAAAACCCACAGTGCTGGATTGTTCCCACAAACAGTCCCACAATGTTGCTATTCTAAAAGCACCGCTGCTCGCGTCGGATGATGCTTCACCTCATGACTCATAATTGAAATGTTGCGCCCTGTCCCTAAACCCAGAATAGTGGATCCATCACTGGATAGCAAACTGTTTCAAAATTCTAAACTCGAGAGAAAATTATTTGACACAATGGTTGAAAAATGTTATTTTATTGCATTGTGCGCAATACTTACAGCGCATTCAATGATTATAGATCCTTAGATTCAGTAAATAAATAAATATAAATGTAACACATGAAGTGTATACTACCTATAAACGCTAGATGTTGTAAACGCTAGATGTTGTAAACGCTAGATGTTGTAAACGCTAGATGTTGGAAACGCTAGATGTTGTAAACGCTAGATGTTGTAAACGCTAGATGTTGTAAACGCTAGATGTTGTAAACGCTAGATGTTGTAAACGCTAGATGTTTGATATATTTGTGATTCCGAGATATATGTCGTAGTGTTTGTAGTTAACTCAGGAACGTGGCTAGAGGGTTCCGATTTTTTTTTTTTTTTTTTTTTTTGGGGGGGGGGGGGGGGGGGCGTCTGTAGGGTATTGAATTTCCTACAAGAGGGTGAAAAATTTTGAAAATGATGCCATGAAAGAGGGCATAAAATTGATCCTAGTAACTGAAATGTCAACACATTTATGATAGAATTATCAGGTTATTATTATTTGGTATTATTCTGGGAATTGAATATGTGCTAAACAAATGCTCAAGTTGAGAACTTTGAGCAATTCACACTGCCCTAACATTAAATCAGATCTTTTGCAGGAATGATCAATTTTCGATGTTTCATCATTTTATAACTGTGAATGATGGAATTAACTCCGGATAACGATTTTACATGATGCGATTTTCTTGAAGTGCATTTCGAGGATTTTTTTTTTATTACGATAAGTAAACGTACCATGCATACTTAAAGTAACATTGGTTTAGAATATCAAAAGCTACAATGACCTTATAATGACGAGGTAATTAATACTCACCACTGTAGTTAGTGATGGCTTGTAATGGTTTCTCTGAGTTCGTTTACTTCTGTCAAAAGTTACCTTTCGCAGGGTAAAGAAGTACTTCGCCTCCGGTATTCGTCAGCAAAGTGCCAAGGGCTGTTGCAGCTTCTCGCCGAAGTTGACTCCGTTTTCTTCCGGTAAACTCCGTTACCACTTCGGCCTGCTCCGGAATACCCATTCCAATCTGGAGCGCTGCAACGCGGACGTTTTCACTTACCCTTTTTCACAACACTCTTCCCCGTTTTAATTACTCTTACATTTTGCTTATAAAAATACGGGGAAAGAGTGATGTACTGGATTTTGGAACTTTATAGAAAATATAATAATCTGGCCGATCATTAATTTAATTTCATCCTTCAGTTAATTAATTTACATGGCCATTTTCTGTATTTAAGCATTCAGTTCCAAATCCTAAAAAATTACTAATTTACTTTAAAATCTTTTTTTTAAAAAAATCATTTTTTCTTTTAAAAATCAGTTAATGGACTGTCGAACATTCGAACAGCCCAAATTATTTTTAAAGGGCTGAGCTGTCACACACGCGAACAGCTCATTTCCAAAAGCCCTTTTCTAGGTCCCATTTTTTTCTTGTTTCCTTATCAGTCTTCCTCAAGAGAAACTTGACCCGGTATTATAACTGGAAATCCCCTTTTAAATTTCTCAGGTGGCTGCTTCGCCTTCCCTCTATGGTATCTCTCCATTGAAATCCGTGCTTAAAGTGTCTTTCCAGACTGTGTCCGTCACCTCCGAGATCCGTCAGATCAAGACACATCTTTTTCTCCACACAGTAGTTTTCAAGTTAACCCATAGCGTATACCAAGTATGCATTTTTCATAAGATATACCAAGTTAGAGGTTTTCAAAAGAGATATACCAAGTGTGTTTACCAAATATGAGGGTTTGCACCTAAGTATACTAAATATATATCTGGTTTAAAAGCAGAATGACATTATCCTTGAGGCGACTTGGAGGCTTTTAACTGGGTGAGTGAAGCACGCCTGGCTTTGCCTTGACGCACCTTTGGCCAACTACCCAAAAACCTCACCTCAATCTAGGAAAAAATTCTCCTAACCGTTGAGGCATCCTTGAGGCTCTACTTGGGCGAGTGACTACCTGTACACAGCCCAGTCCTCAACCTCAACCACCTAACCAATTTTGACCATGCAGTGAGGCACCCTGGAGGCTCCTACTGGACAATCTCTCTTCCCATCAGGCTTCCTCAGGTCCGAGTATTTGTCCAAGCTCCCCTCCTCACTCATGCAACTTTCCCTTGAGGCACCCGTGAGACTTATCCTGGGTAGTGTTTCTGCGCCTCAGGTATCCCTTAGCACCTCACAACTGCCCAAGCCCCCCCCCCCCCCCCCCCCCCCACCTCAATATGGGACAAACTGGCATAACTGCAGTTAAACTTTAGTGGATCCATAATTAAATTATTCACTTGAGGCAATTCTGGGCCTCCTCAAATCTGGACAACCGCCCAAACACCCTACCTCAAATACTAGAAAAATTTAAATCATGACCCCCACCCAATTTACTATAAGATAATACTTAGGTGAAATAATACGTAATGAACCTTTCCTTGAGGTACCCTTGTGACTTATACTGGGGATCGTCGTGCACCTCCGAGATCCGTCAGCACACTTCTGACAACTACCCAAGTCACCCACCTCAATCTGAAATAGTTTATTTCTTCCCCCCAGGGTAATTTTGAAACTTAGGTGAAATAATACTTAATAAACCTTTCCTTGAGGCACCCATGTGACTTATACTGGGGAGCGTCGTGCACCTCCGAGATCCGTCAGCACACTTCTGACAACTACCCAAGTCACCCACCTCAATCTGAAATAGTTTATTTCTTCCCCCCAGGGTAATTTTGAAACTTTTTCTGGAAAGGACTTATTCTGGGCTAACCACCCAAGCCTCTACCCCAGTCACAAAAAGAAATATAAGGATAAAAACAGAATCTGTTTACTTTTACTTGAAGACCACATCAACCTGGAGATTTTGACACATACACTAACGGATTCATGGAATACCATAAACTGTCTTGGTATTGGCCACAGTGACATCCAGCAGTTCATGAAGGCTTTCTCCTCTGATTGCAGCCACCGCCTGGGCAACCTCCCCTATCAGAGCAGGAGTTGACCAGCGCCTTCTGGTCCCCATGGGAAAATATGGGGCGTCTGTTTCCAGTAACAGACGATTTAAGGGGATTGCAACCACTGTTTTCTTCATTTCCGGGGGAAAACTCCTGCAGAGACCAGTTAAACCAAAAAATGTATTGGGCCTATGACGTAGCCAGGCCTTAACGTCCACCTCCAGGCCCGTGAAACAATGAAGGTGGATAACCTGACTTACATGTGTCGTCTGCAAGATTTGGATAAGCGCCGTGTTCAACACATCATGGGACATCATAGATCCCTCAGCCCCACGAACATGCGGCACCAGTGGCTTATCTTTTGGCGCCATTTCCAACAGTTCCCCGAAAATACGGTCCTCTTCCTCAATTTCAGCTGGACCCTTTACATAGGTTCGGTCCAAACCGATTTCCCCAAAGGCGGCTACTTGGGGGGAATTAACCAATCCCTTGAGCTGCTGCTTCACCTCCTCAGTTAACAAATTGTACTTTGAGGGGTGGCAACCTACTGCTACAATACCACTCAACGCCTGTGGATCCTTCGGGAATTCCTCGGGGTCACACAAGACGTCGACAGCAGCTTCTAATTGAACAGGAACCTGGGGGTTAATCTGATCCCGAGTCCTTGCCAGCACCTGATCCAGTGTCAATCCTGGCAAGCGGAAACTTTTCCGAACTCTGTTCAGATGAAAGTGAGAGTCTATAGCTATGGGGTCTCTCATTTTACCAGTGGCTGTCACCTTCAGAGTCACTGGGTCCATTTTTCTTTCAAATTCGAAGGGACCCGAGGAATCCACCACAGAAGAGCTTCCCGAATCGGTCGGCCGCTTCTGCGTCAATTGTGGAGCCCCCTGTTTCTCTGCAGTAATTTTTAAAGTCACCGGGTCCATTTTTCTTATTATGGGACCTTGGGGTTCCCCAAAAGAAGAGCGTCCCGTATCGGTCAGCTGCTTCTGTTTTGATGGTGGGCCCCCTTGTTTTTTTTTTTTTGCGCCCCTCTTCTCAGGTGACTTAGACTTGGAAATTTCAGGTTGGGACACTGTTGCAGCTGCACCTGGGGTTCCCCTTGATGCAACTTCTATGACGAGGTCCGACCAGGCTTTAGGAGCAGGGGTATTGCGCTTCCGGTTTTCGTCAGCGCCACCTCCTCAGCAGCGACCGCCGAGATTATCCGGGCAGCAGCAACCAGTCCATCCTCAGTTTCATGAGGATAATCCAGCTGTGCCGCCCTAACCTGAGCAGTCAACCACTCTTCTGTCCCAATCTCATCCTTACGAGCCTTACTCACCAGCATCTTCACCTGCCAAGTGGACACCTTTGTCTTCATGAAGGTGCTCTGAACCCTAAGACTGACCTGGTTCAGAACAAGGCATACCACCTTCCAGTGGAACAAACAAGAAACTGTATTTAATTGTTCCATTTGGATACCTTCAGGAGGAAGGGCGATACCTAGATCCCCAGAAATGGCCTTCATGGTTAGCTCATAACCACTACTAGGGACCAGGTCTTTTAAAAGCTCTGACTTGGTAGACGATTCTATGGCCCTTAATTTTTTTAATAATTTTGTTAGAATCACCAAGTCAGATGATTTCTCTTCTAGCCCTAACACGGTTCTAGCCAGCAGAACCATGTCCTGCACCATTTTAACCCTAAGAGGCTTTGGAGTGGTGATTCCAAATTCAATCCACCAAGTTGGTGGGAAGTGAGTCCCTGAAAAGTGCCTCTGTATATCCGTTTTGAATTCCATGGCGCACGTTTCCAGGGGACAAACTCTCACCATTTTAGGTTTGCAACCCTGTTGGGCCTCCCTCAAAGGCTCCGCACCTTTTTGTGCCTCTTTGGTTATCTTGCCCTTTGCTAACTTTTGGGCCTTCCTCATTTTTATAGATTTTGTCTGGCTTCAGGATTTTGAATCCTCTAGGCCAGTCCTCGAGGTGTCCTTCGACTTGATCTTGCTCTGAGACAGCTGAGCAGACATCTGCTTGGTCTGTTCCCCTTCGGTATTCGTCAGAGAACCTTTGACCACAGACATCTGTTTGCCGAGGTGGGCTTTCGCTTTGGGTGCAAAAACACCCCTTTCCCCAAGAACCCTGTCCACTGACTCCACCCTAGCCTCTGCCTCAGCAGCACTAGCCATGGTACTTGGCTTCTCCAAGAACCGAATGTCCTTGGTGAAGGGAGTAGCAGACACCGTTCTTGTCCTAACCTTTGGTGTTCTAATTTTAGGAAATGGTCCCAAATTTTCTTTGACCCAAAAAACGACATGACAGCTGCTCCAGAGCAAGAGCCGATACATCTTTTTGCCAGATTATATTTTTCTGTGCTTTGGCTAGGAGATATTGACTTTTAAGCACGTTTAACCTCTCTGTCAGGGACCAATTTGTTCCTAATAACAGGGCCATAAACCTAGATGCAGGTTTTATTAAAATATTTTCTTTCGCGTGCCTATTTAATTTCTGATGGAGCTCACTCAGTTCCTGCTGCTGAGTTTTAGCTTCAATTGCCGATAGAGCAATACGTTCTGCCATGCCTGTTAGTTTCCTTTCACGGACAGACGTATCTTTCTCTATTCTATCAATTCATCCCTGTTTTACTGGGTCGGGTGTGGGAATGGCTTCGTATTGAATCTCCATTTTTCCACACCACCGGATTCCAGCACAGTTGGGTCTTCCTCCTGTGCCTTCTCTCCCCTGAACCCAGTAAGTGGAAGCACACTCCGGTATTCGTCATGTGTTTCCTTTTTCTCCTTTTTAGGAGAACTACCTTCCCCTACCAACTCCATCAGGTATTCCTCAGGAGTAGGATCAGGTAAAGGTGTGGTCCTTACCATCTCAGGAATTTCCAACTGCTGTGTTGCCGTCAGGTTTTCCTCAGGTTTCACCGTTGGTAAATTCTCTCTCTGATTTGACCCTATCAGGAGTTCCTCAAGGGCCTCCGTCACAGATATGGAACTTACTGACCCGGTCCGGTCTCCGTCACGTGCCAGCATCATTTCTGAGTCCACATCCAGACCCAGATCCAGCTCTATGTCAGAGTTGTTTTCTGAAATGAAACGAATTAATAATTAGGACATTTGTACTCATCGATCTCCTCTCCTTCCTCTTGGGTAATGTTAACGCATTTTCTGTGGAACCATTCTAGACAGTGATCACACTGTATCATGAACTGTCCACTATATGGTTTACGACAGATGCAAAAAACTGTAGATGCTCTAAGTACAGTAACTTCCCCTGTTTTTTCAAATTTCTTAAGGCATTTTTCTAACCATGGTGGCAGAATCCTATCATGACACCTTTTTAACCTATCATGATTTGCCACACAAATAGAATTTTTGAAAATAACCTTGAATAAGTATGGGGTATAAACTTCACCAATAATGGCTGGTCCTTTCCAAAAAGGAGTCAATTTTCTACATCTGCCCTTTTTCGTAGCATCATCCAACATGTAAACCATGTCACCCAATTTATAAGTTTTCTTATTCAGAGTGAGATCATAATTTCGTTTCATTTTCTTACATTCGGATTTTAACTGCTTACGTGCAACTTCATGAGCCCTTTTTATTCCAGAATTCAAATCACGAACATACTCTGGAATTTCTTTTGATGCAACTTCTTTTTTGAAGTTAAATACCATATCTGTTGGGTGATTTACTTCTCTGCCCAACATTAGTTTATTTGGGGTAAATCCAGTTAACCGGTGCACTGATGACCGCAAAGCTCCGGCTAACTGCGGAATAAATTTATCCCAGTTTTTCTGACTTTTGTCTACAAAACACCGAACCGCGTTCATTAAGGTGCGGTTTTGGCGTTCCACTTGACCATTAGCCGAAGGTCGATAAGGTGATGTTCGTGCTTTGTGAATTTGCAATAATTCGCAAATAGCTGTAAACAATTTACTTTCAAAACAAGGACCCTGGTCCGTGAAAATTTGAAATAGACAGCCAAAACGAGAAAAGAACTCATTAACCGCAGCACATTCGACAGTTTCCGCAGTCTGATCTGGTAAAGGGATACATTCGACCCACTTTGTAAATTGGTCGATTATCATTAGTATATATTTGTTCCCTTTTTCAGTAAGTGGTAACGGACCCAGGAAATCCAAATGAACTCTCTCCATTGGATAACCTGAATGGAATATTGTCATATCCCATTTTGACTTTTTAGTTGGCTTTTTGCCAACTGAACATTGCGGACAGGCTTCCACAAACGTTCTGATATCCTCACTCATTCCATACCAATAAAAGTTTTTAGTTGCCCTATATATGGTACGTACGTCCCCTTGGTGCCCTGAAGCAGGAATATTATGGGCTAACGAGACAAAATTTCTGCCGAAAATTTACTGGGAACTACCAAACTTGATCTAAACTATTTTTCCTAACCTTATATAAAAGCCCCTCTTTTAAGAGAAACCTTTTTCTGTTAATCCACATATATTTTGTAGCATCGCTGCAAATGAAGAGTTCACCCTCAGTGGGTTGCTCTCCCGTTTCCAGCCATGTCACAATAGGTGAAATATCAGGGTCTTTTCTCTGCACTTCTTGCATTTCTGTTGAAGAACAGACTGCTGCAAGAGTAACGACATCATTATTAGCCGTAACTGCCCTAATTTGAGGACCATTATATGTAGATTCAGTCTCTAGGTAGGAATGGACCCAACCAGAATCTGGACAAATTGAACCAATATTGGGTGTTGTGTCTGTCCAACCATCACTGAAGCCCTGCAGAATTCCAGGAACCTCTGATTGGAATTCACAAGTTAAATTTTCCATTCTGTCACCTGCCACTGCGTCATCCGGGGTGATTTCTGATATTGTAATTTCGGTTGTATCATCAAAAGTACATGATCCCTGGGATAGAGGCACTACATAATCAACCTCTTCATCAAACTTAGCCCAATTTTTCTGTAAGCGAGCACAATAATTGCACCCGCGGCAAGGTAATTTTGAAAGTTTACAACCCGAAAAATACTCTGGACACCCCTGACCTGTGGGCATTCTAGAAAGGGCATCTGCATTACTATGCAATTTCCCTGGCCTATGCTGGACTACCATATTATATTGGCTAAGTTCCTCCATCCACCTAGCCACCTGGCCTTGTGGATTCTTGAAGTTCATTAGCCACCTAAGGCTATTGTGGTCAGTTCTAACAATAAATGGCCGTCCCAGCAAATAATGCCTAAACTGCCTAGTAAATCTTACCACTGCAAGCAACTCCTTCCTAGTTGTGCAGTAACGTATTTGCTGGGGGGGGGGGGGGGGTTAACACAAAACTCCCATATGCAATTACTCTCTCCACCCCATTCTGAATCTGGGATAGCTCAGCCCCTATCGCCCACCCACTGGCGTCTGTATCGAGAATGAAAGTGTCACTATTGTTTGGAAGAGTGAGAACTGGTGGAGACACCAAACAAGTCTTAATAGCTTCGAAAGTATCTTGTTGGTCTTGTCCCCATTTAAATGTTTTTTTGCCGGTTAAATCATAAAGAGATTTAGCCATTTTGGCAAAATCTTTAATAAAGGTTCGGTGATAATTCACCAAACCACAAAAGCTTTCAACCTCTTTTGTAGTTTTTGGAATTTGCCAATTTTTAATAGTTTCCTTGGATTCATTATTTAATTCAACACCGTCTTTACTGACGATTCTTCCAAGAAACTCAATTTTGTGTTGGCAAAATTCACATTTTTGGGGTTTTAACTTTAAACCATATTTGCGAAATCTTCCCAGTATCTGGTTAAGACTTTGCAAATGACTGTCAAATGAACGCCCACCGAACACCACATCATCCAGATAACTCAAAGCCGTGAACCAGGTCAATCCTTGGAGAACCAAATTGATTACCCTTGACCACGTATATGGACTACCGGAAAGACCGAAAGGCATTTTAACAAATTCTCAACAACCATGTTTGGTACTGAATGCCGTTTTGCACCTATCTTCTTTTCTAAGATTAACCTGATGATAGTCATTCATGCAATCCGCTTTACCAAACCATAAATTGCCTGAAAGCCAATCAAGACTTTCATCAATTCTGGGTAAGGGATAAACCTCATTCTTTGTGATTGCATTAATGTTCCGATAATCAATGCACCACCTCAGTGAATTGTCCCGTTTTCGAACTAAAACTGGCGGTGAGGCCCATTCACTTAAACTTGGTTGAATAACCCCAGTTTCTAACAATTTTTGTAAATGGGATTCCTCCTCATCTGTAAAACACAAAGGTGTTCGCCTCATTGGTTGACGAATTGATGGATGATCTCCGGTGTCGATTGAATGTTCAATTTGTTTAAAGTTACCCATGTCAAATTCATTTTTGGCAAACACGTCTCCGAAATCCGTCAACAAGTTTGCCAATTGATCAGCTTGTTCCATATTTAAATGTTTTGACGATCTTTGGAACAAGTCTGTCAAATGATCAGGAACTTTATTTTTTCTACATGTATGTTCCGAAACATTAACTGCCCTTGCGCTTGCACGGCCAGCCTCTATTTCGTTAAACATTGGGACTTCTTTTTCATTCTCAAGGATCATATCAACCTCATAAGCAAAACCAATTAAGTGATTTTTATTCAATCGAATGTTGCGATTGTTAATATTCACCAGGCAAATCAGGGTTCCCTCATCGCCACGGTGAACTGAACGCAACCCGATTAACGGCAATGACTCAGCCGGTTCAGCTACAAATTGTGTCATTTGTTTATCTAACTCACATTTTATTAATACAGCTGAGTTAGGTGGAACAATTGTGTTCGAATCCAAAGTTATTCTAGCAATTCGTGTGGAATCATTTCGGTTTTTGACACAGTGAGAATTTCAACATTTCCGATTTTAAAAGAATCATTTTTGATATCAATCACTGCCTTATGTTTCTTCAAAAAATCTATTCCCATAAACATGTTCATGAAATATCAAATTTCCAATTTGAATGACGACAGGACCTACAAAACTGCCTGTCATCCGCCCGTCTCTGGCAGCAGTGTTAAAACGGAACAGATTTTATGACTGGTGGTTTTGGAATTATGCGCCTAAACAGCTTATCCGATAAAACAGTTACATCAGCAGCCGTATCAACAACTGCTTCAGTTTTTTGATTGCCAATAGTTAACTCCACATGAATCGCTGATGGTGATTTAACACGTCGAACAGTTATTTCCTTCTCAATAATTAGCGTTTCTTTATTGAGGTCATTTCCTGAGGTTGGTGGCGGCGAGATCAGACCTCGCGATTCGTCCCCCTCTCTTTTGGCTGATCCTTGAAAGTGACTTTCTTTTGTCCCTTAGCTTTATTTATTGGGCTGTTTGATGGACATTGCGACTTGTAATGACCATAGCCCTGACACCCAAAACATTGAACATTTTTAGTAGGAGAGCCTTTTAACTTTTTCTTATCCATCTTAGACTTTCCGGATTCCGTCAAGCCGTCGGAGGATTTTGAATCGAGCAGAGCTTTTAATTTATCAAACATCTGTTCAAATTTTCTTTCCAAAGTCTCTGCTTTACTCTCCAAAGCAAATGTTTTGGATTTCAAATACTCTATATCAGTTCCTGATTTGTTCTTATTTGGGGAATTGCCATTCTGTGGAGATGACTTTCGGTAGTTTCTTTGATTTCTATTTTTTCTATAATTTCTATTTTTGTATGAAACTTCCCGAATATTTCCACTACTGTCATCACTGTCACAATGACTTGCTTTATCCCCGAACATGGCCAATTAGTTATATTGATGCCATTTGACCATTTGAACGGCTTCTTCCATATCTTTTGGTCGATTGTTTATCACATGTTCGGCTGCCTTGGTATTGGTGCACCCATGGCAGAACTTGAACACGGCTTGTTGAGAAACAAAATGCTGTGGACAGTTTTTAAATGCATGAGTTGCCAAGGACAAGACATATTCAGCCCAGTCTTCATTAGACCGACCTGGTTTCTGTCTTGCACTTTGAAACTCAAGCTGTGTCGTTTCGGGCGAACTGTGATCTCCGAAACGCGCTTCCAATTGTTTTAGCTGTTCTTGAATCGACATATCAGGGTTTTGTTCACACCACAATGAATAAACCGTACTAGTCTTACCACTTAAACTCAAACACAAAATACATTTTTGTTCTTCGGGCGACCATTGTTCAATTGATGCATATTTTTTAAATTTAGTTTCAAAAGCTTTCCATGATTCAGTGCCATCAAACTTTAAACCTTTAGGCACATACAAATGTCTTCGGTTTTCGGTATGGTGAACATTTCGAAAACTAAATTGGGGTGCATCTCCTTGGAGTCGCACTTGTGGTGAATAAAACCTACCCTGATTACCAAATTGAGGAAATTCCGAACCTTGATAATTCATTTTGGGCTGAATATCTGCAAGGTACTCGCCGTCCCGGATCGCTCGGGCTTCTCTTTGACAGAGTGCTTGGTTACCCAAAGTATAGCCAGGATGAGAATGAAATTCTAAATTTTGATTTTGGACATGCAGTGGACTTGACCCCCCCTGCATGCTGAAAATTTATACCTTGGCCTAAATGAAAAGGTGATCGGTTTTCCTGAATTTGGCAATTAGTGTCCCTGATTCCCTCAGGCCGTCTTCGGGAATCTACATAAGGTGTTTCAACCAGAACTGCTTTTCTGTTATCGTGGAACTGAATTCCTTCAGGTATTCTTCGGGAATTTATCAGTTCACGATCTAATTGCACTGCATTTTGACATACTTGAGTGGACGTCCTTCCGTCAGAGATCCCTCGAGAATTTGACCACTCAGTTTTAACATCAACCAAAGGATATGTATTACCAATCAATCCGCTCCTGTCAGCGATCCCTCGAGTAGCATTTGATTGGTTATATTGTAAATGTTGGTAACTCACACCTTGAGTTGCCCTTTGAACATTTGTGGCATAACTCTCACGATAGTGGTCACGTGTCTGATCTGTATAAAAAGTGTGATGTGGTAAATGGTTTTGTGTTCGACTGCTGCATACAATTGGATCAAATTGCAGCAAGTCATCAATCTGTGTGTTTAAACCATTACCCTGTTGCTGTGACGCACTAATGTGTACCGGGAACATGGCCGTTATGATTTGTGACCCACGACTATACATAGGCTGGGTAATCCCTGGCCCATGACTGTAGGCACAAACATTTGGGCTACTTGTCATCTGGTGCAAACTTCCGGTGTTCATAATATTTCCCCTAATAGCCGAAGAAGTGTATGTTACGGCTGGGCTATTACATGCCAAAGAACCATGCCCTGCCAGTGTATAACTGGGCAAGCATGCTATTGTCGGTACAACTTTTTGACTATCACTGGCAGAAAAACCTGCCAAATTCTGGGAATCTAAAATGTTTTCATTTGTTACAAAGTTTGCATCAAACGTTTTTCCCAGAGTTGTGTGTGAGTAGTTGTCATAACCCGAGTGTGTGGTAACCCCACCATGACCTAACCCTACCCTGGATTGTCCATTTTCTGCACGACTGTGCATGGTGTCATGTGTGCTATCCACTTTTTGTCGCACATCGGGATTTGTTTTGAGAGTGACCGTCTGGAGTTGCAACTGCCTCTCCATCTCCCTCATTTCAGAAAGCAATTCGACACTCATTCTTTCATATTTACTCAATTTATTCTCCCAGTATTCCCTATTTGGAGAACCAGATGCTTGGGGTGAAAATCTACTCATACTGTCTACCCCTCTTACATTACTTGAGTGTATGTGTGACGTGTCTGCAGGTACCCCCTGCTGTGCTTCCATAATCATGGCAGATTGGTTCCGCTCAGGAGAATTCAGGCATTCCTCGTCCCCCATCACTTTGGAACCATCACTTGCATTTACCCTGTCTGTTATGCTTGCTGATTGTGTACCCTGTATTTGCCCCTGACCTAGGTTGTGTAACGTGGTGATGCAGTATGCGAGCTTATGCTGCTCCACCCTGTTGATACAGGTGATAATGGAGTATATTTATTGTCTCCCCCTGTATACTGTTGACTTGCCCTACTTTCTGGGCCATCATAGGTTGAGGCAATAAATGATGGTGGTGGGGTAACCCCCCTACCTGGGCTTTGGCTAAGCCTAATCCTGTTGTCAATAGACACTGGAAGCAGTGGCTGACTTAAGTCAATAACCTGCCACTGTGCTTTTTTGAGCCCCTGAAATATGGGATTTGAGTTAAATCATCCCAATTCAGAACTCCATACTTTTTTCTGCTTTCAATTATTGCAGCAGCAATTGTTTCCCCTACATGAGGAATCAGTAACAGTTCATGAAAAGAAGCTGTATTGACATTAATTTTACTCATGCTTATTGTCGTAAATCACTGATATAAAAAAAAATTTTTTTTTTTTTTTTTTAAATTTTTCACACAAAAAATTCAATATTTATACAAGTTGTTTACTCTCGCGGAACGCTCAAGCAAACTCAGTGATTCACATCAACTTGCAAGGAAAATTTGAAGCAAAAATTCTACTGAGAAACCTGCAACATTTTCATAATCACGTAATGCTCAAATGAAAATATTGCTTTGACACTCCAAACTGTTTATAAATTTCCGATTGAGCTACTGTTCAATCAATTTACAAACGACAACCGAATTGTTTCGACCACAACTGTATCGAATACAAAACCTTTTGTTTTCAATTTGTGAAAATCTATTTCGATAAGCACCAACCTATCGAAAAAAAAATTCACAAGGTGGAAAAATTCATTATCTTCTCCCTAAACAAAACGAAAACGCAATTTCATCCTAAATTCAGGAAAAAGAACCAAAAGAGACAACTGTCTCAAGTGTCAAATTTACAATTCAAAATGGCGGCGACCACGCTAAACACGCCATTTCTTTTTGTATCAATGTACCGAGGAAGGTCACGCGAGTTCTAACAAAACGTCGCCAAATAAAGTAACATTGGTTTAGAATATCAAAAGCTACAATGACCTTATAATGACGAGGTAATTAATACTCACCACTGTGGTTAGTGATGGCTTGTAATGGTTTCTCTGAGTTCGTTTACTTCTGTCAAAAGTTACCTTTCGCAGGGTAAAGAAGTACTTCGCCTCCGGTATTCGTCAGCAAAGTGCCAAGGGCTGTTGCAGCTTTTCGCCGAAGTTGACTCCGTTTTCCTCCGGTAAACTCCGTTACCACTTCGGCCTGCTCCGGAATACCCATTCCAATCTGGAGCGCTGCAACGCGGTTGTTTTCACTTACCCTATTTCACAACATACTTATGAAGCTCGATATTGCGTACACAGTAGTTGTAAATAGTAACAGTTAAAGGAACTGGGAATAAGTAATGGTTGTTACGTCCCATGTAACCCGCTCCACATCATTTATTTTTTCGTCTGAACTGATAAGATGTCCGAGTTCATCCTGAAAAGGTCATGAATATGTCACATGTATCGACTGGAATAAGAGAAATAAGCTCAGTATAATTAGATTTTTCTATTTTAATGCCCCTCTCTGGTGACAGATAAAAAAAGAGGTTTGAGTAGGTGGGATGGGGTGTGGGTACTGTGTCGATCATGGCAAGCGCAAAATAGTGTAGTCTTGAATATCGGCTCGACAGAACTCGTGTTGCACAGTTGAGACAGAATTCGTGTGTGTGGATTAGTTGATTGCGATGAGTTATGTCCCTTGATGTGTCCAGTTCGACTCGCTACGAAGTCATTAATTTGCGTTTTTCCTTGTTTTTGGAATAAACGATAGCTTCTCGGGTCTTCGCGAGACGAAAGCAAGCCATCTCAAGTGATACACGGTGATGAAGGTTGCAAACTGATTACCACAAAGACAGTACATCATATTCAGTGAATAAGCTTTTCCCTTTGAAACTTCATAGGCCGTTATTTCATTAAATAAAATGGCAGCTTAGTGAATGTGTAGGTAGACCAAGACTGCACGTTAAAAATAATTAGACAATCCCCAAATAATGGATATGGCCTCTTCCAATTGCTGCCATTGAACTGACATGGGCGATACCACCAGTTTTCAAAGGATAAAGAGATATAAGTAAAGTTTTAGCTGATGGACCACTGGGTGGGTATAACTCGTAGATTCATCAATTGAAACGTTTCTGTTCTTGAACTAATGTGAGGGCAAAGCCTCCTCCCAGGAATTCCGGAAATGGGAATCTTCTGAGAGAAGTAAGCAAGGCACATTAATGCTTTACCTGATACGAAAAAGCAGACGACACTTGTACAAAAATACTTCAACCACTAAACTTATTTATTTTTTCTCAGAAAGATAGAAAAACATAACAGAGTTCTGACAGCGAAACACTCAATATTGGATAAGACGCCATATCACCTCACACAACAGTTCTGACAGCTAAACACTCAATATTGGAATAACCACGCACACCACTCGGTCACCGACAGACCCTATACATATATACCTCAGTGTAAAGTGTACAGTGTATGTAAAGTGTATGGGGGGGGGGGGGGGGGGGGGTGTTCATGACGTGATATTTCTTCCTATTTCCTTCCCTATGTGACCAGAAGTTTAAGCTGAGAAAAAGCCAGCCCTTCTGGATAAGTTTATATTGGGTTTAAAAATTTAAAATCCACTTAACGATTACTTTATTATCAGTAATATTATTATTATTATTATTATTATTATTATTATTATTATTATTATTATTATTATTATTATTATTATTATTATTCCCAGCTTTGACTGAATGGGCTAAAATAGAAGTTACAGGAAAAAATGAGGATAATGTTTAAAATAATATATTTAAAAACATTCTGTGTCTACTTTTGTAACACATTTGTTTACTCCTTGTTACTCTGATTTGAAACCCACTTTCCACAACTCAATTAATTCCACACCTACGTCGTTATTTGGGCATTTTTTAGAAAAAATGTCTGAGCGGTGTTTTTTTTATTTTATTTTGTTGTTGTTCTTTCTTTCTTTCTCTCTTTCTTTTTCCTTTAAAATAGCGCAAGAAATGTTTCTTATAGAAACATTCATCGTCACATCAACGAGTTTTCACATTGCGAAGCTTTTTAAACTTCAGGGCTACATATGCAGCTGAAGACCGGTTTTTCATCATTCAGGCCCGTAGCAATCCAGCTTCGCAGTGACCTTCAAAATGCATCCGGGGTAAATGCTTCGACGTAGACAATCCGGGCAAGGTTGCACGAAGGTGGTCTCAGATAGAGAATACCATGTACTCTCATTCAGCTGTCCCGGAACCCCGCCAGGCTCGATATGAATGGCCGAAACCCCGCCAGGCTCGATATGAATGGCCCATAGATCACGTTGAATAGACAAGAGAAGATTGACGACGTGTCCTTTTTACAGATGAGTGAAGGTACTGCCTAGACAGCACAGATAGGCGTTCTAGGGTATGGAGAAGACCAGGATAGCGATTTCATGTAGCCAGCATTGCTGAGAATGGATGCTATGGTGGAGGGTCAATAATGGTCTGTGACGGCATCAGCTGGGATGGACGTACAGAGCTCTGTGTCCTTGACCGTGGTACATTGACTGCACAGCGGGATATTGATGAGATCCTGGATGTCAACGTCAGATAGTATGCAGTTGCAGTGGGTGATAGATTCATTCCGATGGACTATAATGCCCGTCCTCATGTTGCCCATGCTGTCCGGGAGTACCGACAGAGGGAGGAGATTGAGTGTATTGACTGGCCAGCAAGATCCCCTGACCTTAATCCAATCGAACTTGCCGTTTGTCGAAGAAAATAGAAATAAAAATACAAGCCGCAAAACCAAAGGACACTTGACTTTTTTATACGAATTTTTGGATGAACGTTATTATAAGTGAAGCGAGTTGTACCAAATTCCCGTCGAAACGTTATACGAATATATTGCAAAATTCATAATATGATGTCATCGGAATGTGTCAATGTTCATTTCGCAACAAACCTTTAACCCTTGCCTAGCCGGCATTCTATTTTATTTTGTAGTACATACAGTACGTGGAGAGTGGACTGCAACCAAAACACCCGCGGAGTGGAGTTATCACTCAAGCTATAACTTTCACATTTTGTACATATCGACAAAAAACACAAGCAATGTTTCAGCCAATGGACCTCCGGGTTAAACCCGGAGGTCCATTGGCTGAAACTTTGCTGGTGCTGGTTATGCTTTGCAACAAATTTGCAATTATTCATCGGGTGGAATCTCCACTCTGCGGGTGATTTAGTGATAATACACTCTCCACGTACTGTACCTGTGGTATATACAGAACGTTCGTAAGCTCTTTCCAATAAGCAAATCAGTTTTTTTAGAAATGGATAACAAAATTGTTCAATATGGCTGCAAGTGCACTTGAATTACTTTTGATGACGTCAAAGTGTTTTGGTGGGGAGAAAAATTATCCATGATGGGGCCGGTGTGAGATGTGGAAATTTCACCCCCGGGACAAGATATTTGCTCCAGACACTCTGCAAGCCTCGTGTCTGGTCCAAATATCTTCCCCTCGGGCGAGATTTCCCCATCTCACATACTCACCCACCAGGGATAATAATTGTCTCGACCGATTGTATTAAGAAGTAGCTCCACACGAATGAACCGTTCTATTTAAAAAAAAACTTCAACTTAACATATAGATTTCTAAAATGGTCACCAATACAGGATACACCACACACGCTGTAAATGTCTCAGATTCGTTCTGAATTTTGGAAAATTATTTTTCGGTCGTTACCCCTCTCTCCAACTTCCCTGGAGGGAAGTGGGAGGAAGTGGTAAGGACCAGAAGGTCCTAAATAAGACTAGGGACGCCCCCGAAACTCCACAATGACCCCCCAAATATCATGTTTGCCGTCCACCAAAAAACTGGCTAGGCCACCTTATTATAGAATCTTGGGTCAGCCCTTATTTATAGCCCCGGGTTACGTTTCATGGGGATTTGTAATCCGATTAAACAGATTAGTAATTATTTTAAACAGATTAACTAATTTCGTCAAACAGATTATTAATTCGACTAAACAGATTAGTAATGTGATTAAATGGATTAGCATCACAATGAGCTTCTATATTTGTTGTAATTACTGACAAAGTACGCTTCTCGTCAGATCACCGTAGTTAAGCAACGTCGAGCCTGGTTAGTCCTTGGATGGGTGACCGTCTGAGCAATCGATTCGGACTCCCGCGTTGTGTCCTTGGGCAAGGCACTTAGCCCCGAATTGTCCACATGGGGCACGATGACGCAGTGTACTAAGGCGTCCTGCACGTCGATGATACGCATGTCTTCAACCAATCTAACCCTGTCTGTGTTGCAGTGCGGAGTTACGATGTTGGGGAGCTGGCAGTTCGGTGGTTCTTTTCGGGCACTCCGACTTCCTCCACCCGTAAAACAGTCATGGTCATGATTAGCCATTTTGCATAAGTATATGACCTTAAACACCAATAAATAAATGCTGACAAAGTACAAGTGTTGATATCGGAAAGTTGACGGCGTGTTACTGGTTTTCCAACAAGGTCTGACAATTTTCGTCATTGGAAGAGATTTACAGGAAGATTATCTCCCCTTAATTTTCTGAAGCTGTCAGAAAATTTAACATTAAGGGTAAAATTGAACTTTTGAAATTTTAGCGAATGTGTATCATCTATGATCATTTCACAAACTTCAAGAATTCTCCTGTAGAATTGTATAAAAATACAGAAATTAGATTTTTACAATTTTTGATAATAAGTTTGAACGCTTTATTATTATTATTTATTACTTTCAAAATGATTTACGGGCATTTCCGGGTTTGATTATAAAACGATAACTTCACAAGTGAATTATGCAATCAACAATTGGGTCATGTGTCCGTGCGCGCAAACGAAGACGCTTTGTCGTGGATGTAATGGGGACTTCATTGTTTTTTTTTAAATAATATAATTATCGTTAATAATGAAAAGTAATAAACAGAGTAATCGCTTGACTGGACTAGTTACGTGAAATAATTTATTCGAGGCGAGGGACTATATTGTAAAACACTCGTGCGCATTCGCGCACTCGTGTTTGTACAACGTCCCTCACCTCTCGTGAATTATTTCACGTAACTAGTACAGTCAAACTATTACTCTTTATTTGTTTACGAAAACGGTGCTTTCAACATCTTTTTGTGTTCTGTAACTTTTGATCTGTTCATTATATCAACCGTATACGTATTGTGACATCTAATACAGATGCTGTCCTTTGAATTAACCCTTTACCCAACGAATCGCCCGCATCCGCCCGCGTAATATGCAAATTCAGCAGTTGAAAAAATATTATTTTTCAACCAATTTCAACAAAACCATATCATGTGACCCCTCGTTGGAACGAGCTCGTTGAGCTCGTTCCAACGAGGGGTCACATGATATGGTTTTGTTGAAATGTTTTGAAAACATTTAAAAAATGATATTTAAAATAATAAATTTTGATATCGTCTGCGTTGGGTAAAGGGTTAATATAAAAATCTAGAAGGTAAGATTTGTTAATTTTGATGTAAACAAAGAGTCAAAATGGTCTCTCTCCGGAGTGGTTGCTTCTAATTAACTTGACATAAAAAGCCAAGTTTCCTTTTGTAACTTTTGATAAACGAATACAACAGACAGCTGTCAGAGTTCCTTGAGCTCTCAGAGCTGCCTGTTACTTTTGTTTATTAAAAGTAAAAAAACGGAAACTTTGATTTATTTTCGGCTGATGCCAAAGGTTTTTAACAGCAATTATTTGATTCCTAATTAAACCTTCCTCGCGCGTCTAATAATTTCAAGGGAGATAACTTTGACTTCAGTCAATTTCATGATTATATAAGTCAGGTGTGTACCATGACGTTTGATAAAGTGAAAGCTATTACGTTGTGAGATTTTGTATCTTCTTTGTTCTATTCAAAACATTCCCACACTTGGTAAAAAAATGACAATTTTGTGGGTTCTTTCCGGGACCCATCTGGTCGACCGTAGTTCAACATAATAGGAACATTTTTCGATTTTAGCAACCAATGAGCTTTCAACCGTAAAATGGGAGTCCTCCAGTTATGCGCATTACCGTGTCATTGTAGGTAACACATGGTTGCTCACACTTGTTAGCATGACCTCACCATACATGGGATATTCTGCTCCTCCAACGCTCACCCAAATGTGGGGAAATCACCCCTGATATACTGCTCATAACTGAATCATTATAACCATTTGAACGCTCGTTTCCTGGAATGGCATCACCTTTATGAACACTCAAGTTAGATGGGTCAGTCCAATATCATTATACAGGGAGGATAAAATAATAACTGCAGTCTGCAGCCGCCTGGCTGCAGACTGCAGGTATTATTTTATCATCGATCCCCCGTGTATAGACCTCTTATAGTAAGACAAAACAGTGAGATAGTGAGAGAGGTCAGTCCAATATCAATACACGGAGGGGACTGCAGTTATTATTTTATCATCAAAGCCCCGCGTTTAGATCTGTTATAATGAGACAAAAATGGGAAGACATTATGCCTTGGACCTAAAAATCCGTCTTACGAATTCAAAGTGTTAATATTTGTGAAGGCTATGTATAATTCTTTGTAAAATGTATGGAAACTGTTTATGAGATGAAATCACACTGAGGCTGGAAATACAATGTGTTTATACATTGTCAAATAAACCCCGAATTTGTTGGGTGATTTTCGGGTATTTGCAGTTTGCAGAGCAACCGGTTCTGCACATCATGTTATGAGTCGAAACGCCAGAGTGGTTGGTTTATCTGAAAAATTGAGAAAAAATCAGCAGACATCGTACACAGTGAGTTTATTGTCTAAGTACTAATTCTTTCTAACCATAAATCTGTCAGACTAGCAGTTTATGGGGGTTTATACTACCAAACAGTTTAAAACTATAATCTTCATTGCTGTTCTAAGAGATAAGTTGGCAGTACCTTCACAAACTTTTCCATAATATGTTAACGATTCTTTCACCGAACACAATTTCATTTCCGGTACTGCAAGTCTCAGGAAGAACTGTGAACAATCAACTACTGACAGTGGTGCAGCCAAGGATGTGGCTGGTTGGCATCCCTGTAATTTTCGCTGTCCCCTCCCCCCAAAATATTAGAGCTGAAACGGTTAACAGATTAATCGATTAATCAATGATCAACATCTTGATCGATCCAAAAAGTAATTGATCGATTAACCGTTACTTTTGAACTACTGTATTATATGGGTTAACAAAGGAACAAACTTGCTCCAAAACAGGCAGACATTGTCACACTGACTCACATCAATTATATGAGACAGAGTAAAGCAAGCAAGTTACTTGCTGACATACTTGTTTACTTGCAACACTATCATACTCTACCAGTAGCTGGAAATGGTCATTCTTAACCCTTTACCCATTGCGGGTAGCAGACGATACTTGCAAAATAAATTCATGAATTACCAAAAAAATTCAATCTTTATCTCAAAAACATAGCTTATGACCCCTCATTGGAACGAGCTCAACGAGCTCGTTCCAATGAGGGGTCATAAGCTATGTTTTTGAGACAAAAATTGAAAACATAATAAATTTGTACATAGGCCTAGTCGGTTTCGTTTGTTACGTTAGGTAAAGTGTTCATGCTGTAAATCATCAACAGTATGGCAGTTATTCAGATATCTATTTGGACAAGTGATTAATCGGTTAACCAAGGTTAATTCACATGATTAATCGATCAACAAAACCCCTTGACCGATTCAGCTGTACCAAATATTGACCCAATGCAACTTTCACAGAATACAGAGTCCTAAACTATTCAACAATATAGGTTCACACGCGCCACAAATGTCTCAAATTAGGTATCAGAGTAATGAATTTTGCAAAATTTTAAGGGAGAAAAAGAACCCTAGTCCTAACTAGAACACTCCCAGGCCGTTACCCTCTCATCACACTTCTCGCCGGGGATGTGGGGGAGAGGGTAATACCCGGAGAGGACCTACTTAGGACAACGCGCCAGAGTACTGGACAGTACATCGAAAAAGAACAACTGAAACTGAAACTTTATTTAGCAGCATACTAGGATACAGTTTTCATATATTAAAACAAGGTAGCGGTCAAAAAGGTGTATACTGCATGGAAATGGCATAGTCGGAGAGGCTGTCTTCCTGCCATTCCCAAATATGATATCCTGTCCTGACATCAAAGTCGGTTAACTCTTTATCCTCATTGTTCAGAATTGGTAAAGCTCCTAAGAAGACTTTTTAGTGAAGTTTTCCTCATGTTAGGATTAAAACCACTTACACAATGCTCAAAGTAATCCGAAAGATGAATAGAGATTTAAAAAGTCCCATGCTCAGGATAATTGTAGATTATCCCGAACATAAGGCCCCTCAAATCACTATACAAATCTTCGATCTTCAGTAGTTGGGAGGATGAGATCACTTTATGCTGGGTCACAATCGGGACAGAATGGATTGATGCAAGTAATGCCAGAAGAATATGCGTTTAAGAACGAATTGATTATTGTCTTTTTAAACCGAGGCCTAACTTTAGGATTTAAGTCATTCCAAATTTTCGGGAAAGTATGAATCGGGAGCTCATCAGAGAAGCGAGTTCTTGGTTTGAGAGTGCGCACATTCCCTGTTTGCCTTGTCTCCATTCCAGAAGGGTTAGTGTATATTTCGAAGGTATTTTCAAATGATGTAGGAATTTTATTGTGGTACCAGTCATGCATGAAATGATACACATGAAGCTTATACAAATCTTCGAACTTCAGTATTCCACAATTTTTAAATAAGGGTTCAGTGTGTGAGATATATTTTCGATTGTTTATAATACAAATAGCCTTTTTTGCAGTGTAAAGATTCTGCTGGAAGAAGGCACATGGCCCCGGACAAGGATACTATACAACGAATGGCTATATATCAGTGAGAGATACAATATCTTCAGAGCTTTCAAAGGAAGGGTTCTTTTTGCCCTATTCAGGGCAAATATTGCCCGGGCCATCTTCAGGCAAACTGTGGACGTATGTTGTTTGAATTTTAAATTTTCGTCCAGGTTGACCCCTAGGAATTTGACAGAGGTTTCCTCGTGACTGTTGGTAACAAATGGAATGTCTAAGTTGTTCAGAGATATCTCTTTATTGGCGGCATGATACGAATCGTTTTGCGGGTGTAACAACATACATTTTGTTTTACTGGCATTCAGGCATAATCTATTTGCGGCACACCATTCACTGATTTTATCGAGTTCAATATTGGACTCATCTAACAGAGTGTCTAGATTCCCACTTGATGTATGCGCTGTGGTACCGTCTGCAAAAGATAACACTTTAAGTAGTGTAGAGTGGCTGATGTCGTTAATGTATAATAAAAAAAAGAAACGGACCTAGAACTGAACCTTGTGGTACACCAATGGTGACGTCCATTACTTCCGATGTGCTGTTCATGAAGGATACCAACTGACATCGGCTTGTTGGGTAATCTTCAAACCAGGTGTTAGCTAAACCTCTTACCCCGTAACTTTCAAGTTTCTTTCAAAGAATCGAATGATTTATGGTATCAAATGCTTTTAAAAAAGTCTAGAAAAACTGATAGTGTACAATCCTTTGAAGTTTTATCATTTGCTTCCGACACACTGTTTATTAACTGCAGAATGGAATGCACAGTCGAATGATCCTTCCTGAATCCGAACTGATACTTATATATAAAGTTATGTTCGTCGAGGAAAGTGTATAATCGTGAGTACATTACTTTTTCAAGTATTTTTGAAAATGTTGGAAGAATACTTATGGGGCGATAATTGGTCAAACGTTGGGGATCTCCAGATTTAAAGGCAGGAATGATTCTGGCTATCTTAATTCTGTCTGGTCCCTACCTACACCAAAAGATAGATTGATTATGTGTGACAGGGGGTCTGTTATCTCGTATACAACCTCCTTCAGCAGTTTGGTGGACCTATCATTGCTGTCAGTACTTGATTTGCCTTTTAATTTATTAGCGCACGTAATTATTTCATATCTATTAGTAGGTGTAATAAAAAATGAATCCCCGTTATTACTATTGCCGAGATATTCTGAAAAGTGACGTTGTGACGGGGGTACTTGAGCACTTATATTCATACCAATATTAGCAAAGAATGTGTTAAATCTGTCCGCAATTGTTGTAGGATCGGATAATTCAATATTCCCATCTAAGAAAGTGGGAGGAATTTGTCGGTGGTTATTTGACCTGTAGATGTCCCAGGTTTTTTTAATATTGTGTTTGTTTTCAAGTAGAACTTGGTTATAATAGTCTGCTTTGCATTTCCGCTTCAAGCTGTTGTATTCCTGGCAAAACGTTTTGTATTCTGATATGTTTTGAATAGTAGGAAACTTTAGTTTTTTAACATACAATTTACTTTTAGTTTGGGACGATTGCAATAGGCCAGAAGTCATCCAAGGTTCTCGTTTTATATATTTATTTCGTGTGGGGGTTAACTTCAGAGGAAATGCATGTTCAAATACTGCGTGGAATTTATCCAGGAACCGATTGTATGCCGAATTAGTACAAACGTCATTGGTAACATCAGAGAAATCACAATCCATTAAGAGTCTTTTAAATCGAATGACATTCTCAGTTTTCATGGATCGTCTATAATTAGGCCTTACATGGGGACGTTTATCTAATTCATCTATATAAAACGTGGCGAAATTATCGCTGACGCCAGTAATTATAATTCCAGATGTGAACGTTTTAATATTATTGCTAAACATGTGATCAATTATTGTTGCGGAAAACTCCGTGACTCTGGTATGTTTTCTTATAGCGGGCAGGAAACCTGCACTAAATAGCGAGTCATTAAGGGTATTCGCTTTGCTGTGGGTATTAACACTAAGCAGATCTATGTTAAAGTCACCCATGAGGTAGACTACAAGGTTATTCTTACTTAAAGAGTCTAGCAATTCAGTTAGTTTGACCAGGAACAGATCAAGGTCTGCCTTAGGTACTGTGTTTGGCCTGTAGATAGTCCCTACAATACAGTTCTTCTTGAGGGGTAGTTCTATAAAGAGAGATTCAAAGACATGTGGTATGAAGACTGAGAGATCATTTCGTATTTTATAGGGTATACTATCATTTATGAACATTCCTACGCACCCCCCCCCCCCCCTCCCGTCATAGTTGTCGGGACGAGTACGGGACACTAGCGGGTGGTAGCTCTCAAGCCAATTCTCAACACCAGATTTCACGTTAAATATTTCCGTCATTCCGATCACATCGAAAAAGTTGGAATTTGTCTGCAGATCTGCAAGTAAGTTATGAACATTTTGAAAGTTTGCATTCAGGATGCGGCAATTGATGTTGAGTAGGGATAGGGTTTTGATTTTGATTGAAATTTCATCTTTAAAGTTATCGGGCGTAAAATAATGGCAACCGGAGTGAAGAGAATTGAATGTGAGGGTGAGGTATTCTTCTTCGGTAGAAATAATATCGTTCAGTTTTTTCATGAAAGCAAAATTGTCATTATTTTGGATCTCATCAAGAGAAATTGTGTTAGCCATAATTACCTGGAGGATAAAGAGAGCAAGCGAAAAAAATATCTTGATTTTCGAGGATTTTGCACTGTTTATAAACTGCAGTGAAAAGAGAAATATATACTTTGATGTCAGGTAAGAATATGAGAAAAATGAATAAGATAAGAAAAGTTGATACTCAGAGGTAATCCATCTGGTTAACCCTTTACCTAACGTAACGGGAAAAACGGCCAGCGCTATTCTCAAAAATCGCCAATTAATTTTCATTTTCATTATTTTCATTCATTTTCATTATTTTTTTCATTTTTTGTCTCAAAAACATAGGTTATGACCCCTCGTTGGAACGAGCTCGTCGAGCTCGTTCCAACGAGGGGTCATAACCTATGTTTTTGAGACAAAAAATGAAAAAAATTAGTTATTCAAGAATTATTTTTGCAAGTGTCGTCTGCTTTTCAGATTAGGTAAAGGGTTAAGTGTATGGTAGCATTGAGGAAATAGATTACGACATTGGTCAATATCAGAGCGGGTAACTTGTGGGTTATATAGAAAAGCAGGAACGCAGTCAAAAGAAGCAGGCAAACGGAAGCAGGCTATGAGAGGACCCATACCGCTACTTACCTATATTGTGTCCACAGCGACGTGTAGCATCAGTGGTCACATGATAGTACAGACATGACATGGCCATAGATATCTGCCGCGGGTAGCCGCATTTCTGAAATCATGCAGCATCAGTGGCCACATGATAGCACAGCCATGATATGGCCACAGATGCCGCGGGTGGCCTCATTTCTGAAATCGAGAAAACACCTAAAGCGTTGTTATATATGTGGAGGGGAATACAGAAGTGAGAAAATTCATTCTGTATTTGATTTGTTACGATATCGAAAAAAAAAAAAATCACCTGATTTTGTGCCCAATCTTCACCACCCGCACAGCACCTTATTAAATACGGACGGGGTGGGGGTTAAAAATAAGTAGAAATAAGTAGAAATCACCAGATCAAATACCAACCCTGTCAAGGATCAAATGAACAATTTCCGAAAATCCGTGACTTTGGATGGAAAACGCTCAAATCCCTTTATTTCGAATTAGCTGTTTCTAGAGGGAAAAACCCAGCATGACAAACCGATCATCACAAAATGAGTACAAACATGCACAAGTATAGGACAGATCGACCTTTCTTGACAGATTGACCGGGGTTCCCACACACAATTGGAGGTCAAATACAAACATAACATTTGAACTGAACGATTTGTTTTCTTCTTTTCTTTTCCTGCAGCATCCGGGGTTTGTCTCAAATGACCCAGTAACATAGTGTTCAAAATCAATGTCCCTGGGCATTTACACATTTAGAACAATTTACACGGATTTAATAAGAGTTGCGTCAAGTATTGGTGACTAGGTGAAGTGCTGGTTTTTAGAAAATGTAATGGGCATGGTACGATTTGAGTCTCACTATGGCTAGTAGACAGGGAATTATGAAAGTGAAAAAGCTTAGGCTTACACAGACCCCACACACCCACCAATTACTGATAACGAATCAGGGTGTGTATAATACTGAAGTAGGTTAACCCAGAGTAAATCAATCCTGTACGTTTTCCTGTCCTCTGGTGGCTAACAATAATAATGAAGTACAGTTGGCAACAAAATGGGTAAATCCTTCCTATTGGGCCCAGTACCATCAAATACACCCCAACTGTAACATGCCTGCCAAGTTGAGTTTGACACTGTTGGATTTAGGCCTTATTTCCTGGTAGACTGCCGTTCACACTTAATGTTTTCCTGTCCTCTTGTGGCTACCAATAATAATGAAAGTACAGTTGACAACAAAGTAAGTAAATCCTTCTTATTGGGTACAGCACCATCAAATCCACCCAAACTGTAACAACACAGCCAAGATGAATTCGACAGTGGTGCAGCCATCAAGAATGGTTTGCTTTTAGGGTTTGGGGTTTAGGCCTCATTTTCTGTTAGACTGCTGTTCACACTTAAAGTTTTCCTGTCCTCTGGTAGCTGACAATAATACTGAAATAAAGTTGACAACAAAGTAAGTAAAACCTTCCTATTAGGCCCAGCACTATCAAATCCACCCAAACAGTGACACGACTGCCAAGATGAATTTGACAGTGCTGCACCGAACAAGAATGATTCGGTTTTAGCTGTTTGGGTTTGGGTCTCATATTCTGTCAGGATGCTGTTCACACTAAGTGTTTTCCTGTCCTCTGGTGGCTAAAAATAAAAAAATAATAATGAAGTACAGTTAACAACAAAATAGGTAGATCCTTCCTATTGGGCCCAGCACCATCAAATCCACCCAAAATGTAGCACGACTGCCAAGGTGGGTTTGACACTGCTGTGCCCAAGAAAAATGATTTACTTTTAGCTTTTGGGGGTTCAGGCCTCATTTCCTGTTAGACTGCTGTTCACACTTAATGGTTTCCAGTCCTTTGGTGGCTAACACTGATATCGAAATACAATTGACAACAAAGTAAGTACATCCTTCCTATTGGGCCCATCACATCTGATCCACCCAAACTGAAACATGACTGCCAAGATGAGTTAGACAGTGCACCGCCCAACAAGAATGGTTTTGTTTTAGGTTTTTGGGTTTAGGCCTCATTTTCTGTTAGGCTGCTGTTCACACTTAAAGCTTTCCTAACTCATGTTGGCTGACAACACTACTGAAATACAGTTGACAACAAAGTAAGTAAATCCCTCTTTTAGGGCCCAGCACCATCAAATGCGCCCAAACTGTAACATGACATCCAAGGTGAGTTTGAGCGTGCTGGACCCAACAAGAACGATTTGGTTTTAGGTTTTACAATTTACGTCTCATTATCTCTTGGGCTGTTGTTCACACTTCATGTTTTCCTGCCCTCTGGTAGCTAACCAAAATACTAAAATACAGTTGACAACAAAGTAAGTAAATCCTTCTTATTAGCCCCATTTCCATCAAATCCACCCAAACTGTAACATGACAGCCAAGATGAGTTCGACAGTGGTGCACCCAACAAGAATGATTTGGTTTTATGTTTTAGGGTGTATTCATCGTGTATTCGTTTTCTGTATTCTAACACTCCTACATCACAGACTCGATATTAGGGAGACATCAGCAGGCCCTAGATAATAAAGTGTTTGTAATCCAAATCTGCGTTGTTTTATTTTTTTCTGTTGACAGTTTGTCGTATCAATACAGGAATCCGAAGTACCCGGAGCAATCCGCCGTGCAGAAGGAAGCAACTGTTAGTTGTCCCAACGTGCGAACCCGGCACTTCTGGCAAATTTGCTGTTTGTTGTCTGGACTCATCTACGTTTCCTCTGACTTTGACATCATCCAATGGTTTTCATTTTAGTACCGTTCACATTTACCCGATATACAAGGAGTATACATGCTACGTCAGTAGTATGTAATGTGGTTTTCACCCCTTAGTTGCCGGATCTCATTGCCGGATCTCATGTGACGTCATAGTCACGTGACGTAGTGGCGCCATGTTGTGTTGTCATGGTAACGGGCGTGAGCGGCCATGTTGTGACGTCATCTCCATAGTGATACGTGGTGTGAGTGCGCATGCGCAGCGCGTGTTGTTAGGGTGATACGTGTTTCCGTCGTCCATTTTGTATACTGGAGGCCGCCATCTTGGTTTCTATGGTAGCACGTGATTGCTATGTTACCCAATTTTTCTGCAATAAGACGGGGTATGTTCGGAGGGTATGTTCCTTTGTAGAAGAGTAAACCTAATTACCACAAACAACCCGACAATCCTTCCAAATCACCAAAATCCACCCGAAATCACCGAAATTGACTTTATTTCCCCATTTTATCGGTTTAGCACGTAGTGCTATAGTACTAAGGGGTACAAGGGGTGCATTCGACCGAAGTGGAGTATTTTTCTGGTTCGGATTTTCCCAGAATCCTCATTTAATTACCCAAATAAACCCGTCAAGTTGTATTATTTCGAATTCTTTAAGAATCCCATTTTTTGGGATCCCATGACGTTTTATTTCCCTATTAAGAGTAGCACGTAGTGCTATAAGACAAATTTACCCAGAATCCATTATTAAAATTATAAGTAGGACCCATATGTGTACATGAAGGCCATGAAGCTAAGTTCCACCATATACTCATATGAGGATCTACCCAACAGATGTGTCGTACGAGGTCTAATTTAATATCCCTCATTTTTTGATTTTTCTTTGTACTTCGATGGAAAGTTAAAAAAATGACAACACTAAATATAAATTTAAATTTCTTTTATTCAACAACAAAAATACATCTTTTTATGGTATGTAGATTGTCAGATATTCATAAACAGTCTTTCTGCAGATTGGACATCTTCTCAGTGGTTTACAGCAGTCTTTGCACAGGCACAAATGGTTACATGGTCGCGGAGCGACATTGGCTTCAGCTAATAAACACACACTACATTTTGTCCTCCGTGAATCTTCTTCTTCTTGAAATGATGTGTCCATTTCTTCTCTGATGGCCATTTCTTCTTCTTTTTCAACGTCCATGAATTCAGGTGGTAAATTATGAATGTAATAACAGTCTGGAGAATATTTTCTGTGTTCTTCTATAACATCATCTTCGGTTTCCCAGAAACGAACAATAATACCACAATGAAAACATTGAGTTCTGTCTCCTGTCCCCAAATAAAAGAATCCAGCTTTTGTCAGTTCATTCGGGGTTTTCACACTTTCACTTTGTAACATGAATTGAAATGTCTTGAGACGATTTTCCTCCAATGCATACTTGATGTGTTTTGGTGGTCTTTGTTCTGGTGTCTTTCTTGTTTTTTCTTCTCCACGTAATAACTGCTCCAGTACTGGTGGCGGAACATCACGGAAATACGTTTCGAATGAAACGCTCATTCTCTCTACAAAGTCTCTTGGATTTCTTGTTTCTTGGTTTCTTGATTGATAATCATTCAGTGCCATCCTGATCAAACATGGAATAGTGAACATTCTTCAATCCTTTTTATCTTCATTCTTCTTTGGTTTTCTTTCTCTTTTTGGTTTGGGTTCTCCTATTTCAAGACTTCTCTTCTTTGCAATATCCACTGCTTTGGTCACTTGTTCCCAATCTCTGGTGGTAAACTGGAACCCAACGTCGTTCTTGAACAGTTGAATCTGTAAATCGTTGTTAAGTTTGAAGACGGTCACATTAGTAGACATCCTTCTTCTTTGGCTGTCGAAACACAAATGAGCTGAACACCAAGTGCACCAGTTTTTATAGTTTTCCTTCAATGCAGCGACATCTAGTGACTGGTTTCCTCTATGACGTCATTAACCAACACATCATTATCCGTTAGATCAGTGGTAAACATGTTGGATATGGTTTCCATCGGTACACCGCGACAGCGATGTTTCAAGTAAAACAAACAGTATTGTCCACACACTGGTAATGGTCCTTGAAGGCGTTTCGTATTATACTTCCAATATCTGGAATTCTTCTTCAGGAAATTCTCGAATGGTCTGTGTTGTGGTGGTAATCCATAGGAATCAAAGTATTCTGCGTTGTGGTGACTCACAAAGAGAGCCACCCAATGTTCTCCTTTTCTGTGGTCTGGATCCGTGTTGGCTATCAAAGCCACTGGTCTGTGATCTGGTAATCTTCTTGGTAATTTGTTTCTTGAAAATACACCCAAACATATTCTCTTCAAACAACTATCTGATCGAAGTGCATTCTCTAACTGCAACGTGTTCATGTTGAGTAATCGAAGATTACTTGTCTATTCTTATCCACTTCTATGATGTTCTGGAATTCTGCATACACCAGTACGTTGATTGTGGTTGGTAATGGGTTTTCGAAATGGACTTCTAGTCTCAAGTTTCCTCTCTTCACCAGATCGAAGTGTTGTCCATGTGATAGATCTGGAGTCAGGTCGAATACGAATAGGGTGTATCCATTTATGTACTCTTCTCGGCTGATGTGGTTTCCTTCATTCTCATACATTTGTCCAGTTCCTTGGAACAGAGTTGCATAACATCTCGCCACTTCTTGTTGTTCGAATCTAGGTTGTAATGGTTTGGCTGGAATCTGCTGCCCATCCACGTACAATGCCAAGTAATTGATTTTGTAGTTCTTGAAATTATATGGATTCTTTGAAAAGTTTCCATTGAAAGCATCATTGTCTACACATCCCACTACGATGCGTTTAGGTAGTTGGCCTAAAAATAAGTTTTCTTGTGTAATACTCAGATTTCCTTTCGGCACTGAAAACACCTTGGTTTCCACACGCTCGATGGGATATTTTGCAGTTGCTTTTGTTAGTGCTTTCTCGTGAGCCATTCTCACGAATGATTGGAGTCTCTCTTTGCGTACAAACATGGATACATCTAGAATTTTGATCTTGTATGTAGCGGTATCGGCCATCAATGCGAAAGCATCTTTGGCTCTATTCATTTTAACTTGAACATTAACTCCATTCAGCAAGTAACGAGTTTGGAAAAACATGTCCAAATGTAATCTTCCAGTCATGTCCACGATTTTACTTTTCTCTATAAATTTCTTTCAAAGAAGAAATCCCTTGTTATCATCTGTCAAATCTTCCATGTGTCCGGCCGTATCCTTGTACCATAATGCATTAGTCAGTTGTGACTTCTTGGCAGCTGGTCCATAACTCAACAAAGTTTCTATGAAAGCTCTGTAATGATAAGTGTTGTTGGAAGGAGATACCAGTTTTTCATTCAAGCTGATATCGATTTGATTAAATAAGGAATGCATCCATAAATTGACTGGGCCCACTTTGGCATCGGGTGCAATTGATGCCCCATTGGAATCTACAACCGTTGCTTTAACATACAAGTATGTCTGTGCCAAATTCAAATAATCATCTCCTAATCCTGCAATGTGGAATTCTATTGGACCACTGTTTCCTATAGTCGCCAAAGGCCTGTGTTCTACCCATTGCCCATGTTCCACACTAGTCTGTGTTGGTGGTATAGAAAACAAGTCGAGTTCGCTGTTGACACACTCACAAGATTTTTCATTAATGAGAGACATCATGCACCAAGATGGTCTTGGGTCTGAACAGTTCTCCTTCTTTTTGTCGATTTGCTAGTTTTGCGTGGTGCGGGCCTTTTTATACTTTTCCTACCGGGTGGTTTTGAACCACCAACCACTTCATTCCAAGCTCCTGCACCAGCCTCTTTGACTCTTTTGATTGCTGCCTTTTTTACATTTTTCCCTTCAATGACATCTTCGGCAAAGGCTGCTCCTTTTCTCAATAACTGTTTTCCCACGGTCCTGGCTGTAGTTTTCAATAAAGGTAACACCATATTCTTCAGTCCTCCCAATATACTTCCCAAACCATATCCTCTCTGTATTTGAGCTCCAGAAAAAGCCGGTAGACCATTTCCAGCTTGTTTCGTGTAATATTCTTCGTATAATTTGGACTTACAACAGTAAGTCATGTTTATGTGAAATGAAGAGATCTACGATTTCTGAAATGAAGTGTCACTGTCACTTTCCCGAACTCGAATGGTACTATGGCTCCTGTGTCACCCCTTATATACACCTGGACGGTACTGAAATTTTTTCGTTCTACTGGTACATAATACACATTCTCAAATGTTTTAGAGATGATATCCCCATATTTTCCACGTACGGGGACGATACGAAGAAGTGGTATTCTTGTATCTCCTACGACTTGGTCACGAACCAAGTCACAATATACATAGAGTGAATAAAATCCTTGGTTGACATCGGCAACTCTGGAAGAATTGTAAGTTCCTAATTTAAAAACACACTCATTAAATCCCAAAATATTTTGAAGAGTAGGGCTCAATGTGACCACGACTCCATCACGTACCGTGATACGAACTTTACCAGTCACTCTATCTAGTTCAAAAGCTACCTTATCGTGACGAGGCAAGAGTAATTCTTTAACACCATTGATAGCTCGTATCACATCAATGGGATCCGAATAACGACCTTCCTTGAGAGTAAGTCGGTAATTCTTTTTCGAAGACCAGAACACTGTAACGAAAGCTTCTTCTCCACGAATATTGAACCAAGTATTTGGATACTGAATCTCTGCCAGACCTACTTCCCATTCTCCCGTGAGATTCACTGGTTGTGATAACTGAGTGGTGTACGTAGTCAACGTGTTTTCTGGAAACACGTTCATAGAACTATTACTTGGTAGAGTCAAATAAAACATTACTTTTTCTTAATGGTTGGATTTGGTAACAAATATCCTATGCTACTACTCAAGAGAGCAGTCCACAACTTGCTGTCTGTGTTTTCGAGAGTAAGATTAACGACACTGGTAATGATGATGATATACAAAATGATTATTTGTGAAAAATAAGTGATCTCGCTCCTTGGAATTCTTTTACCAAACAGAGGCCAAGAACCGTTCGATCCTTCTTCCATTTTGAAGAAACTTCAGAGGTTCACTTCCTTTTATAGGTGAGCTGACTCTGTTTGATCCACGAATTGAACGAAGTTGGGTATCCCATCCACTTTACGAACAATTCCTTTTTCTTACCTCGACCACGTTTCTTGAGTACGTGTTCGATTTTGTAAATAGTTTTATGTGAAACTCGTTGAAGCTCTTCAGTGTAGAATGACCCTTTCAATATTTCTCCATTATCATTTTGTAACATGTATGTGACTGGATGTCCTTTCTTGATGGCTACTACTGTGAATAACTCTTCGGTCCAATTGGGCAAATAACCTTTCTCAAAAGTTTTCTTAACTTTATTGATTCTCACTCTGTCTCCTACTTTGTACTTTGGTGTCTTGTGTTTTATGGGTTTGCCATACAACCTTTGCCAAACCTCTTCTTGATTTTCAAAGTTCACGGCAATGGGGGCCATACCTATACTGCGATGATGAGAATGATTATATGATTTCACCAAGTTTTGAAGTGGAAAAGTTAGTGTATTGTTCTTGGTAAAATATTTCCACATTTTGGTTTTCAAAGTTCTATTGAATCGTTCTACTATGGAACATTTTGTTTTCACATTTTGTGTTGTGAAAAATGTAGCGAAACTCGACCCACCCCGCCCTGCTCTCACTTTGTGTCGAGTCTCTCGGCCCCGAACTCACTTACATGAAGTGAGTTCCGGCCGAGAGCCACGCCACAAAGCCAAACAAGGTCTAGCCATAGCACAGATTTGTTGTCGAGGGGTTAGTTACAAGTTCGCAATTTCAAACCGAAAATTAGTTAGCGTAATCAATCACCTAGAACCTCTACAAAATTATTCCAGACTACCCTGGCACCCGTGCTGTGCCGCTGTTCTCGGGCCGGACTCACTTACAATAAGTGAGCCCTTACCGAGAACCTCGCCACAACAGTCAACCAAGGAACAAACATCTTCCTATGATTCCAATCCACCCTTAAACCGTGTTTTGTGTTAAGATATATGTTAGGACTAGGACTCTGAAACAGAATAGGAATTAAAAATACAAAAAAAAAACCAATTCCACTAAATTATTAGCAAATTTATTCACAAATCCCCAAATCGTCTCTACCCTCCCACAATTCAGCAGTACATTCAGATTTACATTCAAGTTGTACAGACCAACTCATTTCATTCACCCTTCAAGGTGAGATCATAATTCCTCATAAAATAGTTACGTCCCCTACTAAAGAGGGGGAAAAACCCTACAATCTGGCACTTATGCCGCCTTAAAATATGCACACCAGACTACATGACTACTACCCTTAACTAAAGAAGGGGAGTCCAAGATACGGCAATACCAAATATTTACTTTCACATGTCACCCAGCAGAAGGGTTACTTCATTATTTGTGACCCACCTACCCTCCTAAATATTGCTAAATATTCACTGAGGGTAGCGTTATCTCAGTATTCACATCTGTACATTCAAGCTAATGCCATAAAAGGAGAGGGGGGGGGGGGGTACAATCCATCGGGCCACCGAAACTCGCCCCAAGCCGAAAGATCACGATTAGGCCATAGCATCCTATCGCAACAGCAATAAGATGCCCTGGATCAATCGTGAATAATCCTAGAACCAATTTAATATAGCCTTTTATAACATATTTCGGCTTACGGCGAGGATCGGTAAATTACATAAAATATGACCGGCCCCGGCAGGGTACAACTACGGAGAAATAAATATTCGACTCACCTATAGGAAGCTCCACACGGTTCTGATCCACTAGACTCCGATTCAGAATAATATAATATTGCAGACGCAATTATTTCGTGCAAAGTCAACACCGCCGAGCACGAGAAACTACATGTCTCTCACAATAGTGGTCAATGAAGTAAGAACCACTGATCCATAACGCTATCAGTTAATGATCAATGTAACAATTTAAGGCCACCTCAGAGTATTTTAGCACTTTCAATACTGAAGCGGGCAAACACACACTCGATATGTACACACAGACCCATACCTACATATATATATAATATACATACATAGATATAGGCCACTGTGCACACACCGTGTGTGTGTCCCTTATTGTACAATTCCACTTTTTCTTACACCACCCCCACCCCGAGATTCAACGTCCCTGTTGAAAAAGATAGGAGAGGAAAAAGGAAAAGGGGAAAGATATATACACCCCTCCGCAAACAAAGGTAGTAGATTTTGTCATACTGGCCATTTAAAAAAAAATAGCCAGATAATTGCTAGTTGAATTGAAATAGTTGTTGGCTGAATAAAAGTAGTCGCTGGTTCCTCATAAAACACATAAATTTTTCTTCATAATTTCTATGTATTTTCGTTTTAAAAAAATTAATAAATCACTATTTAAATAATTCACCTTAAATCCATCCAACTGGGGTTCCGTTTAGGAAATCAGTCATAGCTTTAGGCCGAAATGAGTCCCCGACCAGCACTGACCCACGTACAGGGTCTGCACTGCCTGAAGCCGACGAGGTCATGCAACAGGAGATGTAAGCGTCAGATTGAGCTCATTCAAGCATAAAACGATGACAATATTTATAATGGTCCCATCTAGAACCCAGTTTAGTTCAAGGTTATCTTTCCAAAACAAAGGAATATTAAATCTTTTCTATTACAACTGAAAGTTCTCAAGGAACTCATCTCACTTTCTGGATGTAATGACCTTTATCAGGCACATACAATTCTTTTTATGTCATTTATTCTAAAGCTTTCAGCTTTCACACAATTTCCCCGGGAAATTGGTAAGATTATTTGTAGAACCTTTATTCAACGGAGCACTGCTCCTCCAAGACCAAAGCAAGGTATTTTAGGTATTGACATTGACCCAGGTTATTCAAATGCACACCATCTCGTGCAAAATGTAAACGTGACACCTTAAATAAGGCTTTATAAAATACATTAGACCTTCTAAGTGTTTCGTAAAACTGGGTGACAGCCACCCTACGGAGTTCGTACACAATACCAGACACTCTGGTCTTCACACGAGGAAACAGTCCTAGAATGATAATTTTTTTTAACGCCTTGGCGTAACAAATTCTCTAAAAGTCTTTCGACAGAAAGTTTAAAATGTGAAAAACAAAAAGTATCACAGTCAATGTCATTTTCGCCAACCTGCACAAGTACGGTCTCTGCACTCTCCACACAAATCCATTCAAGTTGTTGGATAGTTGCACCAGGAACACCATATGCTTCCAGCGAACTCAGACGTCCAGGTATTTCCCCTGACCATGCTGCAAGTCTTCTTATAAAGGAATGGCCCATTATTAAAGCCATAATGCTACAAGAAGAAAATTTACAAACAGAACAGTATCTTTGTTCATACAACAATTCTACATAGATAAGATGAGGACCCAGCAACTAAAAAGGACAACCATTTCAATATTTCCCGAAAGATAATTTCTCCAACCAAGCTGACCCGTCAATTGATTTATTTTCTACCACGGACACATCTCTCGCGAAAAAAAAAAAAAATCCAATTATACTTGGCACCGGTGCCTTAACTTCCATAACTCTTATATTCCGAATCCTACCCTAACATATAACTCTCACCACCCTCCATACACACGCGCACGAAAACCCCCCAATTATTAACATCCCAACCCTCCTGCGTACTGAAATAAAAAAACAAACCGGTCAGCGGGTTTAAGAAAAATCTTAACAGGTATAGAAATTTGACGACCACACTTGTATTTGCCATTTCCAACAGCCAATAAAAAAAAACCCAATTTCTCGGAACCAATACAATACGGCAACTCCCCACACCAGGGAAATGACGCAATTTAAAATAATGCAACAAAGCTCGTATTATGGACAAGCCAATAATGCTCATCTATCCATTATCTACATGAAAATTTGGTTCCACACTAAATACACTTCAAAGGCAGCACCACCTCGGAGGCCAATACATAAGCGCTAAATATAATATCAAATTTTTACATTTTATTGCGCTCAACAAAATATATATATATTCAGGCCCCCGAGAACTGCCACTTAACTCAAATACCAAGTGTGGTGTCAGGCAGAGAGAAAGAAAAAAAATACTTAATAAAAAAACAAAGTCTTGAGAACCTAGTCGACGTGGTCGCCGGAGGGTACGACCACGCCTACTAGTCGGAGCTTCCCCGTCGAACGTCTCTCTCCCCTCAGGATCTCCCACCGAGGGCCGGTCAACATTACTCTCGATAGAACTATCAGGTGTGGGAGCAATGGGGGCACCCAAATTTAAATTACGTGAAAAACACTTCTTCAACCGGTTGAAATGTACAACCTGGGGTTTACCTCCTCCGACGCGAACCACAAGGTAATTTGCGTCCGAGAGTTTGCTTTTTATGATGTAGGGACCAACCCAAAATTTTGCAAATTTTGAGGTCTGACCTTTATTTACTCTAGGTAAATAAAGCCAGACCCTATCCCCAACGGTAAAAGGTTTGCCGAAAACTCGCTTGTCATATATTTTCTTTCTTCTCTTAATCTCGGATTCACATTTCAACGAGACCAATTGAAATATTTGGGCTAGACGACTTTCCAAATCGCTAACATATTGAGAGGGAGCCCAATCCCTATCAGGAATCTTACCAGCGATTAACTCTGTAGGAAAAGTAATTTCTCTACCAAACATGACACTAAAGGGAGTAAACCCAGTCGTCTCATGTTTGGCACTTCTATAGGCCATCATGGCGAATGGAAGATAGTATTCCCAGTCGCCATGATTATCCTCTACAAAGCAAGCTAACATAGCCGCCAAAGTTCTATTAAACCTCTCAACTTGGCCATCACTTTGGGGCATATAGGGAGAGGTACGAGTCTTTTTAATTTCAAAATAGCGGCAAACTTCCTGAAACAAATCAGATTCAAAATTTGACCCCTGGTCTGAATGAATAAATTTCGGCATTCCGTACCGACTAATCCACTCTCGAATTACCACATCGGCTACTGTACTTGCCCTTTGATTGGGGATAGCAAAAGCCTCCGTCCATTTGGAGAAATAATCTGATATAACTAAAATGTAAATATTACCCTGAACGGATTCAGGTAATGGCCCCAAAATATCCAAAGCAATTCGTTCCATAGGCTCCGAAACTTTATCTGTTACCATAGGAGCTCGACTGGTCTTGCCCGGTGGCTTACGACACTGACAATTCGGACAAGACTGAACCCAGAGTTCTACATCCCGACGCAAACCTATCCAAAAGAAACGCTCTCGAATTTTAGAATATGTCTTATGAACGCCCAAATGTGCACCCACTAAAGAGTCATGATGCTCCTTACATACCTGACTTCTTAAGTCTTTTGGGACCACCCACAAAAATTTGCTGGGGGACCCTATTTGTGTCCACTCTCGAAGAAGAATGTCATTTTCCACTAAAAATTGTTCCCACTGACTCACATACCTCTGAAGCTCCGGGGATTCTCCTTTTAATTTCTCAAGTCCAGGTTTCTCGCCCGTTTTCTTCATTTCGAGAAATTTTTTAATAAGGGGATCAGCCCCCTGACTTTCCTTAGTCAATTGAATTGCAGACTCAAACTCAACAGTGTTAATATCATGTTTGTTACAGGAAGGAATCCTACTCAGCGCATCTGCGTTCTTATGTTGTTCACCGCGACGATGAACCGTCATAAAATCGAACCCACTGAGATATTCCAGCCAACGCGCCACCTGCCCAACCGGTTCCTTAAAATTAAACAACCACTGCAGGGACCCATGGTCGGTTCGCAGCGTAAAATGCTTGCCAATGAGGAAATGTCTAAAGTGTTTAACACTTTTAATTACTGCCAGTAACTCCTTCCTAGTAACACTATAATTTCTCTCTTGTTGGCAATGAGTTTTACTGAAATAAGCTATTACTTGCTCCTTGCCTTCTATAATCTGTGACAAAACCGAACCAGAGGCAAAATCACTCGCATCCGTGTCAAGAATAAATTCGTGCTCAAAATTTGGGTAAGCCAAAATTGGACTTTGACACAATTTGTCTTTTAATATCTCAAAAGCCTCCTGTTGGGCCTCGCCCCAAACAAATTTTTCATTCTTACGAGTCAATTTGGTCAAAGGACTAGCCAAAGTAGAAAAGTGTGAGACATATTTTCGATAATACGCGGATAACCCGATAAAACTTCGAAGATCTTTCAAGCAAGTCGGAACAGGCCAATCTTTTACGCGCGCAATTTTCTCCGGGTCAGCTGACACACCCGACGCGGAAACAATGTGACCTAAATATGAAACCTGACGTCTAAACAACGCACACTTAGAAGGTTTCACTTTTAATCCTGCAGACCTTATTCTAGTAAAAACCTCTTGTAATCGTTCAATATGCTCCTGGAAAGACCGCGCATATATGATGACGTCATCAAGATATATGAGACAAGTCTTCCAGTGTAGCCCTTTGAGAACTAGCTCCATGAGCCTCTCGAAGGACCCAGGAGCGCCACAGGGCCCAAAAGGGAGGACCGTGAATTGATAGAGCCCAACGCCAGTAGTAAAAGCCGTTTTCTCCCGGGCATCAGGAGTTAGCTCCATTTGCCAGTATCCAGAAGCCAAATCTAGAGTGGAAAACCACTGTGCCCCCGCCATACCCTGTAAACTCTCATCTATACGGGGCAAAGGATAGGCATCTTTTTTTGTAATGGCATTTAATTTACGGTAGTCCACGCAGAAACGAAAACTATTGTCTTTCTTTTTAACTAAAACTATAGGAGCCGCCCAAGGACTAGAGGAAGGTTGAATTACCCCTTGCTTAAGCATAACATCTATCTGCTGCTCAACCTCGCGCCTTTTGTGAAAAGGGAGCCGATATGCCCGCTGTTTAATAGGAAGATGGTCACCCGTACAAATATCATGCCGAATGAGATCAGTGCGGCCCAAATCACCTTCGAACTGTATAAATACGTCGCGGTTCTTCTCTAAAAAATCATTGACCTGTTCCGCTTGATTTCCAGTCAAAACCGCTCTGTCATAGGTTTGTAACAAAGAGAACTTCCCATCATCCGAAGGGGAAGCCTCCTTAATTTGTTCACCTAAAATGTCAACATTCTCAAGAACAGCCACAGACTCACCACCTTTTAACTTTTGAGGGGTCTGAGAAACATTTATCAGCCTAACAGGAACTTCCGGCTGACTAACATCAACAACACTTCGTCCCAACATTAATCCGTGATGACCTTTCATGAACCCTGGGTCGGGTTCACACAGGCTCTGTCCAACCGGTGGACCGTCAACTCGGCCCTGCACTATAACTTCAGAAAAGGGAGGTACTGTCAATCCCTCAATCAATAATACGTGAATTTTATCATTTTCTTTCAAAAACTCAAGGGAAAATTTAACCCCTTGGATCATAACAGTTTTGTCCGGCAAAGAAATCACTGAATTAGTTTTATTCATAAAGTCAATTCCCAGAATTGCATCAAAGGACAGATTAACCACGTAAAATGTTTGAACATATTGATACTTACCAACAGTTACAGGCAAATCCACCAACCCCTTTAAATCAAGGGGCTGCCCATTCACCCCCAAAACACTACGAGGAGCCTCTCTAACTCGAGACTGCTCACTACCTAAAGTTTCATGCAACACTCTGGTACTGATTAAGCTTACCGCTGAACCAGTATCCAGTAGGAACTTAACATTTTCATTCAAGACCTTAAGAGTCAGATAACTATGACCGATACTCTCTGATGGGAGGGTCCTTTCTATCACAGACTGAGGTTCGACCCCTACCTCAGTCTTTACCCGTTTAAATCCTGATTGTTATCTAAATTGGACCTATGGGACCAGTCACCTTTACCTCTACCTCTATTCCTACCTCTACCATTTCCATAACCACCTCGGCCCAAACGACCTCTATAAAAACTATCCCTATCCTGACCACGATCCTGCCTGAAAAGTTCTTCTCGCAATTTATTTTGCTCAACCTGCATTTCTTTCAATTGTTCCTGCAAACTTTCGACCGCCTGGGTTAATGCACCAATTTCACTAGAAATTTCCGATTCCCCAACTACACCAACTGAAGAAGGTACCTCTGCCTTCTTGTACGACTCCTCATCTAAAGCAGCACGCACTGCCGCATCAAGGGTTTCAGGCTTAGCCCTCAACACTTGCATCCTAACTTCATTGTCCGTCAACGCGGAAATAAAACTATCCTTACTCAAGTCATCCCTAACATCGAGGGGAACCCCTGGATACGCCTTTCTCACCAAGCGTCTAATACTTCCCGCTAACTCAGGCAAAGTCTCTCGCTGTGACCTACGTCTAGACCTTAATTGGGCCCTATATATTGCAGTCCCCTTAAATGGATCAAAACGATCGCGCAAACTCTGCATAACTCTATGAGAATTGGATTTGATTTCCGGGTCCAAATCTTCATAAAACTGCAAGGCAGCGCCCCTTAAAGATACCACTAAAAATTGACGAGCCCGGTCTTCAGACCACTGGTTAATCCCAACACATTTCTCAAAATGGGATAACCAATCAGCTACACTGGTGGTTCCATTAAACGTATCGGGCGTAACAATCGGTTTACGTGGATAAGCTTGCTCACCATGCCTATCGTCAGACTGTATAACTCTTGCCCCATGCTGATGTCTAGGCAAACTCGATACTTTCGGATTCTCCCCAGGAATTTTCTTAGGTTGAACCACCCTGGGCAATCCCATCATATCAACCGCACGCCCTGCAGAAGTTCGACGCACAGAGGCCCCTGTCGAAACCGTCCCAGGTGTATCAAAGATTGCAGCGTAATCCTCCGTTTGGTCACCTAACTCAACAATAGAATTCTGCAATTCGTCACTCAACTGTTGACATTTCAACATAACTTCATCAACCTTATTAAACTTCCCATCAGGGGTAGGATCAGGAGTAGGAGGAATATTACGTAATTTCTTCGATCTAGCACCTTTGGAGGTCATATCAGCGGTCAAGGCCTCCGAGGCATACATATAATCACCTAGCTCTTTACTAATTCCACTAGCCATTTTATATATATGTAAGGACCACACCCCCAACAATTACATTAATTCACAACAAGGAGTCCAATTTTAGTCCTTCAACATTCCTAACAAATTATGGTCACTAGGATATAAATATCTCGGATTCAATCACACAACCCTTCAATCCAAAACGTTGGTTCAAATTTACTCTGCCAAACCAAATTTAATCGGTTAAAATTATATTCTGTTGAAAATAAAAATTTATCTTGTCGAATACAAAAATTATCCTGTCGAATACAAAAATTATCCTGTCGAATACAAAAATTATCCTGTCGGCGACGCCAAAAATCTGTAGCGAAACTCGACCCACCCCGCCCTGCTCTCACTTTGTGTCGAGTCTCTCGGCCCCGAACTCACTTACATGAAGTGAGTTCCGGCCGAGAGCCACGCCACAAAGCCAAACAAGGTCTAGCCATAGCACAGATTTGTTGTCGAGGGGTTAGTTACAAGTTCGCAATTTCAACCGAAAATTAGTTAGCGTAATCAATCACCTAGAACCTCTACAAAATTATTCCAGACTACCCTGACACCCGTGCTGTGCCGCTGTTCTCGGGCCGGACTCACTTACAATAAGTGAGCCCTTACCGAGAAC
Organism: Pictodentalium vernedei; assembly: GCA_031216915.1. Lineage (NCBI taxonomy): Eukaryota > Metazoa > Mollusca > Scaphopoda > Dentaliida > Dentaliidae > Pictodentalium > Pictodentalium vernedei. The sequence goes on along the minus strand of CM062294.1, from coordinate 3,348,994 downwards.
CTCGCCACAACAGTCAACCAAGGAACAAACATCTTCCTATGATTCCAATCCACCCTTAAACCGTGTTTTGTGTTAAGATATATGTTAGGACTAGGACTCTGAAACAGAATAGGAATTAAAAATACAAAAAAAAACCAATTCCACTAAATTATTAGCAAATTTATTCACAGATCCCCAAATCGTCTCTACCCTCCCACAATTCAGCAGTACATTCAGATTTACATTCAAGTTGTACAGACCAACTCATTTCATTCACCCTTCAAGGTGAGATCATAATTCCTCATAAAATAGTTACGTCCCCTACTAAAGAGGGGGAAAAACCCTACAATCTGGCACTTATGCCGCCTTAAAATATGCACACCAGACTACATGACTACTACCCTTAACTAAAGAAGGGGAGTCCAAGATACGGCAATACCAAATATTTACTTTCACATGTCACCCAGCAGAAGGGTTACTTCATTATTTGTGACCCACCTACCCTCCTAAATATTGCTAAATATTCACTGAGGGTAGCGTTATCTCAGTATTCACGTCTGTACATTCAAGCTAATGCCATAAAAGGAGAGGGGGGGGGGGGGGTACAATCCATCGGGCCACCGAAACTCGCCCCAAGCCGAAAGATCACGATTAGGCCATAGCATCCTATCGCAACAGCAATAAGATGCCCTGGATCAATCGTGAATAATCCTAGAACCAATTTAATATAGCCTTTTATAACATATTTCGGCTTACGGCGAGGATCGGTAAATTACATAAAATATGACCGGCCCCGGCAGGGTACAACTACGGAGAAATAAATATTCGACTCACCTATAGGAAGCTCCACACGGTTCTGATCCACTAGACTCCGATTCAGAATAATATAATATTGCAGACGCAATTATTTCGTGCGAAGTCAACACCGCCGAGCACGAGAAACTACATGTCTCTCACAATAGTGGTCAATGAAGTAAGAACCACTGATCCATAACGCTATCAGTTAATGATCAATGTAACAATTTAAGGCCACCTCAGAGTATTTTAGCACTTTCAATACTGAAGCGGGCAAACACACACTCGATATGTACACACAGACCCATACCTACATATATATATAATATACATACATAGATATAGGCCACTGTGCACACACCGTGTGTGTGTCCCTTATTGTACAATTCCACTTTTTCTTACAAAAAGTCGACTTTGTGATCTTTGAGAAAATTCTGAAATTTTCTGTTTAGAAATTCTTTGCCTTGATCAGTTTGTAATTTTTCTGGTTTACGACCTTGTTTGAAAATTTTACTAAAAGCTTTCACGATGGAATCACCAAGTTTGTTTTGTAATGGTATCACCCAAGCATATTTACTAAATACATCTATACATGTCAACAAAAAATTTATGTTTTTGTTGAATTTACTTATGTTTGAAACATCTACCAAGTCAGCTTGCCATTGTGCATCTATACCACTAACTATTACTTTTCTTCTACGAAATGTACGACGCACAGGTTTGTGAAGAGTGTATGTGTCTTGAGTCTCTAACCATTTTACAACTTGTTTGGTTTTTTTCTTGGACGCTCTACGAAGAGCGTCTACACCACCAAAACTACCAGGCACTTCAGAATCATAGTACAATGCTTCCATGACTGCCTTGTTCAAGTGTCAACTCTATTTATACCTTTTTTTCGATCCACTTTGGCGTTTCTGTTTTCTTTGGTTGTTTTGGTTCCGACTTTATCGGTGCCTGTTTCATAAAATCCCAACGTTCTTTATGACCAATTAATTCTTGGGGTATGTTACTATCTCTCAAAGCTTCGGCCAACATTTCCCATCCCTTTGGTTGGAAAGATTTTCGTCTTCTAAGTAAATCGTTTAGAAGATCTGTTACATTCGACCCTACCACTGTTTGATCTTTGTAGACTAATTCACCCTTCTCATTCCAAGATATATTTGGGTCACTTCTAATACGATTCAACAACAACTTGCCCTTTCTCTTCATTGTCATAGGTACAGAATCGAGAATGTCTTCGTCTTTATTATCTTTCTCGAATTCGACTTTAATTGGTCGAGGAGCCATTACCTTTTGTTGAAATGTCAAGTATCTTTGTAAAATTTGATTATATTGAGTCATCTTTTCATCAGCCGAAAGAAAAGGGGCATCGAGAATATCTCTCATTTCTCTATCCAGTGATGAAACAGCCAGTTCATTCGGTTGTCTTGGAGTCTCTTGTAGACGTTCCAATAACCTTGGTTCTACCAAAGCCATCTTCTTTGCATATTCCATCATCCAAATATACCTTTAACAGCACCCAATAGTACAGGAGGTAGCAATGCCCCCAAGAATCCCCCTTTCTGCAAGATTTGTCTCCTCTTTTTGTCAGAGGTACCTTTGTTTGCCACTGTCCTAACTAGTTGTTTCTGACGAACGAGTTTGGTTCTCTGAGCTTTGGTCAGAGGTACTGCTCCCTTCAGTATATTCGAGGCACAGTCACACAAACAAGTTATCAATTCTTTGTCTGCATGTTTTAGTATGGATTTGACGAGTGCGGGTTTCGATTTAATAAGAACCTTGAGAAGAGCGATGTTGCGCTTGAGACGGTCAGACATGCTTCTGACTCCAGTCAGACTTGTTGCTCCCCTTTTATACTTTTCGGAGGTACACATATTGGGTTTCCCCAGGAAAAATTTGACTTCTTAATCTCATGTGTTCAGGAGTATCTTGTTTGAGATCTATTAAAAGGTAACCATATGGTGTCGAAGTGGCATCTTCAAAAACTTCTCTCAGAAACTTGGAATGACCAGGATACATCTGTGCTGCCAAGTGTGAGATCTGAGAACGATCCCTAGGATTTTTAAACAAGATCATGTAATGACTGTTGAGAGCTACAGTCCTATGGACTTTATTTTTATCGAATAAATTTTGAACAATGTAGATCACACTAATGTTACGGTGATGACTACCTTTAGTAAATAATCTAGACACTCGAACATCTGCATCGAGCATCAGATCATCCAATATGACTAAACTATCAGATTTTAATTCTTGAGGGAGACCCTCTACGAATTCTACTTGGGGTAAAGTATTGTATAATGGTTGCCATTCACTATAACACCAAATGATGTGACTTGGGACAGGTGATATAATATTTTGAATGTTTTGAATAACCCGATTTACAAAGGATGATTTACCACTACCCGTGGGACCACACAATAAACAAGTGAATGGATGCTTCCAACGAGGATCCATCTTTGTTGTTCTATGTGGGTACTACTTCCCTTTTATACCTTTTGGGGAGGTGGCCCCCACTGAACGTGGGGACTACTCCCCCTTTTATACCTTTTGGAGAGGTGGCCAATATGAACCGTCATCCAAAAAATATTTAAAATTGGTGGCCCTCTGACTTACTGGCTGGGGACAGTTTAAGTTTGTTTGATATTTGTCAAGAAGATAAACATCAAATAACTTAAGCGTCATTACCACCTTTTTTTCTTGTTTCTTCATTTTATACTTTTTTTCTTCTTTTTTCTTCTTTTTTATAAAAAATCATCTATTTACAACATCTATTTACATCTTCAATTAGAATCCAATTGTAACAGGTTTCTTGATGGTCATAAATTCAATAACCAAATCCATAATACAACGTCTCTGTTCATTTGTGAGAGGTTTCTCGAACATATCTTCATATTCTTTCTGTACTGGTGGTGGATTCATTCCAGAAGTATTATGGTGCCACAGTAGATGAACATCATTCTTGTTAACTCTTTCAAGTGCGTCACTAAAACATGTTATAATCTTCTCTTCTTCAGACATCATTAGGCATTCATTATGCTGAATCTGACTTGGGTGATCGACTGTACATCCATAGCATTTTTCTTTCATTACAGCGTTAATGTTCTCTTCGACATAATGAGCATATGCCAAGCAAAGTTCATGCTGCAAGCGAACTTGCCTGAGTTCACTATCAATTTCATCAACGATCAATCGTCGTGGTTGGGTTATTCTCACTGTGATCTTCTTCTTCTTCTTCAAAGGTGGTTCTTGATTTGGTTTTTTGAAGTCTTCATGGTTAGTAGGTTTAGTGTCTTCAGTTAAAGTTGTTTGTTGGGTTTTGATGGCTGCATCTACTTCTTCTATTTGAGATTTCAAGGCATACCATTCTTCTAAAGATAGAGCAATACCAGTCTTCGTAGGATAAGGTTTCTGGTCTTTTCCCTCAAAGTATCTTCTGAGATGAATCTTCAGTTCACCCTGGTACTGGGTGACGTTAGCATAAGTCTGCTTGGTGCCAATTCGGAACATCTTTTCTGGTCAATGGTTCGATCGTGAATGATGCCAAGTCCATGCTTTGCCTAATCTTATATATCTTTGACGGACGTGATAGAAAACATCACCCCAGTTGAACAAATTTTGATTGAGTTTTTGATTCTTGGTTGGGGTTTGTGTTTGTTTCCTATAGGATTATAGGTTAAAGTTGAAAAATTTAGAAAATTAGTATAGAATGTAATGGGAAAGAAACACAATGAGAATACAGAAATTTGATTGGTTGATTAACTTCGATCTGATTGGTCAGTTTGGCGATCAAACTGCAATCTTGATCCTTTAAACTGTAGGATATGGCCCTCTGCATTTTATACTGGCTTGGGACAGGTCAAGCTACAAACCTCTGTCCAATGGAGATAAGTCAAATAGCTCGAGTGCATTCCCACCCCCTACAGTTCGTATCCTCTTTGAGGGAATTTTTTTTTGTTCATCAAAAAAGAAAAACGAAAACAACATGTCCAACTTAGCAATTTAGTTTTTCTATCATAAAAATTTCTCATTTCTTTTAAATATTCACAACAGAGAATTTCTTAGTAATGATGATGATGATGATTTATTCCTTTGGTTATACAATAGGGGTAGCCTAAAAGACATCAGGAATCAACTTTAAAAAAATGAAATAAAACTAAAAAGTAAAGAAGTATCATCTGGTTCCAATAGGTGTAACCTAAAAGATACCATGAATCAACATGTCTTTTAAAATGAATGGAACTAAAAAGTTTTGAATGAAACTAAAAAGTTTTGAATGAAACTAAAAAGTTTTGAATGAAACTAAAAAGTAAAGAAGTATCATCTGGTTCCAATAGGTGTAACCTAAAAGATACCATAAATCAACATGTTTTTTAAAATAAATGGAACTAAAAAGGTTTGAATGAAACTAAATTTTGATTAAAGACGTATCATCTGGTTCCAATAGGTGTAACCTAAAAGATACCATGAATCAACATTTTTTAAAAATAAATGGAACTAAAAAGTTTTGAATGAAACTAAAAACTAAAGAAGTATCCTCCACTTCCAATAGGGTTAGCCTAAAGTATATCAGGAACATGATGATGATGATGATAATGATGAAAAAACTCTCTGTATTAGAATAAATAAAAAAAATTGAAAAAAATCTTTACACTAGAAAAAATGTATTGCCTTGTAAGACTTGCCATTTAGAATTTTTTTTTGAAGACTGCCATATAGGACTTTATGAGGACTGCCATAAAGGACTTTTTACTTTGAGAAAAAACTTGCCATATAGGTCTTTAGAGAATGCCATATAGGACTTTATGAGGACTGCCATAAAGGACTTTAGAGAATGCCATATAGGACTTTATGAGGACTGCCATATAGGACTTTAGAGAATGCCATAAAGGACTTTAGAGAATGCCATATAGGACTTTATGAGGACTGCCATAAAGGACTTTAGAGAATGCCATAAAGGACTTTAGAGAATGCCATATAGGACTTTTTACTTTGAGAAAAAACTTGCCATATAGGACTTTATGAGGACTGCCATAAAGGACTTTAGAGAATGCCATATAGGACTTTATGAGGACTGCCATAAAGGACTTTAGAGAATGCCATAAAGGACTTTAAAAATTTGATGAGCCTAATATGATTGAGTAGACCACCTAAAAACCATTTCGGTTTTTTTTAGGAATTTTTTGTAGGCAAAAGCTAGACTTGGTTCAGGTTGTAGAAAAATATGACACTCACTCAATTGTTTCTTCTTTAAATCTCTAGTGGTATGGTACTAACTCCATCTTCTAAAACTCTTCGTTTTGGGTAGAAATATGATAGTCCATCTCTGCTCTGCTGGTAGGTATACATAGTGTTGTCATTCATCACAAATCCTCGGTTGATGCCAGATCCACTTTGTTGAGTCTTCAAAACTTGCAAATATCTGTCTTTCGTCAAATCATTGTGGCGTTTGCTGATTCCCTTACAACTGAATTTATTGGTGGCTCCGAAACAATAATATGTTTTACTACACAGTCCAACAATGCCGGTTCCTTGCCATTCTACCTTAAACAAGCCTGGAGTTCTCCTGTCAAAACGCTTTCTTTCTTGGCAGCATGAGGGTGACAGCCATTCTTTGCCTTCTAATTTGGTTTTCACATAATCATCTCTGTGGAAATCACAACACTCTGATGGAAACCACTTGTGATTCTCTTTGTAAAATTCTACTCTCTTCTCTGGTTTCACTAATTCATCTATGGATGGTGACGAAGTACATATATATGCAGAATCTGTGTCCATTTCAGCATATTCGAAATCTTGGCGGTTGATAAAAGTATCGATGACATCATAATAGAACTGAAGCATCCGGAGTTTCGCATACTGGTAAACAAAGAATCCGATGTGAAGTGGCAGATCCAACTTGATGGTCTTCTTGTTGAGTTCGACTTCATATAATGTATCATCTAATGGATTCAAGGCTCTGAAGGACATGTCATTTACAGCTTTGGTAACTTCTTCGTCGTCGCAATAGCACACACGTCGATGCTTCTCTTTGTTGGTGACGGTTTTGCCATATCCAGAATTTCCCAACAGCTTCATGGTGTCGGCAACGATCGACTTGTCAGGGTCAACATCTACTTGTCTTCTTGCTTCAGATACTTCATCTCCAAATTTTTCAAAACATCGTCTTGGTTTATATTGGATAACTTGATAGACGTGATCAACTTCAATACCATGCTGGAGGTACCACTGCAGCAAAGGGGTTGCAAATAACATTTTCTCCGCTCCATAGCTTCCGATCAAACTTCTACGGGGTTTTTTCATGATTCCATTCTTCTCGGCAAAGGCCTTCATGTGTTCACCAATATCATCTATGGAAATATCTGTATTCTTGAAGATAGGTGTCATCTCTTCAAAGTACTCTTTCAGGTGATCTGGTACATGTATATCACATTCGACTAAACCAAACAGTTCACCGGACTTCACTTTGTTCAGTATTTCTTCCTCTGTCATCGCACCATCTATTTTGTCTGAAAAGTTCTCTTTCAGGAAGGCTTTGAGTGTGGCATCGGTCTTCTTCATCTCTCTCCACTCACACTCCCAGATTTCAATAAGTTTATAGCCCAAATCGGTGATGTACTTTGCGTTGGTACGGGTGTCTTGTAGCAGTTCTTTCATCGGTTTATCTCTGACTTCATTATGGATGATAGGAAGGCCATTCTTATCTTTCATGCAGGTATGTCCGTGCCAGAAGCAGCCATAGAACTGGTATACAGTCTGTGTCTCTTTGCACCAACCATCAACAGGCAACTGTCTTCGACCAATCATTTTTTCAGCTCCGTTAAACTGATGTCTGATGTGGATGTCATCTCTCATGGATAAAAACTCTAACCATTGTTCAGCCATTTTACCATACTTCATTGGATGTTCTGGTTTAAACTGGTTTTCTTCACGACGTCTAATACTCCAACCCGTTGGCATCTCGTGCATTAGGCACCAAAGATATAATGCATTCGCATCAAAGCCTATAATACTTCCACATGGTTTTGCTTCTTTACCATATTTTGTTTCTCTGATTCGGGTAACATCTTTCTCGTGGTATCGGTTGAAGATAATTGAAGGTCCACCAACGATATTATCTTTCACCAAGTGATGCAAGTCTTTATTCTTCTGGTTAAATAATGTGAAGTAAGTTTCATCATTCATGGTCTGGAACAGGTATTTCAACGTGAGGCCCGGAACACTGATACCATCTTTAAACATGTCGATGTGGCGTTCTTGGTAGAAAGCAAACTGCTTGTCAACTGCTTCAAGGAATGGTTTTACATCTCGGTTATTATACCAGATCAGAAAATCACGGAAAGTTGTCATCTCCAGGTCGTTCCATACATGCTGGCAGTACTGGTATTCTTCATTGGATATATTTTCTTTCTTGAGAGAACTGTAGAAGGCTTCATGGTCTGGTAGAGGGTCTTGATCCAATTTGTTCAAGCTGTCGATCCATTCATATGGTAAAAATCCCTTTGTCACGGAGCAGCCAAATGCTTTCAAAAACTTGTCATAGCTGAATCCTGGAGCGAGGTAGTTGCAAATATCAACAAACTTGAAAGATTCTGTCGAGACGCACATGTAGTTATTCGATTTCTTCACTGCAAACTTGAGTGGATTCTGTCTCTTCAGGTATGTCATCAGTTCACGCTTGACTACATTCATATCATATTTTCCAGAGTTGAATCCGATGACGGGCATCTCTTGCAGGTAGTCTTGAAATTTCTTCTCCAATTTTTGTAAAGGGTGCATCTTGGATGTATCTTCTCCAGTAGCTCTGGCTTCCGCTTCCAGCGTTTCATCAATTTTCTGTCTGAGTTTAAACAAGGTCCAAGCATGATAGGTCTGCATCAGTTGGTGGCAATGAGATGAAATAGCTGTGAGGTATGTCATCATTTCTTCAACAAGTTCTTGAGAATTTCCATTTGTAATAAAACATTTCGGTTCTTGGTATTCTGGAACATTACTACATATGCTCACACTCAATGGTCGGTGTTCTGCTTCCCATATCAGTTTATCACTGTCAGCAGGTAGACTGGATTTGACAAAGTAACTTTCAAAATCAAACGTTGCACGGTATGGATAAAACTTCTCTTCAGATACTTCTATACCTTCATCTTCTAACAGATCAAATATGGACTGGGATGGATGGTATACACCGCCAACATACTGGTAATTGACTTCATCTGTACAGGTTTTCTCGTGACGATTTATTGCCCAGGAGGTCTTCCATAGTTTGCCGCATTTGCGGCATTCAAAGGATTTGCAGTATTGGTCTATATCGATGATGTAGCTAAAATGGTTCTTGTAAATGTTCACATACATGGTATCTTCATACTTTCTGTGAGATCTCTGTACTAATTTGGCAACAATTTGGTCATCATCATTCTTGACAAGTTCATATACTTGGATATTTACTTCAAAACATTTCTCCAAGTCAGGTAATTCGGCTAACGTTATTCCACGGAATTCATTCTTTGGCTTCTGGGTATACTTGTTGTACATGGCATCTGTTGTTTTATTCAAATTGTCTGTTATGGAACCACTCCATAAAGCTAAACAGCGGAAAATACACAGGTTGTCTTCATAGGTAAAATGGCGAGCTCTATCTTTCACCAAAGCATTTACTGCTTTGTTCTGGAGAATGTAGTCCGGAAGATCTTCTGCCATTCCAATTGGGTGGTCTTTCAGCTTGTTCACATAAAATGTGACGTTGGTAACTCTCTCAACAAGCCATTTGGTGTTGGGTCGTTTTAATTTGGCCCATTCTAGGATATCTTCTTCCATGACATCATCAAGGAATTCTTCAAAGTCTTCTTGGCAGCATACAAGTTGTGGAACATCAAGTACCCGGGCGTTGTTTTGTGATGGATGGTAATACTTCAGTTCATTCGTTTCGTTGTGTCGCAGGATAAAACCAAAACTCAGATTAATTTTAAATCTTAGCTGTTGTGGCAGAAATATGGAAGTCATCAATTCATCAGTCATCATCTTCAGGTTCACATCGTTGATCCGGTAGTTATATTGGTCCTGGACTCTTCTGTTCATCATGTGGCGAGTTCTAATAGAACTCCAGTTATCTTTGTACACGGTCAATATCTCATCTGGCTCTTCTTCAGACATCATATTCTTTTCAAACTCCATTGGGTCAACATCATAATGGGTGGTCGTCGTGGTCCGTGGTTGTTTAGGTGGTCCTCTCTTCGGTTCATCAGTCTTCCTTTTCGATGGTACAGGAACTGGTCGGTGGGCAACGCTCTTGTGTCGATTAAAATGGAGTAGTTGGTTAAACTCCTGGCCGCATTCCATACATGTATATATCTCCAAACATTTCTTCAGATGGTTTACCAAATCTTCTTTCCTCGTAAAGGTCTTGTTGCAGTTGGTACAATCGTGGGTCTTCTTCTCTCCAGTGGCGTGCTTGGTACGCACATGGCGGTTTCGGTTGCAGCGGTCCGTAAAGGTCTTCCCACACTCTTCACAGGCGTAGACATCAGTTCTGGTAACGGCAGTAGCAGCTTCAGACATCTTCATAAATTTTTTGCAAAGGCAAAATTGCTATAGAAAATTCTCTAGCGATGTGTTCAGTTCGAAGGATCGAAACAGAATGACGCGACGTTATTCTTCTCCGGAATTTATTTAGACGTGACGGACGTTTTTGAAAACGTCACGACGTCGCAACGTTTTTTCATCGATATTTTCATTCTCGATGGGTGTTTGTGTTTGTTTCCTATAGGATTATAGGTTAAAGTTGGGAAATTTAGAAAATTAGTATAGAAAGTAATGGGAAAGAAACACAATGGGAATCCAGAAATCTGATTGGTGGATTAACTTCGCTCTGATTGGTCAGTGTAAAACATCTTGATCCTCATTAATTTTATTATTTAAAATCATGTAGTTAGGGGGGGTCATTTAAAGAAATTGCTAAATATAGACACTAACAATTAGTTAGGGGGTCAGTTAAGGATGTTACTAAAAATAGAGCGTAGGAATTTATAAAAATATAGTTCCAAGTAGAAGCAGAGGATTTCTGGGTAAATTTGTCCTATAGCACTACGTGCTATTCTTAATAAGGAAATAACACGTCATGGGATCCAAAACAATGGGAACATTACTCCACTTCAAACGAACACACCCCCTCGGTATTACGTGCTACTCTTAATAGGGAAAATCCGAACCAGAACATTACTCCACTTCAATCGAATGCACCCCTTTTACCCCTTAGTACTATGGCACTACGTACTAAACCGTTAAAATGGGAAAATAAAATCAATTTCGGTGATTTCGGGTGGATTTTGGTGATTTGGAAGGATTGTCGGGTTGTTTGTGGTAATTAGATTTACTCTTCTACAATCGAACATACCCTCAAAACATACCCCGTCCTATTACAGAACAATTGGGTAACATAGCAATCACGTGCTACCATAGAAACCAAGATGGCGGCCTCCAGTATACAAAATGGACGACGGAAACACGTATCACCCTAACAACACGCGCTGCGCATGCGCACTAACACCACGTATCACTATGGAGATGACGTCACAACATGGCCGCTCACGCGGGTTACCATGACAACACAACATGGCGCCACTACGTCACGTGACATGACGTCACTTCCGAGGTCCGGCACCGAGGTCCGGCAAACTTTCCCTCAAAGGTACATGACATACTACTTACGTCACTACACCAGTCAGTAAATAAATCATATAATTTCCGTACTCAAAACTGTAACTCTAATTCTGTATTTATGGCATTGCCCCCCCCCCCCACCACCACCCATACGCATGCACGCGAGCAAACACATACACCACATACACACCCTCCACTGCCCATCAAGTTGTCCCCCCCCACCCCACACACACACCCACACACAAACCCATACGCAGGCGAGCAAACACATACCCTCCACTACCCATCAAGTTGCTGTCTTCATAAAACGCCCCATGCGAGCACATATTGTTTTCCGTCCCGTCCTCTTTAGATGAAACTTCTGGTGGGTATTTAATTGAATTGGGAATCCCAAAAAGGAACTTTGTTAAACTGAAATTTTGGTGTAATTTCTTCTCTTTGCTGCACAGTTTCTGTATTACTCAACCCTTTACCCAACACAGACGATATCAAAATTTATTATTTTAAATATCATTTTTTTTAATTTTTCAAAAAAATTCAACAAAACCATATCACGTGACCCCTCGTTGGAACGAGCTCGAAGATCTCGTTCCAACGACGGGTCACGTGATATGGTTTTGTTGAAATTTTTTGAAAAATAATATTTTTTTCAACTGCTAAATTTGCATATTACGCGGACGGCGATTCGTTGGGTGGAGGGTGAAGTAAAGGAAACTATAATACGACAATTTTCATTTGTTGATTTCCCGATTTATCATAACAGAATTATTCGGGCTTTCTTCATGCCTTTCTGCTTGTTCAATGGTTTCTCGGGACTCATTTGTAAATTTATGGTGGCTGTTTTTGCATCTCTACATTCCTTTTTACGCCAAAATATCTTGATGCTAAAACGCTTCAGTAATTGTGATGTGTCTTGTTCCCACTCATCTACGTCACTCTAATGCTCCTTGTTTCTCACTCATCTAAGTCACTCTTGTGTGTCGTATTTCTCACTCATCCAAGTCACTATTGTATGTCCGGTTTCCATCTTAGTCATTGTTTCACACCCATTAAGTCACTCGTGTGTGCCATGTTTCCCACTCATCTAAATCACTTGTGATGTTCCGTCCCCCAAAACGGGCTTCTGTTCGCCCTATTCTCTTTGGAAGGTCTGAAACGGTAGAGTGTGGCCGGGTCGACTGGACACATTTCTTGTGCAAGGATGGACGATGGATAAGTGTCAGCCAAAAGATGACATGAACAGAATATCAGTTTCAACGATTAACCCTTTACCCAATGAATCGCCAGCATCCACCCGCGCAATATGCAAATTCAGCAGATGAAAAAATATTATTTTTCGAACAAAACCATACCATGTGACCCCTCTTTGGAACGAGATCTTCGAGCTCGTTCCAAAGAGGGATCACATGATATGGTTTTGTTAAAATTTCTTGAAAAAATTTAAAAAATGATATTTAAAATAATAAATTTTGAAATTGTCTGCGTTGGGTAAAGGGTTAATTGAGAATCAAAAGAAGGACAATTCGTCGCCTGAGTGCTAGAATGTCCTATGTCACATATAGGCGACGGACTTACAAAATTGTTCGGGGCTTCCAAGTTTATGGATCCGTGCCGTCCTGCCAGTCGCTTCCCGTATTCAATTAAAATTTACTACACCGTATGACTTCTCGTCAATTTCTCTTCCTGGCGCACTGCCGAAATCGGTTTTATATACAGCATGTGACGTCACGGATCCACACAGTGGGAAGCCTCACAAGAAACGAACGATTCCAGCGTCGCGCAAGGCAGTACGGGCTGACCGGAGTGTGGTATCAAAAACGTACATTACAGACTCTTCAGTTCCAAATAATACACTTGGAGAATATTTTTTAGCTCACCTGATTGTCGTATGTCTTTCTCGGCTGTCGTCCGTCGGTCGTTAACTTCTTTTGTTCAGAAATACTGGACAAAATCCAAAGAGATTTGATAGCCATTATCTTTGCGAATACTGTTTTAATCCTTTACCCAACGCAGACGATAGCAAAATTTATTATTTTAAATATCATTTTTTCAAATTTTTCAAAACATTTCGACAAAACCATATCATGTGACCCCTCGTTGGAACGAGCTGGACGAACTCGTTCCAACGAGGGGTCATATGATATGGTTTTGTTGAAAATTTTTGAAAAATAATATTTTTTTAACTGGTGAATTTGCATATTACGCGGGCGGATGCGGGCGATTCGTTGGGTAAAGGGTTAAGCTTGTGTACGTAAAAATGCTACCCCCATAGGGAGCGCGAAATGCCATAGAAAGAACTCTTCTCACGAGCTCGTTCTAACGACAGGTCATAACCTATGTTCTTGAGACAAGAAATGAAAAAATAATGAAACTTAATTGGTGATTTTTGAGAATAGCACTGGCCGGTTTTGGCCGTTACGTTGGGTAAAGAGTCAAATGATTGATAATTTGTTATGTGTAACGTTCTTCGTTATCATAACTTAAGTTTGTTCAACAAGTTTCACAGGTAATATTTTGGCTCGTATCAGATGGTACAAAATTTATCATTCCACCCTGTTTCAATTTTCTGAACCAGATATCTGATCTGATCTAAATATTTTGTTGGCAGTATTATTTTGTGACATTCGCTTAATAAAGAGTCAGAATGAACGGTTACTTAACGTTGATGGGTGTAATACTGATATATATTACTTAACGTTGATGGGTGTAACACTGATATATATTACTTAACGTTGATGGGTGTATCACTGATAGATATTACTTAACGTTGGTGGGTGTAATACTGATAGATATTACTTAACGTTGGTGGGTGTAACACTGATAGATATTATTTAACGTTGATGGGTGTAATACTGATATATATTACTTAACGTTGGTGGGTGTAATACTGATATATATTACTTAACATTGATGGGTGTAATACTGATATATATTACTTAACGTTGGTGGGTGTAACACTGATAGATATTATTTAACGTTGATGGGTGTAACACTGATAGATACTACTTAACGTTGATGGGTGTAACACTGATAAATATTACTTAACGTTGATGGGTGTAACACTGATAGATATTACTCAACGTTGATGGGTGTAACACTGATAAATATTACTTAACGTTGATGGGTGTAACACTGATAGATATTACTTAACGTTGGTGGGTGTAATACTGATAGATATTACTTAACGTTGGTGGGTGTAAAACTGATAGATATACCGATAGTGTTGGTGGGTGTAATACTGATAGATATTACTTAACGTTGGTGGGTGTAACACGGATAGATATTACTTAACGTTGATGGGTGTAATACTGATAGATATTACTTAACGTTGGTGGGTGTAATACTGATAAATATTACTTAACGTTGGTGGGTGTAACACTGATAGATATTACTTAACGTTGGTGGGTGTAACACTGATAGATATTACTTAACGTTGATGGGTGTAACACTGATAGATATTACTTAACGTTGGTGGGTGTAACACTGATAGATATTACTTAACGTTGATGGGTGTAACACTGATAGATATTACTTAACGTTGATGGGTGTAACACTGATATATATTACTTAACGTTGATGGGTGTAACACTGATAGATATTACTTAACGTTGATGGGTGTAACACTGATATATATTACTTAACGTTGGTGGGTGTAACACTGATATATATTACTTAACGTTGATGGGTGTAATACTGATAGATATTACTTAACGTTGATGGGTGTAATACTGATAGATATTACTTAACGTTGATGGGTGTAACACTGATATATATTACTTAACGTTGGTGGGTGTAACACTGATATATATTACTTAACGTTGATGGGTGTAATACTGATAGATATTACTTAACGTTGATGGGTGTAATACTGACAGATATTACTTAACGTTGATGGGTGTAACACTGATAGATATTACTTAACGTTGATGGGTGTAACACTGATAGATATTACTTAACGTTGATGTGTGTAACACTGATAGATATTACTTAACGTTGATGGGTGTATCACTGATAGATATTACTTAACGTTGATGTGTGTAACACTGATATATATTACTTAACGTTGATGGGTGTAACACTGATAGATATTACTTAACGTTGATGGGTGTATCACTGATAGATATTACTTAACACTCATAGATATTACTTAACGTTGATGGGTGTAACACTTATATATATTACTTAACGTTGATGTGTGTAACACTGATAGATATTACTTAACGTTGGAGGGTGTAAGACTGATAGATATACCGATAGTGTTGGTGGGTGTAATACTGATATATATTACTTAACGTTGATGGGTGTAATACTGATAGATATACTGATAGTGTTGATGGGTGTAATACTGACAGATATTACTTAACGTTGATGGATGTAATACTGATAGATATTACTTAACGTTGGTGGGTGTAACACTGATAGATATTACATAACGTTGATGGGTGTAACACTGATAGATATTACTTAACGTTGGTGGGTGTAACACTGATAGATATTACATAACGTTGATGGGTGTAACGCTGATAGATATTACTTAACGTTGGTGGGTGTAACACTGATAAATATTACTTAACGTTGATGGGTGTAACACTGACGGATATTACTTAACGTTGATGGGTGTAATACTGATAGATATACTGATAGTGTTGGTGGGTGTAACACTGATAAATATTACTTAACGTTGATGGGTGTAATACTGATAGATATTACTTAACGTTGATGGGTGTAATACTGATAGATATTACTTTACGTTGATGGGTGTAATACTGATAGATATTACTTAACGTTGGTGGGTGTAATACTGATAGATATTACTTAACGTTGGTGGGTGTAACACTGATAGATATTACATAACGTTGATGGGTGTAACACTGATAGATATTACTTAACGTTGGTGGGTGTAACACTGATAGATATTACATAACGCTGATGGGTGTAACGCTGATAGAAATTACTTAACGTTGGTGGGTGTAACACTGATAAATATTACTTAACGCTGATGGGTGTAACACTGACGGATATTACTTAACGTTGATGGGTGTAATACTGATACATATACTGATAGTGTTGGTGGGTGTAACACTGATAAATATTACTTAACGTTGATGGGTGTAATACTGATAGATATTACTTAACGTTGATGGGTGTAATACTGATAGATATTACTTTACGTTGATGGGTGTAATACTGATAGATATACTGATAGTGTTGATGGGTGTAATACTGATAGATATTACTTAACGTTGGTGGGTGTAATACTGATAGATATTACTTAACGTTGATGGGTGTAATACTGATAGATATACCGATAGTGTTGGTGGGTGTAACACTGATAGATATTACTTAACGTTGATGGGTGTAACACTGATAGATATTACTTAACGTTGGTGGGTGTAACACTGATAGATATTACTTAACGTTGATGGGTGTAACACTGATAGATATAATGATAGTGTTGGTGGGTGAAACACTGATAGATATTACTTAACGTTAATGGGTGTACCACTGATAGATATTACTTAACGTTGGTGGGTGTAACACTGATAGATATTACTTAACGTTGGTGGGTGTAACACTGATATATATTACTTAACGTTGGTGGGTGTAACACTGATATATATTACTTAACGTTGGTGTGTGTAACACTGATATATATTACTTAACGCTGATGGGTGTAACACTGATATATATTACTTAACGTTGATGGGTGTAACGCTGATAGATATTACTTAACGTTGATGGGTGTAACTCTGATAGATATTACTTAACGTTGGTGGGTGTAACAGATATAGATATTTCTTAACGTTGGTGGGTGTAACACTGATATATATTACTTAACGTTGATGGGTGTAACACTGATAGATATTACTTAACGTTGGTGTGTGAAACACTGATATATATTACTTATCGTTGATGGGTGTAACACTGATATATATTACTTACCGTTGATGGGTGTAACACTGATAGATATTACTTAACGTTGATGGGTGTAATACTGATAGATATACCGATAGTGTTGGTGGGTTTAACACTGATAGATATTACTTAACGTTGGTGGGTGTAATACTGCTAGATATTACTTAACGTTGATGGGTGTAACACTGATAGATATTACTTAACCTTGGTGGGTGTAACACTGTTAGATATAATGATAGTTTTGGTGGGTGTAACACTGATAGATATTACTTAACGTTGATGGGTGTAACACTGATATATATTACTTAACTTTGGTGGGTGTAATACTGACAGATATTACTTAACGTTGGTGGGTGTAACACTGATTGATATACTAATAGTGTTGATGGGTGTAACACTGATATATATTACTTAACGTTGATGGGTGTAACACTGATAGATATTACTTAACGTTGATGGGTGTAATACAGATAGATATTACTTAACGTTGATGGGTGTAATACTGATAGATATTACTTAACGTTGATGGGTGTAATACTGATATATATTATTTAACGTTGATGGGTGTAACACTGATATATATTACGTAACGTTGATGGGTGTAACACTGATAGATATTACTTAACGTTGATGGGTGTAATACTGATAGATATTACTTAATGTTGATGGGTGTAACACTGATATATATTACTTAACGTTGATGGGTGTAATACTGATAGATATTACTTAACGTTGGTGGGTGTAATACTGATAGATATACCGATAGTGTTGGTGGGTGTAACACTGATAGATATTACTTAACGTTGATGGGTGTAACACTGATAGATATACTGATAGTGTTGGTGGGTGTAACACTGATAGATATTACTTAACGTTGATGGGTGTAACACTGATAGATATTACTTAACGTCGGTGGGTGTAACACTGACAGATATTACTTAACGTTGATGGGTGTAACACTGACAGATATTACTTAACGTTGGTGGGTGTAACACTGATAGATATACCGATAGTGTTGGTGGGTGTAACACTGAGAGATATTACTTAACGTTGATGGGTGTAACACTGATATATATTACTTAACGTTGGTGGGTGTAACACTGATATATATTACTTAACGTTGGTGTGTGTAACACTGATAGATATTACTTAACTTTGGTGTGTGTAACACTGATATATATTACTTAACGTTGGTGGGTGTAACGCTGATAGATATTACTTAACGTTGGTGTGTGTAACACTGATAGATATTACTTAACTTTGGTGGGTGTAACACTGATATATATTACTTAACGTTGGTGGGTGTAACACTGATAGATATACTGATAGTGTTGGTGGGTGTAACACCGATAGATATTACTTAACGGTGGTAGGTGTATCACTGGTATATATTACTTAACGTTGGTGGGTGTAACACTGATAAATATTACTTAACGTTGGTGGGTGTAACACTGATAAATATTACTTAACGTTGGTGGGTGTAACACTGATATATATTACTTAACGTTGGTGTGTGTAACACTGATATATATTACTTAACGTTGATGGGTGTAACACTGATAGATATTACATAACGTTGGTGGGTGTTACACCGATATATATTACTTAACGTTGGTGGTTGTAACACTGATAGATATTACTTAACGTTGGTGGGTGTAACACTGATAGATATTACTTAACGTTGATGGGTGTAACACTGATAGATATTACTTAACGTTGATGGGTGTAATACTGATAGATATACTGATAGTGTTGATGGGTGTAATACTGATTGATATTACTTAACGTTGGTGGGTGTAACACTGATAGATATACCGATAGTGTTGGTGGGTGTAACACTGATAGATATTACTTAACGTTGGTGGGTGTAATACTGATAGATATTACTTAACGTTGTTGGGTGTAATACTGATAGATATACTGATAGTGTTGGTGGGTTTAACACTGATAGATATTACTTAACGTTGGTGGGTGTAATACTGATAGATATTACTTAACGTTGATGGGTGTAACACTGATAGATATTACTTAACGTTGGTGGGTGTAACACTGATAGATATACTGATAGTGTTGGTGGGTGTAACACTGATAGATATTACTTAACGTTGATGGGTGTAACACTGATATATATTACTTAACGTTGGTGGGTGTAATACTGACAGATATTACTTAACGTTGGTGGGTGTAACACTGCTAGATATACTAATAGTGTTGATTGGTGTAACACTGATATATATTACTTAACGTTGATTGGTGTAACACTGATAGATATTACTTAACGTTGATGGGTGTAATACTGATAGATATTACTTAACGTTGATGGGTGTAATACTGATAGATATTACTTAACGTTGATGGGTGTAATACTGATATATATTACTTAACGTTGATGGGTGTAACACTGATATATATTACTTAACGTTGATGGGTGTAACACTGATAGATATTACTTAACGTTGATGGGTGTAATACTGATAGATATTACTTAACGTTGATGGGTGTAACACTGATATATATTACTTAACGTTGATAGGTGTAATACTGATAGATATTACTTAACGTTGGTGGGTGTAATACTGATAGATATACCGATAGTGTTGGTGGGTGTAACACTGATAGATATTACTTAACGTTGATGGGTGTAACACTGATAGATATACTGATAGTGTTGGTGGGTGTAACACTGATAGATATTACTTAACGTTGATGGGTGTAACACTGATAGATATTACTTAACGTCGGTGGGTGTAACACTCACAGATATTACTTAACGTTGATGTGTGTAACACTGATAGATATTACTTAACGTTGGTGGGTGTAACACTGATAGATATTACTTAACGTTGATGGGTGTAACACTGATATATATTACTTAACGTTGGTGGGTGTAACACTGATATATATTACTTAACGTTGGTGTGTGTAACACTGATAGATATTACTTAACTTTGGTGTGTGTAACACTGATATATATTACTTAACGTTGGTGGGTGTAACGCTGATAGATATTACTTAACGTTGGTGTGTGTAACACTGATAGATATTACTAAACTTTGGTGGGTGTAACACTGATATATATTACTTAACGTTGGTGGGTGTAACACTGATAGATATACTGATAGTGTTGGTGGGTGTAACACTGATAGATATTACTTAACGTTGGTGGGTGTATCACTGGTATATATTACTTAACGTTGGTGGGTGTAACACAGATAAATATTACTTAACGTTGGTGGGTGTAACACTGATAAATATTTCTTAACGTTGGTGGGTGTAACACTGATATATATTACTTAACGTTGGTGTGTGTAACACTGATATATATTACTTAACGTTGATGGGTGTAACACTGATAGATATTACATAACGTTGGTGGGGGTAACACTGATATATATTACTTAACGTTGGTGGTTGTAACACTGATAGATATTACTTAACGTTGGTGGGTGTAACACTGATAGATATTACTTAACGTTGATGGGTGTAACACTGATAGATATTACTTAACGTTGATGGGTGTAACACTGATATATATTACTTAACGTTGGTGGCTGTAACACTGATAGATATTACTTAACGTTGATGGGTATAATACTGATAGATATTACTTAACGTTGGTGGGTGTAATACTGATAGATATTACTTAACGTTGGTGGGTGTAACACTGATAGATATTACTTAACGTTGGTGGGTGTAATACTGATAGATATTACTTAACGTTGATGGGTGTAACACTGATAGATATACCGATAGTGTTGGTGGGTGTAATACTGATAGATATTACTTAACGTTGATGGGTGTAATACTGATAGATATACCGATAGTGTTGGTGGGTGTAACACTGATAGATATTACTTAACGTTGGTGGGTGTAATACTGATAGATATTACTTAACGTTGATGGGTGTAACACTGATAGATATTACTTAACGTTGATGGGTGGTAACACTGATAGATATTCATATTTTTATGATGATGAAAGTCAAGGATGTTTGTCGTTCCAAAATTTAAATTTTCAGAACCAGATAACATTTCAGAACCAAATATTTGGGATGCAGTATTATTGTGTGATGCTTGCACGAGAAAAGAGAAAAAAATATCTTTAACATCTAACAACAATACATCCATTTGGTGAATAGAACAGGACTTATGAATAAGCATGTTATAAATATCACGAGTACGTGCTAATCACCAGGGGGTCAAAAATCATATTCGTCCCCCCCCCCCCCCTTTTTGAAAGAAAATCGGGTTAGGACATGTACATGGGTGCACATTTTCTACCATTCCGACCGAGATCAGGAGTATTACATAGAGGACATAGAACATTCTAGCACTCAGTCGACGATTTGATGGAAACCTACTAGAAGAACCCATTAGGATGTATGGTAAGACAAGTGAAATTTGTGGTTTGTGATAAACTGGATATGAAAAGAGGCTTCAGAATGATTAAAATGTCCTATTCAGTTTCTAATAGTTCGAAAAATCAACATTTTCTTCGGGTCTGGGGCCCCTTTAGTGCATTTCTCGGAAAAGTTTCTTCGCCCGACCGCCTCTGTAGAAATCTGAGAATCGATTTACATCGGAAGTGTTTTATTAAATGTTGTTTGAGCATGTAGTGTGGGCTCTATTCTGTCGTGGCGTGGCGTGTCGGTGTCGTGTTGTGTCGTGTCGCCGTGTCGGTGCTGTGTCGTGTTGTGTCGTGTCGTGTCGTGTCGGTGTCGTGTTGTGCCGTGGTGTTTCACCGTGTCGACGCTGTGCCGTGTCGTGTTGTGCCGTGTCGTGCCTCGTCGTCTTAAGGTGTTAAAAGGTGCTGTACCGTGTCGAGAGTTAAACTCGGAGGTGCATGAAACTAAATTTGCATGAGCTTTTATGCATTTTTAAAAAAATGCCAATCGTTCTCTTTATTCCATGAATGTGTTGTGTAGAACTTACATTTCTAAACTATGTGTATTGTTACTGGGGACAGGGTAGAAGGAATGTGTTGTATAGAACTCACATTTCTACACTATGTGTATCGTTACGAGGGGCAGGGTAGAAGGACTACTCTGCGGGAACCATATGGGTTTGGAACCATGAAGCATTATGCGTTAAATTATCGGATTATATTTTTATGGGTTAAATTACAGAGATTTTCAGGGAGCGTAGCATTTATCCAAAACACGCATCCCACTTCCATTTCAGAATAGAACAGTGAAAACACTGAAAAAGTACGTTATAAACATCAGAATTTGCAGCAATGATGGAATCCACTGACAAGAGATGTGACATTTTTATTGCGGAATTACTGTAAATAAATGCCACACCCGTCTCCTATAACTAAACATTTATTAGCAATCAATCGCTCTTCCGACAAGATAAAAAAATGATAAAACACATGTTTCTTAAGGTTAACAATAAGGTTGTTGGAATTATATCTTGTAGAGTTTTTTTTTAATTTTCTCTCGTACAGGAATTTTCAATATTTCCAGTGTGAAAGGATGTTGTGTAACTCAGTGTATTGTCCTTTGTTGGTATTTTATTATTGACGAAATTGGTTCTTCGGCTACATGGAAATCTTAACCCTTTATCTAACACAAATATCAGACGACATTTACCAAACTATTTGGCGAGTAATCAATAAATTCCATCTATTGAATTTAACCCTTTACCTAACGTGAAAAGCAGACGACACTTGCCAAAAAAATTCTTGAATAACTAAATTTTTTCATTTTTTGTCTCAAAAACATAGGTTATGACCCCTCGTTGGAACGAGCTCGACGAGCTCGTTCCAACGAGGGGTCATAACCTATGTTTTTGAGACAAAAAATGAAAATATTTTGAAAATTAATTGGAGATTTTTGAGAATAGCGCTGGCCGGTTTTGGCCGTTACGTTGGGTAAAGGGTTAAAACAAAACTTATAGTATCTATTTGAAACGAGCTTAATGGGCACGATCCAATGATAGGTCATCAGCTCTATTTTGGGCGAAAATTGAAGTTATTATGAAATTATAAAATTTAATGGCGAATTTTGTGAATAGCGCTGTCCAGTACCATTTGTTACTCAGCGTAATGAATTGAACCACACGATGAAGCTCATCAAATTGAAAACAACAATTTGGGGGTGGGGGAGTTTGTCTGCCCATAGCAACAGTTCTCTTGGGAAGGTCTGTCTTTCACTGCAACAATTTCTTTTCCGGACGTTTGTCTGCCCATTGCAATAATCCCTCTTGGACTTGGAAACGTCTGTCTACCAACAATTAATAATGGGTATGTTCCTCTACCATAGCAACATTTCCTCCTGTGGTCGTCTGTCTACCATAGCAACATTTCCTCCTGTGGACACCTGTCTACCATATTATCATTTACTCCTGTGGACGTCTGTCTGCCATCGCAACAATTCCTCGTAGGGACATTTCTCTAACCAGAGCAGCAATTCCTCTTGGGAACGTCTGTCTACCATGGCAACGATTCTTCTTCGGGACGTTCCTCTGCCCATAGTAAAAAATCCCTTTTGGGGACATTTGTCTTCCAACAGCAACAATTCCCTTTTGGGACGTTTATCAACCCGCAGCAACAATCCATCTCGGGGACGTTTAGCACTACAGAGTAACAATCCCTCTTGGGAACGTTTATCAAACTCCCAGTAACAATCCCTCTTGAGGACGTTTATCAACCCACAGTAACAATCCCTCTTGAGGACGTTTATCAAACTCACAGTAACAATCCCTCTTGGGAACGTTAATCAACCTACAGTAACAATCGCTCTTGGGGACGTTTATCACTCCAGAGTAACAATCACTCTTCGGGACGTTTATCAACCCACAGTAACAATCCCTTTTGAGGATGTTTATCAAACTCACAGTAACAATCCCTCTTGGGGACGTTTATCAAACTCACAATAACAATCCCTCTTGAGGACGTTCATCAACCCACAGTAACAATCCCCATTGAGGACGTTTATCAAACTCACAGCAACGATCCCTCTTGGGGACGTTTATCAACCCACAGAAACAATCCCTCTCGGGGACGTTTATCACTCCACAGCAACAATCCCTCATGGGAACGTTTATCAAACTCACAGTAACAATCTCTCTTGGGAACGTTTATCAAACTCAGAGTAACAATCCCTCTTGGGGACGTTTGTCAAACTCACAGTAACAATCCTTCTCTTGGACGTTTATCAAACTCACAGTAACAATCCCTCTTGTGAACGTTTATCAAACTCACAGTAACAATCCCTCTTCGGGAAGTTATCAAACTCATAGTAACAATCCCTCTTCAGGACGTTTATCAACCCACAGTAACAATCCCTCTTGAGGACGTTTATCAAATTTACAGTAACAATCTCTCTTGGGAACGTTCATCAAACTCACAGTAACAATCCCTCTTGGGAACGTTTATCAAACTCACAGTAACAATCTCTCTTCGGCACGTTTATCAAACTCATAGTAACAATCCCTCTTGGGAACGTTTATCAAACTCATAGTAACAATCCCTCTTGAGGACGTTTATCAACCCACAGTAACAATCCCTCTTGAGGACATTTATCAAACTCACAGTAACAATCCCTCTTGGAAACGTTTATCAAACTCACAGTAACAATCCCTCTTGGGAACGTTTATCAAACTCACAGTAACAATTCCTCTCGGGGATGTCTATCAACCCGCAGAAACAATCCCTCTTGAAGACGTTTATCAACTCACAGTAACAATCCCTCTTCGGGACGTTTATCAAACTCACAGTAACAATCCCTCTTCAGGACGTTTATCAACCCACAGTAACAATCCCTCTTGGGGACGTTTATCAAATTCACAGTAACAATCCCTCTTGGGAACGTTCATCAAACTCAGAGTAACAATCCCTCTTGGGAACGTTTATCAAACTCACAGTAACAATCCCTCTTCGGCACGTTTATCAAACTCATAGTAACAATCCCTCTTGGGAACGTTTATCAAACTCACAGTAACAATCCCTCTTGAGGACGTTTATCAACCCACAGTAACAATCCCTCTTGAGGACGTTTATCAAACTCACAGTAACAATCCCTTTTGGGAACGTTTATCAAACTCACAGTAACAATCCCTCTTGAGGACATTTATCAACCCACAGTAACAATCCCTCTTGAGGACGTTTATCAAACTCACAGTAACAATCCCTCTTGGGAGCGTTTATCCTAACTCACAGTAATAATTCCTCTTGGGAACGTTTATCAAACTCACAGTAACAATCCCTCTTGTGAACGTTTATCAAACTCACAGTAACAATCCCTCTTCGGGACGTTTATCAAACTCATAGTAACAATCCCTCTTAAGGACGTTTATCAACCCACAGTAACAATCCCTCTTGAGGACGTTTATCAAACTCACAGTAACAATCCCTCTTGGGAACGTTTATCAAACTCACAGTAACAATCCCTCTTGGGAACGTTTATCAAACTCACAGTAACAATCCCTCTCGGGGACGTTTATCAACCCACAGCAACAATCCCTCTTGAGGACGTTTATCAAACTCACAGTAACAATCCCTCTTTGGAACGTTTATCAAACTCAAAGTAACAATCCCTCATGGGAACGTTTTTCAAAACTAACAGTAACAATCCCTCTTGGGAACGTTTACCAAACTCACAGTAACAATCCCTCTTGGGAACGTTTACCCAACTCACAGTAACAATCCCTGTTGGGAACGTTTATCAAACGCACAATAACAATCCCTCTTCGGGACGTTTACCAAACTCACAGTAACAATCCCTCTCGGGGACGTTCATGAAACTCACAGTAACAATCAACCCACAGTAACCCACAGTAACAATCCCTCTTGAGGACGTTCATGAAACTCACAGTAACAATCCCTCTTGGGAACGTTTATCAAACCTCATAGTAACAATCCCTCTTCGGAACGTTTATCAACCCACAGTAACAATCCCTCTTGGGAAACTTTATCAACCCGCAGTACCAATCCCCCTTGGGAACGTTTATCAAACAAACAGTAACAATCCCACTTGGGGACGTTTATCAAACTCACAGTAACAATCTCTCTTGAGGACGTTTCTCAAACTCACAGTAACAATCCCTCTTGGGAACGTTTATCAACCCACATTAACAATCCCTCTTGGGGACGTTCATCAAACTCACAGTAACAATCCCTCTTGAGGACGTTTATCAAACTCACAGTAACAATCCCTCTTGGGAACGTTTATCAAACACACAGTAACAAATCCCTCTCGGGGACGTTTGTCAACCCACAGTAAAAATCCCTCTTGAGGACGTTTATCAACCCACAGTAACAATCCCTCTTGAGGACGTTTATCAAACTCACAGTAACAACCCCTCTTCCTGTGACAGAACTTAATGCAAACCAAGTGCAGGTGACGACTTCCTGTGATACTAGAACTTAATGCAACCTAAGTACAGGTGACGACTTCCTGTGATAGAACTAAATGCAAACTAAGTACAGGTGACGACGTTCTCTGATAGTAGATCTTAATGCAAACTAAGTACAGGTGACGACTTCCAGTGATATCAGAACTTAATGCAAACTAAGTACAGGTGACGACTTCCTGTGATAGTAGAATTTAATGCAAACTAAGTACAGGTCACGACTCCCTGTGATAGTAGAACATAATGCAAACTAAGTACAGGTGACGACTTCCTGTGACAGAACTTAATGCAAACGCAGTACAGGTGACGACTTCCTGTGATAGAAATTAATGCGAACTAAGTACAGGTGATAACTTCCGGTGAAAACAGAACTTAATGGAAACTAAGTACAGGTGACAACTTCCTGCGATAGTAGAACTTAATGCGAACTAAGTACAGGTGATGACTTCCTGTCATATCAGAAGTTAATGCAAACTAAGTACAGGTGACGACTTCCTGTGATAGTAGAACGTGATGCAAACTAAGTACATGTGACGACTTCGTGTGATAGAACTTTATGCAAACTAAATACAGGTGACGACATCCTGTGATAGAACATAATGGAAACTAAGTACAGGAGACGACTTTCTGTGACAGAACGTAATGCAACCTAAGTGCAGGTGACGACTTCCTGTGATAGTAGAACTTAGTGCAACCTAAGTACAGGTGACGACTTCCTGCGATAGAACTTAATGCAAACTATGTACAAGTGACGACTTTCTCTGATAGTAGAACTTAATACAAACTAAGTACAGGTGACGACTTCCAGTGATATCAAAGCTTAATGCAAACTAAGTACATGTGACTATTTCCTGTGATTTCATAACTTAATGCAAACTAAGTACAGGTGACGACTTCCTGTGATAGTAGAACTTAATGCAAACTAAGTACAGGTGACGACTTCCTGTGATATCAGAACTTAATGCAAACTAACATAGGTGACAACTTCCTGTGATAGAATTTAATGGAAACTAAGTTAGGTGTCGACTTCCAGTGATAGTAGAACTTAATGCAAAATAAGCACAGGTGACTACGTTCTGTGATAATAGACCTTAATGCAAATTAAGTACAGGTGACGACTTCCTGTGATATCAGAACTTAATGCAAACTAAGTACAGGTGACGACTTCCTGTGATAGTGAACTTAATGGAAACTAAGTACAGGTGACGACTTCCTGTGATATCAGAAAATAATTCAAAGAAAGTTAGGTGACAACTTCCTATGATAGAACTTAATACAAACTAAGTACAGTTGACAACTACCTGTGATAGAACTCAATGCAAACTAAGCACAGGTGATGACTTCCTGTGATAGTAGAACGTAATGGATATTAAGTACAGATGACGACTTCCTGTGATATCAGAACTTAATTCAAACTAAGTTAGGTGACAACTTCCTGTGATAGAACGTAATACAAACTCAGTACAGGTGACGATTTCCTGTCGGAGAACTTAATGCAAACTAAGTACAGGTGACGACTTCCTGTGATAGTAGAACTCAATACAAACTAAGTACAGGTGACGACTTTCAGTGGTAGTAGAGCTTAATGGAAATTAAGTACAGGTGACAACTTCCTGTGATAGTAGTACTTAATGTAAACTAAGGACAAGTGACGACTTCCTTTGATAGACCTAATGCAAACTAAGTACAGGTGACAACTTCCTGTGATAACAGAACTTAACGCAAGCTAAGTACAGTGACAATTTCCTGTGATAGTAGAAGTTAATGCAAACTAAGTACAGGTGACGACTTCCTGTGATATCAGAACATAATACAAACTAAGTACGGATGACGACTTCCTGTGATAGAACTTAATGCAAGCTAAGTACAGATGACAACTTCCTGCGATAGAACTTAATGCAAACTAAGTACAGTCGCCGACTTTCTGTGATAAAAGTTAATGCAAACTGAGTACAGGTGACGACTTCCTGTGATAGTAGAACTTAATGCAAACTAAGTTAGGTGACGACTTCCTGTGATAGAACTTGATACAAACTAAGCACAGGTGACGACTTCCTGTGATAGTAGGACTTAATGCAAACTTAGTACCGGTGAGGACTTCCTGTGATAGAACTTAATGCAAACTAAATACAGGTGGCGACTTCCTGTGATAGAACTTAATACAAACTAAGTACAGGCGACGACTTCCTGTGATAGTAGAACTTGATGCAAAATAAGTACAGGTGACGACTTCCTGTGATAGTAGAACTTAATGTAAACTAAGTACAGGTGACGACTTCCTGTGATATGAGAACTTAATGCAAACTAAGTACAGGTGACGACTTCCTGTGATAGAACTTAATGCAAACTAAGTACACGTGACGGCTTCCTGTGATAGTGGAACTTAATGCAAACTAAGTACAGTTGGCAACTTCCTGTGATATCAGAACCTAATGCAAACTAAGTACAGGTGACGACTTCCTGTGATAGAAGTTAATGCAAACTAAGTACAGCTGACGACTTCCTATGCTAGTAGAACTTAATGCAAACTAAGTACAGGTGACGACTTCTTGTGATCTCAGAACTTAATGCAAACTGAGTTATGTGACAACTTCTAGTGATAGAACAAAATACAAACTAAGTACAGGTGACGATTTCCTGTGATAGTAGAACTTAAGGCAAAATAAGTACAGGTGACGACTTCCGGTGATATCAGAACTTAATGCAAACTAAGTTACGTGACGACTTCCTGTGATAGTAGAACTTAATGCAAACTAAGTACAGGTGACAACTTCCTGTAATGCAAACTAAGTACAGGTGACGACTTCCTGTGATGTAGAACTTTATGGAAACTAAGTACAGGTGACGACTTCCTGTGATAGTAGAACTTAATAGAAACTAAGTACAGGTGACAACTTCCTGTGTTAGTAGATCTTAAAGCAAACTAAGTACTGACGATTTCCTATGATATCAGAACTTAATGCAAACTAAGTTAGGTGAGGACTTCCTGTGATAGAACTTAATGCAAACTAAGATAGGTGACGACTTCCTATGATAGACATTAATACAAACTAAGTACCGGTGACGACTTCCTGTGACAGTAGAACTTTACGCAATCTAAGTACCGTTGAGGACTTCCTGTGATAGAACTTAGTGCAAACTAAATACAGGTGATGACTTCAAGTGATAGAACTTAATGCAAACTAAGAACAGGTGACGACTTCCTGTGATAGTAGAACTTAATGCAAACTAAGTACAGGTGACGACTTTCTGTGATAGAACTTAATGCAAACTAAGTATAGTTGCCGACTTCCCGTGATAGAACGTAATGCAAACTAAGTACAGGTGCTGACTTCCTGTGATAGTAGAACTTACTGCAAACTAAGTTAGGTGACGACTTCCTGTGATAGAACTTAGTACAATCTAAGTAGAGGTGACGACTTCCTGTGATAGTAGAACATAGTGCAAACTAAGTACCGGTGAGGACTTCCTGTGATAAAACTTAATGCAAACTAAATACAGGTGACAACTTCCTGTGATAGAACTTAATACAAACTAAGTACAGGTGACGACTTCCTGTGATAGTAGAACTTAATGCAAAATAAGTACAGGTGACGACTTCCTGTGATATCTGAACTTAATGCAAACTACGTACAGGTGACGACTTCCTGTGATAGAACTTAATGCAAATTAAGTACAGGTGACGGCTTCCTGTGATAGTAGAACTTAATGCAAACTAAGTACAGGTGATGACTTCCTTTGATTTCAGAACTTAATGAAAACTAAATTACGTGACAACTTCCTGTGATAGAACTAACTACAAACTAAGTACAGGTGACGACTTCCTGTGATAGAACTTAATGCAAAGTAAGTACAGGTGACGACTTCCTGTGATTGTAGAACTTCATGGAAACTCAATAAACGTGACGACTTCCTGTGATAGTAGAACTTAATAGAAACTAAGTACAGGTGACAACTTCCTGTGTTAGTAGAGCTTAAAGCAAACTAAGCACAGGTGACGATGTCCTATGACATCAGAACTTAATGCAAACTAAGTTAGGTGACGACTTCCTGTGATAGAACTTAATGCAAACTAAGTTAGGTGACGACTTCCTATGATAGACCTTAATACAAACTATGTACAGGTGACGACTTCCTGTGATAGTAGAACTTTATGCAATCTAAGTACCGTTGAGGACTTCCTGTGATAGAACTTAATGCAAACTAAATACAGGTGACGACTTCCTGTTATAGAACTTAATACAAACTAAGTACAGGTGACGACTTCCTGTGATATTAGAACTTCATGCAAACTAAGTACAGGGGACGACTTCCTGCGATAGAACTTATTGCAAACTAAGTACAGGTGACGACTTCCTGTGATAGAACGTAATGCAAACTAAGTACAGGTGACGACTTCCTGTGATAGTAGAACTTAATGCAAACTAAATTCAGGTGACGACTTCCTGTGATAGAACTTAATACAAACTAAGTACAGGTGACGACTTTCTGTGATATTAGAACGTCATGCAAACTAAGTACAGGTGACGACTTCCTGTGAGAGAACTTAATGCAAACTAAGTACAGGTGACGACTTCCTGTGATTGTAGAACTTTATGAAACTAAGTACAGGAGACGACTTCCTGTGATAGTAGACCTTAATAGAAACTAAGTACAGGTGACAACTTCCTGTGTTAGTAGAGCTTAAAGCTAACTAAGTACAGGTGACGATTTCCTATGATATCAGAACTTAATGCAAACTAAGTTAGGTGAGGACTTCCTGTCATAGAACTTAATGAAAACTAAGATAGGTGACGACTTCCTATGATAGATATTAATACAAACTAAGTACCGGTGACGACTTCCTGTGATAGTAGAACTTTATGCAATCTAAGTACCGGTGAGGACTTCCTGTGACAGAACGTAGTGCAAACTAAATACAGGTGACGACTTCCTGTGATAGACCTTAATACAAACTAAGTACAGGTGACGACTTCCTGTGATAGTAGAAGTCCATGCAAATTAAGTACAGGGGACGACTTCCTGTGATAGAACTTAATGCAAACTAAGTACAGGTGACGACTTTCTGTGATAGAACTTAATGCAAACTAAGTACAGGTGACGACTTCCTGTGATAGTAGAACTTAATGCAAACTAAGTACAGGTGACGACTTTCTGTCATCGAACTTAATGCAAACTAAGTATAGTTGCCGACTTCCTGTGATAGAACTTGATGCAAACTAAGTACAAGTGACGACTTCCTGTGATAGTAGAACATAATGCAAACTAAGTACCGGTGAGGACTTCCTGTGATAAAACTTAATGCAAACTAAATACAGGTGACGACTTCCTGTAATAGAACTTAATACAGACTAAGTACATATGACGACTTCCTGTGATAGAACTTAATACAAACTAAGTACAGGTGACGACTTCCTGTGATAGTAGAACTTAATGCAAAATAAGTACAGGTGACGACTTCCTGTGGTATCAGAACTTAATGCAAACTAAGTACAGGTAACGACTTACTGCAATAGTAGAACTTAATGCAAACTAAGTGCAGGCGACGACTTCCTGTGATATCAGAACTTAATGCAAACGAAGTTACGTGACGACTTCCTGTGATAGTAGAACTTAATGCAAACTAAATACAGGTGACGACTTCCTGTGATATCAGAACTTAATGCAAACTAAGTACAGGTGACGACTTCCTGTGATAGAACTTAATGCAAACAAAGTGCTGGTGATGGCTTCCTGTGATAGTAGAACTTAATGCAAACTAAGTACAGTTGACGACTTCCTGTGATATCAGAACTTAATGCAAACTAAGTACAGGTGACGACTTCCTGTGATAGAACTTGATGCAAACTAAGTACAGCTGACGACTTCCTATGGTAGTAGAACTTAATGGAAACTAAGTACAGGTGACGACTTCCTGTGATGTCAGAACTTAATGCAAACTAAGTTAGGTGACAACTTCCTGTGATAGAACTAAATACAAACTAAGTACAGGTGACGACTTCCTGCGATAGAACTTATTGCAAACTAAGTACAGGTGACGACTTCCTGTGATTGTACAACTTCATGGAAACTCCAGTATACGTGACGACTTCCTGTGATAGTAGAACTTAATAGAAACTAAGTACAGGTGACAACTTCCTGTGTTAGTAGAGCTTAAAGCAAACTAAGTACAGGTTACGATTTCCTATGATATCAGAACTTAATGCAAACTAAGTTAGGTGACGACTTCCTGTGATAGAACTTAATCCAAACTAAGTTAGGTGACGACTTCCTATGATAGACCTTAATACAAACTATGTACAGGTGACGACTTCCTGTGATATCAGAACTTAATGCAAACTAAGTACAGGTGACAACTTCCTGTGATAGAACTAAATACAAACTAAGTACAGGTGACGACTTCCTGTGATAGAACTTATTGCAAACTATGTACAGGTGATGACTTCCTGTGATTGTAGAACTTCATGGAAACTCCAGTATACGTGACGACTTCCTGTGATAGTAGAACTTAATAGAAACTAAGTACAGGAGACAACTTCCTGTGTTAGTAGAGCTTAAAGCAAACTAAGTACAGGTTACGATTTCCTATGATATCAGAACTTAATGCAAACTAAGTTAGGTGACGACTTCCTGTGGTAGAACTTAATGCAAACTAAGTTAGGTGACGACTTCCTATGATAGACCTTAATACAAACTATGCACAGGTGACGACTTCCTGTGATAGTAGAACTTAATGCAAACTAAGTTAGGTGACGACTTCCTGTGATAGAACTTAATACAAACTAAGTACAGGTGACGACTTCCTGTGATAGTAGAACTTAATGCAAACTAAGTACCGGTGAGGACTTCCTGTGATAAAACTTGATGCAAACTAAATACAGGTGACGACTTCCTGTGATAGAACTTAATACAAACTAAGTGCAGTTGACGACTTCTTGTGATAGTAGAACTTAATGCAAAATAAGTACAGGTGACGACTTCCTGTGATATCAGAACTTAATGCAAACTAAGTACAAGTGACGACTTCCTGTGATATTAATCTAATCACACCAATCTAAGTACCGGTGAGGACTTCCTGAGATAGAACTTAATGCAAACTAAATACAGGTGACGACTTCCTGTGATAGAACTTAATACAAACTAAGTACAGGTGACGACTTCCTGTGATATTAGAACTTCATGCAAACTAAGTACAGGGGACAACTTCCTGTGATAGAACTTAATGCAAACTAAGTGCAGGTGACGACTTCCTGTGATAGAACGTAATGCAAACTAAGTACAGGTGACGACTTCCTGTGATAGTAGAACTTAATGCAAACTAAGTTAGGTGACGACTTCCTGTGATAGAACTTAATACAAACTAAGTACAGGTGACGACTTCCTGTGATAGTAGAACTTAATGCAAACTAAGTACCGGTGAGGACTTCCTGTGATAAAACTTGATGCAAACTAAATACAGGTGACGACTTCCTGTGATAGTACTTAATACAAACTAAGTGCAGTTGACGACTTCTTGTGATAGTAGAACTTAATGCAAAATAAGTACAGGTGACGACTTCCTGTGATATCAGAACTTAATGCAAACTAAGTACAAGTGACGACTTCCTGTGATAGAACTTAATACAAACTAAGTACAGGTGACGACTTCCTGTGATAGTAGAACTTAATGCAAAATAAGTACAGGTGACGACTTCCTGTGATAGTAGAACTTAATGCAAAGTAAGTGCAGGTGACGACTTCCTGTGATATCAAAACTTAATGCAAACTAAGTACAGGTAACGACTTCCTGTGATATCAGAACTTGATGCAAACTAAGTTACGTGACGACTTCCTGTGATAGTAGAACTTAATGCAAACTAAGTACAGGTGACGACTTCCTGTGATATCAGAACTTAATGCAAACTAAGTTACGTGACGACTTCCTGTGGTAGTAGAACTTAATGCAAACTAAGTACAGGTGACGACTTCCTGTGATAGAACTTAATGCAAACTAAGTACAGGTGACAACTTCCTGTGATTGTAGAACTTTATGGAAACTAAGTACAGGTGACGACTTCCTGTGATAGTAGACCTTAACAGAAACTAAGTACAGGTGACAACTTCCTGTGTTAGTAGAGCTTAAAGCAAACTAAGTACAGGTGACGATTTCCTATGATATCAGAACTTAATGTAAACTAAGTTAGGTGAGGACTTCCTGTGATAGAACTTAATGCAAACTAAGATAGGTGACGACTTCCTATGATAGATATTAATACAAACTAAGTACCGGTGACGACTTCCTGTGATAGTAGAACTTTATGCAATCTAAGTACCGGTGAGGACTTCCTGTGACAGAACTTAGTGCATACTTAATACAGGTGACGACTTCCTGTGATAGGCCTTAATACAAACTAAATACAGGTGACGACTTCCTGTGATAGTAGAACTTCATGCAAATTAAGTACAGGGGACGACTTCCTGTGTTAGAACTTAATGCAAACTAAGTACAGGTGACGACTTTCTGTGATAGAACTTAATGCAAACTAAGTACATGTGACGACTTCCTGTGATAGTAGAACTTAATGCAAACTAAGTACAGGTGACGACTTTCTGTGATAGAACTTAATGCAAACTAAGTATAGTTGCCGACTTCCTGTGATAGTAGAACTTAATGCAAACTAAGTACAGGTGACGACTTCCTGTGATAGTAGAATTTACTGCAAACAAAGTTAGGTGAGACTTCCTGTGATAGAACTTAGTACAAACTAAGTAGAGGTGACGACTTCCTGTGATAGTAGAACACAATGCAAACTAAGTACCGGTGAGGACTTCCTGTGATAAAACTTAATGCAAACTAAATACAGGCGACGACTTCCTGTGATAGAACTTAATACAAACTAAGCACAGGTGACGACTTCCTGTGATAGTAGAACTTAATGCAAAATAAGTACAGGTGACGACTTCCTGTGATATCAGAACTTAATGCAAACTAAGTACAGGTAACGACTTACTGTGATAGTAGAACTTAATGCAAACTAAGTACAGGCGACGACTTCGGGTGATATCAGAACTTAATGCAAACGAAGTTACGTGATGACTTCCTGTGATAGTAAAACTTAATGCAAACTAAGTACAGGTGACGACTTCCTGTGATATCAGAACTTAATGCAAACTAAGTACAGGTGACGACTTCCTATGATAGAACTTAATGCAAACTAACTGCAGGTGATGGCTTCCTGTGATAGTAGAACTTAATGCGAACTAAGTACAGTTGACGACTTCCTGTGATATCAGAACCTAATGCAAACTAAGTACAGGTGACGACTTCCTGTGATAGAACTTAATGCAAACTAAGTACCGCTGACGACTTCCTATGATAGTAGAACTTAATGGAAAGTACAGGTGACGACTTCCTGTGATGTCAGAACTTAATGCAAACTAAGTTAGGTGACAACTTCCTGTGATAGATCTAAATACGAACTAAGTACAGGTGACGACTTCCTGTGATAGAACTTATTGCAAACTAAGTACAGGTGACGACTTCCTGTGATTGTAGAACTTCATGGAATCTCCAGTATACGTGACGACTTCCTGTGATAGTAGAACTTAATAGAAATTAAGTACAGGTGACAACTTCCTGTGTTAGTAGAGCTTAAAGCAAACTAAGTACAGGTTACGATTTCCTATGATATCAGAACTTAATGCAAACTAAGTTAGGTGACGACTTCCTGTGATAGAACTTAATGCAAACTAAGTTAGGTGACGACTTCCTGTGATAGAACTTAATGCAAACTAAGTTAGGTGACGACTTCCTATGATAGACCTTAATACAAACTATGTACTGGTGACGACTTCCTGTGATAGTAGAACTTTATGCAATCTAAGTACCGGTGAGGACTTCCTGTGATAGAACTTAATGCAAACTAAATACAGGTGACGACTTCCTGTGATAGAACTTAATACAAACTAAGTACAGGTGACGACTTTCTGTGATATTAGAACTTCACGCAAACTAAGTACATGGGACGACTTCCTGTGATAGTAGAACTTAATACAAACTAAGTACAGGTGACGACTTCCTGTGATAGTTGAACTTAATGCAAAATAAGTACAGGTGGCGACTTCCTGTGATAGTAGAACTTAATAGAAACTAAGTACAGGTGACAACTTCCTGTGTTAGTAGAGCTTAAAGCAAACTAAGTACAGGTTACGATTTCCTATGATATCAGAACTTAATGCAAACTAAGTTAGGTGACGACTTCCTGTGATAGAACTTACTGCAAACTAAGTTAGGTGACGACTTCCTATGATAGACCTTAATACAAACTATGTACATGTGACGACTTCCTGTGATAGTAGAACTTTATGCAATCTATGTACCGGTGAGGACTTCCTGTGATAGAACTTAATGCAAACTAAATACAGGTGACGACTTCCTGTGATAGAACTTAATACAAACTAAGTACAGGTAACGACTTTCTGTGATATTAGAACTTCACGCAAACTAAGTACAGGGGGCGACTTCCTGTGATAGTAGAACTTAATACAAACTAAGTACAGGTGACGACTTCCTGTGATAGTTGAACTTAATGCAAAATAAGTACAGGTGGCGACTTCCTGTGATAATAGAACTTAATGCAAAATAAGTACAGGTGATGACTTGATGTGATATCAGAACTTAATGCAAACTAAGTACAGGTAACGACTTCCTGTGATATCAGAACTTAATGCAAACTAAGTTACGTGACGACTTCCTGTGACAGTAGAACTTAATGCAAACTAAGTACAGGTGACGACTTTCTGTGATATCAGAACTTAATGCAAACTAAGTACAGGTGACGACTTCCTGTGATAGAACTTAATGCAAACTAAGTACAGGTGACGGCTTCCTGTGATAGTAGGACTTAATGCAAAATAAGTACAGTTGGCGACTTTCTGTGATATCAAAACGCAATGCAAACTAAGTACAGGTGACTACTTCCTGTGATAGAACTTAATGCAAACTAAGTACAGCTGACGACTTCCTATGATAGTAGAACTTAATGGAAATTAAGTACAGGTGACGACTTCCTGTGATGTCAGAACTTAATGCAAACTAAGTTAGGTGACAACTTCCTGTGATAGAACTAAATACAAACTGAGTACAGGTGACGATTTCCTGTGTTAGTAGAACTTAATGCAAAATAAATACAGGTGACGACTTCCTGTGATATCAGAACTTAATGCAAACTAAGTACAGGTGACGACTTCGTGTGATATCAGAACTTAATGCAAACTAAGTACAGGTAACGACTTACTGTGAGAACTTAAATCAAACTAAGTACAGGTGACGTCTTCCTGTGATATCACCACTTAATGCAAACTAAGTTACGTGACGACGTCCTGTGATAGTAGAACTTAATGCAAACTGAGTACATGTGACGACTTCCTGTGATAGATCTTAATGCAAACTAAGTACAGGTGACGACTTTCTGTGATGTCAGAATTTAATGCAAACTAAGTACAGTTGACGACTTCCTGTGATATCAGAACTTAATGCAAACTAAGTACAGGTGACGACTTCCTGTGATTGTAGAACTTTATGGAAACTAAGTACAGGTGACGACTTCTTGTGATAGTGGAACTTAATAGAAACTAAGTACAGGTGACAACTTCCTGTGTTAGTAGAGCTTAAAGCAAACGAAGTACAGGTGACGATTTCCTATGATATCAGAACTAAATGCAAACTAAGTTAGGTGAGGACTTCCTGTGATAGAACTTAATGCAAACTAAGTTAGGTGACGACTTCCTATGATATATCTTAATACAAACTAAGTACCTGTGACGACTTCCTGTGACAGTAGATCTTAATGCAAACTAAGTACAGGTGATGACTTCCTGTGATATCAGAACTTAATGCAAACTAAGTTACGTGACGACTTCCTGTGATAGTAGAACTTAATGCAAACTAAGTACAGGTGACGACTTCCTGTGATAGAACTTAATGCAAACTAAGTACAGGTGACGACTTCCTCTGATATGAGAACTTAATGCAAACTAAGTACAGGTGACGACTTCCTGTGATAGAACTTAATACAAACTAAGTGCAGGTGACGACTTCCTGTGATAGTAGAACTTCATGCAAATTAAGTACAGGTGACGACTTCCTGTGTTAGAACTTAATGCAAACTAAATACAGGTGACGACTTCCTGTGATAGAACTTAATACAAACTAAGTGCAGGTGACGACTTCCTGTGATAGTAGAACTTCATCCAAACTAAGTACAGGGGACGAATTCCTGTGATAGAACTTAATGCAAACTAAGTACAGGTGACGACTTCCTGTGATAGAACTTAATGCAAACTAAGTACAGGTGACGACTTCCTGTGATAGTAGAACTTAATGCAAACTAAGTACAGGTGACGACTTTCTGTGATAGAACTTAATGCAAACTAAGTACAGCTGCCGACTTCCTGTGATAGAACTTAATGCAGGTGACGACTTCCTGTGATAGTAGAACTTATAGCAAACTAAGTTAGGTGACGACTTCCTGTGATAGAACTTAATACAAACTAAGTGCAGGTGACGACTTCCTGTGATAATAGAACTTAGTGCAAACTAAGTACCGGTGAGGACTTCCTGTGATAGATCTTAATGCAAACTAAATACAGGTGACGACTTCCTGTGATAGAGCTTAATACAAACTAAGTACAGTTGACCACTTCCTGTGATAGTAGAACTTAATGCAAACTAGGTACAGGTGCCGACTTCCTGTGATATCGGAACTTAATGCAAACTAAGTACAGGTGACGACTTACTGTGATAGTAGAACTTAATGCAAACTAAGTACAGGTGACGACTTCATGTGATATCAGAACTTAATGCAAACTAAGTAACGTGACGACTTCCTCTGATAGTAGAACTAAATGCAAACTAAGTACAGGTGACGACCTCCTGTGATATCAGAACTTAATGCAAACTAAGTACAGGTGACGACTTCCTGTGATAGAACTTAATGCAAACTAAATACAGGTGATGGCTTCCTGTGATAGTAGAACTTAATGCAAACTAAGTTCATTTGACGACTTCCTGTGATATCAGAACTTAATGCAAACTAAGTACAGGTGACCACTTCCTGTGATAGAACTTAATGCAATCTAAGTACAGGTGACGACTTCCTTTGATATCAGAACTTAATGGAAACTAAGAGCAGGTGACGACTTCCTGTGATAGAACTTAATGGAAACTAAGTACAGGTGACGACTTCCTGTGAGATCAGAACTTAATGCAAACTAAGTTAGGTCCCGGTTAGTTTAACCTTGTGAGAGAGGTTACGGTAAAAACACGCATAAACTCTGTCATAAATTCTAAAACCAGTACCGTGTAGAGTGACCGACAAAGAAGACCGACGGGAATATCTCTGCGTAGCCAGGAGGATACCGTTAACAGTATTAGACACCTTGGGCACACATACTTCGAACTCTTTAATTGTGTGTTAAATATATATATTCTCGGACTGCTGATGATTTTTAAGTAAATTGTATACCATACATTTCTGTATGAATGCAAAATAAGTTATCTTAGCAGTGAGTTATCGTCGAACACCTTTAACTCTTAAAGCACGAACAGTCCCAAACAGATAAGGCGCTGATAAGGTGGCGAGACTTACGTTCGAACAGGGGTCCAAGCAACACCATCTGAGTGTCGACTGTATTACTAGTAAAAACATAGATCTCCCACCTCTCAGTTTACCAGCATAGAATTAAACTTTTTTTCGGTTCATGCGTTTTCAGATAAAACGATTGGCTCACACGATTCTGTTTTTACTTTTCATAATTCAATGAATCGAATAAAAACACAATTAGATCCGCCCCAGCCACGCCCCTAAAATACCAGTCTTTGGAGTTGCAACATGGTGTCAAATCAATAGAAGTTAGAACACTGGCACGTTCTGAATGTGAAAAAGAAAAATAAATTTATATTACTAATTTATCACGATGAAATTATTTATAAAATATTTAAATGACCGTGATGGGTCAATTTTTCTTTTTCTTCACACCTGTATTTATTTGACATTTCAATTTTTACTCACACTGGGTGATCGTCTGCCTTCATCGTTTTACCCAAATCGATTGTAAACAATGGCTGGTCACGACGAATACGGCAATTTTGACATCGCAAATTTGAATACGGCAGTGTCATCTGGCTTTATATCTAACTCCACTTTTACAAACTGTGTTTTTCAGTTCTCGGGAAACGGTCAAAACCAAAATACAATGTAATACTGATGGCCTGCTTCCACCTACCACGGAACGTAAC
Organism: Pictodentalium vernedei; assembly: GCA_031216915.1. Classification (NCBI taxonomy): domain Eukaryota; kingdom Metazoa; phylum Mollusca; class Scaphopoda; order Dentaliida; family Dentaliidae; genus Pictodentalium; species Pictodentalium vernedei. The sequence goes on along the minus strand of CM062294.1, from coordinate 3,308,014 downwards.
TTTTACGTGAAGTGAACAGTTGAATGAAATTTGAGGGAGGCGTGGCTTATGATGTTTTCTTTGCATTTGGTCAATAAAAAATTTAATGACATAAGTGCATTTGACTTGGAAAGTGTGTCAATTGCTACCTGCATTTCAATAATATGCGCCCACTTTTATGCCAGAAAAATAATATGTCTACCAGTTTTAGTTCTTAAGTCTTCGTTCGCTGAAGTAGAGGACGACTAACACTATTTATTTATTTGGGTCGCGAACGTTTAATTATAAGGAATGGTCGTTTCTTTTTGTCTATTTCTTGAGTCATGAACCCTAAAAAAACAAAGTGCAAACATCGTGTAAATGGGCTACGCCCATTTACACAGTTTGGACTTTGTTTTTTGGGAGTTCATAACTCAATAAATAGACAAAAAGAAACGACCATTCCTTAAGTATATACATATATTACAACTCATCTGTTTAATGTATCTCTTAATCTATTATAATTTCGTCGCCTGAGTTCCAATGTGTTCTATGTGCCAGTAGGCTGCCAGTAGACACGCCAGTAGACACGCCAGTAGGCTGCCAGTAGACACGCCAGTAGGCTGCCAGTAGACACGCCAGTAGACACGCCAGTAGGCTGCCAGTAGACTGCCAGTAGGCTGCCAGTAGACACCAGTAGGCTGCCAGTAGACACGCCAGTAGACACGCCAGTAGGCTGCCAGTAGACACGCCAGTAGCCACGCCGGTAGACTGCCAGTAGACACGCCAGTAGACACGCCAGTAGCCTGCCAGTAGAATGCCAATAGGCTGCCAGTAGACACACCAGTAGACACGCCAGTAGGCTGCCAGTAGACACGCCAGTAGACACGCCAGTAGGCTGCCAGTAGACACGCCAGTAGACACGCCAGTAGGCTGCCAGTAGACACGCCAGTAGACACGCCAGTAGGCTGCCAGTAGACTGCCAGTAGGCTGCCAGTAGACACCAGTAGGCACATAGAACACATTGGAACTCAGGCGACGATTTGTCCGTCATTTCACTAATATGGTTGCTAGTCAAGTGATAACGTTATAATGTTCGTGAAAACGTCAAAAGCATCCAGGACGATGAAACGTTTAAGTCTGTGGGGAAAGCTTTGTGAGACCCTGGAAGAAACAAATACGTCATCGATGTTTTTGTGCGGAGTAATCAGATAACATATTTTTTATTGCCCACATTAACCCCCAATAGTTACTTCCAACTTGTAGGAATAATATTTATGCCAACAAATTCTTCCAGAGAGAGTAAAGTCTTTTCAGAAGGGTTCAAAGGGGTTGCAATATAAAACTGAAATGAAATGAGGGGAAAATTTCTCCGCCTCCCACCTCCACCCCCACCCCGCTACAGTCCCTTCTTGTAATTTCAGTATAATATAACAAACACTGCACGAGGTTGTGAGCCGTATGGCAATTTATGGTCCTCTCCGTTAACCTTAATGTGCATATTGAACGGTCCATAAACTGTCATATAGCTCCCAACCTCGTGCAATAATTGTTATATGTACATATATATATGTAATACACCAAGGTGCCATGGTAGTCTCATGGTGCTTTGGTGTATTGCGTGTATACATGCCTTACATTGATATCCATGTAGACGTTGGGGCGTTATTATGCCTTAGGGTCGCCTTAGGGTCGCATGAATGAGGTCACTATATGGCCACCCACACGGGCTACCATGACAACCAAACATGGCGCCACTGGGTCACGTGACATGGCGTCACTTCCGGGGGCCTGCCCGGAGTCCTGGCTCGAAAACCACATTACATACTACTCCTGTCAATTCGGTTTTTTTTTTCAAATACAATTGCCATGCCCACAGGGGGAATAACAAATAATAATACAATTGCCATATCCACAGGGGGAATAACAAAACGTGTAACTCTGTTAGCATCCAAATTTTGTTTTTATTCTTAAAAATCCCGTAAACTCTTTCGTCAGACCCACGAGATGTGTTTGATATTTGTTATACAGCACCCTTAGTTGGATCAAATTCGTGTTTGTTCAGATCAAGTCCCTAGGTTCATATTTGGGATCCCCGTGAGGAAAATGCTTTTTAATTTGTTTCCTTTCGATCCAGAAGTACGAATCGTTTGATATTTGGTATACACCATTCTTAGGTGGGGCAGATTCAAGTTTGTTCAAATCAAGTCCCTTTGTCCACATTTGAGTTAAATTTAACTTGTCTTCAGAACTCCTCTTACTGAAATCCACCAGTCAAAATAATGAATAATTGCATGACATCATTGATCTGTATTTTTGACCTTTCTTCGGGTTAGCGCCTCAGGTCCCTGAGGTTTTTTTAATCGGGTATCTATATTGAGGGACACAAGGGTCTTTTAGGGGTCCAAGCATTTTTGTGCCACAGTCATATCCCTAAGATCGAAATCATGAGTCAGGGAAAGGAATAGAGGTGGAGTGATCAGGGAATGGGGGAAGATATTTAGGGAGGCGGTTGGTGATTATGTGGTGTCAGCTGATGTGTACCTCTGGACGATTTGTGGCGGACTCGCGTGTCTCCCAAATCACAATTTCAGGACCTGCCCCGTGTCAAGTTGGTCACACTGCAGGAATTAAGACAAGTAGTGACGGCTTAGATTGAAGTGTTTTTTTCTTGTCGAACGGTTGGGAGTTACTTCAGAGGTTGTCTATGACGACACCGGGTGTGTTGAAGCCCACTTGTAAATATGTTCACAAGATAGAATTTTCTGTATACAAAATTCCCATCTGGTGCTCGTGGTGCCACAAAAGTCGGGAGCGTACTCAAGAACTCACTTAACTCTTAAAAGCCGGGAGTCGAGTGTTCTTGCTTGTGATGTAATATGGCAGATAATCTGGCTGTGACGGTTCGGCTCTCTTTGGGCTGGGGAGAATTAAACACTGAGCAGGTGCATCTAGTGAAGTGTCGTCTGCCTATTCAGGCAGACGACACTTGACTAAAAGCACCTGTTTATTGTAAGTTTTTCGCGGTATGTCATGTTCAATAAATTCATTCTGATTCCCCGGCTTCTAAGAGTTAAAAGCTCACTTTTCTTCGGAAAGGAGAGGGTGGATATAACAACGGGTGGATCTTAATTAGCACAAACTAAATTCAAACTGAGAGGTGACGAGGACATTGTTTTAGAACTTCAAAAAAGTGCAATATTGCGGCTCCAAATAGTCGGAACTATACAGTATACACACATCACGCTGGACATCCTATTACCACCTTTGCGGTGCCGTACCTCGTTTGCGGTTTAAAAAACAGCAGATGTTACGCATACAAGTTGGAAAATTGATAAGTGCACGCATTTCAACAAGCCTACTTGTGTTGCAAACTCTTTCAGGGTAGGTATTAATCACCAATACTTTCATCCAAGAAATATTTTCATGAGAGAAATAAAAAACAATTTTTTTTTAGTATTTTAAAGTGGAAATATGGAGATAATTCCAGTTGTTTGGTTTGAACTGCGAATTATATTTAAAATATGCTATTGTGAGTATTGTAAGACCTTGGAGCAGCATCCGTATAGAGAATTGTCTTATTTTAGCCAAATGTGTAAGTTATGTTTGTGAGCCTTTTGTGAAAACATGTTTAAACGGTATTTATCGAGGGGGGTAATTGATTTTTATGAATACTTTATTTGCGGTGTAAAGTTACCACCTTTAGCGGTTTAGAAAACACCGCAAATCAGGTATTCTAAAAGTTCAACACCTTTCGTCGAAGCTGCCAAATAAGGCGAATGCAGGACTTTTTATGAAAGCTGAAGCTGACCTAAACTCAAAGACAAAAGTCTGAGGCAACAATGGAGCGAAGGTTTGACATTCTATGTCCTTGATATTCACGGAGAGAACAAATTTTGTCGAAAATTTCCGAAAGAATGTGTTTTCAATAACAGAGCTCAATTACTTCATAAAACACACCGACACTATGTACAAGAATGCAATAACATTCCATAGATCGCCAGATTAAATTTTTTAGTGATATACGCAAGTTAATAGCAGTTATACCATATTTTATGACACGTACCTTCAACCGTTTCGGTCTTTTTTTAAACCGCAAACGAGGTACTGCACCGCAAAGGTGGTAATAGGATGACCAGCGTGCACATACAGACGTGAAGTTATCCTCCTTTGTGTTACGGTCGACTCAGCGTAAAATTGGTTTTCAGTAACCTAAACAAATATTCGGTGGATATCGTCCCCCCCCCCCCCCCCACATCTCTAAATAGGCGACATAGGAATGGAAATTGTAGCTATAAGGTGGGGATACAGAGTCGATAATTGAAATGTCAGTATGTATGGAGTTTATTGTCAAAGGGTCGTGAGAAAGACAATTTAAACGCATGTTAAAAATAAAACACACAAAATTATTTAGAGGATTCAGGGTTTCTGCGTTACTGAAACAAATAGAAGGTTAGTTTTTAACATGAAATTATTTCCAATCTCATGCTTAGCTGATTCAAACGTCTATTTGTTAATTTGTTTATTAGTCGTGGTTTAACGGTACTTTTCACAGCCAGGATCAACTTCACAGCCAGGATCAACTCGTATCGGACACTTTTGCGGTGGGGGGAGGTGGAGTACACGGACAGAACCACCGATTATGGCGAGCTATTGCGAGACTCCTCGACGAACTAATTCCACACAAGTATGGTTAGTGTTGGTTGAAGGTAACTGAACCGTCGTCATGCAGTACCGCCTTAATGGGGGCGCGGTGGCTCAGTTGGTAGAGGTGCAGGCTGCAAGTCGAGAGGTCCTCGGTTCGAATCCCACCTGCGGCAACCGCGTTGTGTCCTTGGGCAAGACACTTCACTCCGATTGCCTACATGGGGGCACGATGACGCTGTGTACTGAGGCGTACTGCACGTCGACGGTGCGCATGTCTTCAACCAATCTAACCCTGCCTGTGCTGCGTGTGCAGAGTTCAGAGTTACGATGTTGGAGAGCTGACAGCTGCTCGTCGTTGCTCGGTGGTTCTCTCCGGGTACTCCGGCTTCCTCCACCCGTAAAACTGTCTCGGTCACGATTAGCCATTTTGCATAAGTATATGACCTTAAACACCAATAAATAATACTAATAATACCGCCTTAATGCACAATGTTACCCTGGCCCCATATTGACAATCGGGATTAAGTGATTGCTTGAGGACACAGCACGGTTACCGCTGGTCAGAACTGTGGATCTTTCGGTTTGATGTTTAGTGCTCTAAATAATGTTCGCAACGAATCTCCACCTGTAGTAGAAGTTATAGACTACAATAACGTTGGCAAAATCCTTGCAAAAAAAATTCTTAAATAACTAATTTTTTTTATTTTTTGTCTCAAAAACATAGGTTATGAGCCCTCGTTGGAACGAGCTCGACGAGCTCGTTCCAACGAGGGGTAATAACCTACGCTTTTGAGACAAAAAATGAAAAAATAATGAAAATTAATTGGCGATTTTTGAGAATAGCGCTTGCCGGTATTGGCCGTTACGTTGGGTAAAGGGATAACTGTGTTTCAGTAACAGAAAATATACGCAGACTACGAAATATAGATACCATTAATGCCAGGGGTGTAACTACAGTAGAGGGTAGGGTTGTCCCTACCCTCTACGCATATCTGTATCCCCCCCCCCCAAAAAAAAAAAAAAAATAATAATAATAATAATAATAATATTCCAGACGGGACCATTTTTACCTAGAATGGAGTGATATATATGGATTTCGCTCTTGCTGGTAATCATGTTCTTTCGTATGAGACAAGGTTTGCTTATTGGACGCAGGTCACACACGTAGTCGGTCTCATACAATTGGAGATCTTTGGCTGATTGGGAATATTGAGGTCCCAGCATGATCAATTTTGAGTCCAGTGTGTGCTGATTGGGAATGTTGAGGTTCCAGTATTATCAATTTTGAGTCCGGTACGTGCTGATTAAATAAGAAGTTGGGACGACCATGCATCATTACGACGTGTATTTATCCACAAACAAATGTCTCGTGTGTTTTTGTTAACTATAATCATCATTGACAGCATATTCCATCTAAATCATCAAGACGAAGGCAAGCTGTGATGATGTAGTCTGAATATTTCAAGACTTTTAACAAAGGCAAGTGATGATGTTGTCTAAATATTTCAAGAGCTTCGACGAAAGCAAGCTGTGATGATGATGTCTGATTATTTCAAGACCTTCGATGAAGGCAATCTGTGATGATGTCTGAATATTTCAAGACCCTCAACGAAGGCAAGCTAAATATTTCTTCAGTCGAGACTTGAGTCATTCCAGTTGGGACAAATTGGGTTTACACTCCCCCTCCCCTACCCAATCGAACATCTTCGCGATGCCCCTGATTAAGGCACTGACCAATTGAAGCAGCTATTACAGACAAAAAACCCAGATCACTACAGAAGACCCTAGTTCTGATTGTGTACGTCGTGGTAGAAGCAAGCTATGGACCTATCGATTGTTTAAAGACAATTATGAACTTGAACCGTACCTAATCCATAACAAGACGTTAGAGGCGATGCATAATACGTCACAATACTCCGTCTCACCAATCATAATCTACAGTATAGGCACGGTGGACTGGTCATAATCCACGCGTGGGCAGTGATATTCACGAATGTGTTTACAAGGTAATAACATTCATCATTAGCAAAATTGTAATCAATGAAAGTGCTTAATTAATTAATTAATTAATTAATTAATTAAATTTTTGATGGTTATTCCTATAATTAGTTTTTGGAATCGAATATTACTGCGTCCGAGAATATATCGCCCGCCCCTGGAAATATCGCCCGACCGTGGAAATATCGCCCGCCCGTGGAAATATCGCCCGCCTGTGGGAAGTGATCAGTCTACGGCGGCCGTACTGTAGTGACAGCTGAACAACAAGTATGGGGCGTGTCAATCTGAGGGAACAGAAAATGAAAGTCACCTCATTATGGATATACGGCCATTCATCTTTGAGGAAGAAATTGTTTACTCTGGTTGGGAATATAATCGCAAACTTTCTAGAGATGGATAGACAAAAGAAATTTCATTTCATGATATAAAATAATCAGCCTGACACATGCAGTGTCTGTCTGTAACTTGATCCGTCAATTCTTCCGATTTAGGGCATCCAAGCTGATAAAATAGCTTTATTGTAATATGTTCCAAACAGGCTAAAATCCTCACCCATTGACTGGACGAGAGCTCGTGTAGCTTTTTCTATGTTTACGGCTCCAGTAGCACATGAGCCCGTGTGACGTCACCACGCGAAATATTTGAAATAAGACGCACCCTATAACTTCACACAACGGAAAGTGAATGCTACAATTTTCATCGGATTCACAATACAAAATGTCAACATCACAATAAACAAGAATTGATCATGCCGTATCAGAATGAAATATTGCTTAAATTATAAATCACAATAAAATGACAGAAGTCCAAGAGGACCTGTTTCCTGTGGCTATATGCCTTGGTTGTTAATACAAGCGTGAACGGTTTCGTCAGTTGACGATGCTAACTGAGATGGGTGATCGCGATGTTTATCTGTTGTTTTTTGTTACAGTTAAAACTAGAAGTCCTGTCATGAAATGCGTGCAGATAGCACGACGATCTGCGCGTTAATCTACGCGTTATGACCATAGTAAGGATATCAAATTCTGTACAAATGGCCTGTGCACAAGCAATGTTTCAGCCAATGGACTTCCGGGTAATCCGGAGGTCCATTGGCAGAAACATTGCCTGTGTTTGCTATGAATAACCAGGAGAATCTGCCGTGCTTTGGATGCCATTCGGTATGGCAATTGCACGCAATACCTACGCGCAATTAAGCCTAGATAAGCGCACAGTTCATTACAGGACTTCTAGTTTTAACTGTATTTGTCCAGTGACGTCGTGGGGTACTCGAAGGTTTATTTACTAAACTTGTTATCGTTAAATGTTGCCTTACTCGTTTCACGATGTGGTTTTGCGCTATGGGTAGTGTCTTATTGGGACATATACTTTATTGTGATGAGTTGACGGTAACATGGTCTGAGGGTTGCAGCTCGGAGCGTATATTCTTGCATCTCGGTCGAACATAAACTCTGAGACGCACACCGCAGAGCATGTTACCGACAACTCATCACAATAACATTCTAAATTATTGTGATGAGTTGACGGTAACATGGTCTGAGGTTTGCGTCTCGGGGCTTATGTTCAACCGAGACGCGAAGCGTCGAAGTTGAACATACGCTACGAGCCAAAAACCTCAGACCATGTTACCGTCAACTCATCACAATAAAGTATATGTCCCAATAAGACACTACCCATAGCCCAAAACCTACATCGTGAATTATGAGAGGCTTATTTACTAAACTTGTGATCGTTAAAAGTTGCCTTGTTCAAGGCAACTTTTAACGATCACAGGTTTAGTAAATAAACCACTCGTGTATCCACGACGGCACTGGATAAATAATCAATAAACCAGATAAACCCATTCCATCTTAGTTCAAATTGTAAATCGGTTTGTAATTTAAACAGCGCTTCATCCGGAACACCGTCTGCAGCACACGTGAAACATCCAGAAAAGAAGCGGTTTGCTAGTCACAACGTTGATGAAGCAGTTACGAAACGGGCACGTCAATTCAAATATTTCGCGTTGTGACGTCAGACGGTAACATTTTCCACTTGACCCGTAAACATAGAATATACTAAGTGAGCTCTCGACCCATCAGAGGAGGAGGAATGTAGTCCTATTGGAACATATAAATGTTTTGACCTACGTTGTATGTTTTGCGCTACAATGATGCATTTAACTCCATTTATAAATATTTTAATGGTTATATTTTATTACAAGTATACTATACTATTTTATGTTGCAATCTGTCTCACAGAAAATGTTAATTGCAATAAACACTATTACTGTTGTTATAACTGCTAGAGACGTCGTAAAGATTTAATAATGCTTTCCTAGATTATCTCCCCTGACACGCCTTCATATTTCTCTTTGTGAATATCAAAATGAATAATCCAAACTTTGAAAAAGGCACATGACTGTCTGACGTCACAATATTTCAACAAAGCTAAACAATCCAGCTTCTCATCTTTGACCGTGGCATCTGAAGAAATCAAAATGCATAATTGCCATGTTATCGCTTAGGAGTAGTTTTTTGTTATTTAATAACCAATATATTTGGAAGAATTAACTAATTACTTATATTGTCCGTGAATTTTTCAACTGGCACAAAAAAACGAACTCGTCAAAAGCAGGAATCAGTTGAAGGAGAAGAAAATCGATTCAAGGTACTTCATTAGCCTTATCTGAAAGTTTTTCTGGAGAAGTGAAACTCAAGCATGCTCTTTCTGGAAATTTATCACAGGAAAACACAGCCGGCCACCGGAATCCAAAGGCTACAAGAACCGGTTCACAACCTGTAAAATAATTAATGCACTGAGATAACAAGTTTTCTGTTTGTGAGTCATAAGATATTGCCCGTAGTAGTATCTAGATGTATAGGACACATTTTCTCTGTATAAATCTGCCATCTTGGGTTTTTGTGGAGGGATTTGTTTCACAGAGTTGCCCTGTATACTCTATATAAAAGCGCCATCTTGTTTTATGGAGGGATTTGTTTACAAAAATACCATAATGTTCCCTTCATATTAGATATAAATTCCCCTTCTTGGTTTTGTGGAGGGAATACACAGAACGACACACCCCTGTGAATGGGTTAGTCAATATGGCACGAGTGACAGCGTGGAAAGATAAAACGAGAGTGCCATATCGATTAAGCCATTCGCACACGCGTGTCGTTCTGTGTTTATTACACGCCTTCACGTCTATAAAAAAAATAAAAATGAGAAGGACACTCATCAATTCATTTGATTACTATCAACAAAAAGAACACATTTTATCGCCAACTAAATTTGCGAGGGGAACCCGAGTTATTATTTCTTCTCCTGAGTTCCAATGTGTTCTATGTGCCTACTGGCAGCCTACTGGCGTGTCTACTGGCAGCGTACTGGAGTGCCTGCTGGCACATAGAACAGATTGGAACTCAGGGGACGATTTTCAGCTATCGCTAGCGATTTAAATTGTAATTGCGTTGCACGATTTGCAGAAAATTCCAGTGAAATTTCGCTTATATTTAAAAATAGTACATCGACGATTTCCATTCCGCACATATGTGTGGAACATATTTTCATTTCATGGTTTAGTGTTGCTGTAGTTGGGGATTATATAGAACAGGTGTGTAATAAATATTTTTACTACTTTTCTCGCTTTATAAATTCCTCATCTAGGTTTTTGGGGGGGAATTTTTGGACAAGATTTCCCCGTATACTCTTTTTAAATCAGATACCTTAGTTTTGGGGGAGAGAATATTTTGACTGGGACATCATAACTTTCCGTTTATACTCGATATAAATCCGCATTTTTTTTATTTTGTGGGGGAGTTTTTAGATCCATCAGAAAATACTGAATACCGTGACCGACCACATAACAGAATAGCTTGCCCGACATTTTAACAAACATGAATAAGACACAGCTCTCGTTTAATGAAGTGTTACGTTTCTTTTATAAAGTTCAAAATATCATACCATATGGATATCAAAACATTTTGTAGTTGTTAATACGAATTTTGTCTGTCACCCCCTCCCCCCCCCCCCCCACCCCGATTTTTGTACTCCGTGAACTTTAACACACATTACGGCCAGTCCCTTATTTCTAGGGTTAGGACAGACTCTGACCTGGAATTAAGGAATTTTGTCTGCCACCCCTTTCTCTGACTTTGATATATCTTTCGACCTGAATATGAGTTTTATCAGATCACACTAGGCATAGTTACATGGACATCGTATCCATGTGAAATTACAGATCGTTTTTAGTTTGTAAGCCGTATATTTTAGGCTGTAGAGGATAACTGAGGCACAGGAAACAAAGATAATTATGTGTACAGGGCGGATATTTCAACATGACATAATATATTACGCACAGTACAGTTAAAACTAGAAGTCCTGTCATGAAATGCGCACAAATAGCACATTGATATGCGCGTTAATGTACGCGTTATGGCCCCTGTAAAGCTATCAAATTCTGTACACATGGCCTGTGCACAAGCAATGTTTCAGCCAATGGACCTCCGGGTAACCCGGAGGCCCATTGGCAGAAACATTGCATGTGTTTGCTATGAGTAACCAGGAGAAACTGTCCTGCTTTGGATGCCATTCGGTGTGGAAATTGCGCGCAATTCCAACGCGCAATTAAGCCTAGATAAGCGCACTATTCGTGACAGGACTTCTAGTTTTAACTGTAGCTTTGTCAGAATGAGTGTCGGCAAAACTATTATCCGGAGAATAAATAATTCATTCCAATAATCTGTCACATAAAAGCATATTGTCTCAAAACAATCCAGCAATGCTATTGTGCATTGGCCACACAAATTATTTTGCGCATTAAACCCCTCAAATCAGTTAGGCTATCAGTGAAGCTAACAGTAAGGCTATCAGCGAGGCTACCGGATAGGCTATCGGTGAGATTGAGGCTATCAGCGCGGCTATCAGTGAGAGTGAGGCTATCACAGAGGCTATCAATGAGGCTATTATAAGTTTGTGTGTATTGATAAATTAATTACGTACAATGACTCGGGTGTGATTAGAAGAATTACCACAGACAGTGTACACGTCACGATATATTGTTAGTAGTAGTATTCAGTACTAGTGGCGACGACTATTGGACACCAAAGGAAGATAATTTCCCAGTCACATCGGTGAGACCCTTTTGTCATAGATCAAAGTAATTTTCAAACCTCCTTGTTTTGATAATGTTCTCTTGAAGGGTATTGAATACAGAAGTATTGAACAAATCAGATTTATATGGATTACCACAGAGTAAGACTTCTTCAAACGTTTTCCAGTTGCTCAAACATTATTTGGCGTTCATGTGCATAGAACGGACAGGAAAGTATATAATGGATGAAGTCTGCGATAGCCGCAGTGATTATTCCCGATAAATTTGTCAAACTTAACACCATTTAGATCATTATAACCTAGACGAGTTGGGAGTGAATAAACTAATCTTTATGCAGACACTATTGAAATCCTTACTGGGACCACAAAATATGACTGTTGTATCTGTATTTGTATCCAAGCCTTTAGAAATATCAGTGGAACTAAAATGGACGTGTGTGATTAGGGGTATGGTAGGATTTATGAAAAAAGGCGTTTCGGGAATATAAATCAACCCTGTGAGTTTATATATACATTACGTGGAGAGAGTATTATCCCTAAATCACACTCAGAGTGGAGATTCCACCGAGCAATAATTGCAAATTTGTTGCAAAGCATAACAATCATGAGCAAAGTTCCAGCCAATGGACCTCCGGATAAACCCGGAGGTCCATTGGCTGAAACAGTGCTTGTGTTTGTTGTTCATATGTTCGAATTTGAAAGTGATACTTCGGGTTATTACTCCACTCCATAGGTGACTGAAGTACAATCCACTCTCCACGTACTGTATATATATATATATATTCCTATGTTTCAATAAGTCTGAACTCATCGTCATCTGATTGGACAAGAGCTCGCGTAGTTTGTTTTTGTTTTTATTTATATGTTTACAGCTCTGGGCTGCATATGATACCGTTTGACGTCACAGCGCAAAATATTTGAATTGAAGTTGCATGTTTCGCAATTATTTCATCAATGGAGTGACTTGAAAACAACCGCTCCAGTTTTCTAGATTTGCAGCAGACGATGTTCAGATTAAAGTGTTATTTAAACTTTTCAATCAGTTTTCGATCTCAACAAAGATGGAGTGACCTCGACCTTCATCTGATTTATAGCTTATTTGTCCAGTGAAGTTGTGGGGTGCACGAGAGGTTTATATACGAAACATGTTACCGTTAAAAGTTGCCTGAGGTTTGCGGCTCGGAGCGTATACTCTGCTTTGAGGATAGTGAAAACTGTTGGTTTATATCAGAAGGTCGCCTATTTTCGTCGACCTTCTTTGTCTTTGGGATCACATTTTCAGATAATCGAGAGTAATTAAGGATTTTCCTCTTTTTGTGATTACCAATGCCAAAGCCTTAGCCAAAGAGAAAACGATATAGCCCTCGGAAGCATTTTGCAGAAATACAAAATACATCAAAATTAGTCAAGATTGTCGCAACAGAGGCCGAAGAGGAGATAGAGAAAATGGAGTCAGGGGCTACAGGGTTTGACGTGGATGCAGTGGCCCGTCATCTGAAAGCGATCATGGTGGACGATGTACGGTTGGTGATAAAAGGACACAGTTAAGAGTTCAGTAAATGAGTCAACCAGTAGCATTTTAGAAGAGCTCAAAAGGGTTAACCCTTTACACAACGTACCGTCCAAACTATTCACAAAAATTGCTAATTAATTTTCATTATTTTTTTCATTTTTTTGTCTCAAAATCATAGGTCCTGACCCCTATGTTTTTGAGACAAAAAATAAAAAAAATCGTTATTCAAGACTTTTGTTTGCAAGTGTCGTCTGCTCTTCATGTTAGATAAAGGGTTAGAGAGAAGAATGGGAAGCTGACTGGAGAAGTGAATAGATTAGAGAATCATGTTCATGTCCTAGAACAATACACGCGTACAAGTGGGATAGATGAAGTAGATGGTGGGGATACAAATAAAACTGGGGTAGAGCTGCGAGAAACAGATTTTGACAGGTCACATCGTGTAGGGCCCAAGACAAATAACAGTAGACAAATAATTGTTCTCTTTACAAATTATAGTGATAGAAGGAAGTTTTTGTGGCCAGAAAGACCTTAAAGGACAAGAAGTTTAGAAGAAAAGGGTGCTAAATCAATGAGGATATGACAAAATCGAAGTACTAGTTATTCAAAGAGGCTATGAAGCTGAGAATAGTGAAGAAAATTTAACATACATCGACAATAAATGGGAATCTGTTCACCAAAGACAATGGGGTATCTATTTCGTTAATAAGAATAGAGAAAGATTTTAGAAAAATTCTAGGGAAAATTTAGGGAGCTCGGTGGCTCAGTGGTAGAACTGTCCCGAATTCGATCCATGTCCGGGACGACCCGCGTTGTGTCCTGGGCAAGGCACTTTATACCTGTTGCCTACATGGGAGGCACGATGACGCCGTGTACTAAGGTGTACTGCACGTCGAAGGTGCACATGTCTTCAACCGCTGTAACGCTGCTTGAGCGGAGCTTGAACTGAGTTAGAATGTTGAGGAGCTGACAGTTGCTCGTCGAAGCTCGTTACTTCTCTCCGGGCACTCCGGCTTCCTCCGCTCGTAAAACTGTCACGGTCACGATTAGCCATTGTGCATAAGTATGTGGCCTTAAACACCAATGAATAAATAAATAAATAAATAAATAAATAAATAAATAAATAAATAAATAAATAAATAGGGAAGATTTGAATAAGGGGAGTAAGACAGTTTTACTACATATTATGGTGAACTTATAAATAAAAGTCAAAGTTAGTGAAAATAAACCAACAAAGCAACCTAAAGTAACATAACAATCAAACCATTTCTTCTTTCACTTCCCACAAAATCTTAACACCCGATCGATCCTGCTGAATTCTCTTGTTAGGTACCATATCACAAATCGCCCCCTGAGTTCCAATGTGTTCTATGTGCCTACTGGCACATAGAACACATTGGAACTCAGGGGACGAAATGCTGATGAACTTCTTTATGGCAAACTCGGCTTAACCATAAAGTGGAGCGAAATTATATTTAGGAACGTCCAGTTATTTATCTTATCGTCAGGTCAATTTGAGTAACTCCAACCCCAACCCTCTCCTTTGTCAGTCCATACTCAAATCCACTTGCTTGAAAGACGGGGAGTGGGGAGTGCTGTTTAATGCAATAATAGTCGTGAGTGATAATACCCCAGTGTCACCAGGTTAGCTTAGATAACGGCACCCTTTCATTTACCGACACTCAACTTTCATTTTTGTTTATGAAATAACCTTTCTTTATTTTCATTGACGTATCTATGCCGCAAATTGTAAATTTAGTTTTTGAGGAGAGGAGTGTTGTAAGTTGTTATAACTCGTTCCTTTTTTCTGTAATTAGTGGCAAATAAATATGGGTTATATACACATGGTGTTTGTAAAAAATCTTTTATCGCGACGAGAGCGTTTTCGGGGGCATGTATAGCTACGAGTCTACACCCCCACCTCCCCCACTCCCGTAATAAAACAAGTTTTGATTAACAAATGCAGACCACTAAAAATAATCTAGCCTTCAACCAGATAATCACTAATGTGAAAAATATCTGGTTATTTGTACTTTCCGACGTTTGACGTCACATTTTGAAAAATGTTGAAGAAACTGAATTCCCAGTGACGTTTGAACGTCAGGATAATTAAAGTCTCGAAGGGTGAAATAATCTCATTTGAAAAAGTGTAAGTTACTAATTTTTACTCTTTTCCGTCAAATTTTATTTTTACAATTCAGAAAGTTTAATTAATGGCCTTCTTTTTTATTCAATACATTTCGATAAATACGCCCCGTTTTATTTGTTTCGATCCGCGGCAGCGATAATTAGTTATTCAAAGTGTTGAATAAAATAGTACGTCATGCAAATGAGATGGGCGTGAACGTTGTATTCTTGCGATATCACGTGACTTTTATTGTTACTGCAGTAACGATAAAAGATTTTTTATTGACGGCGAGTTTTCGATAACGATAAAAGATAAAACGTTACTGTTTTTACTTATAAAGTAGATAAAATATGATTAAATTAAATTAACAATCAGAGAAACTTACAGTAATCATATAAATATAAAAAATGTAGTAATAAATTGCCAATTCTAGCCAGGAATTTTCTAATTTAAATGTAAATATTTAACACCCTGATCGACAAGGGACCATGGGGTGGCACATAAATACTTACACAGGAATTGTAGTACTTGGAAAATAGAAAGCAAAAGTAGTTATATAAGTATAATACAGTGTTTTCAGCGACCGATTCGTGCTCCCGCGTTGTGTGCTTGGGCAAGGCACTTAACCCCGATTGCCTACATGGGGGCACGATGACGTTGTGTACTAAGGCATACTGCACGTCGATGGTGCCCATGTCTTCAACTAATCTAACCCTGCCTGTGCCGCGGTGCAGAGTTCAGAGTAACGATGTTGAAGAGCTGACAGCTGCTCGTCGTTGCTCGGTGGTTCTCTCCGGGTACTCCGGCTTCCTCCACCCGTAAGACTGTCACCGACATGATATGACCCTGGCTGTTAATGTGTCGTTAAACCCTAATAAAAAAAAATAAAAAAAAAAAATAATACAGTGTAGTAAGAACACTGTGGGAAAATATTTAGATGAATGTTTGAGAAATTTTGAAAACGTCCATTAGTACTAATACACTAAACGCATTAATTACAGAAACTTATATATATTAATTATACAAGTATAACAGAGTGTAGAAAGAACACTGGGGGGGGGGGGGGAGTTAACATAAATGTTTGATAGATTATGAAAAGGAAGACTGGACTAAATAATAGTCATATTAGGCGTAGTCATAGTATAAGTAGTAACAAATTACATTATTACATTATTAAATTATTACATTATTACATTACTACACGCCTGTTCTATGACATCCTCATCCACAGCAACACTAAACCATGCGGGAAATAAATATCTGTTCCGCACATATGTGCGGAACGGAAATCGTTGACGTACTATTTTTAAATAGAAGCGAAATGTCACTGGAATTTCTACAAATCGTGCAACGCAATTACCATGTTAATCGCTAGCGATAGATGAAAATCGTCCACAGAGTAGGCACATAGAACACATTGGAGCTCCGGGGACGAAACAGTAACACGGGTTCCCCTCGCAAATTTGGTTGGCAATAAAATGTGGGGGTGGGGGGGAGGTTGTTGATAATGGTCAAATGAATTGCTAAGTGTCCTTCTAATAATTGTTCCTTTATAGACGCAAAGGCGTGTAATAAACACAGAACGACCGCGTGTGTGAATGGGTTAATTGATATGGCACTTATGCCATCGCGGTCTCTCGTTCTATCTTTTCGCGCTGACAGTCGAGCCATATCGATTGACCCATTCACACACGCGTGTCGTTCTGTGTGTTTCCACAAAGTGATTTTTCCATATAAATGTAGATATTATTATAGAAAATAACAGAAACCTATAATAATTATGAAATAATTAGAGAATTGTTTAATAAATTTGGACTTAGAAGATGGGGTTACATATTAGCCATATTAGAGGTAGTCACACCAATAGTAGTAATAAATTTCATACGCTTATATTCCGATATAAATAGAGGATATTCACGAAAATTTGATGAATACCGAAAATATCTCGTGAGTGGCTACAAAGAAATATGAGGATCTTCACGAGCGACGCAGTCGCGAGTGAAGATCCTCATATTTCTTGTAGCCACGAACGAGATATTTTCGGTATTCATCAAATTTTCGTGAATTTTCTTTTTATTTAATTCTCTACGACTACAAACTCTCCAATTTGTGGCCTTTATTTGCCATTAAGGTGCAAAATTTATGTGCCGAACCGGCGTCCATACAAAAATTACAACAACCAAACTCCAACCATTGGAATGTGTGAATATCCGCACAAAAAGTAGTCCCGTCTTATTTCTCCCCTAACTTTACGATTTACCAAGGCTGGCGAATTGAAATAATCGCAATGTGTTTCGAAGAAATAGAACAATAACAAAAAACACCACTTTCTTATTTTCAATAACAAGACACGTCATTTTATTTTTTTTGAACTCAATGCACTGAAGACGTGTGAAGTTGAACTGAAGAAATTTGAAAGTGATTTCGGCTTTTCGCTGGAAGGTGAATGAGAAAGTCAAACTTTGAAACCGCTGATTTAATGAATTGATTTAGTCACTGTCACTATCAATTATTCGAATTCGTTTGTATTTGGGACTCTGGAATTCATTACTGATGTGCTGACTCGTTTAAAGTACATGTGATTCGTCATCCGAACCTACGATGAAATATCGATTTCTAAATATCATTTTGATATTTCGTTTTGCCGACCGACAGGGGAATATGACTTAATTTTTCAGCGTGAATTGATGCCTGAGCATTAAATAAATGTAAATATTGCACCCCCTGGAGGTCGACAAGGGACCAGGGTGTGGCATATAGACATTTACACAGGAATTATAGTAATTGGAAATAACTAACATAGTAATTACAGAAGCCTATATTTAAGGAATAGTGCATGGCTTGGAGTTGACTACGCCCATATAGTGCCCAGTGAGGTGGTGTAGTTCCCGCCGCGAAGCGGAGGGAACTACACCACCTCACTGGGCACTATATGGGCGTAGTCAACGACAAGACATGCACTAATCCTTATATTATATCGAACACCCATAACGAAAAAAATCTGTCCGATTTGTTAATCTGTTACCAAGGTACCAGCCTTACCAACCAGCGTTATATAGACAAAATACCATGTAGTTTTTAAAAAACATTTTCTTCTTCCAAAACATTATTATGGATTATTGATATGAGAAGAAGACAGATTTTGAATCGGTCGGCAAGGGTAAACAAAAACATTTCCCCCAAACGGAACTGTGTATTCTAGAATCGCGCAACTCGCGAATGAAAACTAAAATTTTCGAAATTTGACAACGCAGTTTGATAATTTCCACACATTTGTCACACATATACATTACTGAATGGGCCAGCACGGGATACAAACTCCGAAGATTCAACTGAATTCCATTATTTATTCGTTTACTGCCCAAAACATACAATCAAAAAGCGAAATAATATGAGCAGCGAACCAAACGATTTTTCATATCCGAACGCGTTCTCATGAAAGTTGGACCCAGATATGGATCATTCTCTTCGAATCGAGATATGGATCATCTTCTCAAGGAATAAAATGAACGCCTCGAAAAATGTGACTTCAACAATGGAAAAGCAATACATTTTTCCACAATGCTTTCTTTCCGGGTCGTTTTGTGGATGTTGTGCCTCTGTGAATCGATATTTAAATTTAGCCTGATCAGTTTTATTCGCCCAGTATGAAAAGAAAACTGATATAGTAGTGTGCTAAAAATAGAAAACGTGTAGTGACTGGGTGTAGTGCCTGGTCAGTTCTGTAGATGCAAACTACACGAAATAGGGCATTATCTTTCAGCCAATCAGAATGCACGGAAGTCACGTGAGATATAATATTAATTATATATTAGTATAGTAAGAACACTAGGGTGAAATAATTAAAGAAATGTTTGAGAAATTTTCACAAGGGAGATTGAATTATATGTTATTCATATCAGAGGTGAGTGTAAATTACTAGAACAAAAACCTTATAGTAATTATATAAGTGTACAAGAATGTAGTAAGAATACTGGGGCAGATTTAGATAAATGTTTCATCAATTTCGATAAGGAAGATTGGAGGTGGTCATACTAAACAAGAAATATCAAATTGTCCATTCTGTACAGTTACTTTTCCAAAAAATATGGATATTTTACCCTCTGGTCGATAAGGGACGAGGGTGTGGCATATAAACATTTACACAGGAATTATAGTAACTGGATATAATTAGCACATTAATTACACAAACCTATAATAATTATATATGCATAATAGAGTGTTGTAAGAACACTAGGGTGAAATATTTAAAGAAATGGTTGATAATTTTTGACAAGGGAGATTTGACTATATATTAGCCATATTACAAGTAACTTGTAATTACTAGTACAGTAATTACAGCTATAAAGCTACAGTAATTATATAAGAATAGTATATATATTATATTTATTAGGGTTTAACGACACATTAACAGCCAGGGTCATATCATGTCGGTGACAGTTTGACGGGTGGAGGAAGCCGGAGTACCCGGAGAGAACCACCGAGCAACGACGAGCAGCCGTCAGCTCTCAAACATCGTAACTCTGAACTCTGCACCGCGGCACATGCAGGGTTAGATTGGTTGAAGACATGCGCACCATCGACGTGCAGTACGTCTTAGTACACAGCGTCGTCGTGCCCCCATTTAGGCAATCGGGGTTAAGTGCCTTGCCCAAGGACACAACGCGGGAGCACGAATCAGTCGCTGAAATGGTCACCCATCCAACTACTAACCGCGCTCGACGTTGCTTAACTTCGGTGATCTGACGAGAACCGGTTACCGCGACGCCACCGCGCCCCCATTTAAGAATAGTAAAGTGAAGTAAGAACACTGAGGGATATTTAGAGAATTGTCTGTAAAATGTTAAGGAAAACTGGACTATATATCAGTTATATTAGCGGTAGTAATGCTACAAGTAGCAACAGACTGTCTATTCTACACAGTTATTTACCCATATACTGTGTTTATTACACGCCTTCGCGTCTATAAAAACAATTATTAGAAGGACAGTCAGCAATTCATTTGACAACTATCAACAAACAGAACCCATTTCATCGCCAATCAAATTTGCGAGGGAAACCCGTGCTACTATTCCTTCCCCTCAGTTCCAATGTGTTCTATGTGCCGACTGGCACATAGAACACATTGGAACTCAGGGGACGATTTTTAGCTATCACTAGTGATTCAAATTGTAATTGCGGTGCACGATTTGTAGAAAATTCCAGTGAGGTTTCGCTCCTTTATAAACTAGTACATCAACTATTTCCGTTCCGCACATATGCGCGGAACAGATTTTCATTTTCCGCATGGTTTAGTGTTGCTGCAGATGGGGATTTCAGAGAACGGGCGTGTGATAAATGTAGATATTGCTCCTATTTATTTATTTATTGATGTTTAAGATCACATATTTCTACACAATGGCTGGTCATGACCACGACAGTTTTACGGTAGAGGATACCGGGGTACCCGGAGAGAACCACCACACAGCAACGGCGAGTAACTGTCAGCTCCCCAACATACTAACTCCACACAAGCAGGGTTAGCATTGGTTGAAGACAAGTGTACAATCGACGTGCAGTACGCCTCAGTACACAACGTCACCGTGCCTCCACGTGGTCAATGGTGGTGAAGTGTCTTGCCCAAGGACACAACGTGCTTGCCGCAGTTGGGATTCGAACAGAGAACCTCTCGGCTTATAGCCTGCACCTCTACACACTGAGCACCGCCACCCCCCCCCCCCCCACCCCCAGCCCAAACCCCAGACATTGCATCTCCTGGTCGACAAGAGACATGGGCTGGCATATAACCAATCATAACTGGTAACTGGAAATAACGAGAACTGGAATTACAGAAACCTTTTGTAATTATATATGTATAATAGAGTATAGTAAGAGGTGATATTTAGAGAAATTCTTGATAAATTCTGACAAAGAAGATTGGAGTACACATTATTCATATTAGAGGTAGCTGGGAATTACTAGTAGAGCAATTACAGAAACCTATATTGATTAGGTAAGTATAATAGAGTGTAGTAAGAACACAAGGGGCGGGGGTGGATATTTAGAGAAATGGTTGATATATTTTGACAAATAATATTGGTCTACTTATTTGGTTTACATATTAGTCATATAAGGGGTTGTCATACAACAAGAAGTTATCATTTGTCCATTCTACACAGTGATTCTCTCATATAAATGAAGATATTTCACCCCCTCCCCTGGGTCGATAACTACCAGAGTGAGGCATATAAAGATTTACACTCAGGATTATAGTAACTGGAATTAGCCAGAACAGTAGTTACAGAAACCTATATTAATTATATAAGTTTAGTAGAGTGTGGTAATAGCACTGCACGAAAACATTTAGAGAAATGTTTAAGACATTTGTACAAGAGTTCTTGGATTACATATTAGTTTCTGTTGTATGTTAATGACCTCAGTGAGGCTACATCCTTAAATCTAGTGTCATTTACGGACGACTCAATTGTGTATTCGTTGGGGCCAGATATAAATATTCTTGTAAATTATATTAACCTTGAAATAGAAAAGATTTATCTGTGATGTTCGGCTAATTACCTCCTCCTCAATACTGCTAAAACCAAATTTGTCATTCCAAACCCCAGTAATAAGTAATAGATATATCACTATTTTGTGTACTATATGGGTAAATAATTGTACAGTTGTCCGGAGATATTTTGGACGAGGCGAAGCCGAGTCCAAATATTGGAGGACACCTGCACAACTGTACAATTATTTACCCATATAGTACACAAAATAGTGATATATGTGATTTAATCCTCAGCCCTTCAATGTTAACAAAGGTCAAAAAATTATATTTTAGAAAGTTTGACACGAGTAAAACCACATTTTAAAACACTTTTTGCTTGCTCTACCCCCGAAAAACAAAATGGGCATAATCCATTATTTGCTTGCTAGAAAGTCTATTGAAGTTATGACATGCATCAGGAGTTCAGATATTGTGAACAGATGTGTGGCTTCGAAGTGAACTCACATCATGACGTAATCTGTTCTCCCGCTAATATAATGTCTCAGCTCAAGGGTGGAACACTTATTCAATCCCTCATCGAAAGTGCGGCAGATAAATTTAATAATCGTTCATTTTTAAAGCTTTTTTTTATCTGAAAAAGAGGTTCGCTTTCCCTCAGGGTGGCGGGTGGTGGTGCCTGATTGCCGTCTTAATATTTGAAAAAGGGAGTTTTTTAGGTTATTTATTTATTTACTGGTGCTTAAGGTCACTTTTCTGCAGCTATAGCTAATTGTGACCGCAAAAAAGGTGTAAAGTCAAGTTTAGCCAATCGTTTACACCCATGCTGCCCATTTTAGGGGACTTCTACCCCGGGCACTGGTGACCAGGTCCTATTTTACCAGTAAAACTGAACTTGTTTACCACAGCAAACAAGCACTGCTTCACTTCCGCGGTTTCCACAGGAGTCTTTTTTAGGTTACCAGGGCTGTTGGTTATTAAAAGCAACAAAAAATTAAAAAGTACATTATAATTTGGACACGATGCACACTCAATTCAGTAGCTCTGTCGAGAAAAGCTTGTCGATAATTCATGTGTTAGAAAGTTTTCCACACCTCCTTTACAGCATCTTTACTTTTGAATGGTTATGATTACAGTACCGTGACAATCGTACAAATATCTAGTTATTGGGACTGTTTCAAAACCGTCCCAATATTCAGATATTGGTACTGTTTTACTGAGCTGTTCTCATCAAAACCGTACTTGGTGTGATTTTATAGGGCTTAGAGAACAAAAGAAATATTAGGTAGCTGTGGATTAATATACTTTAGTGCACAGTTATTTGATTTATGGGATGCATGTTTGGGGTAACTCGAAAGGTATAAATATGTTGTTTTTTACCCTTTGAACTCTGGTGGTATCTTCCATGCCAGTTCAATGGAAGCCCTTGGAAGAGTCCATATTCATTATTTGGGGTAGACTAATCAATATTTTCAACGTGCAGCCTCGGGGCTGCACGTTGAAAATATTGATTGGTCTACCCCACACATTTACTGAACAGCCATCCTATTTAATGACGTAATGACGTTATGACGTATCATGTTGCTGGCCAGAAAAACGGCCGCTAGGGTTCAAAGGGTTAATGTAGAAACGTTCTGTAAGAATTTTAAACAATTCACGATATATAACTCACACAGATCCATTGTTTCTGTAAGAATTTTAAACAATTCACGATATATAACTCACACAGATCCATTGTTTCTGTAAGAATTTTAAACAATTCACGATATATAACTCACACAGATCCATAGTTTCTGTAAGAATTTTAAACAATTCACGATATATAACTCACACAGATCCATTGTTTCTGTAAGAATTTTAAACAATTCACGATATATAACTCACACAGATCCATTGTTTCTGTAAGAATTTTAAACAATTCACGATATATAACTCACACAGATCCATTGTTTCTGTAAGAATTTTAAACAATTCACGATATATAACTCACACAGATCCATTGTTTCTGTAAGAATTTTAAACAATTCACGATATATAACTCACACAGATCCATTGTTTCTGTAAGAATTTTAAACAATTCACGATATATAACTCACACAGATCCATTGTTTCTGTAAGAATTTTAAACAATTCACGATATATAACTCACACAGATCCATTGTTTCTGAAAGAAAACATTTTAAGGTAAAGGCCAAGAATAGAGGACCGCGCGTTTTTTAAGAAAATAAAACATATTTCACAACTTTTTTGAGTTTCTTATCATTCTAAGACATGTTTTACACAAAATTAGCCCAAAACACCGATACCCACTCACAAAAATCATCACTTTTAACCCTTTTCTCTGAGACGGGTTTTTGAAACAAAATGAATTTCTGATTGCGTTCTCAAATGGAGCTGCGGATGTTTTGTTGTGACGTCACAGTGAGCAATCATTACCTTCTTTGCATCCTAGGATCAGTTTAGGATGGGTACGGGTTAGCTAACCCGTACCTATCCTAAACTGAACCTAATGCATTGGTCCCCGTATTCTAATTATTGCCTTCTTTGCGTACTAGGGTCAGTTTAGGATGGGTATGGGTTAGCTAACCTGTATCCATCCCATTCTGACTCTAATTCGTTCTCTCATTGTAATTACACCCTCGTATACTCCGATCAAATGGAGTATACACGATAGCGAAAAAACCAAAGATTCGCGTACCTGTTTACCGCAGGTTTTGTTGTTGAAATTGTTTGGAGAATAAAGTTAACAGAGTATAAAAAGGGTTAAAATTGATGATTTTTGTCAGTAGGTATCGGTGTTTTATCTTCTTAAAAAACGCGCGGTCCTCTATTCTTGGCCTTTACCCATTTTTGGCGATCTTTTTTGCTCCACACGTCTCTATTTCTATTTGACTGGAGAAATAGTCATCTTTTGATAATTTTTTTAGTGCCGTGGAATATAGAAGTGGAAGATCCATTAGACAATTTGGCATGATTCTTAAAGAAAGATCTTGAACAAAGTCACTAGATGCCCTCTCAACATTTGCTGACCCGAAAATTTGGAACACACTGGATGAAAGACTGCGCAAACTCACACTTTGAGGCACATTTAGAAAGGAGTTGATAAAAAAATTGCTAAGATCTTATGATGATAATGTGAATTGTAATAACCCACATTACGGAAACTGTTTAGGTACTTAACATCTATCAGGGTTATTAACAGTTTAGGAATTTGGCTTTTCCAAAACCTTAAGTTATTCATACATTCTGAACTGGCTAAGTGCTGGAAGCCACCATAGTGGCCATTGTTCTGAGTAGTAGTGTTACAAAGACGACCGTAAAGAGCTTGGAAATCCTGCAGAACGATGCAGGCCGATGGATAACGGGATCGAGTAATGCCGCAGCGCTAGAAGCAATCAGGGGTGAGCTTGGGTGGATGAGGATCAAGGACAGGATAGACCTGTTGAAGCTCGGTTATCTTAATTATTTGGTAAATCTCCCCGACAGCCGATGGTGTAAAGCAATGTTCCTGAGAATTTTCAACTCAAATATCAAAACGGGGTGGATGGTCCAAGTGAGGGAGTTAGTAGAGAACTACTCATTGGAGATCTCGGACCTGGACGTTGGGGCAAACCAGTGTAAAAAATCGTCAGAGAAAGGGTCATGGAGGATTGTAACCGTAATTGGCGAGAGGGGGTCAAGTCAAAGAGGTCTTTGGGTGGCCTGCGTGATAAAGAGAAGCCAGGTTTTGAAGAGTACCTTGATGGCACCTTTGGGGGGTCACTGTTGTTCAAGCTGAGGTCGCGATCCCTGGAGCTGAGGGGCAAAATTGGGAAAGACGGTGAAAGGGAGTGCCAGTTGTGTAACTTGGACATGGTGGAGACCCTGGAACACTTTCTTCTAGAATGCCCAAAGTATCAGCCTAAAAGAATGAGATTCACTGGGAGTATAATGGGGAAGTGGGATGGGAGAATGAAGAACATGTGGTTGGGGAAGACTCAAAGGAGAGGGTTAATATTCTAATCGGAGAGATTGGGAAGAATGGGACAAGGGATATTATCATGCAGTTCGTCTCCAAGTGTTGGCAGGAGAGGAGAAGCGTGGGAACAGGGAGGCAGTTGGGAGTCAGGGGTAACAATGGCCTTCTCGTCCGAGAACCGCGACAAATCAGCGGCTGGCCAAAGTGTTATTATTATTATTACAGATGATTTACCACAGTCAAATGCATGTTTTTTATAGGTATAATTTATTTTCGGCACACTGGAGAATGTCTACTCTCCATTAAGCCTAAACAATTTAAGATTTATGAACAATAAATCTTATAATTGAGAGATCTGGGAGATGAAATAATTCAGCACTTTACCAGTTAATCATCGAGTTTTCTCCAACTTATTTATAGCATAATATCAAATAATAAGATACTTCGTTTTCTCAACGGTTTTCGCTCTCTAACTCCGATATAGGATACTTCGCTCTCTAACTCTGACATAGGATACTTTCTCCCCAGATCATAATTATTGATACCGCTAAAGACAATTCCCAAACTGGAAGCATCCATGATCAAGTCAACAGGATAACTAGATATATATATGTATACATAGTGCAGGCAAATAACTATATGTGAGTTCATGTCAGCTGGTCTTACACAAGCTGAAACTGCACAACTAACAGGGAGATGACAGGTAGACAGCAAATCTGGCTATACCATCTCTCTACGGTATACACTATTAAAGGAGATGAAAGATAGACAGCCAAACTGGCTATACCATCTCTCTACGGTGTACACTGTTTCAAGGAGATGACAGGTAGACAGCCAATCTGGTTTTCCCATCTCTCCACGGTATACAATATTTTAAGGAGATGACAGACAGACAGACAATCTGGCTATGCCTTCTCCTTACGATATACACCATTCTTTGAATTTCTTTACAAACGCTGTTGTTCTCTATTGAATTTTTACCATTACGTTCAATGTATTTACTGTATTTGTCTTCTGTATTATGTAAATTAAATCAATAAATGAAAGCAAACTAAATCTCACACCATGTTACCGTCAATTTATCATAATAACTTATACAGGGACGTGGCGACGCCCCAATCCTGGCCCAAATTCCCTATAGTTGGAAAGTCGGAAGGCAAATCATGAGTAGTTGGAAATTCTATCTATCTGGATTTTAGAGCTTTTCAGGTGATGCTGTTGTCTCCTTCACTTCCCAAAATTTCAACTCGGTTTCAAACAGTGGCGTAGATAAACGCCCACCCCCCCACCCCCCCCCCCCCCCCACCAGAAGTTTTGTCGGAAATTTTTTGGGACCATTTTTAGGCGAATTTATGCCTAATAACATTAAAATTCTGGCTTTGGGGATAAAAACATGCCATTTTGGGTAAATTTTGGGTAAAAAGACCAATTTTCAGTACATTTGCAGTGAACAACAGATTCTTTCTGTTTGTTTGGGTTTTTGTTGTTGTTACACTGTCGGAAAATTTTCGGTCTGTCGGGAAATTTTGGGCTTGCCCCTCCGCCAGCGAAAAGCTATCTACGCCACTGGTTTCAAATCGGCAAAAAATCCAACTGTTACTATTTACAACTACAGTGTACGCAATATCGAGCTTCATAAGTATGCATGATGTCAATCGGTATGAGATTTCTATAGTACGTTTACTTATCGTAATAAAAAAAAGATCCTCGAAATGCATTTCAAGAAAATTGAATCTTGTAAAATCGTTATCCTGAGTTAATTCCATCATTCACAGTTACAAAATGATGAAACATCGAAGACTGATCATTCCTGCAAAAGATCTGATTTAATGTTAGGGCAGTGTGAATTGCTCAAAGTTCTAAGCTTGAGCATTTGTTTAGCACATATTCAATTCCCAGAATAATACCAAATAATAATAACCTGATAATCTTATCATAAATGTGTTGGCATTTCAGTTACTAGAATCAATTTTATGCCCCCTTTCATGGCTTCATTTTCAAAACGTTTTTCGGTAGTGAATTTCCAACTAGGTGGAGGGACCGGGAGGGGGTTCTCCCCCTCCCGGACCCTCCCCCTAGTTGGAAATTCACTACCCTACACCCCAATCGGAAACTTCTCCACACGTCCCTGAACATATAAGGTATGAAAGAAAAAAATTATTAGCCTCTCCCCCGGTATAAGGACGAAAAACGCTAGAGCTCTTCAGTAACATCGCCATTGAAATTTTCTTTTCTCTTCACTTTTTGACCCAACAACATATTTTAGGGCCCCTTATTGGAATGAGCTCGTTGAGCACCTATTCATTTATGAGTTGGTTATGGGGAAAGGGATTTTGTTTCAAAAATTAAGCAAAAGTTCCAATATAGGCAGCGATAATGTATCCATTCTTGTGTAGGCCGATATTTGACACGATATCGCCCTGGTTGTTGGAAGTATCGTTAAACCCACTAAATAAATAAATATTTTTCATGTGGATGTCATTAAAGGAAAATGAGGTCGATATGAAAACTTTGTTTAATACAACTAACGGTTGGTGTGCAAATGTAATATCAGGATGAATAAAGTGGAAATTTTGAAAGTAAACACTTTTCAGATATTTTCAGAAAATCATTATGTTAACTTAAATTTATATTAGAAGAAAACATTTTGAGCTGGTATATGAATATGAATATAGAGGGATTATCTAAAAGTGAGATTTGTCATACATTGACGAACGTCCAAGAAGATTGGGGTGGGGAGATGAAGGGTAAAACTTTGGGTTCACTCATATTGACGATTCACATATACAGAAATGTGGGATTAAAGGCTGGAAAAAGTTGAATAGTTACTGAGTTTGTATAATTTTAGTTTGTTCATCTGAGATGTAAGGGTATAATTATATTTATTTATTTATTGGTGTTTAAGGTCACATATTTCTGCACAATGGCTAAGCATGACCATGACAGTTTTACGGGTGGAGGAACCCGGAGTACCCGGAGAGAACCATCGAGCAACGGCGAGCAACTGTCAGCTCCCCAACATACTAACTCCAAACAAGCAGGGTTAGCATTGGTTGAAGACAAGTGCGCCATCGACGTGCAGTACGCCGTAGTACACAGCTTCACCGTGCCCCCACGTGGGCAATGAGGGTGAAGTGTCTTTCCCAAGGACACAACGCGGTTGTCGCAGGTGGGATTCGAACCGAGGACCTTTCGGCTTGCAGCCTGCACCTCTACCTACTGAGCCACCGCGCCCCCGTAAGGGTATAAAAATGACAGATTTCGACGCGTAGGGGATAGGGGGTTGATGCTATTTTTTGGTATCTATAGATTTGCACCAGGACATATTTGCTCTTAGCAGTTAATAGGGAGAAAGAGAGAGAGAGAGAGAGATAGAGAGAGAGAGGGGGGGACAGACAGAAAGAAAGACTGCCTCAATATGTTCCGGTTGTGAAATATTTTCACACGAATGGACAACCACAGAGTACATTGAAAAATGAACGTTAAAATAACGTAAAAAGTGCTAGCATTCGTTTGCTACCGTAACTTTTACGGAAATGATTGTCACTGCTTTAAGTTTCCCAATATCCAAACTAATAGAGGGGTGCACACAAAGAGTGGAACAGTATTTTATTAAACGAACGCATTCAACTATTCAGTTCAGAAGAATGCTTTCAACGCATCGAGGCCGCGCAAGAACGCTGTGAGCTGGTTCAACCCATCGCGATCCTGTTGGCGATGTGCAGGTTTATCTGACGCAGCGTGATGCAGGGTACGATCTTGTTTGCGATGTACATGATTAACTGACGCAGGGTGCTATTGACTTCAGGCAACTTATGTTGGCCACCATGAGCAAGTACAGTCTGCTACTTCAGGCTCTATCTTTCTTTTATTGCGGAGATGTTGATTGGATTTTCAGGCAAGTAAAGACGGACACTCATCTTCAGGTGAAAGGGCCGTCCAAAACAAGTAGAGTCTTCTTCTGGCCTCTTGTGTCGCGTTTGAAAGAGAAGGCATCCTAGCCCAGTCCAAGAAGTGATGGTTTGGATTTGTAGGTGCAGCGCGGTGATGATGATGATGATGATGATGATGATGATGATGATGATGATGATGACACAGTCTTTAACTTAGATTACTTAATATTTTTAATCTGTAATTGGCCATATGAAGGCAGTTTAAATTTAATAATTGGTCAACTCTGTATAAAAAGCAACATTCTTCAAGATCTAACAAAAGAAAGGTCGTCATTGTCACAAGTAACTAAAACCCATCATTTCTATGCAAGGTTAATCATCAAAACCTCCTCCACCGCTCAACACCCCATGCATTGATCCGATTCCAATCGCTGTCAGATAGATATGACGGGGTGGCGATGGTGTTGCGATCCGGTCTGGGTTATCTTTCCGCGTTTTACCTTTTACCTTTCATCACTTCAACATATTACCCAATGGTGCAGAAGCTATTGTATTAACATATGAAGTGGCGATGGTGTTGCGATCCGGTCTGGGTTATCTTTCCGCGTTTTACCTTTTACCTTTCATCACTTCAACATATTACCCAATGGTGCCGAAGCTATTGTATTAACATATGAAGTGTGACACCTCATATCGCGACTGTGTCATAACCCGATCGAACATCCTTTTTTTCTTTCTCTTTTTTCTTTTTTTTTCTTTTTTTTTCTTTCTTTTTCTCTGTTTTCTTTTCCTACTTCATGTGTTGGTACAATATTAAGATTACCCCTGCTCTGCCTCGACCCACCAATATCTAGCGGAATAGTTGCAAAATCGGATAGAAAATTTTGAACGAATCTCGACTGTGTCGTGATCCGATCGAGATTTTATATCCGTTTCTCTACCGCAATTAGCATTGCAGATTCCGTCTTCTAACCTCCACCCACTAATATCTAGTGTGATAGTTGCAAAATGTAAAACCTCCGTTTTTCCCCCGCCAATACTGCTGCATGTTTTGTCTCCAAACCGTTTTAGGAAAATACTGTAAACAGATAACATTCTTTAAATCAAATAAAAAGTATTGTAGGTTTGCGCCAGACTCATCAACTGCAGGTGGGACGCCCTTGATTTCTTCTTGCAAAAGCCTTTTTTTGTTTTCATCCCTACTCACTTTAGAACATCGGTTGCAAGATGAATTTATCACCAGGGGTTGATCCCACTTCTCCATACCACTCTCTAACAAAACAATAGAACTCCCTTCCTGCCAACTTTCGGCACTTTTCGTGGCATGAAGGATTTGTTTCTTCTTTTCCTGGCGATACGTTTCTGTGTTGATGGTATTTGACCCATGATGAATCCCGCGCAACGCATACTTACTATACACTGACTGACAAATTGCCCTCAAACCGATACACTGAACATCCTCTACGTGTCAAGGGTAACCCTTGACTTTGCATAAGCAGAACTACAACCCATACCTATATATAAACACTACTCAGTTATTTTGTATATATTTTCTTACACTTATTTTTTTTTTTTTTTTTTTTCTGTTTGTTTTATTGACTACTGTTTCTTTTACCCTCAAGTCTAATACTTCAACACTTTATATTCTATACTACATAATTTCTTCTCAAGATAACTTGAACACAGTTTGTTCCCAAAACCAAATTCATTTTCAATGTGCACAGTTGAACTATATCGCGCCAGAATTGGCCATTTCAACCTTACAGTCTATTCCAGTGGCTTAAAGCACTGTTTGCCAAAAGATAGATCTACTTGTATCTTAATTTACTTACTCTTGCGCCTCGGTGGTGTTGAGCTGCACTATAGCTTTACTGCTATGTCTGCTTTATTCTTTGAGCAATCCAGCGAATCTGTTACATCCCTCTTAGTAAATTCCGCCGAAGCAATCCCAAACCGTTGCATGTCCTTGAATCTCTCGAAGGCCACGTCGATATTGAAAGCAGTAGCATCGGCCTTTCTTTTCACCTTGTTTTCCCTCTGTTTGGTCATAATTTTATTATTTTCCGGTGACATTGAAACCAACCCTGGTCCAAACTTTTTTAATTCAGATCACGATCAGAATACCCTAAAAATTGTCCATCTTAACATCCAAAGCCTTAAACCTAAATTAGATATTATACAATGTGAATTCGCATCATTTGACATTTTGGCTTTGAGTGAGACATGGCTGCAAAGTGACGATCCCACTTCCGATGTTCAACTCCATGGGTTCCACCAACCTCTGAGATTCAACCGCTCGTCAAGGGGAGGAGGGGTTGCCATTTACATTAAAGACGGTATTTCATTTCGACACAGACCGGACCTCGATACTCTGAATACGGAGTGCATTTGGGCCGAAATATTCACAAGACGGAGTAGGTCATTATTGTTAGGTGTATTCTACCGTCCACCCAACAGTCCTCCGGATACATGGGATGCTATAGCAGCATCCATCGAAAAAGCCAGAGACACGTCAATTAGGAACTTAATTGTCACAGGAGATTTTAATGACAACCAAATGGCTCCCTCGAGGAGTAGCTTTCTCGAGCTAGCTAATTACTTTAACCTTAAACAGATTGTGAGTGAACCAACTTGTTTCACTGAGACGTCTGCTACATTGCTAGATCTCTTTGCAGTCAGTGACACAATCAACGTGAAAGCATGCGAGGTGCTTGAACCAATTATCCCAGACATGATCCGCTATCACTGTCCAATCTCAATTGAAGTCGAATTTTTAAAACCTAACCCTTCCTCTTTCAAAAGAAGGATATGGATTTATTCTCAGGGTAATTACGAAGTATTGAACCAGTCTCTTTCGAACACCGACTGGAACTCTGTCTTTGATAACCCATGCCTTGATACTATAGTCTCTAATTTCACCGACAGAATACTCGATACAGCATCCAGACATATCGTCGCGTGAGGACCATAAGGTTCTATCTTCCAGTGGAAGATAGAACCTTATGGTTCTCACACGACGATATACCCAACAAAATAGTTACTTCGAGGACTGGCCAACCGAAATGGATGCACAATGAACTAAGACTTCTGATAAGACAAAGAAAACGCTTGTATCGTACTGCCAAACGAACAAATCACCCGCACGCCTGGGATAAATATAAACTTAAACGGAATGAAGTTATATCAGCTATTAGGAAGGCCAAAGCCATGCATCTTTCAAAAATTCAGTTCACATTGAGAAGCAAAGAAACCCCAGCATCACTTTGGTGGAAGACATTAAAAGCACTCATCAGTAGCAGTAACACAACAGGAATTCCTACCTTGATCCATTCTAACAAAATATACTCATCAAGTCTTGAGAAAGCTGAAGTGTTCAACGAATACTTCAGTTCGATCTCAACAGTTGATGATTCGAACGCCTCCCTTCCAGACCCACTACTACATGTCTCTCAGCGTATTGATAGCATTACCCTACACTGCAGCGAGGTATATGCTGCAATGAAGTCGATAAAGGTATCCAAGGCGTCTGGTCCCGATCAAATAAGCCCGCGTCTCCTTAAAGAATGCAAATCCTCTCTATGCGAGCCACTGTCAATCTTATTTAACATACTTCTGAATAGCTCATACTTCCCTTCACTCTGGAAAAAAGCAAATGTCTCCCCTATCCTAAAAAAACAGCCCTCAAACTCAGTTACTAGCTATCGTCCGATATCATTGATCAGCTGTGTTGGCAAAATATTCGAAAAATGCGTTTTCAAACGCCTGTGGCTGTTTCTAAGTGAAAATAATGTTCTCAGTCAATTCCAGTCAGGTTTTACACCTCGAGATTCAACCGTCCTTCAACTGACTGACATATATGATGAATTTTGTCGTGCACTCGATGAAGGCAAAGAAGTTAGGGTAGTTTTCTGTGATGTCAGTAAGGCCTTTGATAAAGTATGGCATGCTGGTCTTATCCACAAACTGGAGAGTATTGGGGTTTCGGGGGAGTTATTGCTATTTTTAAAATCATATCTTGCCGATAGATCGCAGCGAGTTGTGATAGCCTCGGAGACATCCGCATGGAGGCCCATCAATGCCGGTGTGCCTCAGGGGTCGATACTTGGGCCCTTACTGTTCTTGATATACATTAACGACATAACCAAAGACCTACTTAGCTCTATACGCCTGTTTGCAGATGATACTTCCTTATATCTCATCATTGAGAACCCAGAGCAAGCCTCAAACATAATCAATCATGATTTGGCGACAATTGAGCATTGGGCCAAAACATGGTTGGTTGAGTTCAATCCCAATAAAACAGAGAGTTTGCTTATATCACGTAAAAACAATCCCAACTCTCACCCACCCTTATATCTAGGGGGGTCACAGATATCGGAAGTTTCCGAACATAAACATCTGGGGGTCATACTAAATAGCACATGTACATGGAACGACCACGTTGACCACATCTGCTCGAAAGCCTGGTCTCGGTTAGACATGCTGAGGAGACACAAATTTTATCTCGATCGAAGTGTCTTAGAAAAAATATACTTTGCCTTCATTAGACCCCTTCTGGAATATGCGGATACTGTCTGGGATAATTGTTCCGTATCCAACATTGCGGAACTAGAAAAAATACAGATTGCAGCAGCCCGAATCATTACGGGAGCAACAATTAGTGCCAGTAAGTCCTTGCTGTATTCTGAAACACGATGGGACTCCCTTCAAGAAAGACGCCGCAAACATAAATTAAATCAGTTTTTCAAAATGTATCACCGTATGTCACCACCACATATTTCCAATAAAGTCCCCCCACTCGTCTCCGAGACGAACTCATCATTTAGTCTTCGATCAAGTCAAAACCACCGCGTTCTCTTTTGCCGAACCCAATTGTATCAGTCCTCGTTCATCCCAAGCGTTACAGACCTATGGAATAAGCTACCCTTACCTGTACGCGAGAACTCATCATTGATCAACTTTAAGACCTTCCTGAGCAATGGGAACCAAAGACCCCCAAGGTTCTACAGTGACGCGAAATCTCGAGCGGCTCAAATTTATCATTGCAGGCTTCGATTGCACTGCAGTAGTCTTAATTCTCACCTATATGACAATCACTTATCACCCAACCCCTCTTGTCAGTGTGGAGAGCGCGAAACTACTGATCACTTCCTCCTGCATTGTCCGGTGTTCTCAAACGCTCGCAACTATACGATTAATTTACTCCCCTTTGCAGTAGACTCATCCATGCTCCTGTTTGGCTCCGAGTTCTTGAATAATGAGGACAACCGTCTTATCTTTGAAACGGTACATGACTTCATTCTATCAAGCAAGCGATTCCATTGAGTTACCGCTCAATTACTGTACCCCACCCTGCCCCACGTGGGAACACCGTTCCTGAAGCATTGCTCTTTCTGTACCTCGGTAATCATGTTCTGTACAACTGGTGAAATAGGACCCACTGACCTATGTCTTGAGTAGAAGGCCCACTCACGCCTCAACACCACCGAGTCTAGTATGCAAAACTCTTATCAAAGGAACTAAAAGTAAGAATCAAATACCGTACTTATTGCGCTATGGAGTTTTAAGTTAACATATTTAGTGTTCAAGTTGGCCAAATTAGGTTTTGCTCTGTTATTTCTCTGAATCTTCTCCTCTCTTTTTTTGATCATCTTTTCTTCCGGCTCTTTCTTTCCTTACCCTATTCAATCTAAAGTTTAAACAATCTCACGAATCGTTGACTGGCGGTCGGGGTCGTCTTCCTCCTTTTCAGATTGGAGGGGGCCGGGCCTTCACGAAACGATACGTGAGCTCTATTACAGATTTATACCACCTGAAGGAGTAATTTTTCAAATGTGCTGGGGAGACGACTTACATAAGCTGTAAGCTTTCTGTCGAATCCCTTTTCTACTCAGAAACCTGTTTTCTTATATTTATTGCCTTTCTGTATACTACTGTATCATGTACATTGACGATTTACTTCTTTGAACAATTATTGTGAAGTGTATACATTGAAACAAATGCTTCAATAAATACTGTTTAAACTAACTAAAACCGGTATTTTCCCTATTATATTTTACGGTAGAAGTAAGGATTGCCTGTACTTTTACCGTACTTTTAATGGTTTTTAGTGTAGGACATAATAATTTTCAGTGGATTTTCAATACTTGTAAAACTACTATGATATAAAGGATAATATCATATTTTATAAAATAAATAATTTAGTACCTTGAGATACTGAAATAGTTAAATAAATGAATAAAATAGATAAAATAGATAAAATAGATAAAATAGATAAATAAATAGATAAAAATAGATAATTTAGTTTTTGGTGATATGGGGGGGGGGTATAAACCTATCCGACCAAATGAACTCAAATGTATAAACGAGAAAATCCGATTTCTTATCCGAAAACGACGCCACTTGCATGTTACCACAACCAAAGTTGTGATATTTCGAATACTGGGTCCGATTATACGTCGCCTGAGTGCTAGAATGTCCTATGTCCCCTATGGGGATATGTATTATCTCCCCTATAGGACTATGTATTATCTCCCCTATGGGACATAGGACATTCAAGCACTCAGGCGACGTATAATTATCGTAAGAAACGAAATGATATCATTAATTCTGTGCTCAACGCCCGCAAAGACAGAGACTATCTCGAAATCCAAAATATACTATAGGAAGGACAGACACATCACAGCCACTATAGTCGAAAATTCTTAAACGGATAAAATTAATTCTACATCAAACCAATAGATACCGGAAATATGTTTCGTTAATTCTATTTGACGACTATTATCGAGAAAACGGAATCCTTCAACAAATATTTTTTTGTTTAATGTTAAATGCAGACAGCCGAAAGGTAGGATATCAAACTTTTCCGACATGGTGGATGGAGAGTTAAATTTGTCCAGCACAGTGCCCGATTCGTTGACCGTCAATGAACTTGATGGTCTATAAAAATGTATAAACTGGAATAAAATCGGGCGCACTTCATTTTCCACCCTCTACCGTCAGTGACGTCACCGAAAATCTTTCCCTCGATCGACAAAATGTGAAATAGTTTTATACATAACTTTAAGCGCATAAAATCATTTGACAAAGTTTGAGAGATGTACTTTTGATAGATATCGAGATATTGAAGATTTTTTTTAATGACGCAATTTTCCCTTTGTTTTCAGTTTTCAATGAAAAAAAAAGCATTTCAGTTTCATTTTCATTATTTTTTATGTCGCGCTATTCCCAGCACAAAGCAACATGAATGTATGTTGAGGGGAACTTAGTTCATGGTTCTTTGCAGCTTTGTGAAAAGAATGACACGTGGATATTCCTTCACATGACTTTTGTTGGTACTGCAACAACGACACAAGATCTTTCATCGCCGAACTATTAGCGTTACTGATATTGCAATTTGCTATTTAGGATTGCATTTTCAGGTAGATGAAAGATTCTCTCAACACATATTTCTCGGCTAATTGGGGTTAAAGTTGCAGTATCCCTTAATAACAATTCTAAATGGCAAACAGAACTTATTTTAATATCAATTCAACCCTTTACCCAAGGTAAAATAAAAACCCAC
This sequence comes from Pictodentalium vernedei, assembly GCA_031216915.1. Lineage (NCBI taxonomy): Eukaryota > Metazoa > Mollusca > Scaphopoda > Dentaliida > Dentaliidae > Pictodentalium > Pictodentalium vernedei. The sequence continues at coordinate 3,270,777 of CM062294.1, read as the reverse complement.
CAGATCGACTCAGAGAAAAAACGAGCAGAGAGAGGGAAAACGATCATACAGTTACATGGTCTCAGTCACGCCTCCCAATTCCCGTGATTGGCAATTTCAAACAGAAATAGAGCCCGAAGGATATGACTCCCCATTCAGTCTACCCGAGCTATTATAGGGTTAGTACCCTTTTAGATACATATCGGAAAAAGAATATAAATATGTGTTGTGAAAATAACAATGCTTGGCTTATGGTCGTTTTGTACACATGTGTTCAGAGCTGTTTGTATATACAACAATACCATAGTGTGTTTTGATATGTTTGATATCTCAACGAGTTGAAAGTGAGTTTTTTTCGCGAGGCTTGCCGAGCGAACAAAACTCACTTTCAACGAGTTGAGATATCAAACATATCAAAACACACTATGGTATTGTTGTATTTATCTTATACCGACCATTTTTGTTCTTTTCTGCATTTTTAAAAGGGTTTTGGGGATGATTTCGTGTCAAAATGTCGACTCAAAATGTTCTCCAATCTATATGACATAGGGGTATGTGTTATAGATAATCTATAACACATGGGCTATATCTTCAACAGGTATAAGATAAATAATAATATGTAACAACAACGTTACAACATGCCTTTTAGTCACGCCACAGTGGCCACACACTATAAATCATCTTTCAATCCGAAGGCTAGCCGCTGGGTTCAAAGATGGCTGAAGGAGACAAAATAGGGCCAACCGGGTAAATGTGGAAGTTATTAGCCACACACAATTCTTTATAATATCATCTGTCTATTTTTTCGGTTATTAAGCGTTTGCATTAAAAATAGTTATGTACGAACAGAAAATAGCGCCGAAGTAGTTTAGTGTATTCTTGCGCAAGGCAATCTTTGACCTTTGACTTCTTGTCGTCGATTTACATTCCGCACATTTCGTAGCAAAACAAAATATGTTTTTTAGTATTTTTCCGATGAATTCTAAAGTACAAATTGGTCTTCAACACCAAGGGACAATAATTGATCATCGAACAGGTGTATATGCATACACCTGAAGCGGAAACTGCGTACAAGCAACGCATCTTAAGTTGTAATGTAATTACAGACCTTATAGATGCCGCTGCTTGCTTCTCCTTCCACTGAAGTCACTTATGTGGGTTTTGTGTATCATATAATAAAGAAAAGTTTCAACTCGTCCCCAAATTATATCGAAATTTACAAAACGTGTCCAGTAAATTAGACGTGGACCTCGCTAATTGGACGTGGGCCTCGTTAATTAGACCTGGACTTCGCTAATTAGACCTGGACCTCGCTAATTAGACCTGGACCACGCTAAATAGACCTGGACTTCGCTAAGTACACCTGGACCTCGCTAATTAGACCTGGACCTCGTTAATTAAACCTGGAGCTCGCTAATTAGACGTGGACCTCGCTAATTGAACCTGGAGCTCGCTAATTAGACCTGGAGCTCACTAATTAGACCTGGATCACGCTAAATAGAAATGGACTTCGCTAGTTAGACCTGGAGCTCGCTAATTAGACCTGGACCTCGCTAATTAGCGAGGTCCAGGTCTAATTAGCCTATATTCCTATAGTCTGATCCCGACCAACAAAATAAAGTCACTAATTCATCCACGTGCCCGAGGTTGTGTGTCGATATCATTAGTTCTCTTCATATGCATATGTGTATCGATTCTTCTCATCCGTTCTGGTAATATTGAGCTTAATCCCGGCGCTTCTTGTTCTCAATGTGCAAGCTCATCAAGCTCCAACCCATCACTGACCACATTCAAAGTTTGCCAATTGAACATTCAAAGCTTAAAACCTAAAATTGACATACTGCAATGTGAAATGCCTGTGTACGATATATGGGTATTTACCGAAACTTGGGTAAAACCAACGAACGATAGCTCTGATCTCGAAATATGCGGGTTCCAAACAGTACTGAGAAAAGACCGCCCTACAAGGGGAGGAGGGATCGCAATATACATCAAGTCAGGAATCTCCTCCAGTATACGACCAAACCTAGAAGTCTTTCCAGTTGAAAGTATGTGGATTGAAGTCTATACTGCCAAACGATCTTTTCTGCTTGGTGTTTTTTATAGACCACCAAACAGCACTAACGATGCCTGGGATATGATTACTACATCCATTGAGAAAGCTAAAGACACTGGGATATCGGATATAATTGTTACAGGGGACTTTAACGACAACTCACTTCCACCCGTTAGTGGAAAATTCAGCGATATTGCTGATTATTTTAATCTTAGACAATTGGTGTCTGAGCCTACATTCTTCACAGAGACCTCGGAAACCTTATTAGATCTAACAGCCGTCAGCGACACTGTTGAAGTGATATCTTGCGAAGTAACAGACTCTTTTATTCCCAATTTAATACGGTATCACTGCCCTGTCTTTATTGAAATAAACATCAAGAAAAATAGTGTTAAAAGCTTTAAACGTAGAATATGGAAATATGCCGAGGGCAATTTTGACGGGCTCAACAATGCATTAGCAAACTACCAGTGGAACACTATTTTCCATCATACGAATCTGGACTCAATGGTGGAAGACTTTTGTTCCGCAGTCCTTGAGTTGGCCTCCGTATATATCCCAAATAAAATGATTACTGTCAGGCGAAAAGAACCCAAATGGATGCATAATGAAATTAGGTTACTTATTCGGCAAAGGAAACGTCTCTACCGTTTAGCCAAATCAAATAGCAGACCTGAGACCTGGGAAAAATATCGCTTAAAGCGTAATGAAGTTGTTTCTGTAATTAGAAAATCAAAGGCAAACCATTACGATAAAATACAGAAGACATTAAACAATAAGTCTACTCCCTCAGGATTATGGTGGAAAACGCTTAAACTGCTTCTGAGTAATAAAGTGACTGAAATTCCAAACTTACTCCACCAGAATAAAATTATTTCAAGTAATGTAGATAAAGCAGAGGCATTTAACGAGTATTTCTGCAATATTGCGACAATTGACGACAGGAATGCATTTCTTCCTCCTGAGCCATTCGATGAACGCCCATCAATAAAGAACATACTGTTAAGTGAGAACGATGTTCGCAAATCGCTAAAATCTCTAAAGATTTCAAAGGCATCTGGCCCCGATCTTCTAAATCCACGTCTTTTGAAAGGGTGTATTGCCTCTCTATCAAGACCCCTTACAATTCTGTTTAATATCCTACTGCGCAATTCCCACTTCCCGACGCACTGGAAGAAGGCAAACGTAACCCCAGTTTTAAAAAAGGATCCCCCCAACTTGGTTTCCAATTATCGCCCAATATCATTACTTAGCTGTTTAGGGAAAGTTCTCGAAAGGTGTGTGTTCGAACAACTGTGGAACTTTATTGAGGAGAATAACATTCTTAGTCCTTTTCAGTCCGGTTTTACTCCGCGCGATTCAACTGTTCTTCAGCTTACGGATATATATGATGCGTTTAATGGAGCACTTGATGAGGGAAAGGATGTAAGAGTGGTATTCTGCGATGTAAGCAAGGCTTTCGATAAGGTTTGGCACAGGGGATTGATCTATAAATTAGATAAAATGGGAGTTTCAGGCGAACTTCTTGAATTCTTAAAATCTTATCTTACTGATCGTCAGCAAAGGGTAGTAATAAACTCGGAAACCTCGTCTTGGAAACCAGTTTCTTTAGGTGTTCCCCGGGGATCAATCCTAGGTCCCCTGTTATTTCTAATATATATAAATGATATAACACTCGATTTGACAAGCTGCATAAGACTATTTGCGGATGATACAACTCTATATTTAATTATTGAGAACCCTGACAGAGCCTCACAACTCTTAAATAATGACCTGCTGAAAATCGAACAATGGGCTAGTACATGGCTTGTTGAATTCAACCCTCACAAAACAGAAACAATGATTATATCACGCAAAATAGAACCAGCAGGACACCCAACTCTAAATATGGTCAATACTGCCATCAAAGAAGTCACAGAGCACAAACACCTCGGTGTTATTCTTAACTCGCGGTGTACATGGGATCACTACATCAACCACATTTGTAAAAAGGCCTGGCCACGATTAGATTTAATTAGGAAAAATAAATTCATACTGGATCGCAAAACCTTGGAAAAAATTTACTTTGCATTTATTCGACCTCTGCTCGAATATGCAGACACAGTTTGGGACAACTGCACCGATCAGGATGCAATGAAACTTGAAGGCATCCAAATTGCTGCGGCGCGTATTACGACTGGCGCTACTACTAGCGCCAGCAAACATTCATTGTATGTGGAAACTGGTTGGGAAACATTAAAAATAAGACGGGAGAAGCACAAATTGATACAGTATTTCAAAATGTTTCACAACTTGGTCCCCCCTTACATCTCGAATAGAATCACTCCCCCCATTTCGGCTGACAAATCTCGTGACATGCGCAATGCAAGCAATCGCCGACTTCCTTTCTGCAGAACAAAAAATTACCAGTCATCTTTCATACCCTCAACTACGAAACTATGGAACGACCTCCCACTGAACATTAGAGACAACACCTCTTTGGTTGCGTTTAAAAACTATGTGAATAGACATGTTTGTCGACCGCCACAATATTTCTTCCAAACCACCTCCCGAAAGGCCCAAATTTACCACTGTAGATTACGATTACGATGCAGCAGTCTAAATGAACATCTCTATGATAACCATTTATCTAACACACCGCTATGTGTCTGTGGTGAGCGCGAGACTACTGAACATTTTCTACTGAGATGCCCTAATTACAACCGTATAAGAAACGAAACAATAGGATCACTTCCGTGTACTCTCGACAATAACATCTTACTATTTGGCTGTGAATTTTATAGTAATGAGGACAATGGATCAATCTTTGAAGCTGTTGAAAAATTCATTGTCCTTTCTGCGAGATTTAACCGAACCACCCAGTCTTAAGGAGATTATTTCCGACAAGAAATTTACTTATTAAAACATCTTGCAATATTATCTCGAGTTCTTGATCGCACCTTGAATGTTTTAAGCGCACCACACATTCCATGAAAAACTAGTTGGAACTATAGACTCATGTAATTCGGAAATCTTAGCTTCAGGTTTCTGATGGTGCCTTCAATATTAAAGCACAACTCCCATCTCACGAATAAATAAGCTGATCTTAAAGACTCCTGCGTCTGGTATACCTTTTTTTTTTTCTTTTTTTTTTTTTCCAGGTAGGCCCCTGTGATCGTGAGTACATGAATGCATGGGTATATGAACGCACTGCTACCGGGGTCCTGGAAGCGGGAAGGACCACATGTCACACCCTAAAGGACATTCCTCCTATCTCCATAATTCTTATCATTAAAGTACGGCTACATTTCATTAACCCTATCGGTTACGGATGTTCACTTTGTGAGGTATGAGCGTGTCGTCCGTTCTCTACAGATTATCTGACGAGGCCCTTATGTGACTACACAGCCAAGTATGTGACATCGTCACACATCCGGTATTCATAGACTTCGACGTGCTGCTCAGAACGGAAGCGTGGCCTTTCATCATTTCTCACTCACTGCCTCGTTTTCTTTTTGGATATCGGTATTTTACCTACGCGCACTGATCTTCCTTTATGCTTCTCGGGGTCTAATTAAGAACTAATTTTTTCTTCACCATGAGCCAAATGTCCCAAACCCTCGGCCATTGCCTCCACTACCCACGTCCCTCCTGGAAGGTGGGAATTGGGGGTGATGACCGCGCTGCAGGGGCGGTTCTTCATTCATTTGGTATGCACAAATCACGGAGCCATGAGTTTGAGGTGGTATTGTTGAGCATATCTCCGTCATTGGCAAGGAAACATCGAATAATCTCTATTTAACCGATGCATTACAAACAACACACAATGAAGACGAAGAGAATCCAATGCACTCCATGCACTTACCGTCGCGCGACGCACCGGGGCACTTAATCCTAATCTTAACGAATTTTGAAATTCAAATGTGACACCCTCAGCCTATGTTGTCAACCAAGTAACCCACCACAAGCCATTCTCCGTTGTCATTTCAGCCCATGTCTTCCGTTCTGTGGAGTGTGGCGTTTTACAAATTGTAGCCTATCATTACTTAAATGATTACTATTTCTGATTTTCTCTTTTATTTCTCTTCTTCTTCTTTCTATAATTTCAGAATTTCAGAAATGTGTTTCCAACCTATACCAAACCGTATTATTACTTAGTAAATTATTTACTGGTTTGGATTTAACATATTTTATAGCTGTTTCTCGAATATATTATAGGTAATTAATTAATGGTGTGGAAACGACCTTGTACAAGCCAACGGCTTACTGTCGAATCCACAAACATCTTCATGTTGTATACTGTACTCACTGAGGTTGGAAATAAATATTGTTTAAACTAATTAGACCTGGAGCTCGCTAATTAGACCTGGACCTCGCTAATTAGACCTGGAGCTCGCTAATTAGACCTGGAGCTCGCTAATTAGACCTGGATCACGCTAAATAGAAATGGACTTCGCTAGTTAGACCTGGACCTCGCTAATTAGACCTGGACCTCGCTAAAGCTCGTTCTCGACCAAAGATACTGAACTCGTTTGTAAATTTCGATATAAATGAGGACGTGTTGGAGGAGATCTCTGTATTTTGAATGTCCACATTTACAGACAACGTTTTTGACAAAACCTTATATATCTACACGTTTTATTCACTCAAAATTTCTATACTCATTGTGTAGTCATGTAGTATAACTGTGGAAAAAGCGTTCACCTGTCTCTCTTTACAGTGCAGTCGCCGTGGATTGGTCGTAATCCACGCATGGGTAGTTATGTCCACGCCTGCGTTTGATAGGTAATAATATAACATTAGAACGTTCCTTTTCATGTTCTATCGGTCGATAGTACCTGAGTTTGTGTGATTTCTGAAATAAAACCTGAAGCAGCGAAGCTGCTGAAGGTTTTATTTCAAAAATCATACAAACTCAGGTACTATCGACCGATAGAACATGAAAAGAAACGTTCTAATTATTTTATTATGCCGAACAAAAAATGACTTCCATTGTTAAGCGTTAACTGCAACATGCCATCAGTCTTGTAACAACAATGTAGTCGAATCCAAAAACATGACGTCATTTCGAACGAATGACGTCTCTTCGAAAATGATTGTCACAAGTGCCGTCGCTTTGGGAGTTTCTATATCAACAAATGCCAATGTTTACAACTGCATCATGCTGTTCATGTTATAATTCATTGTTAATGCTTGTGTGAAAAGTGATTTAAGTTAATGGAATATAAATTCATGTTTCTCGGACGACAACAGTTGATAGAATTAAGCGGAGTGAAACAATTTATTTTGAACTTGAGGCGGAGGCTCAGTAAGGTCGAGGAGTACTAAACTTGTGGAAATATAATTGATTGAAGTCATAATTGAGACTCATATTCAGAAATTCCAATCGACGCTGATCAATGGAAGTGGCGCTTACATTTTCTTCGTTCTCTTGTCTCCAGGGAAAAACGTTCCGATACTACCCGTGTTTTGCACCAGGTTATACCCGACGCTTCATTAGTTGATTTTTTGATGATTATTCCTATAATAATGTTTGGAATCTAATATTAATGCGTCCGTGGAAATATTGCCCACCCGTGGAAAGTGTTTAGTCCATGGCGGCAGTACTGCATTTCTAACTCACACACTGTGCCGTTGAATAAATATTGTTTTAAGTTACGTATTTCACAGAGTGCGTGTGAGAGAAGACTTACGTAGTTACTAAATTAGAAGAGAACTATAAACATAATATTAACCCTTTGAAACCCGGGTGGCCGTTTTTCCGACCAGCCACTTGATACTTCATAACGTCATTAAGTATGATGGCTGTTCAGTAAATATGTTTGGTAGACCAATCAATATTTTCAACGTGCAGCTCTGCTGTACGTTGAAAATATTGATTAGTTTATCCCAAATAAGGGGGAGCGCGGTGGCTCAGTAGGTAGAGGTGCAGGCTGCAAGCCGAGAGGTCCTCGGTTCGAATCCCACCTGCGGCAACCGCGTTGTGTCCTTGGGCAAGACACTTCATCTCCATTGCCCGCGTGGGGGCACGATGACGCCGTGTACTAAGGCGTACTGCACGGTACGCATGTCTTCAACCAATCTAACCCCCTGCCTGTGCTGCAGTGCGGAGTTACGATGTTGGGGAGCTGGCAGCTGCTCGTCGTTGCTCGGTGGTTCTCTCCGGGTACTCCGGCTTCCTCCACCCGTAAAACTGTCACGGTCATGGTTAGCCATTGTGCATAAATATGTGACCTTAAACATCAATAAACAAATAAACCCCAAATAAGGAATATGGACTCTTCTAATTGCTACCATTGAACTGCCATGGGAGATACCACCAGAGTTCAAAGGGTTAATATAAAAACCAAATACGTTAAAAATAAAATAAATATTACGTACCTCGCCGGGCGTATTCGCATTCGCTTCTGCACGGCAGTAAAAACTTGTCCCCCGTACACACCGGCGCAAACATCGAACAGAAGAAATCCAAGAGATTTTTAGAACAATTGCATTTAACTAGCGGATATAACTGAGCAACGTGCAAGCCCGCGTCTCTCTGATTAACGTTGCCCAGGTAGTTGGGCATCTGTGTATACTTGTACCTGTAAGATAAAGAAATATTGTTAACATAAGGAAAAATGACTGACTACTTTTGTGTTTCACCTAGGTGCAAAACACATAGCTGATATCGTCCTATGAGCTGGGTGGCCAAAAGCAAAGGGACACTTGACCTTAGAGGTGCTCCAATTAGAATTGAGACCTATTGATAAATGGGGCCTCATTGCTGGAGCCCCAGAGCACGCCAATTAACTGCCCTTTTGTCATTAATTTTTTATGCAACTGGTTCAGTTATTGAAAGGAAAATATGTTTTATTCAGTTCAGTAATATATGTCCCCCGTTAGACACCTGGAATGAAGAAGCATGCTTCTTGGCATCAATGGTCGGCCCAGTGTCCTACAGTTCGGTGTAAGATCTGGCTAGTACCACTGCAGACTTTCTCCGCGACTGCTTCCTGGAATCTCAAACATACAGCGGTATATTTGCAGGATAACTCTTTGACTACAACTGTGGTTAACACTTGCAAAAGTAAAGTTGTAATTGCGTAAGACTTCAACGAGCCCGTCCCAATCACGTCCCAATCACGGGTCATAATCTAAAAATCTAAAAATAATCAATAAGTTTACGTTAACAATGGTTACTTTCGGTAACACAAATCATCTATCAACATGGATGACTTCATTTTACAAAAGCTGGAATGACAGATTCAAATGAGTACAATTTAGAAAAATAGTTTGTTCTTTGTGAATATGAGCTCTCGTCCATTAAATTGTTATTAGTATTTCGATGCAATTGCAATTGTTATCGTGAAAGTTCCAGTGACAGGTCTATAGGGGGGGGGGGGTGGCATACGAATCGCCCGCATCCGCCCGCGTAATATGCAAATTCAGCAGTTGAAAAAATATTATTTTTCAAAACATTTCAACAAAACCATATCATGTGACCCCTCGTTGGAACGAGCTCATCGAGCTCGTTCCAAAGAGGGGCCACATGATATAGTTTTGTTGAAATTTTTCGAAAAAATTTAAAAAATGATATTTAAAATAATAAATTTTGAAATCGTCTGTTTTGGGTAAAGGGTTAACTGTTATTTGGTGCTGAGTTATGCTTTGTGAGCCATATATTGGTGGCATTTTACCCCTACCTTTACCACAGCAGTTCCAACTAGATTCTTATAATCTTATACCATGACTGCGGAGCGTATTCTGAGTTACCCGACCCAATACACACATAGAAAATGTGCTAGATACACTTCGCGTGAAATCCGGCCTACCTGTGAGAACACCGTGTAAGATTGCATCTGATTGGTCGTTACGCACCTGAGTGACGTTATGACGCGAATAATTGATTCAACACAAGCACAGCATCAAGCCAGAGAGTAAACAGACCGACAAATGTGATATTATTATTATTCACTCATTTCAAGTTTAATCATAGTATAAATATAATATACAACTCGGATAGCGTTGATTCTAGTCCTGCATACAGCATCCTCGTTCTCATCTATCTTATTATTAATGTTTGTATGTGAATAATACATTGTCGCGCCAGTAGTATGTGATGTGGTTTTAAGTTAATATTTGGATGACCCCGGTGGATGACCCCGGTTGATGACCCCGGAAGTGACGTCATATCACGTAACGTAATGGCGCCATGTTTGTTGTCATGTCATCCCGCGTAAGCGGCCAAGTTGTGACAGCATTACCTTAGTGATACGTGGTGTCAATGAGCATGCGCAGTGCGTGTTGTCAAGGTGACACGTGTTTCCGCCGTCCATTTTGTATATTGGAGACCGCCATCTGGTTCCTATGGTAGCACATAGTTGCTATGTGACCCAAAACCATCTAATAGGACAGGGGTATGTTCGGTGGGTGTGTTCGATTCAATGGCAGTAAATCTAATTACCCAAATAAATCCGACCACCCTTCCAAATCAACAAAACACACCACAAACTAACGAAAAGTGCTTTATTTGGTACGGGTTCCTCTATTTTGGACAGATAAGAGCAGCACGTAGTGATAAAAGGCACGTTCCTTTGTATGCGAGTCAGTCTAATTACCCAAATAAACCTGACATTCACTCCAAATAACTAAAAACCACCGAAAAGTAAGGGACTTGGAGAAGCCCCATTTTAGCCTTATAAGAGTGGCACGTGGTGTTATAAGTTGCGTTCTGTTATACTGGAGTACTGGTTCGAATTTTCCCAAAATCTTGGTTTTTACCTGTTATTGGGATTCTTTCAGAATTCTCTGCTTCTACCTATGTTATAGTTTCTACTTATTCTCTTATTTCTATTGTTCGGATTGCGTCTTCCCCCACGTAACGAATATAGACTCTACCAATTGATGAACCTCAACTGGCGTGTAAGATACCATCGGGGTTGAAAGAACATAAACCTGAACAGTCGAACCTATGTTCTTGAGACAAAAATGAAAAAAAATTAGTTATTTAATAATTTTGTTTGCAAGTGTCGTCTGCTTTTCATGTTATTTATTTATTTATTTATTGGTGTTTAAGGTCACAGATTTCTGCACAATGGCTAACCATGACCGTGACAGTTTTACGGGTGGAGGAAGCCGGAGTACCCGGAGAGAACCACCGAGCAACGGCGAGCAACTGTCAGCCCCAACATACCAACTCCACACAAGCAGGGTTAGCATTGGTTGAAGACAGGTGCACCATCGACGTGCAGTACGCCTTAGTACACAGCAACACCGTGCCCCCACGTGGGCAATGGGGGTGACGTGTCTTGCCCAAGGACGCAACGCGGTTGCCGGAGGTGGGATTCGAACCGAGGACCTCTCGGCTTGCAGCCTGCACCTCTACCAACTGAGCCACCGCGCCCCCCGCTTTTCATGTTAGGTAAAGGGTTAACTGGACTCTTCTTAACGAATTGTAACACCCCTTGAGCTCAAAAAAGTTTTGAATGAACTCTATGTAACTTAATATTAACACCCCTTGAACTAAACTTTTGAATGCAAATCTTGAATGGGGAAGGGGAATACCCTCGAGTGTTTACGACATCTGTCCCTTTTTGTTCCTATCACATAAAATCTCCAAGGCTTCTATATTTATCTTTAACAGTGGGAGCAGATCTTCAATATCTATCTATGACTGGTACTTCTCTTCTTGATCTATTTTGGTATCTTTTCCTGAACAGTAATGTTCTACATGCCTCTTCCTATTGTATGGTCTGGAAAACATCTTGGCACAATATCTATCTACAGAGCCGAGAATTCCGAACACAAGGCGTGGGTGAGTGGGTAGATCAGCGGCTCTGAAAACACGTTTTTTCAGGCCTTGGTTTTTTTCTATAAGCTCTTATCTTTCAAATAAGTGATGCATATTGATCAGGGAAGCTTATGTAGGCTTTTTGTCACTATTCCATCTCCTTTGGGTTAACGGGGGGGGGGGGGGGGGGGGGGTGATTAGTAATACTGGAGAGAGGCTAGCAGCATGGGAATGTGGACAGACGTTCACCGTTCCCCATCACTTCATCCGTGGTTCAGAATTTTGAAAAAAAAGTTAAAGATATTTAACCCTTTACCTAACGTAACGGCCAAAACCGGCCAGCGCTATTCTCAAAAATCGCCAATTAATTTTCATTATTTTTTTCATTTTTTGTCTCAAAAACATAGGTTATGATCCCTCGTTGGAACGAGCTCGTCGAGCTCGTTCCAACGAGGGGTCATAACCCATGTTTCTGAGACAAAAAATGAAAAAAATTAGTTTTTCAAGAATTATTTTTGCAAGTGTCGTCTGCTTTTCAGGTTAAATAAAGGGTTAAAAGAATTATCATTTATGTAATCTAACATACATTTAATCTAACCAGATCTGACAATAAAATAACTCTTCTCACCATGAATAGTAGACTGCGTACAGGGGCATAATGTAATTTTTCAATTCAACTGACTACTTTCACGGATTCTCAGTCATATGCATGTAAGAGCAAAATGTAGGGTTGTTATTTATCATTCAAGCCTTGGGCTTGGTGGGTAGCCTTCTAATTAATTCCCTTCAATGGGGGCGCGGTGGCGTCGCGGTAACCGGTTCTCGTCAGATCATCGAAGTTAAGCAACGTCGAGCGCGGTTAGTAGTTGGATGGGTGCCCATTTCAGCGACTGATTCGCGTTCCCGCGTTGTGTCCTTGGGCAAGGCATTTAACCCCGGTTGCCTACATGGGGGCACGATGACGCTGTGTACTAAGGCGTAATGCACGTCGAAGGTGCGCATGTTTTCAACCAATCTAACCCTGCCTGTGCCGCGGTGCAGAGTTCAGAGTTACGATGTTGAAGAGCTGACAGCTGCTCGTCGTTGCTCGGTGGTTCTCCCCGGGTACTCCGGCTTCCTCCGCCTGTAAAACTGTCGCCGACATGATATGACCCTAGCTGTTAATGTGTTGTTAAACCCTAATTAAAAAGTTAAAAAAAATTCCCTTCAATTTGTGATATACTGCCAGGAAAGACTGAACCATGAAACAGTCAGGACATCAAATCTCATTGATAGAGAGTTTATCAACAGGGAAACGGTTTCCCTGTTAACAAATTGTTTATACAATGGTGTAAACAGTTTGTCAATATGGAATCTGTTGATTTAATATGAATTTCATCCATTTACTCCTGGATTATAGTGTGTAGCAACATGTTGAGGAAGATAATAGATGTCTGGAGAGAAACCTGGCGTATGGGATCTGAAAACTTTGCAAACACATATAAACACCTGGTTGGGTTATCTCATGATAGAAATAAAATTGACTTCTTTTAAAATAAACTGTAGCAATCTGCTGTAACAAAGAATAAAATTAAATCATAGAACTAGAGAAACAGAATTTACTGCACCCAGTAAATTCAAGTCTGTGTGAAAAGGGTTAAAGTATCAGGAATAAACTATACAGAAAGAGAATTTATGGATGCTTATTTTCAGGAGTAAAATATTTTTAAACAAATCAGAAATGGATTTTCGTTAATAGTATTTACAGATATTCATACAGGAATCAGAACATTTTTTTATAAGAAACCAGAAAAGGCATATATGTGACCAGCATTCAAAGGCTTCGATACACGAATCAGAAATGGACATTTTTGGCTCTGCCCAGTAATTTGAGTGATGAAATACGTTCATGAACTTTTGAAATGCATTAAGGTGTAATGAAATGCATTCCCCAGTCTTTCTGAATAATATGCACTTGATGACCTTGGTGACCTCTTTCAGGCGGACCATATATTGAACCTCCAGCAATTTTTAAATCAGTCGGCATAGTCCCATGTATACACCAACTTTAAAGCAATGGCTCCACCAACTACAGATCTGTCATTTTTGGGTGATGATAGCAAATATTTATTAGGATTTAGAAGCCTCTAAGGCAATCAGCCTACTGTATCACACACAAGGCCTCAAACGAGCTAAAAAAAAACATAGATGAATGCAAACTGGTTGTTGGTAACCAGCATGCCAAAACGAATAGAGATAGGACGATTTGTATTTGAGTTATTGAGCCGACAAAGGGTGCATAGACTCTACATCAGATATAGTGCCATAAAAAACTTAAAAGCCCCAAGAGATCGTTTAAAGGCCCACCCTTAAGAGCATCTAGTGCCCTAAACAAGGCATACATAAAATAAGATGGTGGAATCTTGAATCATGGCATTTGCGTAAAGAGCGGCAATATGGCAGGAAGCGTGCAAAAGGTTCTACAGTCAAAAGATGTTGTTTGTTCTTCGCGGTGAAATATGAAGAGGACGGTGAAGTATGAAGAGGGTTAAAGACAGACCATTTAAATATTCCATTTCATTAATTCATAATTGTGATAAGTGTTTAGAGAGAGCCGCTTACCACTCGGCCCGAAACCTGTTGATCTTGAGTTATGATTGAGAATGTAAAAAAATTTTAAAATGCAATGAAAGGTGAAGGGTTATTTATTCAACTACAATTAATCAAGTGTTGTAAGATAGATCTGTATAATAAACAAATGTTCTTGCCACTCAAAGGTTTTTTTTCAACTTGGTTTGGGGATGGAATTTAATTCTGATCTGACAGCTGATAAGAGTAAATGTGTGTCAGGCTGTCAGCTATAGCAACTTCTCTCTAATTTGATTGTTTACATTATTCTCTTGTGTATATAAATATAAACAGCTATTTCTTTATGATGCTTTTCTTTTACAAAGAAATTAGGGGGTATAAAAACTCTGTGGCCCAATGGACCACTCCCTAAGGTTCCCTGATAACACAGCTGGGCCAGTACTAGTGACAGGATACCAGTATGCCAAACAGCCCCAGGACAGATTATTTATTTATTTATTTATTGGTGTGTAAGGTCGCATATTTCTGCATAATGGCTAATCATGACCACGACAGTTTTACGGGTGGAGGAAGCTGGAGTACCCGGAGAGAACCACCGAGCAACGGCGAGCATCTGTCAGCTCCCCAACATACTAATTCCACACAAGCAGGGTTAGCATTGGTTGAAGACAGGTGCACCATCGACGTGCAGTACGCCTTAATACACAGCGTCATCGTGCCACCACGTGGGCAATGGGGGTGAAGTGTCTTGCCCAAGGACACAGCGCGGTTGCCGCAGGTGGGATTCGAACCGAGGACCTCTCGGCTTGCAGCCTGCACCTCTATCAACTGAGCCGCCGCGCCCCCAGGACAGATGATTTGTTTTTGAGTTATCGTCAAGACAAAAGGAAAGGGATAGAAAATATTCATACAGGAATCAGAACATTTTTATAAGAAACCAGAAATGACATATATGTGACCAGCATTCAAATGGTTTGATACACGAATCAGAAATGGACATTTTTGGCTCTGCCCACTAATTTGAGTGATGAAATACCTTCATAAACTTTAGAAATGCATTAAGGTGTAATAAAATGCAGTTCCCAGTCTTTCTGAATAATGCCCCCATATTAAGATCTTCAGAGGGTTAAAATATTCCCTTTAAATACTCCATTTTAATCCTTTAAATGGGGGCGCGGTGGCTCAGCTGGCAGAGGTGCAGGCTGCAAGGCGTGAGGTCCTCACTCTGTCCTTGGGCAAAACACTTCACCCCATTGCCCACGTGGGTGCATGGTGGTGCTGTGTATTAAAGCGTACTGCACATCGATGGTGCACCCGTCTTCAACCAATGCTAACCCTGCTTGTGTAGAGTATGTGGGGAATCTGACAGTTGCCGTTGTTGCCCGGTGGTTCTTCCCGGGTACTCCGACTTCCTCCACCTGAAAAACTGTCGTGGTCATGATTAGCCACTGTGCAGAAATATGTGACATAAAACACCAATAAATAAATAATCTTTTAAAAAATGAGCTCAATCCAATAAATGGTCATAAGCTATGTTTTTCAAGCAAAAATGAAAAGGTAATTAAAACTGACTAGACGTTTCTGTGAATAATGCTGACCAGTTTTCGCCATTATGTTGGCTAAAGGGTTAAGAATCCCTTACTTTGGAAGGTACACTGAAAGGGTGTCCCATTCCACATAGAATTAAATGTTAAGAAAATAAAGCGGAAAACATTAAGTTTCGGAGCTGAGAGTGCCTGCTTTTGGAACGCACAAATTTTGGAACGGCACAAATCAGAGACATGCTCTTAATGGCACTTTGGCACCAAAGGTTTCTGCACTCTCGGTGAGACCGAGCCGAGCGCAGTGAAAGACTATAGAACTCCTCTAACAAATAAGTTTTAAACAGTCATAGCACTAACACAGTTAACAGTACAGTCGACCATGTCAGCATTGCATTGTTACCGGCGCCCTGACAGTTTTGTGATAGGTTTCAACAATTATTCAGTGCAGTTTTATGGAAAGGGTTAACTTTATTCTGCCTGAAATAAAATATGTGCAATCCACATTGTAGTCTTGAGAGGGTTAAAGGCATTGGACTGAATAATTTATAATTTATTTCCTTGCAAGACAAAGGGTTTCTCTCGGTGAGACCGAGCCGAGCGCAGTGAAAGACTATAGAACTCCTCTAACAAAATGAGTTTTAAACAGTCATAGTACTAACACAGTTAACAGTACAGTCGACCATGTCAGTATTGCATTGTTACCGGCGCCCTGACAGTTTTGTGATAGGTTTCAACAATTATTCAGTGCAGTTTTATGGAAAGGGTTAACTTTATTCTGCCTAAAATAAAATATTCCATGACTATTCCATGTCAGTATTGCATTGTTACCGGCACCCTGACAGTTTTGTGATAGGTTTCAACAATTATTCAGTGCAGTTTTATGGAAAGGGTTAACTTTATTCTGCCTGAAATAAAATATGTGCAATCCACATTGAAGTCTTGAGAGGGTTAAAATCATTGAACTGAATAAAATAGGTTTCAACAATTATTCAGTGAAGTTTTATGAAAAAGGGTTAGCTTTATTCTGCCTGAAATAAAATATGTGCAATCCACACAGAAGTCTGGAGAAGGTTAAAAGCAGTGAACTGAATAAGATAGATTTCAACAATTATTCAGTGCAGTTTTATGGAAAGGGTTAACTTTATTCTGCCTCAAATAAAATATGCGCAATCCACACAGTAGTCTGGAGAGGGTTAAAAGCAGTGAACTGAATAATTTATAATTTATTTCCTTGCAAGGCAAAGGGTTTCTCTCAACTTAGTTTCAGGAACTTACATCCTGTTATAATGACAAGGTCAGATTTCATTTTGACAGTTAAGTCCACTGTGATGTTTACATAGTCTCCAGTGTGAACATAACATTGTATTGCTTGGGGAGAATTTACTGTATCAGGAAACTGGAGGCTGTGTAAACTCTGTGGTCTACTGGGCCATACTCAATGGCTCTAGCGACCTGCAAAACATAGGTGGCCGAGAAGTTGTGAATGTCTACCAGTATGCCAAAAATCAGCGAGATAGGACAATTCGTTTTCGAGTTATCGTGAGGACAAGGAAGTGCATAGAAGACAGAAGACAGGAGAAGAAGAAGAAGAAGAAGAAGAAGAAGAAGAAGAAGAAGAAGAAGAAGAAGAAAGAAGAAGAAGAAGAAGAAGAAGAAGAGGAAGAAGAAGAAGAAAAAAGAAACCGTACAAAAATAGTAGTCTGTGTGTTCACACAGACTAATAAAGTGTGTTGGGATCATCTGAGTCAGAAAGGATACACATGAGTTTTATGTTTTATTGAGATCAAGCTAAATATTGTAACATTCACTTAGAAAGATACTGTCCTGTCACTGGTCCTGTACCATATCTGTACCATATTTTGAGCAAATAAGTTCCAAGCCTCTGAGCAGAATGAACAGCCTCCAATATATTGTAGGATAGCACTGACATTCATTGCGTAATGAACAGTCTCCAATATATTGTAGGATAGCACTGACATTCATTGCGTACAAGGTAATACATAAATCACAGGGGCGTCACCCGATACATCAGAGCCCCAAAAATTTCATAATGCATCCTGACCAAATTTGGAGGAGAGATATGGTAGACCTTTTCAAGTCAACGTGGCCACCATATCTTTCGTACTTTACCATCTAACTTGCTAAGATGAATCAACCAATGGATACTAACCACTCCATCAAATGATGCACTATTCAATTATTCCAAGGTTCGACAGTGCAGTTTAACCCTTTACCTAACATGAAAAGCAGACGACACTTGCAAAAATAATTCTTGAATAACTAATTTTTTTCATTTTTTGTCTCAAAAACATAGGGTATGACCCCTCGTTGGAACGAGCTCGACGAGCTCGTTCCAACGAGGGGTCATAACCTATGTTTTTGAGACAAAAAATGAAAAAAATAATGAAAATTAATTGGCGATTTTTGAGAATAGCGCTGGCCGGTTTTGGCCGTTACGTTAGGTAAAGGGTTATGAGAGGTGAATTTCTGATATCAAAGAATCCCCGACATTGGCGAGTTCAATACAACATTGAGTTAACTGCCTCTACGAATTGTGCCTTTGATAATGCTTAATAAATTCATATTAGACTTATGAAATTGAGTTTAGAAATGGGTAGAAACAGAAAGAAATAATAGAAATAGCAGCAAATACAGTGGTGAAACAAGGTAAAACATCAAAATGTTCAACATAGTTCACATCTGTTCCTGCTACACCTGTCTTAATACTGTTCAGGTAGAATGCTAGTATATGCTATATATTCTTCTGATTACCCATGTATACACTGACTGTCAGTGTCTGTGGGAATGTTTGAATAAATTCATAAATTTGCCAAGAAATGGGACCAAATTCCAAGCAATCTTCATCAGCTGGCTGTGGGTAGATTAAATATCGGAAATGGTTTTTACTGGAACAATAGAAACCATCACGGAAGTACTCGGATGTAGCGTTAAGTACCCCGAATGTAGAAGCCACCGGTTTCTACGACAACAATCCTCCAAAATATATCCTCCAAGAATATCCTTCTTACAGAATCCCAGTGTGAGAATAGCTTTTTGGAAAAACCGTCTGCGGTTATGGTCATTTCCCGAGATAAGCATAAGAGTCGTATGTGGAGTTATTCATTCCATCAGTTACTCGATTGCTTATTCACTCGATGGGATTTTAGTCATTCCAGCAATTTGAGACAGTTAGCAAGCCGATAGTAGTGTCACAAGTTAGTTGTAATAGTAAGACAAGACAATACAAGAAGACTATTGGATTGCGTGACTGCAGTAGAAGTTAATTATAGGACAGAACATGGCGATATTTGACAAGTCAGTAGCAGTGGTCTTGGATCAAGGAACAGAGCAGACGCTAGGAGATATGATTATATTCAGATAGATATTCTCTGATAAGTATCCTCTAAAACCTATCCTACAATAATATATCACCATGTCATATGTATCCTCCGATAAGTATCCTCTAACAGATATCCTACAATAATACATCGCCATGTCATATGTATCCTCCGATAAGTATCCTCTAACAGATATCCTACAATAATACATCGCCATGCCATATGTATCCTTCGATAAGTATCCTCTAACAGATATCCTCCGAAAATACACCGCCATGTTATAGGTATCCTCCGGTAAGTATCCTCTAACAGACATCCTACAATAATACATCACCATGTCATATGTATCCTTCGATAAGTATCCTCTAACAGATATCCCACAACAATACATCACCATGTCATAGGTATCCTCCGATAAGTATCCTCTACCAGATATCCCACAATAATACATCACCATGCTATAGGTATCGTCTAACAGATATCCTACAATAATACATCACCATGTCATATGTATCCTTCGATAAGTATCCTCTAACAGATATCCCACAATAATACATCACCATGCCATAGGTATCCTCTAACAGATATCCTACAATAATACATCGCCATGTCATAGGTATCCTCCGATAAGTATCCTCTAACAGATATCCCACAATAATACATCACCATTTCATATGTATCCTTCGATAAGTATCCTCTAAAAGATATCCTACAATAATACATCACCATGTCATATGTATCCTCCGATAAGTATCCTCTAACAGATATCATACAATAATACATCACCATGTCATATGTATCCTCTAACAGATATCCTACAATAATACATCACCATGTCATAGATATCCTCCGATAAGTATCCTCTAACAGATATCCTACATTAATACATCACCATGTCATATGTATCCTTCGATAAGTATCCTCTAACAGATATCCCACAATAATACATCACCATGTCATATGTATCCTTTGATAAGTATCCTCTAACAGATATCCCCCGATAATACATCGCCATGTCATAGGTATCCTCCAATAAGTATCCTTTAACAGATATCCTACAATAATACATCCCCATGTCATATCTATCCTTCGAAAAGTATCCTCTAACAGATACCCCACAATAATACATCACCATGTCATAGGTATCCTCCGATAAGTATTCTCTAACAGATATCCTACAATAATACATCGCCATGTCATAGGTATTCTCCGATAAGTATTCTCTAACAGATATCCCACAATAATACATCACCATTCCATATGTATCCCTCGATAAGTATCCTCTAACAGATATCCCACAATAATACATCACCATGTCATAGGTATCCTCCGATAAGTATCCTCTCACAGATATCCCACAATAATACATCACCATGTCATAGGTATCCTCCGATAAGTATCCTCTAACAGATATCCCAGAATAATACATCACCATGTCATAGGTATCCTCCGATAAATATCCTCTAACAGATATCACACAATAATACATCACCATGTCATACGTATCCACCGATAAGTATCCTCTAACAGATATCCTACAATAATACATCACCATGTCATAGGTATCCTCCAATAATACATCACCATGTCATATGTATCCTTCGATAAGTATCCTCTAACAGATATCCTCCAATAATACATCGCCATGTCATAGGTATTCTCCAATAATGCATCACCAGTCATATGTATCCTTCGATAAGTATCCTCTAAAAGATATACTACAATAACACATCACCATGTCATATGTATCCTCCGATAATACATCGCCATGGCATAGGTATCCTTCGATAAGTATCCTCTAAAAGATACCCTACAATAATACATCACCATGTCATAGGTATCCTTCGATAAGTATCCTCTAAAGGATATCCTACAATATTACATCACCATGTCATATGTATCCTCCGATAATACATCGCCATGTCTTATGTATCCTTCGATACATATCCTCTAAAAGATATCCTACAATAATATATCACCATGTCACATGTATCCTCCGATAAGTATCCTCTAAAAGTTATCCTACAATAATACATCACCATGTCATATGTATCCTCCGATAAGTATCCTCTAAAAGATATCCTACAACAATACATCACCATGTCATATGTATCCTCCGATAAGTATCCTCTAACAGATATCCTACAATAATACATCACCATGTCATAGGTATCCTTCGATAAGTATCCTCTACCAGATATCCTACAATAATACATCACCATGTCATAGGTATCCTTCGATAAGTATCCTCTAACAGATATCCTACATTAATACATCACCATGTCATAGGTATCCTCCGATAAGTATCCTCTAACAGATATCCCACAATAATACATCACCATGTCATATGTATCCTCCGATAAGTATCCTCTAACAGATATCCTACATTAATACATCACCATGTCATAGGTATCCTCCGATAAGTATCCTCTAACAGTTATCCCACAATAATACATCACCATGTCATATGTATCCTTCGATATGTATCCTCTAAAAGATATCCTACAATAATACATCACCATGCCATATGTATCCTTCGATAAGTATCCTCTAACAGATATCCTACAATAATACATCGCCATGTCATAGGTATCCTCCGATAAGTATCCTCTAACAGATATCCCACAATAATACATCACCATGTCATAGGTATCCTTCGATAAGTATCCTCTAAAAGATATCCTACAATAATACATCACCATGTCATATGTATCCTCCGATAAGTATCCTATAACAGATATCCTACAATAATACATCACCATGTCATATGTATCCTCTAACAGATATCCTACAATAATACATCACCATGTCATAGGTATCCTCCGATAAGTATCCTCTAACAGATATCCTACATTAATACATCACCATGTCATATGTATCCTTCGATAAGTATCCTCTAACAGATCTCCCACAATAATACATCACCATGTCATATGTATCCTTTGATAAGTATCCTCTAACAGATATCCCCCGATAATACATCGCCATGTCATAGGTATCCTCCAATAAGCATCCTTTAACAGATATCCTACAATAATACATCCCCACGTCATATCTATCCTTCGAAAAGTATCCTCTAACAGATACCCCACAATAATACATCACCATGTCATAGGTATCCTCCGATAAGTATTCTTTAACAGATATCCTACAATAATACATCGCCATGTCATAGGTATCCTCCGATAAGTATCCTCTAACAGATATCCCACAATAATACATCACCATATCATATGTATCCCTCAATAAATATCCTCTAACAGATATCCCACAATAATACATCACCATGTCATAGGTATCCTCCGATAAGTATCCTCTAACAGATATCCCACAATAATACATCACCATGTCATAGGTATCCTCCGATAAGTATCCTCTAACAGATATCCCAGAATAATACATCACCATGTCATAGGTATCCTCCGATAAGTATCCTCTAACAGATATCAAACAATAATACATCACCATGTCATACGTATCCACCGATAAGTATCCTCTAACAGATATCCTACAATAATACATCACCATGTCATAGGTATCCTCCAATAATACATCACCATGTCATATGTATCCTTCGATAAGTATCCTCTAACAGATGTCCTCCAATAATACATCGCCATGTCATAGGTATCCTCCAATAATGCATCACCAGTCATATGTATCCTTCGATAAGTATCCTCTAAAAGATATCCTACAATAATACATCACCATGTCATATGTATCCTCCGATAATACATCGCCATGGCATAGGTATCCTTCGATAAGTATCCTCTAAAAGATACCCTACAATAATACATCGCCATGTCATATGTATCCTTCGATACGTATCCTCTAAAAGATATCCTACAATAATATATCACCATGTCATATGTATCCTCCGATAAGTATCCTCTAAAAGATATCCTACAATAATACATCACCATGTCATATGTATCCTCCAATAAGTATCCTCTAAAAGTTATCCTACAATAATACATCACCATGTCATATGTATCCTCTAACAGATATCCTACAATAATACATCACCATGTCATAGGTATGCTCCGATAAGTATCCTCTAACAGATATCCTACATTAACACATCACCATGTCATATGTATCCTCCGATAAGTATCCTCTAAAAGATATCCTACAACAATACATCACCATGTCATATGTATCCTCCGATAAGTATCCTCTAAATGATATCCTACAATAATACATCACCATGCCATATGTATCCTCCGATAAGTATCCTCTAAAAGATATCCTACTATAATACATCACCATGTCATATGTATCCTCCGATAAGTATCCTCTAACAGATATCCTACAATAATACATCATCATGTCATAGGCATCCTCCGATAAGTATCCTCTAACAGATATCCTACAATAATACATCACCATGCCATAGGCATCCTCCGATAAGTATCCTCTAAAAGATATCCAACAATAATATATCACCATGTCATATGTATCCTCCAATAAGTATCCTCTAACAGATATCCTATAATAATACATCGCCATGTCATAGGTATCCTCCGATAATACATCGCCATGTCATAGGTATCCTCCAATAATACATCGCCATGTCATAGGCATCCTCCAATAAGTATCCTCTAAAAGATATCCAACAATAATATATCACCATGTCATATGTATCCTCCAATAAGTATCCTCTAACAGATATCCTATAATAATACATCGCCATGTCATAGGTATCCTCCGATAATACATCGCCATGTCATAGGTATCCTCCAATAATACTTCGCCATGTCATAGGTATCCTCCAATAATACATCACCATGTCATAGGCATCCTCCAATAAGTATCCTCTAAAAGATATCCTACAATAATACATCACCATGTCATATGTATCCTTCGATAAGTATCCTCTAACAGATATCCTATAATAATACATCGCCATGTCATAGGTATCCTCCGATAATACATCGCCATGTCATAGGTATCCTCCAATAATACTTCGCCATGTCATAGGTATCCTTCGATAAGTATCCTCTAACAGATATTCTACAATAATACATCACCATGTCATAGGTATCCTCCGATAAGTATCCTCTACCAGATATCCTACAATAATACATCACCATGTCATAGGTATCCTTCGATAAGTATCCTCTAACAGATATCCTACAATAATACATCACCATGCCATAGGTATCCTCCGATAAGTATTCTCTAACAGATATCCTACAATAATACATCACCATGTCATAGGTATCCTCCGATAAGTATCCTCTAACAGATATCCTACAATAATACATCACCATGTCATAGGTATCCTCCGACAAGTATCCTCTAAAAGATATCCTACAATAATACATCACCATGTCATACGTATCCTCCGATAAGTATCCTCTAAAAGATATCCTCCAATAATACATCGCCATGTCACAGGTATCCTCCGATAAGTATCCTCTAAAAGATATCCTACAATAATACATCACCATGTCATATGTATCCTCCGATAAGTATCCTCTAACAGATATCCTACAATAATACATCGCCATGCCATATGTATCCTTCGATAAGTATCCTCTAACAGATATCCTACAATAATACATCACCATGTCATAGGTATCCTTCAATAAGTATCCTCTAAAAGATATCCTACAATAATACATCACCATGTCATATGTATCCTCCGATAAGTATCCTCTAACAGATATCCTACAATAATACATCATCATGTCATAGGCATCCTTCGATAAGTATCCTCTAAAAGATATCCTACAATAATACATCACCATGTCATATATATCCTCCGATAAGTATCCTCTAACAGATATCCTACAATAATACATCATCATGTCATAGGCATCCTCCGATAAGTATCCTCTAACGGATATCCTACAATAATACATCACCATGTTATATGTATCCTCCAATAAGTATCCTCTAACAGATATCACACAATAATACATCACCATGTCCTATGTATCCTTCGGTAAGTATCCTCTAAAAGATATCCTACAATAATACATAACCATGTCATATGTATCCTCCGATAAGTATCCTCTAACAGATATCCTACATTAATACATCACCGTGTCATAGGTATCCTTCGATAAGTATCTTCTAACAGATATCCTACAATAATACATCACCATGTCATAGGTATCCTCCGATAAGTATCCTCTAACAGATATCCTACAATAATACATCACCATGTCATAGGTATCCTCCGATAAGTATCCTCTAACAGATATCCTACAATAATACATCACCATGTCATATGTATCCTCCGACAAGTATCCTCTAACAGATATCCAACAATAATACATCACCATGTCATAGGTATCCTCCGATAAGTATCCTCTAACAGATATCCTACATTAATACATCACCATGTCATAGGTATCCTCCGACAAGTATCCTCTAAAAGATATCCTACAATAATACATCACCATGTCATAGGTATCCTCCGATAAGTATCCTCTAACAGATATCCTACAATAATACATCACCATGTCATAGATATCCTCCAATAATACATCGCCATATCATAGGTATCCTCCAATAATACATCGCCATGTTATAGGTATCCTCCGTTAATACATCACCATGTCATATGTATCCTCCGATAAGTATCCTCTAAAAGATATCCCACAGTAATACATCACCATGTCATATGTATCCTTCGATAAGTATCCTCTAACAGATATCCTACAATAATACATCACCATGTCATATGTATCCTCCGATAAGTATCCTCCAACAGATATCCTACAATAATACATCACCATGTCATAGGTATCATTCGATAAGTATCCTCTAACAGGTATTCCACAATAATACATCACCATGTCATATGTATCCTCCTATAAGTATCCTCTAAAAGATATCCTACAATAATACATCGCCATGTCATAGGTATCCTCCGATAAGTATCCTTTAACAGATATCCCACAATAATACATCACCATGTCATATGTATCCTCCTATAAGTATCCTCTAAAAGATATCCTACAATAATACATCACCATGTCATATGCATCCTTCGATAAGTATCCTCTAAAAGATATCCTACAATAATACATCACCATGCCATAGGTATCCTTCGATACCCTGATGAGTTGTAAGAGGTTTCACTCTTTTGAGACATTACTCGATGTTTTATTTGCTCGATTAAATTCGAGTCATTCAAGCAATATTTCTCGTCCCTGCTCGATCGACTCTTGGCTTAAGGAATCATTTTGGACTTCGTCTGTAACCTAACATGACATTGTTTTGTCATGTTAGATTACGGAAAATGAAGCATTGGTGATTCTAAAACTTTATTGAGGTCAGAGGCTGGCCTAGAGATAGGTAGAAGAGAAGATAGATTGCTTGTATAGTCAAAATAGCGTCAGTTATAGGCAAAGCAGATTGAAATAGAGGATTTATTGGGAAATTCGAGCCAAATAAACATTTATCAGGTCTATTTGGATAATTCTGCGAAGTATTTGGGGAAATCCAAACCAATGAAATTACTCTTATAAAAAAGGAATGCACCTTATTATTGAGAGAAAGGAGGATTGTGGGGGGGGGGGGGGGAGATCTGAACTAAATAAAGTCGTTTTCGCGTTGTTTGTGGTAATTAGATTTACTCCTGTTCAATGGAACACACCCTCCAAACATATCTTTGTCCTGTTGTAGCCTTTGGTTCACATAGCAACCACGTGCTACCATAAAAACCAAGATGGCGTCCTAAAGTATACAAAATGGGGGACGGAAACACTATCACCCTAACAACACTTGCATGCACACTACGACCACGCATCACTATGGGGATGACGTTACAAATGACCGCTCACACGGGTTACCATAAAAACCAAGCATGACGTAACTAGATTATGTGACTATGACATCACTCCCTAGGTCCACCAATAGGCCCATCCAATAGGAGCCGTCTTGGTACATGCTATACTACTGTGATGTTGCCGATCAAACGCAATTGCCAACGGACTTCCGAAGTACGAAACTTTAGAAATCCACTTACCTGGTGGATTGTCTTGTTACTTAATCCTTTACTTAACGCGCAAAGCAGACGACACCTGCAAACAAAATTCGTGAATACCTATATTTTTCTCATTTTTTGCGGCATAAACATAGCTTATGGCCCCTCATTGGAACGAGCTCGTTGAACTCGTTCCAATGAGGGGTCATAAGCTATGTTTTTGAGATAAAAATGATATAAGGAAATCGAATGGTGATTTTTGCAAATAGCACTGGACGGTTTTGGCCGTTACATTGGGTAAAGGGTTGACTTGAAAAAATGAAATGATTCGGACTTCCCGATCAGTGTTCAGTCGGGTGCTAACTTAGCTAATTACACAACAAAAAGAATTTTTATTTGGTACCGAAAAAAATCTTCATTGGTTAAAATTTTTGTACCAAAAAGTTCTTTTCACTTGTAAAGGAAAGCCGAATTTTGTGAGTACAATCGATAACGAAACAAAAAAATATTTTATTACTTCAAGTGAAAGGGTCAGCTTTTTTATAAAGACGCTCCAATAACAAACCTCGGTGGGTTTACAGTGATTTGTTGATTAATCTGTTATCAGAGTGTAACAACAGGTTTACGTAGAGACATCATTCAGCCTGGCCATCAATTGAAATCAGTGGTATATAAACTATTCAAAGAAGTAGGGAATATCTAAACAGATGTTGATATTTTCATAAAATGGTATTGGATACGCGTGATTGTACACATCAATATGTTACCAAGTTTCTTGTAGATAATGAATGTCACCGGCCCATGAAAACTTCGTGCAGGTTTGTCGTACGAGCGCCGCGTTAATGTTTGTGGGGTCGTTTTGTGATTTTCACTTGTACTGGACGGGCTTTCTCGGAGGTCTCATCGTTCTTTTCTTGGTATAAACTCGTTCATCAATAGTTTCTGGTCGAAACGTAACTTTTGAAGTATGCAAAGACTGACACGTGAGGAACGTTTACGTGCCGTTGGCATGTTTGAGCCGGACAACAGACAGAGAGCAGGGGCTCAAATTCTCAACGTTACTCAATCGGTGATTAGCAGGTTGTGGTTACACTTCCGTCAGACAGGCAATGTTCATGACAGACGTAGATCAGGTCGTTTAAGGGCGGAACTGCTAACCAGGATCGTTTCATCCGAACCACAGCCTTACGCAACCGCCATCAAAGTGCCTCAGAAATTGGACAGCAGCTGCAACGAGCGACAGATGTGCGAATCAGTGGTCTGACTATCCGAAATCGTCTACACAGTTGGAATTTGTAAACTCGATGACCTCGAATAATTCCACGTTTGACTGAACGTTACATCGCAGCAAGGCGTAATTGTTGTGGAACACAACAGCGCTGGGATAATCGTCGGTGGAGCAAAGTCCTGTTTTCCGATCAATCGAGGTTCATTCTCGACTACCACGACAGGCGAGCAGAGTGTGGCGGTGGTGGAACGGGCGTTACCATGATTTAACCGTAAGGCAGCACGATCGTTTCGGTGGTGGATTGGTTATGGTGTGAGGAGGCCTAGCCATGACAAGCAGAACAGCATTACATGTCATCCAAGGGCTTGTCACAGGGCAGTACTACCGTGACAACAGCTCATGTGGTGCCATTTGCGCGACATCACGGCCGTCGATTCATTTTCAGGGCACGCGTCGCTACAGAATTCCTCCAGGAGCAGAACATCACTACACTCCCTTTGTCAGCACTATGTCCATACCTTTCAACAATCGGGCACGTCTGGGATATGCTTGGTAACCGCCTTCGACAACGCCAACGCCCCCTAGCAATGTCCAGGAACTCGCCACTACACTGCAGGAAGAATGGAATAATATCAGTCAATCTGATATTGGACGTTTGGTGGGAGTATGCCATGTCGGATTCGCGCTTGTCTCGCGAATCGAGGTGTATTTTAAATCTATTGAGGTTTTGGACTGAATGTGGTAAATTCTCTGACTGGCCGTCCATGTCTTCTGCAGCTCAGTACGTGGAATGTGTGCTTGTCAGACACCCAACTATCGCTGAAATAATTCACTAGATGTCATAGCGCAATTCCTCAACTGTCTTTTTGATGAAACTATAAATAAATCTCTTCACATATCTCACTTTTATCAAATACCCCCTACTTTTTTTAATAGTATATATAACTTAGGTAAAATTCCTTTTCTCCGGACCAGCATTTTGAGGAAACCACAATAATTAACGTCATCATGCAAACAAACCCTTATGTTTAATATATATCCTTTGTATATAACAATAGAGTAAGGTCAGGTACACAAAATAGTTAGTCATGTACACAGAATAGTGAGTCATGTACACAAAGTAGTTAGTGACGTACACAAAATAATTAGTCATGTACACAAAATAGTTAGTCATGCACACAAAATAGTTAGTCATGTACACACAAAACAGTTAGCCATATACACAAAACAGGCATGTAGACAAAATAGTTTGTCATGTACACAGTTAGTCACGTACACAAAACAGTCAGCCATGTACACAAAATAGTTAGTCATGTACACAAAATAGTTAGTAATGTACACAAAATAGTAAGCCATGTACACAAAATAGTTAGTTATGAACACAAAATAGTTAGTCAAGTACACAACATTGTTAGTCATGCACACTAAACAGTTAATCAAGTACTCAAAATAGTTAGTCATGAACACAAAATAGTTAGTCATGTATACGAAATAGTCATGAACACAAAATAGTTAGTCATGTACAAAAAATATTTAGTAATTGTACACAAAATAGTTAGTCATGAACACAAAATAGTTAGTCATGTATACGAAATAGTTAGTCATGAACACAAAAATAGTTAGTCATGTACAAAAAATATTTAGTAATGTACACAAAATAGGTAGTCGTGAACACAAAATATTTAGTAATGTACACAAAATAGTTAGTATCGTACACAAAATAGTTAGTTATGTAGACAAAATAGTCATGCACACAAGATAGTAAGTCAAGTGCACAAAACAGTTAATAATGTACACAAAATAGTTAGAAATGTACACAAAATAGTTAGTACTGTACACAAAATAGTTAGTACTGTACACAAAATAGTTAGTCATGTACACAAGATAGTTAGTCAAGTACTCAACATTGTTAGTCAAGTACACTAAATAGTTAGTCTTGTACACAAAATAGTTAGTCATGTACACAAAATAGTTACTACTAATGTACTCAAAACAGTTAGTCATGTGCATAAAATAGTTTGTCGTGTACACAAAATAGTTAGTCATGTAAAGAAACAGTCAGTCATGTTCAGAGAATAGTCATGTACAGAAAACGGTCATGTGCACAAATAGTTAATCATGTACACTAAATAGTTAGTCATGTACACTAAACAGTTAGCCATGTTCACGAAATAGTTTGTCATGTACACAAAATAGTTTTGTCATGTACACAAAATAGTTAGTCATGCAAACAAAATAGTTTGTCATGTACACAAAATAGTTAATCATGTACACAAACAGTCATTTACACAAAATAGTTAGTCAATACATAAAACAGTTAGTCATGTACAGTAAATAGGTAGTCAAGTACACAAAATATTTAATCATGTACACTAAATAGGTAGTCATGTGCACTAAACAGTTAGACATTACACGAAATAGTTAGTCATATACACAAAATAGTTTGTCATGTACACTAAATAGTTAGTCATGTACACTAAATAATCAGTCATGTACACTAAATAGTTAGCCATGTACACCAAATAGTTAGTCATGTGCACAAAACAGTCATATACAGAAAATAATTTGTCATGGACACAAAATAGTTAGTCATTTACACAAAACAGTTAGTCATGTATACAAAACAGTTAGTCATGTACACAAAAAAACAGTCATGTACACAAAATAGGTTGTCATGTACACAAAATAGTTAGTGATATACACAAAACAGTCATTTACACAAAACAGTTAGTCATGTATACAAAACAGTTAGCCATGTACACAAAAAAACAGTCATGTACACAAAATAGTTAGTGATATACACAAAACAGTCATGTACACAAAATAGGTTGCCAAGTTCACAAAACAGTTAGTAATGTACACAAAATAGTTAGTCATGTAAACTAAAGAGTTCGCCATGTACACAAAACAGTCATGTACACAAAATAGTTAGTCTTGTACACACAATAGTTTGCCATGTCCACAAAATAGTTAGTCATTCACACTAAATACTTAGTCATGTACCCACAATAGTTTGTCATGTACACAAAATAGTTAGTCATGTACACAAAATAGTTAGTCACAAAATAGTTAATCAAAATAGTTTGACATGTACACAAAATAGTTAGTCATGTACACAAAATAGTTGTGATGTACGCTAAATAGTTAGTCATGTACACAAAATAATGGTGTATTATTATTTTAAAGAATGACTTACGTTAAATAAAAGTAATTTATTTAATGTAATAATAATAAACAAATATTTCCGACCTGTTTAGTTTACTATTGTTTTAACGATGTAGTTTGTCAAGGTGATAGCTTGAATTTTCGATTTTATTGTATAAAAGTTTATATATATCTTTGATATTTTTTCTCGTTCGGGCCAAAGGTATAAGAATGTGCGTTTGTATGATAAACCGAAAACCGGTCTTAAACAGACCAGCAAAAATGCATGCTCTGCTATTTAAGCATGACAATTTAATGACCATAAAGTGCGCGTCTTATGAAAACCATATGAGCTGTGTGATAAAGATTAAAGGCAAAAGAGACCAGTCGTCTCCCGCAGTCATTATCTGTGCAAGAGAGATCAGTCGTCTCCCGCAGCCATTATCTGTGTAAGAGAGACCAGTCG
The DNA here is from genome assembly GCA_031216915.1 of Pictodentalium vernedei. Lineage (NCBI taxonomy): Eukaryota > Metazoa > Mollusca > Scaphopoda > Dentaliida > Dentaliidae > Pictodentalium > Pictodentalium vernedei. Next base: position 3,238,761 of record CM062294.1, on the reverse strand, counting down.
TCTCCCGCAGTCATTATCTGTGTAAGAGAGACCAGTCGTCTCCCGCAGTCATTATCTGTGTAAGAGAGACCAGTCGTCTCCGCAGTCATTATCTGTGTAATTGTTGTAACAACAGTACATTCCACAGATTCTCAACACACACCCATATTACGTGTCTAGTCTGTCACCGAATGTCAACATGTACCAACATGTGAGACTTTCAAAGAAACTTGAAAGCGAATATTGGGGATCGAACAATGAACCTTTCGGTTTGAAGTTCAGTGCCGTAACGACTTAGCCACCCCGCACCCAACACGTCATTTAAACCAAGATTTATTTTGTTGTAGACTTGTAGAGTCTGGTAGGGAATCCCAAAGTGTCCAAAATAAACCGATTGTTGAAATACTAGATTAACCCTTTTCCCAACGTAACGTCCAAAACCTGCCAGGGTTATTCTCAAAAATCGCCCATTAATTTCCATTATATTTTCATTTTTTTGTCTCAAAAACATAGGTTATGACCCCTCTTTGGAACGAGCTCGACGAGCTCGTTCCAATGAGGGGTCATAATTTATGTTTTTGAGACAAAAAATGAAAAAAAAAGTTATTCAAGAATTTTGTTTGCAAGTGTCGTCTGCTTTTCATGTTAGGTAAAGGGTTAAAAACAAAGTCAGTGACAATGGAGTTTCTATTTAAATTGAGCCCAACGCATCTGATTTCCGAACAAGGACGCCGAAAGCATTCGAGGGAAAGAGTGGGGGGTGGGGAGGGGACATCTGAAAGGGCACTCGACTCATAAACTTATAAATGTGACCGTCGCACTCAAGACAATTAGCATTATATGTTGGATGCTTTAGAAATCAGTCAGTCGATTGTATAACTTCTTTGTTTGATGATTATAGACTAGCATCCGTCATTATATCCTTCCTCCCACCCCCACATAAAATACGTTAGAAACCAATACTCGAGAGTTTCGCAGTTACAGTTCACAGCATCCGTCATTATATCCCTCACCCCCGCCTCCACCCCCACATAACATATGTTCGAAACCAGCACTCGAGAGTTTCGCAGTTACAGTTCTCGGAAATTAAATGTCGTTTCTACTGGTACACTTCTGACGAAATATGACAGGCGCTACCCACCTTCTCACACTAGGCTCGGGGGAAAAGGGGGCAGTTATCGCCCCACCCATCCTCTGCCCTCCCCCACTTCTGGCGTCCTTGTTTCCAGGTGTTTGTGCAGTTGTTATGCGTATTAAATCAGGTGGCTGCAGGAGCCATCATATGTGTACAAACTGATATTACAGTTAAAACTAGAAGTCCTGTCATGAAATGCGCACAGATAGCACGTTGATATGCGCGTTAATGTACGCGTTATGGCCCAAGTAAAGCTATCAAATTCTGTACATATGGCCTGTGCACAAGCAATGTTTCAGCCAATGGACCTCCGGGTAACCCGGAGGTCCATTGGCAGAAACATTGCATGTGTTTGCTATGAGTAACTAGGAGAACCGGCCGTGCTTTGGATGCCATTCGATGTGGAAATTGCGCGCAACTCCAACGCGCAATTAAGCCTAGATAAGCGCACTATTCGTGACAGGACTTCTAGTTTTAACTGTAGTTCATTATTTTTGTGATAGAAAATCTCCCATTCCTGACGTTTTCACTTCTATTGACGGAAATATATTCATGTTAGAAAAATAACATTAAAACGTTTTACCAAGTATATATATCAGCATTTATTTTCAAATATGGTAAACAAAAAATAATGTTAATTAAAAGTAATCTCCTTGAATCATTTTTGTGGCTGAGAATCACTGTAAATAAAAACATCAGATAGAATAATATAACAATAGCATGATTTTGGAGAGCATTATGGTTCATGAACAGCCCGAGGGTTTATTAGAGGCCCCTGACGAAGTCGAGGGCCGTTAATAAGCCCTAGAGCTGTTCATCATTGCTGCAGGGCCGCTAATGAATTATGATGCCTGACAACAATCATGTTATTACTATATTATTACCACTCCCTGTTACAGCTAACTTGAATCTAAAAATAGCCGGGTCGAACGAAATGGTTTCGCGCGCCAACGGCGCGCAGGGACTGTATGAGGAACAAGCCCTTTACGACCCTCGTTGGCTGTTTGATTTTGGATGATGTCGAGGCGTGGTAGAGGAGGAAAAGGAAGGAGGGAGAAGGTTTATCCCCTTCTGGGCTTTTTCCGGCTCTTTTTCTTTGGTGGAGGTTGGCATGGTGATGGTGATGAGGCTGGTGGTGGTATTGATGTCTGCGCGTAATGTCCTGATAATTCCCTTGATTTCTTTAAAATTTCTTCAGTTTTGGCGGATTGTGCTTTTGCCATTTCCATTACTCTGAGTGCCTTTTGTACTATGGCGTCAACAGGATGTGGTGGCAGTTCTTCTGCTACTTCCGCTCCCGGGCTTTCCGGTAGTGACGGAAGAGGGGAGTGAGGGGTGGGAGGCGGTGAAAAAGCAACTTCCAGTTCCTCCTCAGTTTCCACTGGACTTTCCTCATCCAACTGTACCGGCTCAGGAGCCGACAGTTGATTGGGTGTACCAGTGGGACTAGGAGGGGAACTGGCGGCTGCCTCCAGAGCCTCCACCCACTCACTCAACTCTTTCTTCCTATTCCGGAATGCCTCCAAGCGCCGGGCGTCCCTGTGCTTGGTTGATGGACTCTTCTTCTTTCTTCTCTTTTCAGGGCCTCCGTGCCTCTTCGGGTGAGGACCAGTGGGAGAGGGGATCCTCTCTCCAAAGGTGCTAGCTCTCCTCGAAGAGGATGGTGTCTCTACCTCAAACTCCAGGTTCAGGTGGACTCTCCTGCCTGTCTCCTGGACAGTCCAGGTGACAGGGCAGGAGATGCCCAGAGCTGAAACGGTTTTGATTAGTCGCTCTGGTAATTCCAGCTTTTCCATGATCTCGATCAGGTGCTCACGCTCTGAATTCAGAAGTGCTATTTATACCATTATCGCCAGCGGCCCGGCTCCGTCGAATGACGTCACTGAAATTATGGAGTTTTAACGGGCCTCCAAACTCATGTTAATCGACTAGTAACTTATAGATTGAGTGGTAATAATAGTTGATTATAAGTGTAAGTAACTATATATATCTACTGACAACCATTTCTGACCACCGGATGCTCTTTCAACTATTTTTTTATCCTTTATTTATATTTATTTATTGGTGTTTAAGGTCACATACTTCAGCACAATGGCTAATTATGACCGTGACAGTTTTACGGGCGGAGGAAGCCGGAGCACCCGGAGAGAACCACCGAGCACCGACGAGCAGCTGCCAGCTCCATAACATCGTAACTACGCACTGCAGCACAGGCAGGATTAGATTGCTTGAAAACATGCGCACCACCGATGTGCAGTACGCCTTAGTACACGGCGTCATCGTGCACCCATGTGGACAATTGGGGTTAAGTGCCGTGTCCAAGAACACAACGCGGGGGTCGGAATCGATTGCTCAGACGGTCACCCATCCAAGGACTAACCGGGCTCGACATTGCTTAACTTCGGTGATCTGACGGAACCGGTTACCACAACCCCACCGAGCCCTCTTTTTTTCTTTGTCACCTGTCTTAGTGTCAATTTATTTTCCAGTAATACCTACACAGAGCTCTATTATCAGAATCGATTTATAAGTTGCATTCAAGAGCAGCCACCATTTTATATTCTCTTTCTTAGATGAATAGCAACATTGGGTACGATGACACTGTGTATCAAGCAGGGGTGTGGCGACAGGGGGGTGGGGTGTTCCACCCCACCCCCACCCCCCCCCCACCCCAGCTAGGAGTATTTTTTCAATAGTTGGACATTCCGATATCAAAAATCAAATAGTTGGAAATTCAATAAATTAACATTGTTCATGAAAAATATTAAAATTCCAACTAATGATGAGAAATTTTTATCTTTTATTTCCAACTGGAAACTTGAGTTTCAAATTTCCTACTCTAAAATTGACATGGCCTCAAAATTTCCACTCTGACATCAATCCGGTAAATTTTCTGACCCAGACACATTATAAATGATGCTTTTTCCGTTTCAGGACTAGTGAAAATTTTCAGAAGGGTTTAGAAGCATGTATATATATATATAAAATCACTTTAAAAGATATCACCCAGCGCTGCAGTGCAACCACCTATCGAAACCACTCACAGTTGGAATTTACACCGGTGGCACCCCCCAGCTGAAACCCTCTAGCCACCTCCCTGGTATCAAGGAGTACTGTATATCAATGGTTCACAAGCCCTCAACCGCTACTAACTTTGTATGTGCCGGGTTAATAAGTTGAAACGTGTGACAGTTGCTTGTCGCTATTTGGGAGTTCCATCCGTGTATTCCGGCTTCCTTCGCCTGTAAAACTGGCCAACAGAATATAACCCTTGTTGTTGGAAGTATCGTTAAACCCAAACAAATATAGAAACAAACACGAATAGCATTCAATACTTACAGAAAAAAAAATGTAGACATTTGAGAACTAATAAAATTTCATTTTAGGGCTTAAAAACATAGTTTATGACCCCCCTTATTGAAACGGGCCCGTTCCAATAAGGGGGTCATAAGCTATGTTTCTAAGACGAAATTTAAAAAAAAATAAAACGCCAACGGAATTTTTTTATGAATATCGCTCGTAGATCATTTCTGTTACGTTAGTCAAGGGGTTAGTTTGTAAATATATTTTTCGAGGAAAAGAGAATACCACAGACATTATAAAACATATAATACATACCCAATCCTTCGACACAGAGGCATACGAATCCGTTCACAGGATCGCCGACACAGAACGATTATCACGGCGCATTCCAGAATAATTAACACGCCAATTAAATTCACAAATCTCATTGTCTTTATACCATAATAATCAATTGAAATTACCTTTCTCAACTTAACTCATTTGTTTTGCGTCAAATTCGATTATGCGAATGAGCGGAAGTGAAATCATAAATTTGCTGACCGTTCCAGAACGGTAACAGAGCATTTATCTACGACCCCAGATGTTTATTACGTGGCAAGATAGTGTGTATTCTATTAACTGCTGTAATGCTAACCTTACGTGCCGAAAAGCTACACACATGAAAACAGCTACCCGAGGCAGTGTGTGGGGAGGCTGGGAGGAGGGTTCTTCCACAATCGGGTGGAAATGAAGTCCATCTGTATGTTTTATGCCCGTTTGTATTTCTGACTTATGCCTAAGTATCGGATTTAGTCTAGAAACTCCATAATTACTAATAAGAGCGGAACCATATCTAAAACTCCATACATTGGAGGTGTCACCCAAGTTAACCCCCACCACTTTATTTATTTATTTATTTATTTATTTATTTATTTATTTGTGTTTAGGGTCAGATATTTCTTCACAATGGCTTATCATGACAGCGACAGTTTTACGGGTGGGGGAAGCCGGAGTACCCGTAGAGAACCACTGAGCAACGGCGAGTAACTGTCAGCTCCCCAACATACTAACTCCACACAAGCAGGGTTAGCATTGGTTGAAGACAAGTGCACCGTCGACGTAGAGTACGCCTTAATACACAGCGTCACCGTGCGCCCACGTGGACAATGGGGGTGAAGTGTCTTGCTGAAGGACACAACGCGGTTGCCGCAGGTGGGATTCGAATCGAGGACCTCTCGGCTTGCAGCCTGCACTTCTACCTACTGAGCCACTGCGCCCCCTTCATTAGCGACATTTCTGATTATCAGGCGGCCATTTTTCCCCAAGCGGTACAACATCGGTGCTATGTGCAAGAGCGCTCTTAAACAAAATGAAGAAGTGAAAATAACCTTGTATATTTGTAGACGAAATGGAAAGTGATTGATTAAAAAATATATTATGTCTCAAAATTAGTTTGTCCAATCAGAACGCTGGAATACCATCTACAGTACGTGGCGAGTGGATTGTAAGTAAATCACCCGCGGAGTGGGGTTATCACCCAAGCTGTAACTTTCAAATTTTGTTCATATCGACAAAAACACAAGCAATGTTTCAGCCAATGGACCTCCGGGTTTAACCCGGAGGTCCATTGGCTGAAACATTGATGGTGCTTGTTGTGGTTTGCAACAAATTCGCAATTATTGCTTGGGTGGAATCACCACTCTGCGGGTGATTTAGTGATAATACACTCTCCACGTACTGTATGGGTTCCGCCATATTATCTGATATCGGATGAGGAGCCGCCATTACTATTTGAACGCATTTTCACTCGCTTCAATTTTTCAAAATTTGAAATAAAACTAAGTACCAAAAATATTTTCAAGATACCATATTTATTGATTTAGAACATTAATATTTAAAAAATGGACAAATAATGTTATTTGTAGTACCAAAAGTTAATTGTTGTTTTTTACAACACTATCGATTTTTATTCTTTAAGTTTACTCAAAAGATTAAAAGTGATTTTTTTTATCATTTCAAAGTTCTTTGTTAACTCTTTTTAGGTGGTAATGACAGTAAATGTATGTAAGGGTATTTCGGATATGATTGTAGAGATACTTTTTATTTTGTAAACAAATATCGCACTTTAAATAGCGATGATTGTTTACTGTTACCATGGATACATACCAGTGCCAGTTACTGTTGGTGATTCTGTGTTTTGATGTCAACAGCGGTTCTAAAAAATAAACTTCCGGTCGTTCTTTGTTTCTCGTGAAAATTTATTAATTTCTTGATTTACATGAATCTTCAACATAATAAATGTTACACGGCGTGTCGTTGGCCGATACATTTCCATACAAGGCCCTGAGTGTTCATAGTTGGCTGATACATTTCCATACAAGGCCCTGAGTGTTCATAGTTGGCTGATACATTTCCATACAAGGCTCTGACTGTTCATAGTTCGCTGATACATTTCCATACAAGGCTCTGAGTGTTCATAGTTGGCTGATACATATCCATACAAGGCTCTGAGCGTTCATAGTTGGCTGATTCATTTCCATACAAGGCTCTGAGTGTTCATAGTTGGCTGATACATTTCCATACAAGGCCCTGAGTGTTCATAGTTGGATGATACATTTCCATACAGGGCTCTAAGTGTTCATAGTTGGCTGATACATTTCCATACAAGGCACTGAGTGTTCATAGTTGGCTGATACATTTCCATACAAGGCTCCGAGTGTTCATAGTTGGTTGATACATTTCCACACAAGGCCCTGAGTGTTCATAGTTGGCCGATACATTTCCATACAATGCCCTGAGTGTTCATAGTTGGCCGATACATTTCCATACAAGGCCCTGAGTGTTCATAGTTGGCTGATACATTTCCATACAAGGCTCTGAGTGTTCATAGTTGGCTGATACATTTCCATACAAGGTCCTGAGTGTTCATAGTTGGATGATACATTTCCATACAGGGCTCTGAGTATTCATAGTTGGCTGATACATTTCCATACACGGCCCTGAGTGTTCATAGTTGGCCGATACATTTCCATACAAGGCCCTGAGTGTTCATAGTTGGCTGATACATTCCATACAAGGCTCTGCGTGTTCATAGTTGGCTGATACATTTCCATACAAGGCTCTGAGTGTTCATAGTTGGCTGATACATATCCATACAAGGCTCTGAGTGTTCATAGTTGGCTGATACATTTCCATACAAGGCTCCGAGTGTTCATAGTTGGCTGATACATTTCCATACAAGGCCCTGAGTGTTCATAGTTGGATGATACATTTCCATACAGGGCTCTGAGTGTTCACAGTTGGCTGATACATTTCCATACAAGACCATGAGTGTTCATAGTTGGCTGATACATTTCCATACAAGGCTCTGAGTGTTCATAGTTGGTTGATACATTTCCACACAAGGTCCTGAGTGTTCATAGTTGGCCGATACATTTCCATACAATTCCCTGAGTGTTTATAGTTGGCCGATACATTTCCATACAAGGCCCTGAGTGTTCATAGTTGGCTGATACATTTCCATACAAGGCTCTGAGTGTTCATAGTTGGCTGATACATTTCCATACAAGGCTCTGAGTGTTCATAGTTGGCTGATACATTTCCATACAAGGCTCTGAGTGTTCATAGTTGGCGGATACATTTCCATACAAGGGTCTGAGTGTTCATAGTAGGCTGATGCATTTCCATACAAGGCTCTGGGTGTTCATAGTTCGCTGATATATTTCCATACAAGGCCCTGAGTGTTCATAGTTGGCTGATACATTTCCATACAAGGCTCTGAGTGTTCATAGTTGCTGATGTATTTCCATACAAGGCCCTGAATGTTCATAGTTGGCTGATACATTTCCATACAAGGCCCTGAGTGTTCATAGTTGGCTGATACATTTCCATACAAGGCCCTGAGTGTTCATAGTTGGCTGATACATTTCCATACAAGGCCCTGAGTGTTCAGAGTTGGTTGATACATTTCCATACAAGGCTCTGGGTGTTCATAGTTGGCTGATATATGTCCATACAAGGCCCTGAGTGTTCATAGTTGGCTGATACATTTCCATGCAAGGCCCTGAGTGTTCATAGTTGGCTGATACATTTCCATGCAAGGCTCTGGGTGTTCATAGTTCGCTGATCCATGCAAGGCTCTGGGTGTTCATAGTTCGCTGATACATTTCCATACAAGGCCCTGAGTGTTCATAGTTGGCTGATACATTTCCATACAAGGCCCTGAGTGTTCATAGTTAGCTGATACATTTCCATACAAGGACCTGAGTGTTCATAGTTGGCTGCTACATTTCCATACAAGGCTCTGAGTGTTCATAGTTGGCTGATACATTTCCATACAAGGCTCTGAGTGTTCATAGTTGGCTGATACATTTCCATACAAGGCTCTGAGTGTTCATAGTTGGCTGATACATTTCCATACAAGGCTCTGAGTGTTCATAGTTGGCTGATACATTTCCATACAAGGCCCTGAGTGTTCATAGTTGGCTGATACATTTCCATACAAGGCCCTGAGTGTTCATAGTTGGCTGATACATTTCCATACAAGGCTCTGAGTGTCCATAGTTGGCTGATACATTTCCATACAAGGCTCTGAGTGTTCATAGTTGGCTGATACATTTCCATACAAGGCTCTGAGTGTTCACAGTTGGCGGATACATTTCCATACAAGTCTCTGAGTGTTCATAGTAGGCCGATACATTTCCATACAAGGCTCTGGGTGTTCATAGTTGGCTGATATATTTCCATACAAGGCCCTGAGTGTTCATAGTTGGCTGATACATTTCCATACAAGGCTCTGAGTGTTCATAGTTGGCTGATACATTTCCATACAAGGCCCTGAATGTTCATAGTTGGCTGATACATTCCCATACAAGGCCCTGAGTGTTCATAGTTGGCTGATACATTTCCATACAAAGCCCTGAGTGTTCATAGTTGGCTGATACATTTCCAAACAAGGCCCTGAGTGTTCATAGTTGGCTGATACATTTCCATGCAAGTCCCTGAGTGTTGATAGTTGGCTGATACATTTCCATACAAGGCCCTGAGTGTTCATGGTTGGCTGATACATTTCCATACAAGGCCCTGAGTGTTCATAGTTGGCTGATACATTTCTATACAAGGACCCGAGTGTACATAGTTGGCTGATACATTTCCATACAAGGCTCTGAGTGTTTATATCAGGTTCGGCTTCGCCTCACCTGATATGAACTCTCATCGCCTTGCATGGAAATGTATCAGCCAGTTACACGCCATGTAACTTATAGAATTGCCCTATTTCCACCACAAAACCCACCTTGTGGTTCTTGTAACGTGAAGTGGGGCTGTGGAAAACTGTCCTACAGAACTCGCGGGCGCAGGGGCAATATTCTTGAATTTGAAAGGTGGCTTTTACTCATTATTTCTGGTCTGCTGTTGAGTGGCAATGAGCTGAAAAATGACATGATATTCAAATATAGTAATTTACCGAGAAACACCCGCGTTGTGCAGTTTCATCCAAACGAAACGAATTCTGAGAAAGAAATATTAAGCCGTACAAGCAAATTCCTAATTGAGAGAGAGTTGGGGTGGAATTCTGAGAAAGAAGTATTAAGCAGTACAAGCAAATTCCTAATTGAGAGAGAGTTGGGTTGGAATTCTGAGAAGGAAACATTAAGCAGTACAAGCAAATTCCTAATTGAGAGAGAGTTGGGGTGGATTGAGTTTAGGAGTCAGACAGCAAAAAGGTTTTTGGACTGATCGCGGAAAAACGGAAAGCCGTTCCCAAGGATTACCAAGATGAAGCATTCGTGTGTGAGACAGGAAAAAGCCACTTCTGTTCAAATGATGTCAGGATCAATGGTACTGGCGGAGGCGGAGAGGGGGGGGAGGCAAAACAGAAGATTATGATTAATTTTTTGCGTGGGGGAATAAAGAAAAGGGTGAGAAGATGATGGACGGGTTGGTAAAGTTAGGGAGGGAGAGGGAGAGAAGAGAAGAGCCAATATGCTTACTTTGGAAACAGAGTGGGAAATTAGATATATGAAACATCTCGTGTCTCAGTACTGAAGGAGACAAGAAGAAAAGGGTGAGGTGCTATTGGGGCCAGGCATATCAAAGTACCGCCGGGCCAACATAACCGGTACCGGGACGGGACCGAGTTTGTCCCGCCAAAACCGGTATCGGTACCGAGACAAATCAAAAATTGGGTGACACATCACAATCAAATGGGAGAAATTCCCAGTTAAACCGCCCCAGTCCCCAAGATCGCAAAGACAAACATAACATCGGACCAATTATTCTGCGGTGGCATCAAAGTAATCATAAAGCACGAATATCGTACTTTATAATTCAAAGTCAAAATGGTCGGCCTTATCGAGGTCGTGGTGTAGGCAGAACATGCACTTTTAGATTACTTTTTTTGTTCATTCACAAATAAGTTCAAAGGATGTTGTGCAAGTGTGCCCTACACGATTATCAGACCGTTTGTTCAATTAGGTATTGCCCCATAAAATAATTTTGTCCTTGTACCGGCGGGACAAAAGCTTCAGTACCGGTAGCGGTTGGGGGGTGAGGGAACCGGCGGTACCGGTATCGGTTGACATCCCTGATTTGGGCGGGGGGATAGGGTATACCTTCTCCTATGAAAACCTCACCAAATCTGTGTATGATCGAAGTTTGTTATATATATACACCACAAAATAGTCATTCTATTGAAGCGATTGCAGCGCCAAAAATATCACAGTTTGGACACAGTTCCAAAATGAATATCAAAGTCGGAACACCCACGCCCCCACCCCCAACAACAACAAATATTCCCTTAATCATATATACCTATCTGATTTCACCTCTACATACAATTTGTACTGTCTTAATATGGCGATTGTCGGAAGGAGTTCTCAGTTGTCCTAACAGTCCTGTCTCACTATCAACATTGGCATCACACTAATAGAGCCGAACGGTATTTTGGTTTTCCGGTACGGTTGTGGTTTCTGCGAAAAACTGGAAAACTGAACTGCAAGACCAAGGAAAAACCGGCTGAACGGTTCAATTGTTTTTGTGCATAAACTGGTCAATTTGTCGTTCTAGGAGGGAATTTGAGAAGTGGCTTCTATGGACTCTCGTCACTAAGTCTTTCCGTCAGAGGGGTGAATAAGTCGTGTCCCCATTGTCCACCGGCCGCGAGTTAAATAGGAAGAAAATGTCACAATGAGACCACATCATAGATTAGAGTATCTTTATCCATGTGTTACCCTAATTTATTACATGCCTGTTTTATCACATCCCCATCCACAGCAACAACTAAACATGCGGAAAATAAAAATCTGTTCCGCACATATGTTCGAAACGGAAATCGTTGACGGAATATTTTTAAAATAGAAGCGAAATTTCACTGGAATTTTGAAGAAATCGTGTACCGTAATTACAGTTTGAATCGTCGCTAGCGATAGCTAAAAATCGTCCCCTGAGTCCAATGTGTTCTATGTGCCAGTAGGCACATAGAACACATGGAACTCAGGGGTCGAAATACTAACTGTTTTTAATAGATGTGAAGGCGTGTAATAAACACAGAACGACAGGCGTGTGTGAATGGATTAATCGATATGACACTTGTGCCATCGCGGAAGGATAAATCATTGGAAACTCATCGTTTCTTCGATAAAGTTAAGTACGGCTCTAAATATGGGGACATTTTCTGAATCTGTTTTTGTTTCACTTCAATGACACTGTAGCTTTACTTGACTGTGTGTTGTGTTTGATGAAAAGGATAATGTTCCAATGTTTATGAAAGGATTATGAAATAAGACAAGAATTGTGACAATTGAGAATATGTTAATTTCTGTTCCCTGTATGCTATGTTTTCAGTAAGAATAATTTGGGTGTAGACTGTACTAAAGAATTAAGACCTGGGTTGGTGTGGCCCTAACAGTAGGTATCTGCGAATCACAAATTTCTTTTCGAATCGAATCTCCAATCGAATCGTGTCTCTGATATCGACATCGAATCGAATCCCGAATCGAATCTTAAAAGACAAGTTATTTAATATTGCATCAAACGGAAGTTACGGAACACTGTGATGATCCTTACGCGACGGAGTGAACACCTTAAACACCAATAACTAAATATTCTCTGTAGCACCGTCGCTGAAACAGCTAGACCAATTGTCCATAGTTTTAGTTTTTGAAGGCCTAACTTGTTACTATTCACGTTCTTAAGAACGTGATTAGTAACAAGTTAAGCCTTCAAAAACCAAAACTATGGATAATGTTCTGGGCCATATTCACACCATACCTAACAATTAAACATTGTCAATTACTCAAATAAATAGGAATTGAGCCTACATAAATGAATTTTCTAATGACAGTTTTATCCTATTTTTGTTGGAAATGTAACAAATTGAAGTTAGTACGAAAGATTCGAAAAAATCGAATCCTGAGACTGATTCGGGATCGATCTCGAAGCATACGTATGGTATCGATATCGAATCGAATCTCAAATATTCGCAGGACCCTACCTAACAGTTGATGTATGTCAATCAAAATGACCAAATTACAGTAAAATCAGTTCAAAAAGAGTCATCCTACCAAGTTACAATGAAATCCCTTCATAAATATAACTTGTAAACTTTGCTAAAGGAATCCAGTTCACGTGACGGTTCTGTGGTCATGGTTGACCGATCATGACTAAAATAGGAGGGTCTCATCAAGATATCATATCAAGTTATCCAACCGAGTTACAATGAAATCCCTTCATAAAACAAACTATAAGCAGTTCTAAAGGAATCTAGGTTAAGAGGCCAGACGGCGGTAACGGCTGACCGATCGTGACCAAATACGACAGTCTCAACTGGACATAATACCAAGTTATTAATTCAAGTTACAATGAAATTGCTTCAAAATATGAACTGTAGACCGCGCTAAACAAATCTAGGTCACGTGCCTGTGCGATTGTCACGGTTGATCGATCACGGCCAAAATAGGATGTTCTCATCTAGATATTATACAGAGTCATCCTACCAAGTTACAATAAAATCCATTCATAAATACGACTTGTAGACTGTGCTAAAGGTTTTCGGGTTTCAGGCCAGTGTAGACATCATGGTTGACCGATCGCGACCAAAGGGGGATTTTCTCATTTAGACATTATACGGAGTCATCCTACCAAGTTACAACGAAATCTCCATTCGTAAATACGACCTGTAAACTGTGCTAAAGTTTTTCGTGTTTCGGGCTCTCCCAGCTGTCACGGTTGACCGATCGCGACCAAAAGAGGACGTTCTCATCTAGACGTTATACGGAGTCATTCTACCGAGCTACAATGAAATGCCTTCATAAATACGACCTGTATACTGTGCTAAACGTTTTTGGGTTTCGGGCTCTCGCAGCTGTCACGGTTGACCGATGGCAACCAAAAGGGGACGTTCTCATCTAGAAGTTATATGAAGCCATCCTATCAAGTTACAATGAAATGCCTTCAGAGATACGATGACCTGTAGACTGCGCTAAAGGTTTTCGGGTTTCGGGCTCTTGCATCCGTTACGATTGACCGATCGCGACTAAAAGGGGATGGTCTCATCTGGACTTTATACGGAGTCATTCTACTAAAATACAATGCAATCCCTTCATAAATACGACCTGTTGACTGAGCTGAAGGTTTTCGGGTTTCGGGCTCTCGCAGCCGTCACGGTTGCTTGCAACCAAAAGAGGATGTTCTTATCTGGATATGACCTCGAACCTGCATATGAAATCGTGTTGATCGGACAAGAACTACGGGTGTAGCCTGTGCCAAAGAAAATGTGAACAGACCCACATACTTATGCACGCGTAGCTTATCTTGGTTTTGTCAAGTTAAGCTAAAAGGCAAAACTTACCGGCTCTTTTCAGGTATCATTAAAGACGAATGTTTTATCAATTTCTCAAATCGGTCAAAAATGACAAAACTCGAGACAATTACGATGTACATCTGTCACGGCGCTAATGGCAGCCTCCAGAGTTGGACACCATTTAGGTGTGAATTCGCTGAACTTGTTCCACTAGAGATCGAAAACAATTATTTGAACGGAAAAAAGTCTGCATTCTATTTGAGTGTTGAGATGCATGGAGGCATATAACCCTGCCTAACATGACAAGCAGACGAACAACTAAAAACGCGCTCTTTGCCTCCAAACATAGCTCAGGATCTCTCAGCTCAACACATTTTACAGGTTCGTTCCAGTGAGGGTCATAAGCTATGGTCTGAAAGCATTTTTGTGAACAGTGCTCGCCGGTTTTGTAAACAGTGCTCGCCGGTTTTGTGAACAGTGCTCGTCGGATTTGGGAACAGTGCTCGTCGGTGTTGTAAATATCGGTCACCGGTTGGACTTTACGAACAGCACGCGAATCTCAAATTTCGGGTCGAATCGATCCCGAATCGGATCAGGTATAGGATTTCGAATAGAATAGAATCTCGAATTGCATCTCGTGGCTCTTCAAACTGTAAATACTGTAACTTTATACAACCATAAATATCGCCAGCCTTTACTCACTGTCAGATAGGAATCTTGTATTGCACCTCACGGCTCTTCAAATTGTAAATACTGTAACTTTATACAACCATAAATATCGTCAGCTTTTACTCACTGTCAGATAGGAATCTTGTATTGCACCTCACGGCTCTTCAAATTGTAAATACTGTAACTTTATACAACCATAAATATCGCCAGCCTTTACTCACTGTCAGATAGGAATCTTGTATTGCACCTCACGGCTCTTCAAATTGTAAATACTGTAACTTTATACAACCATAAATATCGCCAGCCTTTACTCACTGTCAGATAGGAATCTTGTATTGCACCTCACGGCTCTTCAAATTGTAAATACTGTAACTTTATACAGCCATAAATATCGCCAGCCTTTACTCACTGTCATATAGGAATATTGTATTGCACCTCACGGCTCTTCAAATTGTAAATACTGTAACTTTATACAAGCATAGATATCACCAGCCTTTACTCACTGGATGGTGGGAATGGACAAACCAAAACGTAGGCGGAGCCTAGTAAAGAGAATAAACGATTGGCTTATAAATTGTGTTCAGGAGAGTCTCAATGATATGATTTCGAGTTACAACCTTGTACAGTCACGGGGAAATGGGTCCCTAACATTTAGACGATGCGACTTTCTCGTAGACTAATTTCGTCAAGTGATGTAGGCCTAATTAGTGTGTAAAGTCGGGGTCAGCGACGGAAATTCTTGCCAGGCGACGAAATGGCCGTCTTTTTGTTGATTTCAGACCCTAAGACCATGGTTCGGCAAAATTATGGATTATCATGGATAAACAAGGTTACCAGACATCTTCGCAATGAAAAAAACGGCAATGTTTCCGATGGCTAACACAAAACGAAGTTTGAGATTTTTCGATTGTGTACGAGCGGTTTCGCGTTTTTTATACACGAGTCCACGCGAGTCCACTCCTGCACAATTGAAAATTTTAAAACGTTTTCGGATGTTAGACATCAGAAACACAGTCGTTTTTTCTCTAAGTTGATATTCCAGAAAGTTACTGTGTCTCTATGTTACGGGCCCATTTCCTCGTAACATTACAAAGTTGTGCCTTATAAAGTACAGTTAAAACTAGAAGTCCTGTCATGAATTGCGCGGTTATCTTGACACAATTTCGCACAGGAATTGCGCGCAATTTTCCTATTGAAAATACCCAAATTACTCACAGCAAACACAAGCAATGTTTCAGCCAATGGACCTCCGGGTTGAACCCGGAGGTCCATTGGCTGAACCATTGCTTGTGCATCGGTTGCGTAGAGAATGTGATATCCTTTCCATATGACCTAACGCGCCGATAAACGCGCTAAATGGCGAGGTGTTTGCGCGCAATTGATGACAGGACTTCTACTTTTAACTGTAATCTCGCTGTGTTGATACAGACATATGTTTGTAAATCATATGGAGACAGCTTATAAAAGCTTTAGCTTGCTGCTGAATCCCTTTTCTATACTTTTTTGTAGCATTTACTTTGTTATAATTGTGTTGAATATTTTGGATGGGAAATAAAATATCGTTTAAACTAAAGTTGTGACTCGGATACATTCCTTCTGTTTGAAAACTTGAACTCAACACTTTAACCTACCTCTCCTTCTTCCTACATGATGTGACCCTAGCTGTCGAAAGTGTCGTTAAACCCCAATAAATAAATTGAATAATACCGCCCCTTCTGTTTACTGGGCACTGTCATTTTTATTGCCCATTCCGGCAAGGGTTTCCGACAATGCTACTCAAATATTGTTTTCAACAGCGTCTCGTCCCTCTGCGCAAGTCAATCAAAAAGGCGGAATATATCCGGACGTAAGACAATCAAAAAGGCGGAATATATCCGGACGTAAGACAATCAAAAAGGCGGAATATATCCGAACGTAAGGAAAGTAGTTTTGAAAGCGAAATTATCTTGAACTCTTTTTCAGTCATCAGGGGCCAATACAATAAAACTTTTACAATTGTATTTTCTAGTTTTGACTTTAAATGGGTTGAAATGAATCATTAGCATTTTAAAAGGCATGCCAATTTGCCAACTGGCAAATTGCCAAATCTTTTAAAATGCTAATGATTCATTTTAGTCAGTTATAATAATAGGTAGAAAATACAATTCTAGAAATACAATTGTAAACGTTTTATACAAGGCTGTAACTCGTAATCATATCATTGAGTATCTCTTGAACACAATTTATAAACCAACCATTCATTTATTCTCTTTACTGGGCGCCGCCTACATTTTGGTTTCTCCATTCCTATATGACAGTGAGTAAAGACTAGCGATATTTATGGCTGTATAAAGTTGCAGTATTTACAATTTGAAGAGCCACGAGATGCACTTCGAGATTCTATTCTATTCGAAATCCAAAACCTGATCCGATTCGGGATCGATTCGGCCCGAAATTTGAGATTCGCGTGCTGCACGTAAAGTCCAACCGGTGACCGCTATTTACAAAACCGGCGAGCACTATTCACAAAACCGGTGAGCTCTGTGCACAAAAATGCTTTCAGGTCATAGCTTATGACCCTCACTGAAAGGAACCCGTAAAATGTGTTGCAATGAGGGATCCTGAGCTATGTTTGGAGGCAAAAGGCACGTTTTCAGTTTTTCGTCTGCTTGTCATGTTAGGCAGGGTTATCCGCCTCCATGCATCGCAACACTCAAACATAGAATTCAGACTTTTTCCTGTTCAAATC
Source organism: Pictodentalium vernedei (assembly GCA_031216915.1). Classification (NCBI taxonomy): domain Eukaryota; kingdom Metazoa; phylum Mollusca; class Scaphopoda; order Dentaliida; family Dentaliidae; genus Pictodentalium; species Pictodentalium vernedei. The sequence goes on along the minus strand of CM062294.1, from coordinate 3,221,169 downwards.
ATTGTTTTCGACGTCCAGGTCTTCTGCACAGGGTCACGACGATATAAGAAGATCCCAAGATCAGATAACTGGAAGGATTTTGAGGACTTCGCAGCGATTCAAAAATTGAACAGTAGCTCGTTTGGAATCGGATCATTGGGACGAAATTCTGAGCTTCTCAGGACTCTAGGTGTGTTTTAACCGTTAATTTGGGTAACTTATTATATAAGTAAATAATATAGTTTCAATCCACACATCTCGTCCCCTGAGTTCCAATGTGTTCTATGTGCCTACTGGCACATAGAACACATTGGAACTCAGGGGACGATCTGCCTATCCCGTTCTGGAACAGAGTATGTTTATAAATGTAGAGTTATGTTATTACAACACGGCTGCTAATGAACACTCAAGGGAATCTTAAAATTATTATCAAAACATTTAAAACACATACGGTTCATCCAAGGGAGACACACTTGAAGGTAAAACGCATAAAATCTTAGAGAAAACGAGGTAATGAGATATAAGTTATCCACTTGATATTAGTATGGACCATTGGTACTATTTAAACATCTATCACGTTTCTATAAATGTCTTTATGTCGGTGATAATGAGCGAGTAATTTGTTCCGTTTTCTATATTGTTTCCACATTTTTTATGATTTGAAGTACTAATTAATATCCCATCTAAGATATACGTCACAAGATACGTTGTTTTTTTGATGGACTTCCGTTCTCACTAAGTCAAGATGACTTGATAGATCTGATAAGAAAAAAACAAGAAAAGAATATCTGATGATTCGCAGACGTATATCTTCTGATGTTGATAACGTTATACAGATAGGTGGCGCCACTCTTTGTATAAAATAAATAACTCTGTTTGTTTGTGATTTTTATTAAAGAACTCTTGCCGTCTTGGAAGTTACTTTTGAATACGTTTTAGGCCGCCTATTTACCCATTGCTTACACGGGAAGATATTGACAAGAGAGCGGAGAGAGCATTTGATTCCAAATAATTTGGTACCTTAGTAGATGTGTCTAAAGCAGTCGATAGCTTGGGGGGGACGGGTGAGGGCGGATGGGTGGGTCGGAGCGGGTGGGTGGGGCGGGTAGAGCGAGAGGGTGGGGGCGGGAGGGTGGTTGCGGGTGGGTGTGGGCGGGTGTGTAGAATAAAAGCATTCATCTTCATTTATCGAGTCACGTCGTCATATTGGATAAGACACAACCAATAATGTAAATATGGCGAGTAGTCGTTGTAGCTTTTCATGACCTTTGACAATACACCATCTAACAACATAGAGTACAGTAGCCATGGACTGGTCATATTCCACGCGTGGGCAGTGATGTCCGCGCATGCGTCTACCAGGAAATAAAAATCATCATCAGCAAAATTTTAATTAATGAAGCACATGGTGGTACTCAGTGCTTCATTAATTAAATTTTTGATGAGTATTTCTATATTTAATGTTGTCAATGTAATATTATATTGTGTCATTGGAAATCTTGCCCATCCGTGGAAAGTGACCATTCCACGGCGGCCGCATTATACCAGAACAACATAGGAAGGAGAAATACCATTGGCATGTTGTTATTTTTCAAATTATTTGCTTCCAAAACATAGGTTATGACCCCTCTTTGGAACGAGCTCGTCGAGCTCGTTCCAATGAGGGGACATAACCTATGTTTTTGATACAAAAATAAAAAAAAATAGTTATTCAAGAATGTTTTTGCAAGTGTCGTCTGCTTTTCATGTTAGGTAAAGGTTTAAGAGCTCATCGGTATGGAAAACGTAAAATTATCTAGTCGTCAGAAGTATGTGGTGCGTGAAACGATGATACTTGGGTGAATCTAGAGATTATGAACCCACCTCCGGGTCATGACTCCGCTCATGTGCCGTGACCATTTTGTATAATGTTTCACGCAGCGTCATTTTTTTTGGATGTTGAGCGCATGATCGGATGTCATGTTCGCGTGTTGTGCGCGCAATCGGGTGGTTAGTTTGTTTGAATGTTATGCAGTTTCGTGGTGCCATCTTGGATGACGTCATATGATGTGTGTATGGGGGCGTTCATCTTGGTTGTTGTTGGTAAGTCGCCACGAGCATGCTAATTAGTGTGCACAGGTGGTGATGAACTTGGACATTGAGCGCATACGCAGGAGCCTTTTTGTTTTGTTGTCAACAAATATGGCGGTGATTTTTTGAAAAAAAAAACTAAGAAGTTCTCGTATAAGTAGTGTGTAGAGTAAGGGAGCTGTGCGCATGTTGAGGAAGTAACTGTGATGTGACACCCCAATCTACAAAATAATAGTAATAATCGGGAGGTGAGCGAATATTTGAATTTTGCATAAGAATAACGGTCTTAATCCACCCATCCCTATCCGGTCTCCCCCCCCCCCCCCTCCATCCCGTGTTATTTTTATACGTTCGGTTTTTTTTTAAAAATGAGTGTTATGTTATGGCTCGGTCCGTCCGTCCGTCCGTCGATCCGATCATCCTTTTTCGTAGCTTTTTAATGAAAAGAGATATCACGATAAAACGTAAGCAAAATATGTATCACCGTTAGACAGTGTGTCTAAAATTCACGAATGGCCCATTAAGGTCAAGGTCACTGAGAGAGATCAGAATCAGCATGCGCATCAACGTTTTCGTCGTGTCCGAAGCAAAAAATTTTAGTGGAAGATGTCACAATCAAACTTAAATAACCTACGGACGAACACTAGATAGTGTGTCATGAAAACATTCACGACTGACCCACCAAGGTCAAGGTCAAAAGGTCAAAGATAGAGGTCACCACTTGAAATCAACATGCAATCAACCCTTTCGTGCACTGGGCATAATTTTTATTGGAACCGGACATCACGAGATTTACAAAACCAATCGACCAACACCAGACTCTGCGTAGAGTACAAAATATTTACGACCTTCCCGCCAAGATCAAGGTCACAGAGAGAGGTCAACACATAGATTCAGAATACAGAACAACTTTTTGTGTCCAGGAAAAGTTTCTAGCGAGAACAACATAGGGACGAACACTAGATGGTGTGTCGGTACAAATGTTACGATCGACCCACAAAGTTCAAGGTCATAGATACAGGTCAACACATAGAATCAACCAATGGACCAACACATAGAATCAACCAATGGACCAACACTAGACAAACTTTATGATTGGCCTACCAAGTTTTAGGTCGCAGAACGAGGTTAACTGGCTACCACTAGATGGCGCACACAATGTTCACAACAGGCCAACCAAGGTCAAGGTCACAGATAAAGGTCAACACATGGAATCAGCATGCACATCGACATATGCAGAGACTCCAACTAAGTGCTATATAACGGGCGTATGTCTGATGCCTCGCTAGGTGGTGCTCTTATTTCATTTGAATTGACCAACTTAATACACATGTATGGAGTTCTATACAAAAAGGGATGATTGATTCTCTTTCATTCAAATACTATTCAAAACAGTAGGGGATATCCAAACTGATGTTGATATTTTCGGAAAATGGATACGCGTGATTGGACACATCAATATGTTAACAAGTTTATTGTGGATCATGAATGTCACCGGCCCACGAAAACGCCCTGCAGGCGTTTCGCACGAGCGCCGCGTTAATGTCTGTGGGGAACGTTTTGAAATTTTCAGTTGTACTGGACGAGTTTTTTCGGAGGTCTCATCGTTCTTGTCTTGGCATATAAACTCGTTCATCAATAGTTTCTGGTCGAAACGTAACTTTGGAGGTATGCGAAGACTGACACTTGATGAACGTTTACGTGCCGTTGGTATGTTGGAAGCTAGCAACAGAAAAACTGCAGTGGCTCAAATTCTCAACGTTACTCAATCGGTGATTAACAGGTTGTGGCCACGCAACCGTCAGAAGGCAATGTTGATACAGACGTCGGTCAGGTCGTCCAGGGGCGACAACTGCTAATACGGATCGTTCCATCCGAACCACGGTATTACGTAATCGCCATCAAAGTGCCTCAGAAATTGGACAGCAGCTGCACCGAAGATGGGCGAGTCAGTGGTCAGACTGTCTGAAATCGCCTTTTCAGCTGGACTTTGTACGCTCGACGACCTCGAATAATTCCACGTTTGACTGAACGTCACATTGCAGCAAAGCGTAATTGGTGTGGAGTACTTCAGCGCTGGGACAATCGTCGGTGGAGCAGCATTATGTTTCCCGATGAATGAATCGAGGTTCACTCTCGACCTCCATGACAGGCGAAACAGAGTGTGGCGGCGGCGAAAAGAACGATACCCGGTACTATGACGTAACCGTTAGGCAGCACGATCGTTTTGGTGGTGGATCGGTTATGGTGAAAGGAGGCATAACCATGACAAGCAGAATAGCATTACATGGCATCCAAGAGCGTGTTACGGGTAGTACTACCGTGACAACATGTTAGCAACTCATGTGGTGCCATTCACGGCCGTCGATTCATTTTCTAACATGACAATGCAATAGCACACAGGGCCCGTGTTACTACAGAGTTCCGCCAGGAGCAGAACATCACTACACTGACTTGGTCAGCACTAAGTCCAGACCTTTCACCAATCGAGCAGGTCTGGGATATGCTTGGCAGGCGCCTACGAGAACGCCAGCTGCCCCCTACCAATGTCCAGGAGCTCGCCGCTGCACTGCGGGAAGAATAAAATAACACCAGTCAAGCTGATATTGGGCGTTTGGTGAGGAGTATGCCACGTCGGATCCGCACTTAATCTCGCTTAAGCCCGCGCTCGAGGATGATTTACAAGGTATTGAGATCTTGTACTGAATGCGGTAAATCCTCTGACTGACCGTCCATGTCTTCTACAGCTCAGTTCCTGGAATGTGTGCTTGTCAGACACCCAACTATCGCTGAAATCATTCACCAGATGTCACAGTGCAACGCCTCAACTGTCGTTTTGATGAAAATTCAAATATATTTATCAAATATCCCCTACTTTTTTGAATAGTATAGTATGCTCATTCTTTCGAATATTATAAGAATAAACTAAATAATTTGAATTACACTCCTGCTTCTTTTCTAATACTCATCAGAGACGGATTAAGTCCTTGCATGCTGCTACGAATATTCTTCCAGGGGGCGGGGGGGTCCATTGAAATAAGTATAATTTCCCCCTTTCAAATCGAATGAATATTTTCGTTCACCAATGAATTCTTCGAGTTAAATTTGGATGAATTCTTCATCAAATCTCTAATCGTGGCTACTACACAGAAGCCATTACGGATGAATTCTTCATCAAATCTCTAATCGTGGCTACCACACAGCAGCCATGACGGATGAATTCTTCATCGAATCTCTAATCGTGGCTACCACACAGCAGCCATGACGGATGAATTCTTCATCAAATCTATAATCGTGGCTACCACACAGCAGCCATGACGGATGAATTCTTCATCAAATCTCTAATCGTGGCTACCACACAGCAGCCATGACGGATGAATTCTTCATCAAATCTCTAATCGTGGCTACCACACAGAAGCCATGACGGATGAATTCTTCATCAAATCTATAATCGTGGCTACCACACAGCAGCCATGACGGATGAATTCTTCATCAAATCTCTAATCGTGGCTACCACACAGCAGCCATGACGGATGAATTCTTCATCAAATCACTAATCGTGGCTACCACACAGCAGCCATGACGGATGAATTCTTCATCAAATCTCTAATCGTGGCTACCACACAGCAGCCATGACGGATGAATTCTTCATCAAATCTCTAATCGTGGCTACTACACAGCAGCCATGACGGATGGATTCTTCATCGAATCTCTAATCGTGGCTACTACACAGCAGCCATGACGGATGAATTCTTCATCAAATCTCTAATCGTGGCTACTACACTGCAGCCATGACGGATGAATTCTTCATCAAATCTCTAATCGTGGCTACCACACAGCAGCCATGACGGATGAATTCTTCATCAAATCACTAATCGTGGCTACTACACAGCAGCCATGACGGATGAATTCTTCATCAAATCTCTAATCGTGGCTACCACACAGCAGCCATGACGGATGAATTCTTCATCAAATCTATAATCGTGGCTACCACACAGCAGCCATGACGGATGAATTCTCCATCAAATCTCTAATCGTGGCTACCACACAGCAGCTATGACGGGTGAATTCTTCATCAAATCTCTAATCGTGGCTACCACTTAGCAGCCATGACGGATGAATTCTTCATCAAATCTCTAATCGTGGCTACTACACTGCAGCCATGACGGATGAATTCTTCATCAAATCTCTAATCGTGGCTACCACACAGCAGCCATGACGGATGAATTCTTCATCAAATCACTAATCGTGGCTACTACACAGCAGCCATGACGGATGAATTCTTCATCAAATCTCTAATCGTGGCTACCACACAGCAGCCATGACGGATGAATTCTTCATCAAATCTATAATCGTGGCTACCACACAGCAGCCATGACGGATGAATTCTCCATCAAATCTCTAATCGTGGCTACCACACAGCAGCTATGACGGGTGAATTCTTCATCAAATCTCTAATCGTGGCTACCACTTAGCAGCCATGACGGATGAATTCTTCATCAAATCACTAATCGTGGCTACCACACAGCAGCCATGACGGATGAATTCCTCATCAAATCTCTAATCGTGGCTACCACACAGCAGCCATGATGGATGAATTCTTCATCAAATCTCTAATCGTGGCTACAACACAGAAGCCATGACGGATGAATTCTTCATCAAATCTCTAATCGTGGCTACCACACAGCAGCCATGACGGATGAATTCTTCATCAAATCTCTAATCGTGGCTACCACACAGCAGCCATGACGGATGAATTCTTAATCAAATCTCTAATCGTGGCTACTACACAGCAGCCATGACGGATGAATTCTTCATCAAATCTCTAATCGTGGCTACTACACAGCAGCCATGACGGATGAATTCTTCATCAAATCTCTAATCGTGGCTACTACACAGCAGCCATGACGGATGAATTCTTAATCAAATCTCTAATCGTGGCTACTACACAGCAGCCATGACGGATGAATTCTTCATCAAATCTCTAATCGTGGCTACTACACAGCTGCCATGACGGATGAATTCTTCATCAAATCTCTAATCGTGGCTACTACACAGCAGCCATGACGGATGAATTCTTCATCAAATCTCTAATCGTGGCTACCACACAGCAGCCATGACGGATGAATTCTTCATCAAATCTCTAATCGTGGCTACCACACAGCAGATTTTCTTTTTCAATGTTAGCCCGGACGGACGGACTGGCTGACGGACGAAGTCGAGCGGTTACTAGACCTGCTCTGCCGCTGGCGACGCAGGTAACAACAGAATAAATTGTTGTAGTATCATTCTACCACTACGCTATAAATGTCACTGTCATTGTTGTCAACAGTGGAATTCTTTTACGACCACAAATGATATCTACGGTAATTTCATGACTTGTTCTATTCGCACCTTACTGTTTAAAAGGCCCTTTTCAGGCTCTTGTGATCTCGGAGCATGTGCCCTGACCATGCCATCTTTAGGATGTCATATTGAGAATAGACAATTGGGCGGTGACACCAGGGCAGTGATTTCTAGTCAGGTCTTGGCTGCCATAACAGGCAGCCAAGACCTGACTAAAAATTACTGCTAAGCACTTGGGCATTTACAGGTTGTTGCCTGATGGGAATTCAGGACTGTTGCCCAGTTCTTACAAAACTGAAAAGAAAATCAGTCACTTCTTTCGGGAAACTGAACGTTTCAACTGGCAATCCTCAACAGGGACTGTGTAATTGCCTCGTATAAGGATATGAAGTGTATGAGGTATAGCCCTAATTACTGTTAATCATCACTCTCACGCACTCATCCGGATATTAAAAGAGTAGTGGACACATTGATATAGCCGACTATATCTGGCACCTCTTTGATTCTGTCATATGATAATACTATCGGGACTATCCGTCCCAGGAGGGGAATCCCTGTTCTGTGACGAAACATTGTATGGAATTGCATATCATGGGAGATAATCAAAAGCATGGCGAGATGCGCGTTAATTGTTTCTGTTAACGTGGGCGGCAATTATTTTAAGACGTTATCAGCAAGCTTTGCGGAATAAAACAGAGAAGGCGGGAAAGTACGGCGGCCTGGAAACGACAACCAATGCTTAGTTACTAATTTGTTTAAACAATTTACCAGTTTGTTTTAACAAATTACTTTGTTTATACAATTTATTATTTATTCGTGTTTAAGATCACATACTTCTGCACAGTGGCTAATCGAGACCGTGACAGTTTTACGGGTGGAGGAAGCCGGAGTACCCGGAGAGAACACCGGGCATCGACGAGCAACTGTCAGCTCCTCAACATTCTAACTCTGTTCAAGTACCGCTCAAGCAGGGTTACAGCGGTTGAAGACATGTGCACTTCGACGTACAGTACGCCTTAGTACACGGCGTCATCGAGCCCCCGTGTAGGAAACCGGGTTAAAGTGCCTTGACTAAGGACACAACGCGGGTCGTCCCGTACGGGGATCAAACTAGGGACCTCTAGCATAGAAGTCCAACAGTCTACCACTGAGCTACCGTGCTCCCATACAATTTATTAGAAAACTGTTTAAACAATTCATTACAAGACTGTTTAACAATTCATTACAAGACTGTTTATACAAATAATACAAGACTGTTTACACAATTTACTGATTTGTTTAATCCTTTACCTAACATGAAAAGCAGACGACACTTGCAAAAAAAATTCTTGAATAACTATTTTTTTTCATTTTTTGTCTCAAAAACATAGGTTATGACCCCTCATTGGAACGAGCTCGACGAGCTCGTTCCAATGAGGGGTCATAACCTATGTTTTTGAGACAAAAAATGAAAAAATAATTAAAATTAATAGGCGTTTTTTGAGAATAGCGCTGGCCGATTTTGGCCGTTACGTTGGGAAAAGGGTTAAGCAATTTCGTAGCGTGAGAACCATAAGGCTTCTCGTAGAAGATAGAACCTAGTGGTTCTCACGCGACGATTTCCTAATTTGTTTAAATAATTTGCTAGAAAACTGTTTAAGCAATTTATTACAAGAATGTTGAAACAATTCAACTTGAGTTGAACCTGACTGATCAGACAAGATGACATCATCATATTGTCACAGGAAACTGCATTACGCATCTTGCTTGTTACAGATACGGTATGGACAGATTTAACGCAGAACGACGAACGACTTATTAAAATATACCTTTCGCTTAGTTTAACTCAACCGGAAATTTGGGCGCGGTAGCGTCGCGGTAACGAGTTCTCGTCACATCACCGAAGTGAAGCAACGTTGAGCGCGGTTAGTAGTTGGATGGATGACCTTTTCAGCGACTGATTCGCGCTCCCGCGTTGTGTCCTTGGGCAAGGCTCTTAACCCCGATTGCCTACAAGGGGGCATGATGACGCCGTGTACTAAGGCGTACTGCACGTCGATGGAGCGCATGTCTTCAACCAATCTAACCCTGCCTGTGCCACGGTGCAGAGTTCAGAGTTACGATGTTAGAGAGCTTACAGTTGCTCGTCGTTGCTCGGTGGTTCTCTCCGGTACTCCGGCTTCCTCCACACGTAAAACTGCCACCGACATATGACCCTGGATGTTAATGTGTCGTTAAACCCTAATAAGTAAATAAATAAATAAATAAATAAATAAATAAATAAATAAATAAATAACCAGAAATTGGGTATTGTCTGCTGAGATAAAGATCAGAGTGGCATGTATTGAGGCGACCTTGGCTATATAGAAGAAAGGAGTTTACATATATTTTGCCGCTGAGTTTGTTCATAGTAAGCGAAATAGAAACGCGAAGTCAGTAACACGGTTACAAATCCATGCATCTGAACTTCTGAAGTGCAGGCAAGCTGGATATATTGTTACTCAAGAAACGCTACGACATTTGGTTCAAATTGTTGACCCGAGAAGCCATGAGGAGAAAAGTGCCATTAACCCTTTGAAACCGAGCGGCCGCTTTTCCGGTCCAGAAACATCATACATCATAATTACATTAAGTAGGACGGTTGCTAAGTGATGTGTGGGGGTAGACCAATCAGCCCCGTGGCTGCACGTTGAAAATATTAATTGGTCTATCCCCAAATAATGAATATGGGCTCTTCCAATTGCTGCAGTTGAACTGACATGGGAGATACCACCAGGGTTCAAAGGGTTAAACGTCGACTCTATGTCGATAAATGTCCGTATTGTATGTTGCATATTGATTCATACGATAAGCTAAAACCTTTTTGCATTTGTGCAAATGTATTCATTGATGGATTTTCGAGGTACATTGTTTGGCTGAATGTTTATAATACAAACAGTAAACCGGAAATAATAGCAGGATATTCCGTTTACTCTCTTGTATCGAAAGGTGGATGTCCAGTGACAATAAGAGAAGACTTGAGAACAGATAATGGACATGTGAAATAAATGTAACAGTCGTTATGATGTGATCATGGTGATCAATTTGCCACAAAAAGTCTTATTTATGCATCCAGTGCGCATAATCAACCAACTGAAAGTAAATGGGCTTTTTAAGAAGACACAATGTTCACTATAGCATTGAAACGTTTCATAATTTAACAAGAGCACCAAAAAAGGGCCGTAACTCGTGTAAAAATAACTGGGCGGAACCCATTTTCGAACTTGCACGTTAAAAACTAAAGTGTTAAAAACTACACTTGAAGTGCTGTATTTAACACTTACAAAGTGCTGAACTAGCACTTTGTTCAAGTGTAGATGTCCCAGAACTTGACAGGTGTTACAATAATACCACTTGACAAGTGTAATGTAGCGACACTTAAAAGGAAACAACGCAGATGACGCGGATCAGGCTCGAACTCTCGAGCCTGATCCGCGTCATCTGCGTTGTGTCCTTTTAATTATGTGCCCACCAAGTGCAAATCAAATTATGGACGATTCTGGAAGAACCACCAATGCTAGACACATGGGAAGTGCCATCCATTCGAGTTTCAGATGTCTGACCATTGTAATGTCTAAGTGCTTAAAGCATTGCACTTTGAGTGTTAAAATTAAACCCTAAGAGTTAGAATGGGTTTAACACTTTGAAAGTGTCAGTTTTAACACTTTAGTTTTTAGTGTGTGGCCTGTATTGCTAGCTGAGTAATACCATTTCAACGTTGGTTGAGATGAAATAATCCAAACTGGGGTACTCGGTTGGAAACCAAAAATGTTAACGGGCGCACAGACAAACGGACAGACTGAATAGCAATACGAACGTTTTTTCAAAAGGGCGTATAAAAATTAGTAAATTGTTTAAACAGTCTTGTAATAAATTGTATAAACAAATTAGTAATTTGTCGAAACAAATAAAAACAAATCAATTTAAACAAATTAGTAATTAAACACAGGTTGTCAATCCGCGCGGCCTATCGTCGTTTGATACTTCCATTGCAAAAATGGGAAAGGCTAGCACCTTAGAGTTTATTATAGAACAAGCGGCCACTTAACATTAAATTATAAAAATTGTAATGACTTATCTGTCTCATTATTGGAGGAGTATCAATATTGGATGGGTGTGGTAAGTTTTGTATGAAGTGTATATCAATTTAACATGTACATCCGACATTCAAACTCCGATAAATCGATAGATAAATAATTTCAATACTTATATGAAAAACTGGATCGCCGCCGAGGCTCAGTAATTGGTGTAACGGACTTCAAACCGTGAGCTCCACAGTTCACGACAAGGGATTTATTTGTTTATTAAGGCTTAACGACACTTTAACAGCCAAGGTCATATAGTGTCGGTGACAGTTTTACGGGCGGAGGAAGCCGGAGTACCCGGAGAGAACCACTGAGCAACGACGAGCAGCTGCCAGCTCCGCAACATCCTAACTCCGCACTACAGCACAAGGTTAGATTGGTTGAAGACATGCGCACTATCGACGTGCAGTACACCTCCTTAGTACACGACGTCATCGTTCCCCCATGTGGACAATCGGGGTTAAGGGCCTTGCCCAAGGACACAACGCGGGAGTCCGAATCGATCGCTCAGACGGTCACCCATCAAAGGACGAACCGGTTACCACAACACCACCTCCCTCCCCCCCCCCCCCCCACCCCCTGATAAGGGATAACAACGATGTGTCCTTAAGCAAGCACTTAATACTTATCGCCCACGTGGGGACACTATAGTGTTGTGTACTAGTGTGTACTGTGCATAGATGGTGTATTTGCCTTCAACTGATGTTAACCCTGCTTTTGTGGAGTTAAGAACGTTGGGAGCCTGGCAGTTTCTCACGGTTGCTCGGTGGTTCTCTCTGGGTAGTTCGGTTTCCTCTACCCCTAAATCTGTTCGACGCGAGGCGAGGCGATCCTGGCAGCCGAAATTATTGCTAAATCCCAATAACAACAAAACAAAACAAAAAATACGAAAAAGTCATTTCTACCAATCTTATGCAAGCCACCGTAATGTTATTGAAGACAATTAATGGAAGATAACGAATGGTAATCGGCTTTATGCCATTAGTGAATAATGAAATAAATTATCACGTGACTGGAAAATATATTGTATTGTTGATTGTAAGAAGACAAAAAAAATCATAGTTAATTACGTCATATCAAACAACTAAAAATGAAAGTCACGTGGCTGGTCACGTTACAGACTAGTACTACTATTTATCAGCATTGATTCCTTGTAGCAGTCAGTAAGATGGTTATTTTATATACATCTTTCTGCTATTGTCTCCTCTCGTTCATACGTTATCACCCTTTCTAACACGAAGCTGTACAATACAGCAGTGGGATTTCACTCTTGTCAACTCATGAACTGCCACGTCTACATGGTTGGCCATGGTAATGGAGGTAGTCCGGGAATATTTGCAGGTGGGATTTCAATTGCTTTCTGACATATTTTTCCACAACCGTTTGAACAGCATTTGGTGCCCCAAAGGCAATCCCTGTCCGTCCGGCAACTGTCGGACGTTATCTGGCATGTTGTGACCAATCCTGATGTCTCTGGTGGACATGTTCCTGAAACAGGACAACATTACATTTTAACATAACAATAATCATTTATTTCATTTATTTAATTTTATTTTTACTTTTCGAAACCTAGAGATAGCTTTTCCGGGTCAGGAACATGATATGTCCTTATCCCATAAAGAATTATGGCAGCTAAGTAAATAAGTGGGGTAAACCAATCAATATCAGCCTCAAGGCTGCACATTGAAAATATTGATTGGTCTATCCTCAAATAATGAATACATACTTTTTCCAGTTGTTGCCATTAAACTTACGTGGAACAAGGGGGGTGGGGGGGGGGGGGGCACTAAAAATTTGCAAGACGTGACGTCCTATTTTTTATTCGGCTCCTTTTAACACCCACCCACCCACTTCGAGCAAATTTTCTACTACTGTTCTCAGACACCCACCCCCCCCCCAACCCCCATTCTCCCATTACAATCCAAAATACGTTTATAAACTTAGTAGGCACAGCTGTCTTTGGGGTGTTTTTATAATGTTCTTAACCCTTTACCCAACGTAACGACCAAAACCGGCCAGCACTATTCTCAAAAATCGCCAGTTAATTTTTATTATTTTTTCATTTTTTGTCTCGAAAACATAGGTTAGGTTATGACCCCCTCATTGGAACGAGCTCCTCGAGCTCGTTCCAATGAGGGATCATAACCTATGTTTTTGAGACAAAAATGAAAAAAATTAGTTATTCAATCATTTTTTGGCACGTGTCGTCTGCTTTTCATGTTAGGTAAAGGGTTAAACTGGTACCACCAATTTAAACATCTGTGGGCTGCTGTGGGCCCCAATCTACAAATGACAAGCTGTTCATTATCAGGCTTGGCCTGAGCAGGTGTACATATACGGGAACAAATTTTCATTTGAATTGTTCCCAAAATATTGTCTGCACATTGTCTACATTTCGAACAAGACACCCACCCCCTACTAAAGTGTGACATTTTCCCAGTTTAAGCCCAATATTCTCACATATAAAGCCTCCTGATGTTGTATTTATGTTAAGAGTGTGATGTACAACATCATCTTTAAGGTTTGAAACACAAATGATGGTATATATTAGCTGATATATTGATATATTTTTAAAAAATTCAAAAAATTGCACAAGTTGGAAATGCACATTTTTGGCGCACTCAAGAGGCCCACCCACCCCCACGTCACGTCTTGCAAATGTTTGGTGGCCTCCCCCTGCGTGGAAGGCTATTTTATTACAAAAGTGGTAAGCTGTAACAAACCCTGGCGGTTTGTATTACAACAGTGGGAGGTATGATTCATTTTTCACAGACATCAAATTATGTCCCGATACCAACCGCAATACCTTGCAGTGATTGGTCAATGCCTCGTTGATTTTATTTTATATCGTCGGGCACGCATATATGTCTACTGTCAGCGATTCTTATGTCCACTGACAAGGAAAGCGTCTCGTTGCCATGAGCAACGGTTCATCGCAATGTCTTTTTTCACTTGAAATCAAGTAAGACAAATACATTTAACTGAAGTAAAATACACACAAAAGTAGAGTTATTAAGTACAATAAGATTAGTCATGTAACCATGGGTAATTATTTATGAAACCGATTAGGTTATAAGGTTTCTTTTCATTAATTTACTGTAGCATAAACTGAAACGAATCGAGAGCATCTCGCCCAGTTGACTGCGTACGTAAACATTGAATAAAGGGAAATCACTCCAGTCTGTTATGATAAAAGTTAACACCTTGCCGAAACAATGTCTTCTTTCTAATATTCGCTGTACAACAACAAATTTTAAAATGATTCAAATGAAGCGAAGAACGGGACATATATGTTATTCTGTTTGTTGACAGGTGACATGGTCTCACCTTCCCTGCATGAAACATATATTCAACCTCGGCTGACGCCTCGGTTGAATATAAATTTCATGCAGGGAACGTGAGACCATGTCCCCTGTCAACAAACACAATAACTTATAATACTCTTTTATACCATGATTGCTACCTATTCTACTATACATAAAAAGCATATGACACACATTTTAGCTTTACACACCAACCGTGGTGAACACGCCAGCAATGGGATTTTAGTTGTTAAATTTACACCTACAGTGGAACTACATCCAAGTTGAACTTTAGTAACCTTGCCATGAATGCAAACGTGTCTAAATTTATCACTCGTCACCTCGCGAAGAGTGAAATGAAACCGGTAATTATTTATTACGTTTTTTAATAAGTTCACCTCATAAGATACCAAAAATTAACAAACATACGTTGTCTCGTGTTAATAAAGCATCCATAACTCGAAATAGTATGTTATTATGTTATTAAAATGGAAAAGGCCCCGTATTTTGAGCTTTTCGTTTTCTACTTCGATTCGGCGTTAACATTGTCAGCGGAAGTACCGCCTACGGGTACTCATGTAAACAAAAACAGATTCGCACGTGTGAATATTAATTTATTTAACATTTAAACTCATTAATTTGAGGATCATAGTGTAAATAAAATACTCCAAAAGTAGCTTGGTATACCAAATGTTCACCACTCGTGGTGAAGCAGTGTTAACCGCGAGATAAAGGCTCGCGGTTAACACCACTTCACCACTCGTGGTGAACATTTGGTATACCAAGCTACTATGGCTATATATTGTATATTTAAAAGTGATGAACATTTGGGGTGCGTCAGATAATGGAAAACTATTTATTTATTTATTTATTTATTTATTTATTTATTTATTTATTTATTTATTTATTTATTTATTGCAACATCCTCCCACCAAGATGGCGACCGCGGTGGATAAGAAACGTTTCTATTTGTTACCATTCCAGCAATTCAGTTGTATGAAGGTCAGTGATTTTCCCCCGCTAACTTCGAAAAGTAACGAACATCGAAAATTAATACATGCACATGCCTCCGCCAATCATTTCGAACTTTAAATTGGCCCAAGACCATCAAATTCTCATAAAATCAGGTCATGGCTGCTGTACAGCAGCCATGACTTGATTTGCCGAGAAATTGAAAGAGTTTGGCATCAGAGAACCATCAATGAGAGGACAATTTCCATTGTCGTGTCATCTTTTTGGTTTTATTCATTATGTCATCCACCGAAACAGGAATAACTCATTGGGATCGTTAGACACTCACGAAATTTTTCATAAATATTAATGATGATCTGGATTGGAATGTAGCGGAGCCAGATTTTTTTATTTTCGACTTTTAACCAAAACAACTTATAGTTAAATATAATTTCTTAATATTTTAATATCAACCCCTGTATCAGGCCCCGTCTTTACAATTTTGGAAATAAGATCTACAACAAAAACCATATCTACAAATGTGGTGTCGACCAAGGAAATTCGCAACCGCTATGGTTGAATTCTGAGTTGACGTCATAGAGGGTCATAGGTAAAAAAGTAAAGGATGACTTATTTTGTAGATATTTTAGTATATTGATAGCTGGGGGTAGATTTGACGCCATTTGGACGTTTTTACGTCATTTTAAACTTTTGTGTATTTTTTACATATTTCTGACATTTTGACATTGATAACGCTTAGTACATTGAAAGGTGACAGACACCTTCTCCACGTTGATGGGGCACTCGTCGTTGTTGGGGCGTTCGGCGTTGTTGGAGTGCTCGTCGTTGTTGGGGCGTTCGGCGTTGGTCGAACTTCGTTGGATGGCATCTGGAAATTCGCTTTGTGATTTCACAACATCTAGTGTTTTTATTTTTTTTATTTTATTAATTTATTTATATAGTTTTGGTTGATAGTCATTTTAATAACTTCTGTATCAATAATTACCTTTGATGAATGATTTGTATAATAAAAAACATACTGCGTTATCACCGTAGAACAAAAATTATCACACACTCGTCTTTGTCTCGTGCGATCATTATTTTTTTGATTGTCGGGTTTATTTGGATGAATTCTTCGAATCGGGAAATTACTCTTGTACAAAGGAACATACCCTCCGAACATACCCCTGTCCTATTATAAGCCTTTGGGTCACATAGTAACCACGTGCTACCATAGAAACTAAGATGGCGGCCTTCAGTATATAAAATGGACGACGGAAACACGTATTACCCTAACATCACGCGCTGCGCATGCGCACTAACACCACGCATCACCATGGAGATGACGCCACAAGATGGCCGCTCACACGGGTTACCATGACAACACAACATGGCGCCACCAGGCCCGGGGTCCTGCCAATAGGGGACGTTTACCACGTCTCCTACTACTTACGTGTACAATAAACTTTAACACAGCATGTCTTGATCTTGATTAACGCGATAAACCGAACGTCCACTGGCTCTTTAGATGATTTAGGTACAATGTATTGAAATTGAATAACATCAGCTGTGGACAAAGTGCATTAAGACGAAAACAACGTTACCAACCTGGTGTAACAAAAGGGTCCACAATTCTTGCATGCTTACATCTTCTACCACATACATCACGGCAACACTTTTGTACTGAAAGAAAAACAAAGTAAATTATACCCCTTTGTGTCTGATTCACCCGCCTTGCGACCTGACTGGGCGTATACCCCTTTGTGTGTGATTCATCCACCTTGTGACGTGACTGGGCGTATACCCCTTTGTATGTGATTCATCCACCTTGCGACGTGACTGGGCGAACGGTTACCGTAATGGGGGTGAATTCAGACTTGGTGCTTTCGACAATGTGGTGGTGGCATTATAAATTATGTAACCCTTTCACGGCATACCTGGTGAATTTGCTTTCCTGTACGGATCCGCACATTGGGCGGATGCGGCGGGTACACCACCGTTCAATCTCCCCATAATAAATTCTCGTAACTCGTCTCCGATGTATATGCCCTATTGTCCGAATACACCCATTTTACGATACTGTATGTTTTCAGATCCGGTGAATTCCGAACAGAGGGATGAGAAAACGCCCCCAATATTTTTCTCGCATGGAACACAAAAACTTCTATCAAGTCACTGTCTAGACAATACCAATTTCCATGAATAAATACTTCAGATGCACAAACAATATTTGAGTTAGTGGACCTCCAAGATACATTTAGTCTCCCATAAGTTGAAACATACATTGTGTGTGGTCAAGCTGTTGCCTACTGGATGCGCTGCGAACATTGCGAGAGTTGCGATAAGGTAAGAATATAAGTTATCTCGGGCAACACCCAGGATGCATGGAGATTTAATACCTGGATGTTAGTTGTAAACCTCGAGGCTGAAAGACGAATGGTTTAAAAAGAGACATCCAGGTATTAAATCTCCATGTACCCTGGATGTTGCCAGAAATAACGATTTTGTCTCTCTTTTTATCATACAAATAATGGGTGATTAGATAAATACGATAAACTAACCCAAATGAAGCCTCAAAAGACGAAGTTGAAGTCCTGCACCGAGCATCAAATTCAGAAGTAATTTGTAATGTATCGATCAATGCAAACAAGAAGAACACGTACATCTACCAAATACCAAGAAAGAAGATAAATTGGATGATTTTCTCATCAATCAGTCAGTGCTTCAGTGAAGAAAATTGGGGAATGAACTTTTTTCTCCAGAATTCATATTCACGCTTCATGAAATCAGTTTATTTCACCACACACTGAAACGATTATATCAAAAGACAAACAAACAAGAAGAATGTTATTAAGGTAACAGATGCCCCCCCCCCCCCCCCCCCCCCCCGTGACCTTTACCTTGCATATGCACCGGAACCTATTATACGCGACAACCTTCTGCCTGCCCTTAACATTTGTAAAAAGTTTAACAATTGTACTATGATTCGTTTCCGAGTTATGGCTGAGGCACGAATATTGATCGATTTTCAGTGTGACCTTGAAATGTGACCTTGACCTTGAAGGTACGAACCCGGCTATGGTGTGTGACACATCCTCCCATGGTCCTTTATAATTTTGTTGATGACTGTGGCCCAAACAGTTTTCGAGTTATTGGCTCGGACACACACACGGACACACGCACACTTCAATCACTATATGCCACCCGACCCAAGTCGGGGGGGGGGGGGGGCATAAAAACAAACGCTATCACGGGAATAAAAATAAACTAAGTCTGTTTATGGAACTAGGCCACACGCCTCAAGAAGTTTCTTACATGAATCTGAATCGGTGTATTTTCAGCGTTCCAATGTCTATCGTATAATTCTTATTCCCGTGTAATAAACTTTCTGGAGGATGACGCCCGGGGGTGACATTTTGACAATTTGTGTCTCACTCGAGTGATTTTGCTGTCTCGATTCGGATTTTGCAGTCGAAAGGTTAACCGACGCTTGTGAATTTAAAAGAGGTATGTACAGTTAATATCAGTAAATATTTATAATGTTAACCATCCGAAATCTTAGAAACTTTATTAGTCACTGATGATAACTCTTTAACACTTTTGGCGCGACAGACGACTAAAGTCGACAGACGGCAAACCGAGGAAAGGTACTGCAGTTGTCATTTTAGCCAACTGTGTGTGTCCATTTCCAACTGCTTTTAACCCTTTACCCAACGTAGACGATATCAAAATTTTTTATTTTAAATATCATTTTCTCAAATTTTTTTAAAAGATTTCAACAAAACCATATCATGTGACCCCTCGTTGGAACGAGCTCGACGAGCTCGTTCCAACGAGGGGTCATATGATATGGTTTTGTTGAAACTTTTTGAAAAATAATATTTTTTCAACTGCTGAAGTTGCATATTACGCGGGGAGGGGGGTGCGGCCGATTCGTTGGGTAAAGGGTTGAACAAACATACGTATTCCTATGTTCCATCACCATTTCTATCATATCCATGAACAACGATATCGTCCCTTGAAAGTATAAAGGTGCCATTTAAATATATACAGGAAATCATTTGAAAAACTGTCAATGAGATCATTAGAACATCTTTTAAAATAATAACGCTTTAGTCTAACAACCTATACTTTTTGTAAAATTCCTGATGAATATTAGGCGCTAAGAATTTTGTTTCTCAGATTATTCCGCGCCAAAAGAGTTAATCCCCTTATGTTGACAAAAAAAAATCAGACAACGTCGGTGGCTGTGTGGCTTATGACCATCAATTATATTTTCGACACAACGATTCGTTGTTGGATTCCTTGTTGGATTCGTTGAAAGATTTTTTGTTAGATTCCTTGTTATATTCATTGTATTCGTTGAATTATTAGATCCCCTGTCAGATTTGTTGTGTTGTTAGGTTCGTTGTTAGATTCCTTTTCATTAATATTGCCCTTGTTTGAGGGAAGGATTGAGTTTAATGAAGCGCTATATGTAGAAAACCATTAATATTGGCCTTGTTTGACGGAAGGATTGAGTTTAAGGAAGCGCTATATGTAGAAACCATTAATATTGCCCTTGTTTGAGGGAAGGATTGAGTTTGAGGAAGCGCTACCTGTAGAAACCATTAATATTGCCCTTGTTTGACGGATGGATTGAGTTTGAGGAAGCGCTACCTGTAGAAACCATTAGTATTGCCCTTGTTTGAGGGAAGGATTGAGTTTGAGGAAGCGCTATATGTTGAAACCATTAATATTGCCCTTGTTTGACGGAAGGATTGAGTTTGAGGAAGCGCTATATGTAGAAAACCATTAATATTGCCCTTGTTTGACGGAAGGGTTGAGCTAAAGGAAGCGCTATATGTAGAAACCATTAGTATTGCCCTTGTTTGACGGAAGGATTGAGTTTAAGGAAGCGCTATATGTAGAAACCATTAATATTGCCCTTGTTTGAGGGAAGGATTGAGTTTGAGGAAGCGCTACCTGTAGAAACCATTAGTATTGCCCTTGTTTGACGGAAGGATTGAGTTTGAGGAAGCGCTATATGTAGAAACCATCAATATTGCCCTTGTTTGACGGAAGGATTGAGTTTGAGGAAGCGCTATATGTAGAAACCATTAATATTGCCCTTGTTTGACGGAAGGATTGGGTTTAAGGAAGCGCTATATGTAGAAAACCATTAATATTGCCCTTGTTTGACGGAAGGATTAGGGGCGCGGTGGCTCAGTTGGTAGAGGTGCAGGCTGCAAGCCGAGAGGTCCTCGGTTCGAATCCCACCTGCGGCAACCGCGTTGTGTCCTTGGGCAAGACACTTCACCCCGATTGCCCACATGGGGGCACGATGACGCTGTGTACTGAGGCGTACTGCACGTCGATGGTGCGCATGTCTTCAACCAATCTAACCCTGCCTGTGCTGCGATGCAGAGTTCAGAGTTACGATGTTGGAGAGCTGACAGCTGCTCGTCGTTGCTCGGTGGTTCTCTCCGGGTACTCCGGCTTCCTCCACCCGTAAAACTGTCACGGTCACGATTAGCCATTGTGCATAAGTATGTGACCTTAAACACCAATAAATATATAAATAAATAAATGACGGAAGGATTGAGTTTAAGGAAGCGCTATATGTAGAAAACCATTAATATTGCCCTTGTTTGACGGAAGGATTGAGTTTAAGGAAGCGCTATATGTAGAAAACCATTAATATTGCCCTTGTTTGACGGAAGGGTTGAGCTAAAGGAAGCGCTATATGTAGAAACCATAATAATGCCCTTGTTTGACGGAAGGATTGAGTTTAAGGAAGCGCTATATGTAGAAAACCATTAATATTGGCCTTGTTTGACGGAAGGATTGAGTTTAAGGAAGCGCTATATGTAGAAACCATTAATATTGCCCATGTTTGAGGGAAGGATTGAGTGTGAGGAAGCGCTACCTGTAGAAACCATTAATATTGCCCATGTTTGACGGATGGATTGAGTTTGAAGAAGCTCTACCTGTAGAAACCATTAGTATTGCCCTTGTTTGAGGGAAGGATTGAGTTTGAGGAAGCGCTACCTGTAGAAACTATTAGTATTGCCCTTGTTTGAGGGAAGGATTGAGTTTGAGGAAGCGCTACATGTAGAAACCATAAAACACGAAGAACGTTATTAGATTCCTTTCCATTAATATTGCCCTTGTTTGACGGAAGGATTGAGTTTGAGGAAGCGCTATATTAATATTGCCCTTGTTTGACGGAAGGATTGAGTTTGAGGAAGCGCTATATTAATATTGCCCTTGTTTGACGGAAGGATTGAGTTTCAGGAAGCGCTATATTAATATTGCCCTTGTTTGACGGAAGGATTGAGTTTGAGGACGCGCTATATTAATATTGCCCTTGTTTGTCGGGAGGATTGAGTTTGAGGAAGCGCTATATTAATTATGCCCTTGTTTGACGGAAGGATTGAGTTTGAGGAAGCGCTATATTAATATTGCCCTTGTTTGACGGAAGGATTGAGTTTGAGGAAGCGCTATATTAATATTGCCCTTGTTTGACGGAAGGATTGAGTTTGAGGAAGCGCTATATTAATATTGCCCTTGTTTAACGGAAGGATTGAGTTTGAGGAAGCGCTATATTAATATTGCCCTTGTTTGTCGGAAGGATTGAGTTTGAGGAAGCGCTATATTAATTATGCCCTTGTTTGACGGAAGGATTGA
Source organism: Pictodentalium vernedei (assembly GCA_031216915.1). Lineage (NCBI taxonomy): Eukaryota > Metazoa > Mollusca > Scaphopoda > Dentaliida > Dentaliidae > Pictodentalium > Pictodentalium vernedei. The sequence goes on along the minus strand of CM062294.1, from coordinate 3,198,749 downwards.
GTTTGAGGAAGCGCTATATTAATATTGCCCTTGTTTGACGGAAGGATTGAGTTTGAGGAAGTGCTATATTAATATATTGCCCTTATTTGACGGAAGGATTGAGTTTGAGGAAGCGCTATATTAATATTGCCCTTGTTTGACGGAAGGATTGAGTTTGAGGAAGCGCTATATTAATTATGCCCTTGTTTGACGGAAGGATTGAGTTTGAGGAAGCGCTATATTAATATATTGCCCTTATTTGACGGAAGGATTGAGTTTGAGGAAGCGCTATATTAATTATGCCCTTGTTTGACGGAAGGATTGAGTTTGAGGAAGCGCTATATTAATATATTGCCCTTATTTGACGGAAGGATTGAGTTTGAGGAAGCGCTATATTAATATTGCCCTTATTTGACGGAAGGATTGAGTTTGAGGAAGCACTATATTAATATATTGCCCTTATTTGACGGAAGGATTGAGTTTGAGGAAGCGCTATATTAATATTGCCCTTGTTTGGCGGAAGGATTGAGTTTAAGGAAGCGCTATATTAATATATTGCCCTTATTTGACGGAAGGATTGAGTTTGAGGAAGCGCTATATTAAAATTGCCCTTGTTTGACGGAAGGATTGAGTTTGAGGAAGCGCTATATTAATATTGCCCTTGTTTGACGGAAGGATTGAGTTTGAGGAAGCGCTATATTAATATATTGCCCTTGTTTGACGGAAGGATTGAGTTTAAGGAAGCGCTATATGTAGAAACCATTAATATTGCCCTTATTTGACGGAAGGATTGAGTTTGAGGAAGCGCTATATTAATATATTGCCCTTATTTGACGGAAGGATTGAGTTTGAGGAAGTGCTATATTAATATATTGCCCTTATTTGACGGAAGGATTGAGTTTGAGGAAGTGCTATATTAATATATTGCCCTTATTTGACGGAAGGATTGAGTTTGAGGAAGCGCTATATTAATATTGCCCTTGTTTGACGGAAGGATTGAGTTTGAGGAAGCGCTATATTAATATTGCCCTTGTTTGACGGAAGGATTGAGTTTGAGGAAGTGCTATATTAATATATTGCCCTTATTTGACGGAAGGATTGAGTTTGAGGAAGCGCTATATTAATATATTGCCCTTGTTTGACGGAAGGATTGAGTTTGAGGAAGCGCTATATTAATATATTGCCCTTATTTGACGGAAGGATTGAGTTTGAGGAAGCACTATATTAATATATTTCCCTTATTTGACGGAAGGATTGAGTTTGAGGAAGCACTATATTAATATATTGCCCTTATTTGACGGAAGGATTGAGTTTGAGGAAGCGCTATATTAATATATTGCCCTTATTTGACGGAAGGATTGAGTTTGAGGAAGTGCTATATTAATATATTGCCCTTATTTGACGGAAGGATTGAGTTTGAGGAAGTGCTATATGTAGAAACCATTAATATTGCCCTTATTTGACGGAAGGATTGAGTTTGAGGAAGCGCTATATTAATATATTGCCCTTATTTGACGGAAGGATTGAGTTTGAGGAAGCACTATATTAATATATTGCCCTTATTTGACGGAAGGATTGAGTTTGAGGAAGCGCTATATTAATATATTGCCCTTATTTGACGGAAGGATTGAGTTTGAGGAAGTGCTATATTAATATATTGCCCTTATTTGACGGAAGGATTGAGTTTGAGGAAGCGCTATATTAATATTGCCCTTGTTTGACGGAAGGATTGAGTTTGAGGAAGCGCTATATTAATATTGCCCTTGTTTGATGGAAGGATTGAGTTTGAGGAAGCGCTATATTAATATATTGCCCTTATTTGACGGAAGGATTGAGTTTGAGGAAGCACTATATTAATATATTGCCCTTATTTGACGGAAGGATTGAGTTTGAGGAAGCACTATATTAATATATTGCCCTTATTTGACGGAAGGATTGAGTTTGAGGAAGCACTATATTAATATATTGCCCTTATTTGACGGAAGGATTGGGTTTGAGGAAGCGCTATATTAATATATTGCCCTTATTTGACGGAAGGATTGAGTTTGAGGAAGTGCTATATTAATATTGCCCTTATTTGACGAAAGGATTGAGTTTGAGGAAGTGCTATATTAATATATTGCCCTTATTTGACGGAAGGATTGAGTTTGAGGAAGTGCTATATTAATATAGTGCCCTTATTTGACGGAAGGATTGAGTTTGAGGAAGTGCTATATTAATATATTGCCCTTATTTGACGGAAGGATTGAGTTTGAGGAAGCGCTATATTAATATATTGCCCTTATTTGACGGAAGGATTGAGTTTGAGGAAGCGCTATATTAATATATTGCCCTTATTTGACGGAAGGATTGAGTTTGAGGAAGCGCTATATTAATATTGCCCTTATTTGACGGAAGGATTGAGTTTAAGGAAGCGCTATATTAATATACTGCCCTTATTTGACGGAAGGATTGAGTTTGAGGAAGCGCTATATTAATATATTGCCCTTATTTGACGGAAGGATTGAGTTTGAGGTAGCGCTATATTAATATATTGCCCTTATTTGACGGAAGGATTGAGTTTGAGGAAGCGCTATATTAATATTGCCCTTATTTGACGGAATGATTGAGTTTAAGGAAGCGCTATATTAATATATTGCCCTTATTTGACGGAAGGATTGAGTTTGAGCAAGCGCTATATTAATATATTGCCCTTATTTGACGGAAGGATTGAGTTTGAGGAAGCGCTATATTAATATATTGCCCTTATTTGACGGAAGGATTGAGTTTGAGGAAGCGCTATATTAATATTGCCCTTATTTGACGGAAGGATTGAGTTTGAGGAAGCGCTATATTAATATATTGCCCTTATTTGACGGAAGGATTGAGTTTGAGGAAGCGCTATATTAATATATTGCCCTTATTTGACGGAAGGATTGAGTTTGAGGAAGCGCTATATTAATATATTGCCCTTATTTGACGGAAGGATTGAGTTTGAGGAAGCGCTATATTAATATATTGCCCTTATTTGACGGAAGGATTGAGTTTAAGGAAGCGCTATATTAATATTGCCCTTGTTTGTCGGAAGGATTGAGTTTGAGGAAGCGCTATATTAATATATTGCCCTTATTTGACGGAAGGATTGAGTTTGAGGAAGCGCTATATTAATATATTGCCCTTATTTGACGGAAGGATTGAGTTTGAGGAAGCGCTATATTAATATATTGCCCTTATTTGACGGAAGGATTGAGTTTGAGGAAGCGCTATATTAATATTGCCCTTATTTGACGGAAGGATTGAGTTTAAGGAAGCGCTATATTAATATATTGCCCTTATTTGACGGAAGGATTGAGTTTGAGGAAGCGCTATATTAATATTGCCCTTGTTTGACGGAAGGATTGAGTTTGAGGAAGCGCTATATTAATATTGCCCTTGTTTGATGGAAGGATTGAGTTTGAGGAAGCGCTATATTAATATATTGCCCTTATTTGACGGAAGGATTGAGTTTGAGGAAGCACTATATTAATATATTGCCCTTATTTGACGGAAGGATTGAGTTTGAGGAAGCACTATATTAATATATTGCCCTTATTTGACGGAAGGATTGAGTTTGAGGAAGCACTATATTAATATATTGCCCTTATTTGACGGAAGGATTGGGTTTGAGGAAGCGCTATATTAATATATTGCCCTTATTTGACGGAAGGATTGAGTTTGAGGAAGTGCTATATTAATATTGCCCTTATTTGACGAAAGGATTGAGTTTGAGGAAGTGCTATATTAATATATTGCCCTTATTTGACGGAAGGATTGAGTTTGAGGAAGTGCTATATTAATATAGTGCCCTTATTTGACGGAAGGATTGAGTTTGAGGAAGTGCTATATTAATATATTGCCCTTATTTGACGGAAGGATTGAGTTTGAGGAAGCGCTATATTAATATATTGCCCTTATTTGACGGAAGGATTGAGTTTGAGGAAGCGCTATATTAATATATTGCCCTTATTTGACGGAAGGATTGAGTTTGAGGAAGCGCTATATTAATATTGCCCTTATTTGACGGAAGGATTGAGTTTAAGGAAGCGCTATATTAATATACTGCCCTTATTTGACGGAAGGATTGAGTTTGAGGAAGCGCTATATTAATATATTGCCCTTATTTGACGGAAGGATTGAGTTTGAGGAAGCGCTATATTAATATATTGCCCTTATTTGACGGAAGGATTGAGTTTGAGGAAGCGCTATATTAATATTGCCCTTATTTGACGGAAGGATTGAGTTTAAGGAAGCGCTATATTAATATATTGCCCTTATTTGACGGAAGGATTGAGTTTGAGGAAGCGCTATATTAATATATTGCCCTTATTTGACGGAAGGATTGAGTTTGAGGAAGCGCTATATTAATATATTGCCCTTATTTGACGGAAGGATTGAGTTTGAGGAAGCGCTATATTAATATTGCCCTTATTTGACGGAAGGATTGAGTTTAAGGAAGCGCTATATTAATATATTGCCCTTATTTGACGGAAGGATTGAGTTTGAGGAAGCGCTATATTAATATATTGCCCTTATTTGACGGAAGGATTGAGTTTGAGGAAGCGCTATATTAATATTGCCCTTATTTGACGGAAGGATTGAGTTTAAGGAAGCGCTATATTAATATATTGCCCTTATTTGACGGAAGGATTGAGTTTGAGGAAGCGCTATATTAATATATTGCCCTTATTTGACGGAAGGATTGAGTTTGAGGAAGCGCTATATTAATATTGCCCTTATTTGACGGAAGGATTGAGTTTAAGGAAGCGCTATATTAATATACTGCCCTTATTTGACGGAAGGATTGAGTTTGAGGAAGCGCTATATTAATATATTGCCCTTATTTGACGGAAGGATTGAGTTTGAGGAAGCGCTATATTAATATATTGCCCTTATTTGACGGAAGGATTGAGTTTGAGGAAGCGCTATATTAATATTGCCCTTATTTGACGGAAGGATTGAGTTTAAGGAAGCGCTATATTAATATATTGCCCTTATTTGACGGAAGGATTGAGTTTGAGGAAGCGCTATATTAATATATTGCCCTTATTTGACGGAAGGATTGAGTTTGAGGAAGCGCTATATGTAGAAACCATAAAACGCGAAGATCCTTTTTATCGACTGGGTATTTAATCCGATAACAACAGCAGTAGTATACGATGGATGGATCTGGTCTCATCTGAGGGATCTTATTGGGGGATTTTATGCGATTAATGTTGTCACATGAGATCCCCCGATGTGATATCCCAGAATGGGTTAGATCCGCCCTCGCATAATACTAATAGTCATAGTCACGTGAGGTCAGCACTTTTGTAAAGTCAGTTGTGCAGAACGCACTTCAAGTATCATATTACAATCTTCCCGAGATACTTCAGACCGACAGGGAGAAACACACAACATATCTAGACGACCAAACTGTCAAGTTTGGAAACATTTCCTTTGTGCAGTTTTCAGTAAACAATGAGATTCCGAGGTTGTGAGTAGACGGGAATAACGCGGTCATGCTAAAGGTTTTTCAAAACTCTATGTGACAAGGGCCGTAAACCTTTAAAACCCTTTTGTTGAGCAATAGGTGGACTGATTACAAACAGTATAAAATAAATCATGGAAGACCCATAGACTGTTCAGTTCATATTAGGTTTAGTAACACATAGCTTAACAAATATGTCATTTCTTTTAAAACAAAGTATGCTGAATGTCATGTCATAACGTTTGAATGAATCGATAGTCGGGGGGGGGGGGGGGGGGGGGCTTCATTTTCTAAAAATGGATGGGGCTCCCCAATCCCCCGGAGGACTCCCCATTTTTCGGTAGAGGGGGAGGCACTCGTCGCACGCATCAGTAGATGAAAGTTCCCAATAGATATGCCTGGTCCATAGTCAGTGTTGTCACAAATCTAACAAAGAATATCACAACGAATTGCTTGGTCACAAAAATTGTATTGATAGAGTTTAGGTTCCCGTTTGCACATTGTTCATAATATGGGGAAAATTTGGATTTGTTTTACATTAGTGTTATTATGTGAGGCACCAAATTGTGTTGAAATTTCAAAATTAGTAGAAACATTGTTAATTAGTATCTTATCGCAACGCTCGCAATAGTCGCATCGCGGCCAGTGGGCAGCAGCTTGATGACACACAAGGCATGTCTCAATTTATGGGGCTCTGAGTTTAACCTAGAGGTCCAATAAAACTTCCTTGTGCTTCTCGAAATATTTCATGGAATATGTGTTTTGTCCTGAGTGGAAAGATCACTCCGTAGGAAATTTAGCAATAATCTACGCTCTGTATACTGTAGTATACCATTAGACATCAGGGGTGGTGCCAGGGATTTCTCGATAGGGGGATGACCTCTCCGATAGGGAGGCTATAACATTTGACCTCCCAAACGAAGAAAAATGAGTGAAAATTGGTAAATTGGAGAACCAAAATAGAAGCGGCTCGATGTTTAAAAACCGACATCCAAGTATTAAATCTCCATATACCATACAGTTAAAACTAGAAGTCCTGTCATGAAATGCGCATAAATAGCACGTCGATTAGCGCGTTAATCTACTCGTTAGGACCATAGTAAGGATATCAAATTCTGTGCATATGGCCTGGCCTGTGCACAGGCAATGTTTCAGCCAATGGACCTCCGGGTAACCCGGAGGTCTATTGGCAGAAACATTGCCTGTGCTTGCTATGAGTAACCAGGAGAACCTGCCGTGCGTTGGATGCCAATTGCGCGCAATTTCTACGAGCAATTAAGCCTAGATAAGCGCACAGTTCATGACAGGACTTTTAGTTTTAACTGTACATGTAGGGGGAGATAACTTATAATATAATCTGGAGACGAGTTGACGATAATATTTATCACTTGATCTTAAACTCGATAAAAACGAAAAACATGCCTCGAATGGAATTTAAAAAAAAAAGAAATATGTTGTTCTGCTCCAAAAAATAGCACACAACCACGTAAATATTTCGAATTCTGCAATACTCGAATTTTTATTGAAGAAATGGTTCAACACTCATTAAATGATATCACCAGAAACGAGGGTTCAATTTCTTGACAAGAATACAACTGCATGTACGTGCACCTTCTGGAATGTTACTGATTGGTTGTGCTTTGCCGATTTTAAAATTGTCACTTTACCACTCACATGCTGATGTCAAAAAAAAAAAACAGAAATTTGAACGTGTGTTTTTTCCCATAATCTAACAAGGGAGTTAACCCATTCAGTCTTGTTTCAGTGAGCTCTGTCAAACACGATTTAATTGGTTAAAGTCGTAGTTACATTACATTATGGGAATCATTTGCAGCTTGAACTTTTTTGATATCCCGACATTCGTGTGCTGTGGGTTAATGGTCGGGAAAGGGACGAGATCATGCCTTAAAAATACTTACAGCCTGGACAGTTTTCGTCTCTGTCGCATACTGTTGTCTTGAGGCCAAAATAACAATAAATGGTAGGAAGGTCCGTTGGTAGTCTTTCTGTTATTCCTGGACACGAACCTGGTTTATCAGTAAACATTTGTCCCCATACGGATTTTCCTGAAAAAGTTTTTTAAAAATTGCTGAATTTGTTTTGCAATGATGGATATGCCATCACACCTGAATTACCTCCAAAGTTATCTCCAAAGTGGACACATTACTGGTCATGGAATTGACGTGCATACGTGCGGTGTCATGATTAAAACCAACTCCACCACCAGAATACTGCATGTATGAAGTTGGAAGTTAAAAAATAAAAGTTTATGAATTTCAGAGCCAAAAGTAATCGGGTGTTAAGTTTGACCATTGAAGCCCAAACGGTTATGTGGTTCCCTAGTCTGTTAAGAGCAGCGTATTATTCAATATGGACAGATTAAGCATCAAATTTAGGAATACGATGGGTTTATCATAATCGCATCGCTCTTCCGTATTTTGTATAATAATGTCAATTGCCGACCCTTTATCTGACGCTACTAGCTGGCAGGGACGTGGTTACTAGTTAGCAGGGACGTGGTTACTAGCAAGCTGGGGCGTGGCTACTACTTAGCAGGGGCATGGCTACTAACTAGCAGAGGTGTGGCTACTAGCTAGCAGGATCGTGGCCACTAGCTAGCAGGTTGTGGCCAGGCTAAATGCAGTGGAAGGACAAAATATTTTCTGCTGCTAATGGCAGTCTCCACTTCATATCATCTCGCGCGGAGTTAAGAAGATTTACCCCCTAGGTAATGGGCTAGGGTCGTTCCCTGGGCAAACAAATCCATTTTCGTGCCCATTGCGGCACCCTGTGTGCATATATTGTTAAGGCGGAAGTAACCAGAAAGTGGAGGTAAAACTACAGTAAAATAACCCAAGATACCACAGTGAGAGAACATGAACCGATTTTAGGCATGAATGAACATGGAGTTAACTTTTTTCAGAAAGTGTTGGAGGGGTGCGAGTCAGCCAATCCCCTCCCAATAGTTAAGCCACTGCTAGCTGGATACACTTGCCAAAAAATATCGAATTACTAAACATTTTTATTTTTGCTCCTATTGGAACAGGGAAATAAACTAATTTTTGCGGGAAAAAAACTGAAAAAAGGTGTCAATGGCGATTCTTGTGGATAACTCGGATAGGACATGAGAAGATAATAATATTGTTCAGGGTGTAAATCGTCTGAATAGATATCATCACATTATCGTGATCAACAAGAGATTACAGGCCTTAGATGATCGTCTGAATGTGTAGTATCACGTTATCGTGATCAACAAGAGATTACAGGCCTTAGATGATCGTCTGAATGGGTAGTATCACGTTATCGTGATCAACATGAGATTACAGGCCTTAGATGATCATCCGAATGCATATTATCACATTATCGTGATCAACAAGAGATTACAGGTCTTGGATGATCGTCTGAATGGGTAGTATCACGTTGTCGTGATCAACAAGCGATTACATTATAACGTTAACGTGATCAACAAGAGATTACAGGTCTTAGATGATCGTCTGAATGGGTAGTATCACGTTATCGTGACCAACATGAGATTACAGGTTTAGATGATCGTCTGAATGCATATTATCACGTTATCGTGATCAACAAGAGATTACAGGCCTTAGATGATCGTCTGAATGGGTAGTATCACGTTATAGTGACCAACAAGAGATTACTGGCCTTAGAAGACCATCCGAATGCATATTATCACGTTATCGTGATCAACAAGAGATTATAGGTCTTAGATGATCGTCTGAATGCATATTATCACATTATCGTGATCAACATGAGATTACAGGTGATCATCTGGATGGGTATTATCACGTTACCGAGACGTGATGAACAGGAGATTACACGCCTTAGGTGATCATTATAGACTAAACACTTTCACGATAAAGTGGAGTTTCCAAAGCTCATTTGTGTAATGATAGATTAGAGAGCGTTAGTTCGAATGGGTTCGCGATTGACCAGATGCTGATATCCAAAATGAAAGTGTCAATGACACTGTAGCTTAACTTGTGTGTTATGTTTCATGAAAAGGATAATGTTCAATGCTTATGAAAGGATTATGAAATAAGACACGAATTGTGATATTTGGGAATATGTTAATTTCTGTTCCCTGTATGCTATGTTTTTAATAAAAACAATATGAGGTGTAGACTGTACTAAAGAAATGAGGTGGGTTAATGTGGCCTTCACAGTTAATATATGTGGCCCTCGCAGTTAACGTATGTCAACAAAAGTTACAAAGTTACAGTGAAATTATTCCAAAAAACGAGTCATCCTATCAAGTTACAATGAAATCCCTTCATAAATATGGCCTGTAGACTGTGCTAAAGGTTTTCGGGTTTCAGGCCTGTGTAGCCATCACGGTTGACCGATTGCAACTAAAAGGGGATGTCCTCATCTCGACATTATACTGAGTCATTCCACTAAGTTACAATGAAATCCCCTTACTGTAGTCTGTACTAAAGTGTTTCGGGTTTTGGGCTCGGCCAGCCATCATGATTGAATGATCGCGACCAAAAAGGGACGGTCTCATCTGGGCATTATCTAGAGTCATCCTTCCAACTTACAATGAAATCCCTTCGTAAATATGACCTGTAGATTGTGCTAAAGATTTTCGGGCTTCGGGCCCCTGTAGCCGTCATAGTTGACCAATCACGACCAAAAGGGGATGTCATCATCTAGGCATTATATGGAGTCAACTTAACAAGTTACACTGAACTCCTTCCAAAAATTCGACCTGTAGACTATGCTAAAGGTTTTCGGGTTTTGGGCTCGGGCAGCCATCACCGCTGAATGATCGCAATCAAAAGGGGACGTTCTCATCTAGAAATCAGTTGGAGTCATCCTACCAAGTTACAATGAAATCCCTTCATAAATATGACTGTAGACTGTGCTAAAAGTTTTCGGGCTTTGGGGCCCTGTAGCCGTCACAGTTGATCAATCGCTTCCAAAAGGGGACGTTCTCATCTAGACATTATATGAAGTCCACCTACCAAGTTACAATAAAATCCCTCCATAAATATGACCTGCAGACGTTGCTAAATGTTTCGGGTTTTGGGCTCGGGCAGTCGTCCCGGTTGACAGATCGCGACCAAATGGAGACGTTCTCATCTAGACATCATACGGAGTCATCCTACCAAGTTACAATGAAATCCCTCCATATTAAATATGACCTGTAGACTGTGCTAAAGTTTTTGGGTTTCGGGCTTGGGCAGCCATCACGGTTGACAGATCATGACCAAAAGGGGAAGTTCTCATCTAGACATTATACAGAGGCATCCTACCAAATTACAATGAAATCCTTTCATAACTACTACATGTAGACTGTGCTAATGGTTTTCGGGTTTGGGGCTGGGGCAGCCATACCGGTTGACCGATCGCGACCAAAAGAGGACGTTCCCATCTAGACATGACCCTAAACCTGCATATAAAATTTCGCGACGATCAGACAAGAACTACGGGGTGTAGCCTGTGCTAAAGGAAAATGTGAACAGACTCACAGACTAACAGACTTCCGCACACGTGATGGCAATAGCTTATCTTGACTTTGTCAAGTTAAGCTAACTAGTCAATGTTGGATGGTACGTGTTCATGTTGGACTGAAAATATTGATCGGCTTTAACCCTTTGCCCAACGAATCGCCCGCGTAATATGCAAATTCAGTAGTTGAAAAAAAATATATTTTTCAAAAAATTTAAACAAAACCATATCACGTGACCCCTCGTTGGAACGAGCTCGTTCCAACGAGGGGTCACATGATATGGTTTTGTTGAATTTTTTTGAAAAATTGAAAAAATTAAATTTAAAATAATAAATTTTGATATCGTTTGCGTTGGGTAAAGGGTTAAGAATTCATAAGAAAAGAATTGTGACGTATTTATGATAGACAAGGGGTTACCACGAATAGACTGACTATAATCGATCGAATAAGTTAACAAAAACTATTACTAACGACTGTCGGATCTTAAAGACAGACTGGAAGTTTCAGGCATTGGCCTAGCTTGGAGATTATATCAAACTCGTTTTCTTCATAGGCATACAAGAATCATTATTATGCCAGTAATTGTTATTGACCAATCAGATTCAATATCTAGTGACCGTATATGAGACTGTGCATCATCGAGCTGACTGTATATAGAGCTTATATACGGTCAGTTCCGAGATTTTGCTTTTGACATCCAACGCTTGCTTCGATGTTTTTCCTAATTTCGCATGTTCAACGAACAACAAATAATTTTGCGTGTGTGTCTGCTGAGCAACATACAACTATAATACGTTTCTTCCAGTCTTTGAGAAATTTTAATAAACAAATGTAAATAAATACAATAAATAAACCACTAGAACGACATGTACAGAAGCCAACTGGCACTGTCTGAGACGAACTCAAGCGAGAATCCTCACCCGAATAATCTGCCCTTCTCAGTTCATACAAATATTTTCGAGTTACTCCCCCTGGACTATAAATTTTATCATCTGTTTTGTTTTAAATTGAATGATTGAACTTGAAGGTTGATCGATATCGAACATAAACTACACTTGTGGTTGTGTCTCTTTCAAAAGACTGGCATAATAAATACGTTATGGGGCTTTCTGTGGGCGGATATGGTGTGATATAAGGCTCAGCAAGATCAATATTAGGCTCGGCCTTCGGCCTCGCCTAATATTGATCTCACTTCGCCTTATATTACACCATATCCGCCCATTGAAAGCACTAGAACTTATAAATTTATAACCCTTTGATACTTTTGTACGTCATATGACGTACGAAATCAAATAGCGCGTTGCTACTTTTGACGCCTTATGACGTAAGAAATCAAACAGCGGCTTGATACTTTGTGGTCATTTGTTTTGTTATTATTTTTCGATTCTTTAAAGTTTTAACCTCAATTCCTATTTTCTCCCGAATAGTGCTCAGTGACAACCGTTGAGACAAATGTTATCGCAGCTTAAAATACCAACATAATCCTGAGAGCAAGACTTCTTAACTGGTTAAGTGCAAGAAGTCACTATCAGGGCTTTCAAAAAATGAGGATACCAGAGCAAAAGAAAACATTTTCCTTGCTTATATTTCAAGTTCAGTGAAACACAAATAATAATTTGTTTATGTAATTTTTTTTTACAAATTATTGGAGAGTGCGGGCACTCTCAAATAATTTGTAATAAAACATTTTGAATAACAATAATAATAATAATCTATCCCTCAACCAGATAATCACTAATGTGAAGAATATCTTATTAGTTATTTTGTACTTTCAGACGTTTGACGTCGCGTTTTGAAAAGTGTTGAAAAAACTGAATTCCCAGTGACGTTTGAACATCAAGATAATTGAAGTCTCAAAGGGTTAATATCTTATTTATCCCATAAATGGCAGTTTATTCAAACAATAAAGGCCTTTGATAAATTTTTGATTTAATTACCTAGTAGGGTGATAAATTTTCCCCATAGGTTTAACGCACGAAAAATTTATCACCCTAGTAGGGAGTTGGAAACGGACTATACTATGTTGACCTCCGGCGTTCCATTTGAAAGGTCGGGTTATCTTGACCTGATTTACGCGCATCAGAAATCTGCTGAAACGAAGCGACGATCATCACTTAAACGTAATTAAATGAGTTGTACCGGTATAACATTATATGCCGCATGTTCATTCCGAGCAAACATTAAAGAATACTCATAATTAATTAACAAAAGTATTCAAAAATAAAACTCGATTTTGAAATACCTAATGCCTGTAGTGACTGGTGTAGTGATAATTTGGATTTTGCCTGGGGATGTACATATGCTCGATGGGCGGTACCTCGCATCGATAGACGATAAACAATTATTCTGTTTCAGGAGAGAAAGAACGTTAACGATGATCTTTAATTATGAGTAACCTTACCTCTCCTCCCAGCACAGCAACGCATAACACAAAGTACTCGATGCACAATTCCAATACAACTGAATTCACACATTGTCAGAATAATTTGAACACACCTGTATCACACGCTGTTGAACCCATGGCTTCCACACACGAATCTCGATTAACCGCAATAACTATTCCTCATTAGAACGAAATGGTGGCACAAGTGTTAACCTTAACGACTTCCAGTTGCAGCATACTGACCTCTCGAATCCAACCATATTATTGAATAGTTTATTCCACGGACGTATTAACACTTTAAACATCAACATACAGAAATGAACTGACATTCATGGCCTGCTTTGAAAGTGGCCCAATTGCTCTCACCCACTCAATGCTACATGAACGAGTTGTTATGTAGCTTAATTAACAAATCAGTTGTTGTTTTCTTTGAAAGGTTTGAAAGTATTACACAATGCCAGTACAAAAGAATATAGATTGCTCATTTAAAAAATGCAAGTATAGCTGATGTTTGTTGGGGAATTATTTTTGGGCAGAAATGTATCACTGCGCCTTATTTATTTTTACAATGTTCTCTTGTAAATCAAAATGGACCAATGTACTCCTCACTTCGAGCTCTGATTAGTAGCGAATAACAGCGCGATTTGCCGCAACTTCTTTGTAAAAGATTTATGGGATAAACAAAATAAACGTATAGTGTTTTCAAGTAGAAAAATTATTCTACTCGTAGAATTAAGAATGAAACTACGGAAGCGTTGAGGCGCCAGTTGAGTATTATTTCTATCTTGCACGTGCAAGTTAGCTATCTTGCACCTGCAAGTTACTATCTTGCACGTGCAGGTTAGCTATCTTGCACCTGCAAGTTACTATCTTGCACGTGCAGGTTAGCTATCTTGCACCTGCAAGTTACTATCTTGCACGTGCAGGTTAGCTATCTTGCACCTGCAAGTTACTATCTTGCACGTGCAGGTTAGCTATCTTGCACGTGCAGGATAGCTATTTTGCACGTGCAAGTTAGCTATCTTGCACGTGCAGGTTAGCTATCTTGCACCTGCAAGTTACTATCTTGCACGTGCAGGTTAGCTATCTTGCACGTGCAGGATAGCTATCTTGCACCTGCAAGTTACTATCTTGCACGTGCAGGTTAGCTATCTTGCACCTGCAAGTTACTATCTTGCACGTGCAGGTTAGCTATCTTGCACGTGCAGGATAGCTATCTTGCACGTGCAAGTTAGCTATCTTGCACGTGCAGGTTAGCTATCTTGCACCTGCAAGTTACTATCTTGCACGTGCAGGTTAGCTATCTTGCACGTGCAGGATAGCTATCTTGCACCTGCAAGTTAGCTATCTTGCACGTGCAGGTTAGCTATCTTGCACCTGCAAGTTATTATCTTGCTGGTGCAGGTTACCTATCTTGCACCTGCAAGTTAGTTATATATATAGTCATATTTGAAGTCGAGTTCATCAAAAGTAGTATATAAGGGTCCAACCTAGTCCCAATTTGCCGGACCTAGGTTCGGATTGCCGGACTACGGAAATTTCTATCGCTGAGACAACCACTTTAGGCTCATTGGCCATGTCTAGCCGCCTGGATATTTACGTTTCGCCTCGGCATAAAGAATGAAAAACGGTTAGAGTTGCAATGACGTCGGTGAGCGTCACGGTGAGCTCGCGACGTCGTGACGATGTTGACCACAGTCGATGTCCACAGAGGTGAGTGACTGGACGTCCGTAGGGTCTTTGAATAGCCGATGTCTCCCTATAGGTGGCCGTGCCGTTGGGCTGGGCCGGATCTCAATACCCCTTAACAGGAACAGGGATGTCCCTTTTCAGACTTTCGACCCTTCTTCTCCCTGATCGATTCTGTCCTACTCTGTCGGCTCTAAGGGCTCGAAACAAGGAGCCACTAAAGCAGCCTCTCGAAAATTGACACCTCGAACGACTCATACAGATGTGTGACTGGGAAGCTCCTCCAGAAGCAGCTTTTCGAACGACTCCCAGGAATCGGCCTTCGAGAAGAAAATTAGTAATCAAAGAGTTAGTCCCAGCGACTCTTCGAACGATTCTTCTACATCTGGATTATATTGATCACCAGCAATGACTGACCTGTCAGGCGACTGTTCGAGCTTGTTGAGGTAGGGGTACTGGAAGAAGGGGAAAAGTGGCTGTGCCGCTCCTAATCGGAACGTTCGGTGTAGGGTCCCTGGTTCGCTGGCGCAGGTCGTGGAGGCCTGGGTCGTGGAATAAGGTCGAGGGGCTCTGATGTGATTAGGGTGTTCGGTCGAGAAGGTAGGGTTAGGGAATCGTGGCGAGAAGGGCTTCTGGAAGAAGGAGACGGGCGACCGTGTCGCTCTTGGTCAAGCGGCAGAGGTAAGGTCACCGAGTCAAATACTGGAATGTAAGCCACTGAGCAAGTATGGGGAGCCGGGACATCTGAGATAGAGTGGCTGTCAAATATGGGAATGTAAGCCACTAGGGCAAGTATTGGGAGCCGGGGCTTCTGAGATAGGGTGGCTGGGGTGGCTGTCGCAAGATAACTAACGTGCAAGTGCAAGATAACTAACCTGCACGTGCAAGATAGTAACTTGCAGGTGCAAGATAGTAACTTGCACGTGCAAGATAGCAACTTGCAGGTGGAAGATAGCAACTTGCATGTGCCAGTCACTCATTTCTGTGGGCATCGACAGCGGTCAACGTCGTCATAACGTCACGAGCTCACCATGACGTCACCGACGTCATTGCAACTCTAACCATTTTTACTCTTTATGGCTGACGTTTCCCATTCACACCCCAAGATAAAGCATCCACACCTGCGATTCAAGCGATGCGAAACGTACATAGCCAGGCGACTAGACATGGCCAATGAGCCTATAGTGGTTGTCTCCGCGATAGGAATTTCCGTAGTCCTAGAGGGGGTCCGGCAAATTCGAACCTAGGTCCGGAAAATTGGGGCTAGGTTGGACCCTTATATACTAATTTTGATTAACTCAACTTCAAATGTGACTAACTAGCAGGGTTAGCCTGCATTGCACGGGGAAATTTAGGGTTCATATGAAAAGTACCCCCCCCCCCCAAAAAAAAAAAAAATAGGGGCCACGTATTTTTCGACCCAGCCCGCCCTACGGGCGGCACACTCGGCCCCGCCATCTGGGCGGGACCTTCAATTCCGTCACTTTTTAAACCCCCACTATTAGATTCCTGGTAAAAAGTTACCCCTGGTAGACCCCTATATCGGGGAATTTCATCAATTTTGCCCCTCCCCACCCACACCCACCCGCCACTTTTTAAAACACCACCATTAGATTCCTGATAAAAAGTTACCCCAACTAGACCCCTTTGAAGACCTATATCGGTGAATAAAATTTGGTCTAACTTTCGGTGACCCTCCCTGCTTCCACCCTCACCCCGCACACTTTTTTAAACCAGACGAGGACCTCCGCCATAAAAAGTACCCCCCCCCCAAAAAAAAAAAAAAAAAAAAAAAAAAAAAAATAGGGGCCGCGTATTTTTCGACCCAGCCCGCCTACGGGCGGCACACTCCTCCGGGCGGGGCCATCGATCCCGTCACTTTTTTAAACCCCACCATTAGATTCCTGATAAAAAGTTACCCCTAGTAGACCCCTTTGAGGACCTATATCGGTGAAATCCATCAATTTTGCCCTTCCCCACCCCCACCCCCGCCACTTTTTTAAACACCACCATTAGATTCCTGATAAAGAGACATATATCGGTGAAAAAATATTTGGTCATAACTTTCGATGCCCTTCCCTGCCCCCCCCCCCCCCCCCCCCACACACACACACACTTTTGTAAACCTGACGAGGACCTCCTCCATAAAAAGTACCCCTAGTAGACCCAGTTTGGGCACTCTGGATGGCCCCATATTCATTTCTATAGCGGACAGACAGACAGACAGGCAGGCAGACAGACAGACAGACAGACAGACAGACAGACAGACAGACAGACAGACAGACAGACAGACAGACATTCACAGACATTCTAAAATATAGTATAGACTTGCAGATGCAAGATGGCTAACCTGCACGTGCAAGATAGTAACTTGCAGGTACAAGATAGCTAACCTGCACGTGCAAGATAGTAACTTGCAGGTTCAAGATAGCTAACCTGCATGTGCAAGATAGCTAACTTGCCAGTGCAAGATAGCTATCCTGCACGTGCAAGATAGCTAACCTGCACGTGCAAGATAGTAACTTGCACGTGCAAGATAGCTAACCTGCACGTGCAGGATAGCTAACCTACACGTGCAAGATAGTAACTTGCGGTTCAAGATAGCTAACCTGCACGTGCAAGATAACTAACTTGCAGGTGCAAGATAGCTAACCTGCACGTGCAAGATAGTAACTTGCAGGTGCAAGATAGCTAACCTGCACGTGCAAGATAGTAACTTGCAGGTGCAAGATAGCTAACTTGCACGTGCAGGATAGAAATAATACTCAACTGGCGCCTCAACGCTTCCGTATGAAACCGACTCGCCCGAGGCTCGTCGGTTTCATTCTTAACCCTACTCGTAGAATAAATTTTTTACTTGAAAACACTATACGTTTATTTTATTTTTAATAAATTTCCACGAGCTCAATCAAACAAAATATAATAGAATAAATAGGGCTCAGTTTATCTCTAAGATACAGGAAAGTGATCAATTCCCTGTTAATTGAACAATTTTCACAGACAAAGTGGCTACTCAGATCTCCACTCCGACACGGGGTGACCCTGGCTGTCAAAAGTGTCGATAAACTCCAATAAATAAATACTTTGCGAGACCTACACGAGCTCAATCAATCACAATATAATAAGAAATTGGGGCTCAGTTTATCTATTTATTAATTTATTATATTATCTTACTTATAATACAGGAAAGGGACCTATTCCCTGTTAATTAAATAATATTTATTAGTTTATTATATTATCTTATTTATAATACAGGAAAGTGAACAGTTCCCTGTTTATTAAATAATATTTATTAGTTTATTATACTATCTTACTTATAATACAGAAAAGTGAACAATTCCCTATTTATTAAATAATATTTATTAGTTTATTATACTATCTTACTTATAATACAGGAAAGTGAACAATTCCCTGTTAATTAAATAATATTCACTGGCAAAGTGACTATTCAATTAACATGATTGCACTGTAATTTTTATGATAACGTCCTGATTTTTCTGAGTGGTGTTAGAAGGTAAAGCAATTTTGTCGTGCTATACAGTGGACAGTTCTGTGTCCTGTTTCGTCATATATACTCAGGTTTGACACGTTCTTAGCGGAGTACTGTGCAGGGAACAGTTCCGTGTCTTGCTTTGCCCTGTATACTCGAGTGTAATAGTTTCATCACGGGGTACGAGAATGGAATCGTCGTGGGGCTCATGAATAATTTAAACCTACAGCGCTTTTTGAATTTATTTCTGAACCTCGTTACTGTTAGTTGTTTATTTAAGCTGTCTTTCCAATTAAAAACCAATTTTTTTCACGCGCACCGTATTGAAAAGGTTGAGATAGGATTTTGTTATAAATACTGTTTGGCCTTTGACCTTTGGATTTTGGTTTGAATTCTGTTGACCTTTTGACCTTTTTTCGCAATGCGTATACTTCCCCACTAAAAGTTTTTGCGAAAACTAAATATAATTTACCTGTAGCAATGTGGTGACGTTATAAAGATATGTTGTTTTCAGTACATGTGCTAGGCATATATTTATTTATTGGTGTTGAATGATACTTTTAGAAGCCAGTGTTATTTCCTGTCGAACAGCTGTACGGGTGGGGTGGGGGAAGATAGAGTATGCCGGGAGAACCACTGTCGAACAGCTTTACGGGTGGGGTGGGGGAGCTAGAGTATGCTTTATGGGTGGGGTGGGGGAAGCTAGAGTATGCTTTATGGGTGGGGTGGGGGAAGCTAGAGTATGCTTTACGGGTGGGGTGGGGGAAGCTAGAGTATGCTTTATGGGTGTGGTGGGGGAAGCTAGAGTATGCTTTATGGGTGGGGTGGGGGAAGCTAGAGCATGCTTTACGGGTGGGGTGGGGGAAGCTAGAGTATGCTTTACGGGTGGGGTGGGGAAAGCTAGAGTATGCTTTATGGGTGGGGTGGGGAAAGCTAGAGTATGCTTTACGGGTGGGGTGGGGGAAGCTAGAGTATGCTTTACAGGTGGGGTGGTGGAAGCTAGAGTATGCTTTACGGGTGGGGTGGGGGAAGCTAGAGTATGCTTTATGGGTGGGGTGGGGGAAGCTAGAGTATGCTTTATGGGTGCGGTGGGGGAAGCTAGAGTGTGCTTTACGGGTGCGGTGGGGAAAGCTAGAGTATGCTTTATGGGTGGGGTGGTGGAAGCTAGAGTATGCTTTATGGGTGGGGTGGGGGAAGCTAGAGTATGCTTTATGGGTGGGGTGGGGGAAGCTAGAGTATGCTTTACGGGTGGGGTGGGGGAAGCTAGAGTATGCTTTACGGGTGGGGTGGGGGAAGCTAGAGTATGCTTTATGGGTGGGGTGGGGGAAGCTAGAGTATGCTTTACGGGTGGGGTGGGGGAAGCTAGAGTATGCTTTATGGGTGGGGTGGGGAAGCTAGAGTATGCTTTACAGGTGGGGTGGGGGAAGCTAGAGTATGCTTTACGGGTGGGGTGGGGGAAGCAAGAGTATGCTTTATGGGTTGGGTGGGGGAAGCTAGAGTATGCTTTATGGGTGGCGTGGGGGAAGCTAGAGTATGCTTTATGGGTGGGGTGGGGGGAAGCTAGAGTATGCTTTATGGGTGGGGTGGGAGAAGCTAGAGTATGCTTTACGGGTGGGGTGGGGGAAGCTAGAGTATGCTTTATGGGTGGGGTGAGGGAAGCTAGAATATGCTTTATGGGTGGGGTGGGGGAAGCTAGAGTATGCTTTATGGGTGGGGTGGGGAAGATAGAGTATGCTTTATGGGTGGGGTGGGGGAAGCTAGAGTATGCTTTATGGGTGGGGTGGGGGAAGCTAGAGTATGCTTTACGGGTGGGGTGGGGGAAGCTAGAGTATGCTTTATGGGTGGGGTGGGGGAAGCTAGAGTATGCTTTATGGGTGGGGTGGGGGAAGCTAGAGTATGCTTTACGGGTGGGGTGGGGAAGCTAGAGTATGCTTTATGGGTGGGGTGGGGGAGCTAGAGTATGCTTTACGGGTGAGGTGGGGAAGCTAGAGTATGCTTTATGGGTGGGGTGCGGGAAGCTAGAGTATGCTTTACGGGTGGGGTGGGGGAAGCTAGAGTATGCTGGGAGAACCACTGAGCAACGATAAGTAATTGTCAGACTTGTAACACTAGCAAGGTTAGCATCGGTTGACGGCATGTGTCAGGGGAGCGATTTATTCGCTCGCCTACTACTCGCCTTAAAAAATGAAGGAGGGCGAAAACTAGCTCTCCTGGTCTTAGAGAAAATAATTATTGCCATGACAACCTACTCCTAAAACCAACATCTTTCCAAGATCCCTGCTATGTTAGCGGTCTCTGTAAGACGGCCACACTGCCCCTTCCACACCTCCGGGCCTTGTCGAGGCCCGGAGGTGTGGGAGGGGCATGTAGCCGCCTCACAGAGACTACCTTGTTAGCAACACCAAATAAAATGAACAAAGCCCAGTAGGCAGAAGTCATTAATAATAAAACTTTATTTTGTCACTTTTAGCTTTTGTAAGCTTGGGGAGAGCTAACCGCTCCCCAAGACCATGCGAGGGGATCGACTATCAGCATTCCTGCATTTTCAAGAATGTCAGGTCTGCTATCGACGCTCAGGACATCAAAACACTCTGAACTACTGTCTCTTGGGATGAAGTACCATATCCAATGAGCTTCTGTGCTCATAGGGCATAAGTTGACAAGCAGAAGAGCCTGCTTGCAACGTTTTTTGTTAACATTAGACAATTACCGTTGGAGAATAAGAATTCATTAATGTCTTTTCTTCGATATTTTGGCTGTTTTCTTTAATCCTTTTATTCATAGTGTAGCTTTCTTTTGTTTCGTTTTTTTTTGTTGTTTTGTGAGGCGCGGTAGGGGAAGAGGTATATTTTTCCCTTTTTGAAAGGGGTTGGGTCTAAAGTTTCTTTTTTTCAATTCTGAAAATGGACGAGGTTTGAAAAAAAGAATTGCAATCCTTGTTACGGTATCTTGGTTATGACGAAGAAATAGCTGTAAGCAATTTTGGAGTGAATTTGGTGTTGCGTGTCAGTGAACAAATACACCTATTGTTCATTTACAAATTTACCCACCTTGAGGCATTTTTTCTACAATGCAAAGCTGTGAACTCTGGCGTCCATGTTTTCCACGCTGATCATAATAACGCAGGAGAGACAATAACATTATATATGTAGTAGAAAGCATCAGTTAACTTCCAAACTTTTGATAATTTTAGTACACATCTGTTTAACCCTTTACCCAACGTAACGGCCAAAACCGGCCAGCGCGATTCTCAAAAATCGCCAATGAATTTTTATTATTTTTTCATTTTTTGTCTCAAAAACATAGGTTATGACCCCTCGTTGGAACGAGCTCGTCGAGCTCGTTCCAACGAGGGGTCATAACCTATGTTTTTGAGACAAAAAATGAAAAAAATTAGTTATTCAAGATTTTTTTTTGCAAGTGTCGTCTGCTTTTCATGTTAGGTAAAGGGTTAACCGGTTGAGTGCTAAATTATTTCTGCAAAATTCATTCACTTGTCTTTGCCATGTTGTAATTTATGGGAGAGTGCCAAAAGGCCAAAAGGCACTCTCCCATAAATTGCAACAAGGCAAATCTACACAGCTGAAATAATTTCACATTCCTTACTTTTATTTGTCTCCACTACTGCCTTTAAAGTCGGCTCCTCATCAAAAAACATGTCCCCATTTCGGCTGAAAAATTGTTTTGGCCTGATGTATTTATTTATTGGTGTTTAAGGTCAGATATTTCTGCACAATGGCTAATCATGACCACGATAGTTTTAAGGGAGCTGGAAGCCGTAGAGAACCACCGAGCGATGGCGATTAACTGTCAGCTCGCCAACATATGAACTACACACAAGCAAGGTTAGCAATGGTTGAAGACAGGTGCACTATCGACGTGCAGTACGCCTTTGTACACCGCGTCATAGTGCCCCCATGTAGGCAACCGGGATAAAGTGTCTTGCCCAAGGACATAACGCGAGTTGTCCCGGACGGGGATCGAACTCGGGACCTCTAGCATAGAAGTCCAGCAGTCTTCCACTGCGCCGCCGCACTCCCAGTTTCTCATGAGACTCGAGATTTGGTAGTTGGACCTGACATCACACACAATAGACACATATGGACCTGTCATCACACACAATAGACACATATGGTACATAATTCGGCACTTGGGAGGGGAGTGTTTGGGGGGGGGGGGGGGGGTAGCAAGACGAGTTTGGAATTTTGGAATATGATATGTGTAAATAAAATGAGAAGTTATTTCACGTCTACTATTTTGAATTTCCCCGGCTGACTGATATTCCAACTACATCATCGACGTGTGTCTTCGACGAATGTCTTGACGATGTATTTGGAATATTTTATGCATCACATTCGGAATAAAGCAGGTTTACATGACTTGATGGTCAGTGTCACTACGTCCTTGGGTTGACCCGGGGGTGGGGTCATCTTCACTACGTCCTTGGGTTGAACCCGGGGGGTGTCATCTTCACTACGCCCGTAGGTTGAACCCGGGGGGTCATCTTCACTACGCCCGTAAGTTGAACCCGGGGGGGGCATCTTCACTACGCCCTTGGGGTGAACCCGAAGGTTCAGGAACGGAAATGTCTTAATAATCCCTTTTGGATATCTAATTGTTCCATATAGTGTTTGATATGGCTAGATACCATAACCTTCAACATGGCCACCAAGACATACATACCATAGCCTTCAACATGGCCACCAAGACATACATACCATAGCCTTCAACATGGCCACCAAGACATACATACCATAACCTTCAACATGGCCACCAAGACATACAAATGTGTATATCCACTTCATGTCCTTGCACACAGCCTTCAACATGGCCACCAAGACATACAAATGTGTATATCCACTTCATGTCCTTGCACACAGCCTTCAACATGGTCACCAAGACATACAAATGTGCATATCCACTTCATGTCCTTACACACAGCCTTCAACATGGCCACCAAGACATACAAATGTGCATATCCACTTCAAGTCCTTACACACAGCCTTCGACATGGCCACCAAGACATACAAACGTGTATATCCACTTCATGTCCTTACACACAGCCTTCGACATGGCCAGCAAGACATACAAATGTGTATATCCACTTCATGTCCTTACAGATCTACCACCCCAACAAGGGCACTCACTCAATCAATTGTTTGAGGTGGATGACAGCTATAGTGCCCCCCCCCCCCCTCCCACCCTGAGGGTAGCCAACGAGTAGCAGCAAGTACTTGTCGGACGTTCCAGGCATTGGTGACCATTGTCATGTCGTGCCGGATTCTTTGGAGTGGAGGAAGCTCGAGTAGGCCTCCCATGAGAGGAACCAACGAGTAGCAGTGAGTACTTGTCGGACGTTCCAGACAGTGGTGACATTGTCATATCGTTCCGGACAGTTTGGGGGTGGAGGAAGCTATAGTAGGCCTCCCCTGAGGGTAACCAACGAGTAGCAGCGAGTACTTGTCGGACGTTCCAGACATTGGTGACCATTGTCGTATTGTGCCGGACAGTTTGGGGTGGAGGAAGCTCGAGTAGGCCTCCCATGAGAGTAACTAACGAGTAGCAGCGAGTACTTGTCGGACGTTCCAGGCAAATGGCGACCATGTCATGTCGTTCCGGACAGTTTGGGTGGAGGAAGCTTGAGTATGAGAGGAACCAACGAGTAGCAGCGAGTACTTGTCGGACGTTCCAGGCAGTGTTGACCATGTCATGTCGTGCCGGACAGTTTGGGTGGAGGAAGCTCGAGTAGACCTTCCATGAGAGTAACTAACGAGTAGCAGCGAGTACTTGTCGGACGTTCCAGGCATTGGCGACCATGTCATGACGTTCCGGACAGTTTGAGTGGAGGAAGCTTGAGTATGAGAGGAACCAACGAGTAGCAGCGAGTACTTGTCGGACGTTCCAGGCATTGTTGACCATGTCATGTCGTGCCGGACAGTTTGGGTGGAGGAAGCTCGAGTAGACCTTCCATGAGAGTAACTAACGAGTAGCAGCGAGTACTTGTCGGACGTTCCAGGCATTGGCGACCATGTCATGACGTTCCGGACAGTTTGGGTGGAGGAAGCTTGAGTATGAGAGGAACCATTACGAGTAGCAGCGAGTACTTGTCGGACGTTCCAGGCATTGTTGACCATGTCATGTCGTGCCGGACAGTTTGGGGTGGGGGAAGCTCGAGTAGGCCTCCCATGAGAGGAACAAACGAGTAGCAGTGATTACTTGTTGGACGTTCCAGGCATTGTTGGCCGTGTCATGTCGTGCCGGACAGTTTGGGGTGGGGGAAGCTCGAGTAGGCCTCCCATGAGAGGAACCAACGAGTAGCAGTGATTACTTGTCGGACGTTCCAGGCATTGTTGACCGTGTCATGTCGTGCCGGACAGTTTGGGGTGGGGGAAGCTCGAGTAGGCCTCCCATGAGAGGAACCAACGAGTAGCAGTGATTACTTGTCGGACGTTCTAGCTTTATAATAGAGATCTAGATTAACATTAGTCGTATTTACTTTTGGTTGAGACTGTAAACTATTTCAGCGCCGAGTTTGCAATGGTAGAAGACAGGTGCGCCATCGACGTGCAGTACACTTTAGTATACAGCGTCACCGTATCCCACATAGCAATGGGGATTAAGTGTGTTGCCCATAAAAAGCAAACTTTCCTTTTGTTACCTTTCATTTTTTTTATTTATTAACGTTTAACAACACTTTAACAGCCAAGGTCATATCGTGTCGGTGAGAGTTTTACGGGTGGAGGAAGCCGAATTATCTGGAGAGCAATGACGAGCAGCTGCCAGCTCCCCCAGCATCGTAACTCCACACTGCAGCACAGGCATGGCTAGATTGGTTGAAGACATGCGCACCATCGACGTGCAGTATGTGTAGCGGCAACTTCTATACTACGAAGGGATCTTTAGCCTGTCTCTCTCCACACTGGGGACAACAATTTACGTCTCCACCCAATAGGACGGAGCGCTGTGATAGTATCAACCCCTAATTGATGCCCAGGGAGAGTGCTTGGGTACCTAGAGAACTTTTCCCGACCAGGGATGACAAGCTATCACGTTGAGAGAATCATAACGTCGGGGTGAGTGTATGGAGTATATTTTATTATACGCTTAACGATAGATTATCGAAGAAATTGCGGAAAGATGGAAATCGTATCCCCACTGTGAAGATATATAATTGTTCACTTTCACGGTATCAATCAAAATGGCGGCTTTCAAAGCATCACTTCAAGGTGAATACGAGTCAAATTATCACCGGAAATGATCAATTTGTTCTAAAAACGTATAACAAAAAGTAAATCTAGTGTTTTTGAGTGGATACCGATCATTTCCAGCAATAATTCAACACGTATTCACCTTGAATTGATGCATGAAACCCGCTAGTCCAAACATGGCCTGAAAGTTCGTTATATAAGTTTTTGGTTTGGTACGTCCTTTCAAAGGACGTACCAAACCAAAGACTTATAACACGGACTTTCAGACCATGTTTTGGACTAGAAACCCGGCAGCTGAATTAGATTGCAAGGCGCTATCTGTTCCAAGTATCAATCAAATCATTTCTAATATTTCAATGATTCAATGCGCTGTTTACTTTCATTCATCAATTCAAGATTGGAACGAGTGGAATTATCAGATTCCTATAAAAAACGTACAATAAAAAGAGAATCTAGTGTTTTTGAGTGGATACCAAAAATTATCTCACTTGTAACTGAGACAAATGGTTAGTTTCGCTCGCACAAGCGCTCACAAAAAATAAACATTTGCCTCTGTCAGTCATGGGATAATTTTCGGTATCCACCTGTATCCACTCAAAAACACTAGATCTCCTCCATTTATCTTACCTGTTATCAAGAGAAGAAGCTGTGACAATATTATTGAAGTAAAGTCCATACTGCTGTGATAAATTATACAAAATACAACCAAGTGAAACAATTCACCTTCTTGTTATTTATTTATATGCAATGAAAAGCGCCGAGGTCACAAGGTTTGTTAGGAATGATTGACGCCGTAGATGACGTCCTTCCCAGCAGACAAGACAAATATGACAGTATATCTCGTATTAGCCGTAAAAATATGAAGGTAGGATTGTTATTTGTCATTTCCGTGATTAATCGTTTGTATGTGTAACAGGTAGGCGTCAAATCATGACATTTTGTGTACTCCATCTGACCGATAAGCCTGTATGACACTAAAGTTCAGGAACCAGTTTGGTGAGGTCATTATTTGGTATCGTGATGTCCTGTAACAAGCGAGGATTTGCTCTTGTTCGATATGTTTATTAGATTTGCGTAAAGGAAACTCATATTTAGACGTTCATCATAAACAAAAACAAAATAAAAGAGACGCATAAAACAGTGCTGGAAATGAGACGGGTGCGAGTGCAATTGCTCCCATCACCAGCCGTGTTTTCTATTTTACGGGGGCTAAAAAATGCACTCGTTGAAAAATATTGTGGAACACTAATACACTGTGAGGGCATATAAATGTGTGTTGTTTTGAGAAAGCAGCACCCTGGAGCCAGTGGCAAGTAACTCTCATAATTCAGCAATTCCTTATACATTTACATGTAGCCTCTTGGACCGGATTGGTCGCTTTCTGGGTGGGAACATGATACGCCATAATGTCATTAAATTGGAGGGCTGTTCAGTAAATGTGTGGGGTAGAGCAATCAATATTTTCAGCGTGCAGCCCAGAGGCTGCACGTTGAAAATATTGATTGGTCAACCCAAAATAATGAATATGGACTCTTCTAATTGCTGCCATTGAACAGGCATGGAAGATACCACTAGAGTTCAAAGGGTTAATGTTTCTGGTGTTTGGTGACAGTATTCCCTCAAAAATTCATATACTAACATTTTACGGGTGCAATTTACTCCCGTCTCTGAATTCACGGGAGCTTAAAGCTGCACCCGTCAGTTTTGTTCATTTCCAGCACTGATAAAATCCACCCCCGTGTTCACTGGTTGTCACCTATATGTGTTTCAGCTGTCAACCAAAATTCCCCGTTACTTACATTATAGTTTAGAGCCATGAACCCCAGGCTCTGGTTATTGGATTGTTTTCCCAGAAAACTGCAACTTTGACACCACTGTAAACCACCACCCTTTCGCTTCCCAGTGTTCCGATTGAGTTGATTTCAGGCGATATCGTCAAGTACAAACACAGTGAAAGTGTCAATGACACTGCAGCTCAACTTGGACAAAAAGGGACTGAACTAAATAGAAAGTTACAGTAATGTTAAGGCATTCACTCAGGTTTCTATACAGAAAAGACATCACACCAAAACTATACTCGCCCAAAAAAGAAAGTGTGCATTGCAGAAATTGATCAAACTCCACAAAAATAATTTCGTATGTGTAAAGAGTGTTAACCTGTTCATGAATAAGTTATATTGAACACAAAAACAGCTCTCCCCGTTAAAATTGCATTGACGCTAAATGACGTGCTGCACGTTTGTGAAAAGGCATGTTTTGCACGTGGAGAGTCTGCAAATTCATGCAGCAGTGTGAATCCTTGGGTATTTAAATACTAAATTAAGGCCTTCCTATCGTTCACATTCAAACTTGCGCTGCTGTTAAAACGACTCCACATAAGCATGCCAAGATTGACAATGAATCAACGTCTCCTTGCCCTGGGTATGATTAGAGCTGGCAGAACACACAGAGAGGTTGCCCAGCATTTGAACTGCCACCGTAACACTGTAGACAGGCTAGTCCATCGACATGCACAACATGATGACGTTCGAGGCCGACCCCGCTCCGGGAGACCCCGAATTACCACCCCTGCACAAGATCGGTATATCCGTGTCGTCCATCTCCGGAACCGGCAACAAACGGCAACGACGACAACCAGGAACATCCCTAACCTGAGACGGATACATCCTCAAACAGTAATCAACCGGCTGAGAGAATACGGCTTACGTCCTCGAAGACCAGCAATTCGTCCGATTTTGATGTTACGTCATCGTCGTGCTCCACTGCAGTGGTGTAGACAACATCTCAGGCATCCCTTACACTGGTGGCGACGTGTTTTATTCACAGATGAATGTCGTTTCCATCTTTCATCATCAGATGGCCGCCAGAGAGTGTACAGACGTCGAAACGAACGCTACGCAGATCCATGTGTCGTGGAGCGAAACCGTTATGGGGGAGGGTCTCTCATGGTGTGGGGTGGCATCACTGCTCGCAACAGAACTGAGCTGGTCATTATTGATGGCAATCTCAATGCAGCCAGATATCGTGATGAAGTGCTTACACCTGTTGTCCCATTTCTGCAACGCCACGGCCCCGGCGTCATTCTACAGCAGGACAACGCCCGACCCCACGCAGCTCGTGTTGTTCAACAGTATCTGCAGCAACAACAAGTGGATGTTCTTCCCTGGCCCGCAAATTCGCCCGATATCTCACCCATTGAGCACGTATGGGACGAAATGAAACGTCAGCTACGCCGGCTTCCCCATGCACCGTCAACGCTTGTGGAACCCCAAAGACAGCTTATCAGAATATGGAACAACATCCCACAACACTTCCATGCTAACTTGTTCGCTTCCATGAGGCGTAGATGCACAGCAGTAGTCGATGCAGACGGAGGTCATACCAGATATTGAGTGTGTGACTTTTGTGTTTGACCCTTAGTGTTTTTGACTCTCCATGGCACCAAGAGTATGCGTCGTAGCGTAATGAAATTTCTCGTGCTGATCACAAATTGATTAATCTGTGATTGAATAAAATTTCCATGAATGAAAATGATATATATCTTTTTTAGTGTTATTTTTTACCATGCACACTTTCTTTTTTGGGAGAGTATACATATGAAATCTGAAAAAGATCAGGTGAGGGATGCGGCCTGTAGGGTGTGCACATGGAATTGTAGACAATTTATATGCCAAATCCAAGATGGTCACTGACAACCATGTTTTTCAATGAAATTCAGAAAAAATCTATAGCTGCCATCTGGACATCACCGAAGCTGCATAGAATTTGAAAGAGATCGGGTGAGAGATGCGGACTGTAGGGTGTGCTAATGGAATTGTCGAAAATTGATATGCCAAAAATCCAAGATGGACTTTTGCGTACATGTTTTTCAACGAAATTTAGAAAACAATTCGATAGCTCTCATCATAGCATCACAGAAAAGTAAAATATAAAATTTAAACTAGACTTTATGATTCTGGAGAATCATGGCTTTTCCCGATGAGATTCCTTGATTTTTCATGACCCCACAGTGTCTGATGAATTGTTTTTAACTGTCTCACTGACGTTCCTTCATTGTGGTGAGTATAATAGTCTCAAATGACTCAGTTTGATAAAAAAAAATGTTTAGGTAAAAAGCATCATTAACGGTGGAGTGGGTTAATGTCAATATCGTCGTCCAACAAGTTAATGACCGACAAAAGGAGTTATGTTTGTTTGACACATACCCATGTAGAGCTGTGGCTATTTGAAAATGGTCCATTTTATCTCAAATGCATCCAAAATATTGATGTCTGACAGTTTGTAGAGGGTTAACAAGTGCTAACAGGAATATTCATTCATGCAACTTGTAATGTCACACCAAGAACTGCGAATGGCCATTTTTTCTTTAAAATCTACTGAGATGTTTTCAGAGAAATCCAGGGAGAACATGAATTTTAAGCTTTTGATGGGTATCATTGTTTATCCAGCCCAAAACGGGTTAAGTATTGTTTCTTGAATACTCTTATAACTTCCAAAAATAATTCTCAGTGAATTCTACTTCCATTTATTTTGATCTCTCCTCTCAAATTCGAATGCTGTGGGTATGCAAACACAGCCCATTTTATCAACATTTTGATGTTTGAGAACCTGCATAGGGTTAACAAATGCTTCCAGGAATATATTGTACATGCAATCTGTAATGTCACACTAAGATCTGAGAATGGCCATTTTTTATTGAAAATCTACGCGATGTTTTTAGACAAATCCTCGGATAACATGAATTTTTAACCTTTCGAGGGATATCTTTCTGTAATCAGCCCTAAACGGGTTAATGCTTGGTTTTGTGAATACCTTCATTACATACAAAAATGATCATTGGTGAATTCCACTTCCAATGAAGGGGGTTATGTTTATCTCGCAGGTACACATTTGGTGTTATGGTTTCCCAAAGAACAGCCCATTTTCTCCAAATTGTTATGCTTGGCAGCCTCTGGCGGGTTAACAAATGCTTACCGAAATATTTTGTCCATGCAACTTAACTGTCACTCCAAGACCTGCAAAAGGTCAATTTTTTAAAATTTTGTTTCGAGAATCCACCGAAAACTGAAATTTTAAGCTTTTAAGGGGTATATCTCATTAACTAGTCAAAAATGGGTTAAGACCTCGATTTTTGAATACACTTACTACTTACAAAAATGTTTCCCTGTCAGTTTTGCGTCCGGTAAAAGAAGTTATGCATCTCTGTTGCATTCCCATTTGATGTTGTTGGTGTCCAAAAACAGACTATTTTTTCAAAATTTTCACATTTAGCTGTCCATGGAGGGTTAGTAAATGCTTCCTGGAATAATTTATCCTATCAACTGGTAATGTGACACCAAGACCTATCAGTGGCCATTTTCTCTTGAAAACTCTACCAGATGTTTGTAAAGAAATCCAGGGAAAACATAAATTTTTAAGCCTTTGATGGGTATCACCACTATTAACAACCACAAAATGGGTTAACACTTGGTTTTTTGAATACCCTTATTACTTACAAAAATGGTCTTCGGTGAATTCCACTTCCAACAAAGATTATGTTTATTTCTCAGGTACACGTTGGGTGATGTGCGTGCTTGAAAACAGCCCATTTCAACAAAATTACGATGTTTGGCAGCCTCTAGAGGGTTAATAAATGCTCACCGGAATATTTTGTCCATGCAGCTTGTAATATCACATAAAGACCTGCGCGTAGTCAATTTTTCTTGAAAACCTGCAGGATGTTTTTTTAGAGAAATCCACAGAAAATGGGAATTTTAAGATTTTAAGGGGTCTCTCTCTTTAGCCTGCCCAAAATGGGTTAAGACTTCGACTTTTGAATACCCTTACTACTTACAAAAATGTTTGCGTATAGATTGTGCACTCGATAAAGGAAGACACGTTTCTTTGTGGCGGACCCATTGGGTGGTGTTGGCGTCCAAAAACAGCCTATTTTATCACAATTTTGACTTTTAGCAGCCCATGGAGGGTTAACAAATGCTCACCGCAGTATTTTGTCCATGCACCTTCTATTGCCACACCAAGGCCTGGGAGTGACAATTTTTTCTTGAAAATCTACAAGACTCGTTTAGAGAAATCCACGTAAAACACGAATTTTTTTTTTAGCTTTATGGGGGTATTGCTGTTTAACCAGCCCAAAACGGGTTAACGCTTGGTTTTTTAACACCCTTTTTACTGACAAAAATGATCCTCGGTGAATTCCACTCCCAATAAAGGAAGTTATGTTTATCTCTCGTGTATTGTTTGGGTGCAGTGGGGGCCTGAAACCGGCCTATTTCATCAAAATTTCGATGTTTGGCAGCCTGTGGAGGGTTACCATATGCATCGCCAGATATGTCATGTGTATCAAAGGTCGTGGCACAGGCAGGTCTAGCAATGATGAATGTTTAAAAAAAGTCTATAAGACGTGTTTCGAGAAAGTGCCCATAAACCCCAATTTTGACAGTTTTTTGCCAATTCTGGCGAAATAAGGGTTAAATCGAAAATTGCGCTTCAGTACATTTTTAGATTTTTTGCCCCTCTATGCGTGTGCCAAATTGTGTGAAAATCGGTTCAAAAATGGCTTCTGAATCGTACGGACAAAAATGTGTGAACCCCCCCCCCCCCCCCCCCCCCAAAAAAACAAAAAAAAACAAACTAGACTTTATGATTCTGGAGAATCATGGCTTTTCCCGATTAGATTCCATGATTTTTCTTGACCCCCACAGTGTCTGATGAATTGTTTTTAACTGTCTCACTAAAGTTCCTTCATTGATGTTATGAGAAAGGTGTGAGTATAGTAGTCTCAAATGAATCGGTTTGGGTTTGATGAAAAAATGTTTAGGTTAAACCAATCATTAATGGTAGAATGGGTTAATATCAATATCAATGTTTCCCTATCAGTTTTGCGTCCGGTAAAAGAAGTTACGTTTCTCTGTGGCATTTCCATTTGATGTTGTTGGTGTCCAAAAACAGACTATTTTCTCAATTTTTTTTACATTTAGCAGTCCATGAAGGGTTAACAAATGCCTACCAGAATAACTGATCCATGCAACTGGTCATATGACACCAAGACCTATCAACGGCCATTTTCTCTTGAAAACCCCACAAGATGTTTGTAAAGAAATCCAGGGAAAACGATTTTTAAGCTTTTGATGGGTATCCCTGTTAACCTCCCCAACAGGGGTTAACGCTTGGCTTTTTGAATACCTTTATTACTTACAAAAATGGTCCTCTGTGAATTCCACTTCAAACAAAGGAGATTATGTTTATCTCTCATGTATACATTAGGTGCTGTGCGTGTCTGAAAACAGTCCCATGTTAACAACATTACGATGCTTGGCAGCTTGTAGATGGTTAAAAAACGCTCACCGGAGTATTTTGTCCATGCAACTTGTAATGTCACATAAAGACCTACGAATAGTCAATTTGTCTTGAAACCCTACAAGTTACCGTTAGGGAAATTCACAGAAAAATGGGAATTTAAAGCTCTCAAGGGATATCTCTCATTAGCCTGCCCAAAATGGGTTAAGACGTCGACTTTTGAATACCCTTACTACTTACAAAAATGTTTCCATATAAATTGTACGCGCGATAAAAGAAGGCACTTTTCTTTGTGGTGTACCCTTTGGGTGCTGTTGGTGTGCAAAAACAGCCCATTTTATCGCAATTTTGACCTTCAGCAGCCCGGGGAGGGTTAACTAATGCTGACCGGAATATTTTGTTCATGCGACTTGTAATGTCACACCAAGACCTGCAAATAGCCGATTTTTCTTCAAAACCTACAAGATGTTGTTAGAGAAATCCACAGAAAACGGGTATTTTAAGATTTTAATGGGTATCTCTCTTTAACCAGCCCAAAATGGGTTAAGACGTCAAATTTTGAATACCCTTACCACTATCAAAAATATTTTCCGATCAATTTTGCGTCCGATATGTGAAGGCCCCTTTCTCTGTGGTATATCGTTTGGGTGCTGTTGGTGTCTAAAAACAGCCCATTTTATCACAATTTTTACGTTTAGCAGCTCGGGGAGGGTTAACTAATGCTGACCGGAATATTTTATCCATGCAACTTGTAATGTCACACCAAGACCTGAGAGTGACCAATTTTTCTTGAAAATCTACAAGACTCGTTTAGAGAAATCCACGGAAAACATGAAGTTTTGAGCTTTTTTGGGGTATTGCTGTTTAACCAGCCCAAAACGGGTTAACACTTGGTTTTCTGAACACCCTTATTACTTACAAAAATGATCCTCGGTGAATTCCACTTCCAATAAAGGAAGATATGTTTACCTCTCGGGTATCGTTTGGGTGCTGTGGGGGTCTGAATCCGGCCCATTTCATCAAAATTTCGATGTTTGGCAGCCTGTGGAGGGTTACCATATGCATCGCCTAATATGGCGTGTGTATCAAAGGTTGTGTCATAGGCAGGTCTAGTAATTATGAATATTTAAAAAAAAATCCTAAAGACGTCTTTCGAGAAAGTGCCTATAAACCCCAATTTTGGCAGTTTTATGCCAATTCTGCTGAAATAAGGGTTAAATCGAAAATTCCGCTTTGGTACATTTTTAGATTTTTTGCCACTCTATGCGTGTGCCAAATTGTGTGAAAATCGGTTCGAAAATGGCTTCTGAATCGTACGGACAAAAATGTGTGGAAAAAAAAAAAAAATAATAATAATCCGTAGAAAAACAATAGTCTTTTCCACAGGGAAAAGCCTAACTAGATTTTATGATTCTGGAGAATCATGGCTTTTCCCGATGAGATTCCATGATTTTTCATGACCCCACAGTGTCTGATGAATTGTTTTTAACTGTCTCACTGAAGTTCCTTCATTGATGTTATGAGAAAGGTGAGTATAGTAGTCTCAAATGACTCAGTTTGATAAAAAAAAATTGTTTAGGTAAAAACCATCATTAACGGTGGAGTGGGTTAATGTCAATATCGTCGTCCAACAAGTTAATGACCGACAGAAGGAGTTATGTTTGTTTGACACATACCCACGTAGTGCTGTGGCTATTTGAAAATGGTCCATTTTATCTCAAATGCATCCAAAATATTGATGTCTGGCAGTTTGTAGAGGGTTAACAAGTGCTAACGGGAATATTCATTCATGCAACTTGTAATGTCACACCAAGAACTGCGAATGGCCATTTTTTCTTTAAAATCTACAAGATGTTTTCAGAGAAATCCAGGGAGAACACGAATTTTAAGCTTTTGATGGGTATCATTGTTTATCCAGTCCAAAACGGGTTAAGTGTTGTTTTTTGAATACTCTTATTACTTCCAAAAATAATTCTCAGTGAATTCTACTTCCAATTATTTTGATCTCTCCTCTCAAATTCCGGTGCTGTGGGTATGCAAACACAGCAACATTTTGATGTTTGAGAACCTGCATAGGGTTAACAAATGCTTCCAGGAATATTGTGTACATGCAATTTGTAATGTCACACTAAGATCTGAGAATGGCCATTTTTTCTTGAAAATCTACGAGATGTTTTTTGAGAAATCCTCGGATAACACGAATTTTTAACCTTTTGAGGGGAATCTTCCTGTAATCAGCCCTAAAAGGGTTAATGCTTGGTTTTGTGAATACCGTCATTACATACAAAAATGATCACCGGTGAATTCCACTTCCAATGTAGTGGGTTACGTTTATCTCGCAGGTACACATTTGGTGTTATGGTTGCCCAAGAACAGCTCATTTTCTCCAAATGTCTATGCTTGGCAGCCTCTGGAGGGTTAACAAATGCTTACCGAAATATTTTGTCCATGCAACTTGAACTGTCACTCCATAACAATAGTCTTTTCCAGAGGGGAAAGCCTAAAAAAATAATAATCCGTAGAAAAATTATGATTCTGGAGAATCATGGCTTTTCCCGACAAGATTCCGTGATTTTTTATGACCCTGGAGTGTTGAAGAATTGTTTTTAATTGTATCATTAAAGTATTTTTATTGATGTCTTGAGAAAAGTGGGTATAATAGTCTCAAATGACCCAGTGTGATAAAAGAACGTTTTGGCTAAATCATCATCGTTTGTGGAGAGGGTTAATATTAATATCAGCGTCTGAGAATCAGCGTCTAATGCAAATAGCCCATTGTATCTCAAATTTATCTAAAATTTCGATATTTGACGGTTTGTGTAAGGTTAATGAAGGCTTGCGAGAATAATTCTTCTCCAGGGTTTATTTGTTCTTGAAAATCTGCAAGAACCACTTGAAGATATCCACAGAAAATGTGAACTTGAAATTCTTAAGCATGTCATGTATATTCCCTGTATCAATTATCTCTTATTAGACCACAGTTGTTATGCATGATTATGTCATTTTTTCACACCTTGTAGAGCTCACCTATCACCTGTCTGTTAATAGCAGAAGTAAATTTCTCTCCAATTGGTTTTTCCCCGTGGGATTAGTTTTATTTATTACAATGAAGATATCCATACATACAACGACAAACATGATGTTATAGACTACAATAATTACATACGTAAATAGGAAGTGTTGTTTGTACATACGTGTAGATAAAATATACCCTGGGACGGAGAAGGGGAGTACAGCCGTCTTACAAACTAGTATATATCTAGCCCCACTGCCGGGGAAATGTTGGAGCCATGCACCACTACATTTGATAACCGCCGTACAGAGTAGTAAATATACCTGCCCCATGTTGGGGACCCCCACCTTTTATTGTAAGGTTCCTTAGGCACAACATAGCGTCAGTAAGATGGATATATACTGCCACGTCGTCACCCTGGGGCGGAGGAGGGGCAGTGTATAGCCGTTTTACAGACTAGTATATACCTGGACCCACTGTCGGAGAAATGCTATAGTGTCAACACTACTTGATATTATAAGCAACTGATCCCATTGTAGCTACCGTTATTTACTGCTTTCTTATCATGGAGTGGTGGGGCGCGGTGGCATTGTGGTAGCCGGTTCTCGTCAGATCACCGAACTTAAGCAATGTTGAGCCTGGTTAATCATTGGATGGGTGGCCGTCTGAGCGATCAATTCGGACTCCCATGCTGTGTCCTTGGGCAAGGCACTTAACTCTGAT
The DNA here is from genome assembly GCA_031216915.1 of Pictodentalium vernedei. NCBI lineage: Eukaryota > Metazoa > Mollusca > Scaphopoda > Dentaliida > Dentaliidae > Pictodentalium > Pictodentalium vernedei. Next base: position 3,162,010 of record CM062294.1, on the reverse strand, counting down.
TGTCCATATGGGGGCACGATGCCGCCATGTACTAAGGTGTACTTCACGTCGACGGTACGCATGTCTTCAACCAATCTAACCCTGCCTGTGCTGCAGTTCGGAGTTACGAAGTTGCGAAGCTGGCAGCAGCTCGACGTTGCTCGGTGATTCTCTCCAGGTACTGTGGCTTCCTCCACCCGTAGAACTGTAACGGTCATGATTAACCATTGTGCATAAGTATATGCCCTTAAACACCAATAAATAAATTATGATTCTGGAGAATCATGGCTTTTCCCGATGAGATTCCATGATTCTTCATGACCCCACACTGTCTGATGAATTGTTTTTAACTGTCTCACTGAAGTTCCTTCACTGGTGTTATGAGAAAGGTGAGTATAGTAGTCTCAAATGACTCAGTTTGATAAGAAAATTGTTTAGGTAAAAACCATCATTAACGGTGGAGTGGGTTAATATCAATATCGTCGTCCGACAAGTTAATGACCCACAAAAGGAGTTATGTTTGTTTCACACATACCCACTGAGTGCTGTGTCTATTTGAAAATGGTCCATTTTATCTCAAATGTATCCAAAATATTGATGTCTGGCAGCTTGTAGAGGGTTAACAAGTGCTAACAGGAATATTTTTCCATGCAACTTGTAATGTCACACTAAGAACTGCAAATGGCCATTTTTCTTTAAAATCTTCCAAGATGTTTTCAGAGAAATCCCTGCGCATACGCTCTTTTCCAATTCGACGAAATGCGAAATTCATGTCGCTCTTCATGGAAAGTGATGCCACAACTATTCCTGAACAAGGAGTGAAAATTTCATGAAAATCTGCCTAGAATTGGCTGAGATATGGTGTTTTGGAGAGAGGAGGTAATTGTTTGAATTTGGTCCTCCCTTTTCAAGCCAGTTCGAAAAAAGACGTCGGAAATGAGCGCAGAATCCTTCAGTGCCTCCTCGCTGGAGTAAGTCCACTTAAATGTTACAGTTGTATGTGACTGGTGGAGAGTTGACTGTAAATGGAAGTTGCTTCTTTAAGACAGCCACCAGGGATCCCAACACAACCTTTAAACCTACGAGAATCTCAGAAGTTTAAAGTCAAGAGAAATTGGCGGTGATTGGGTTTCTGGCAGGCAGGAAAAGATTGACGAAGATTTGCATATTGGACATTAAAATAGCACTTCTGACATACACGAACGGTGTTCAGACCGCTGGAGACAGCGACTTGAAATTTTCAGAACTTGTTCTACGAACCCTGGCCGACATTTTGGGATTTGTTTGGAGTGTCCGGACCGCGTGGAAAACACCACGCATCGCTTGGAATGTGAGAGTACTATTCGTCCCGACTCTATCAGTTTAGAATGGACACGGGCAGTGTTGTAGACGACTGTAGAGCTGCGATTGAGCATAACGTCCCAGGTTTCGGTGCCACATTGCCTAACCAGCTCCAAAAGAGCGGCGGGGAGGGGTATCCTGACACTATCTTTAAAACTTAGATAATCGTCAGAAGTTGAACTGAAAAGAAATCGGCGGTGAGTAGGTTTTTTGGCGGGAAACGATTATTGAAAATTTGCCAATCAGACATTAAAATTGCACTTCTCACAAACATGAACCGTGTCTAGACCGCTGAAGGCAGCGACTTCTAATTTTCATAACTTGTTCTACGCACCCTGGCTGACAGTTTGGCATCTGTTGCGAGTGTCGAGGCCGCGTGAAGAACACCACGCATCGCGTGGAAAGTGAGAGTACTATTCGTCCCGCCTCTATCAGTTTGGAATGGACTTGGGGACTGTTGTAGACTACTGTAGAGCAGCGATTGAGCATAAAGTCGGAGTTTTTTGTGCCAAATTGCCTAACCGGCTCCGAGGTATTATTTTTCGTCTGTACATCGCCCAGATCGTCTGTAGTTTATACCGTCACCATACGTTGACGTAGCCTTTTGTCATTTTCGCCACTTTCGACCCAGATTTGAGGGTACCTTCCTTCAACCCCATTTTATAGCAAAATCTAGCCATGCTCCCAACAACGCCCTCTCCCCGTCGGCCTGGGTGCTTCTAAAAATAGAAAGGTCAATGGGGAGGGGCCCGTTAGCAAACAAACGGCGGCAGGGCAGGTGTACTTGGTGAACAAACAGTTGTGTGAACATCCCCAGAAGTGAAAACCTTTGCTCAGTGGCTGTAATCAAGATGTTAATTTAGACTCCCATTACGGCCAAGATACTACAGAATGCAAATGGGTGGGTGGCGGGCATCATCACTGGATCTAATGTTGTATTTCATGTTTTCTTTTTTTCTTTATATTCTATTTATTTTTTATCTCTCTCTCTCTCTCTCTCTCTCTCTCTCTCTCTCTCTCTCTCTCTCTCTCTCTCTTTCTCTCAGTTTAATTTGTGTTTGTCTATAATGTTTATAATATTTAGATTTTGCTAGATTCTGTTATTTATGGAATACGTTCTGCCATATTGTAAATTATTAGTCACTGTACAGGAACGGAGGGGCTTCTAAGTGGTAAGCACTTGTCCTCCAATCCTGATTTGCATTGTCAAATGGCAAATAAAATATGTTTAATCTAATCTAACAGTAGGGGGGGAGGGGCATGTGTCCTAGGTAAAAAAAAACAGCAGGGGGCAGATGTCTTAGGTAAAATAAACAGCATATGGGGGGGGGTGTCCCCGCTAATTAATTTTAATAGGAGGCAGTTGTTCATGGGGCAGGTGTCCTATCCCACTGCCCAGTATTCAAATTTTCTATGGTACTTGGCCTTGACGGAAATAACATTTCAACAAGAAACAACGGGAAACCTATTTGCAATAAAGCTGCAAACATAAACTTGATTTTAGGACCATTCCATGGACATTCTAAAGCCTACTGCGATATCAGCGTTTCTTACTCTCGTCCTTTCACTACATCGCAGTATTTAACCCGAGTCGAGTTCTGACGTCATGCAAGTTTGACCGACATGCTTTCAATTCTGTTATTGACAACAACATATTTATAATTTCGTGCTTACTGATCCGAATTTTGAAAACGACACCCGCAATCGCGAAAGCGTTTTCTGAAAAACACGATTCTGCAAAAGGTTTTAGTGAAATTTGATTATTTTTTTTATTTTCAATTTCGATGGCCCTTGTCGAAAAGGTGCTAATCACTGATCGTCCCAAACGAGATCAAAGACACGCCGTAGTTTAATAACAGACAGAGAATCTTCTAAGAATATACATGCGCAATCCTAAAATGCAATAAATCAAGTGTTTTTTCACGTTTTATGAGAGAAATATGTCCAATTGTATCATTGAATCATTTTTAGGTATATATGGGTGAGAAATTTTCTATACGGACAAAATACAGGCTAAATAAAATATTTGCCATTATTTTCCGCAGACGTATTTTTGTCTTTGCTTCTTGGGGTAATCCATGCTGCTAAATACAACGAAGGTGTGTTATTTGATGTGGTCAGAACCGTCAGGTGGTCGGGTCCGAAACCGCGCCTCGCAGAAGATTTAGTGGGGGGTGTCGATTTTACAAGTAATGTAGGCAGTGTACACGGCATGGGCTGTCTGTCTTTAATCCTATAAACAGGGTTAAGGCTTGGTTTTTGAATACCCTTATTTATTTATTTATTTATTTATTTATTTATTTATTTATTTATTTATTTATTTATTTATTGGTGTTTAAGGTCACATACTTATGCACAATGGCTAATCGTGGCCGTGACAGTTTTATAGGTGGAGGAAGCCGGAGTACACGGAGAGAACCACCAAGCATCGACGAGCAACTGTCAGCTCCTCAACATTCTCACTCTGTTCAAGCTCCGCTCAAGCAGGGTTACAGAGGGTGAAGACATATGTACCATCGACGTGCAGTATGCCTTAGTACACGGCGTCATCGTGCCCCCATGTCGGCAACCGGGCTAAAGTGCCTTGCCCAAGGACACAACGTGAGTCGTCCCGGACGGGGATCGGACTCTGGACCTCTAGCATAGAAGTACAACAGTCTACCACTGAGCCACCACGCTCCCTTGAATACCCTTAATACTATCATACATTATCCCTCATGAATTCTGAATCTGATAAAAGAGGTTATGTTTACCTATTACATACCCATTTGCTGCCCGAAAACAGCCGATTTTATCAAAATGTTGACGTTTAGCAGCCTGTAGCGGGATTAACAAACGACTAGCGGAATATTCTATCTATGCAATTTGTAAGACCTGCCAATGTCCAATTGTTCTTGAAAATCGCCAACAAGCAGTTAGCGAAATCCACAGAAAATGTAAATTTTAAGCTATTAAGGGGTATCTCTCCTTATCCAGTCTAAAATAGGTTAAGTTTCATTCTTTTAAATACCCTTACTACTTACAAAACTGATCCTCTGTGAATTCTACGCGCAGTAAAAGAAGTTATATTTCTCTGTTACATATCCATTGGGTGCTCTTGGTGTCTGAAAACAATCCATTTTATCAACATTTTGATGTTTAGCAGCTCGTGGAGAGTTAACGAATGATCAACGGAATATTTTGTCCATGTAACTTGTAATGTCACATGAAGACCCGTGAATGGCCATTTTTTCTTGAAATGTACAAGATGTTTTTTAAGAAATCCAGGGAAAGCATGAAATTTTAAGTCTTTGATGGGTACCGCTGTTTAACCAGCCCAAAACGGGTTAAGACCAGCCCTAAATGGGTTAATGCTTGGTCTGATGAATTCCACTTCCAAAGAAGGAGGTTATGTTTATCTCGCAGGTACACATTGCGTGCAATGGGTGCCCAAGGACAGTCCATTTTCTCAAAATTTCTATGCTTTGCAGCCTCTGGAGAGTTAACTAACGCTTACCGGAATATTTTGTCTATGTAACTTGTAATGTCACTCCAAGACCTGCAAATGGTCAATATTTCTTGAATACTTACTAGATTTTTTGGAGAAATCCACAGAAAACTGGAATTTTAAGCTTTTAAGGGGTACATCTTAACCAGGCGAAAATGGGTTAAGACCTCGATTTTTTGAATACCCTTACTACTTACTAAATTTTTCTCTGTCAGTTTTGCATCCGGTAAAAGAAGTTATGTATCTCTGTGGCATTCCCATTTGTTGTTGTTGGTGTCCAAAAACAGACTATTTTTTTCAAAATGTTGACATTTAGCAGCCGATGGAGGGTTAACAAGTGCTTACTGGAATATTTTATCCACGCAACCGGTAATGTGACTCCAAGACCTATCAATGGCCATTTTCTGTTGAAAACTTACATGATGTTTGTAACGAAATCCACGGAAAACATGATTTTTTTTAAGCTTTTGATGGTATCGCTAATAACCACCCCAAAAGGGGTTAACGCTTGGGTTTTTGAATACCCTTATTACTTACAAAAATGGTCCTCAGTGAATTCCACTTCCAACAAAGGAGATTATGTGTAACTCTCGGACATACATTGCGTGCTGTGTGCGTCCGAAAACAGCCCATTTCAACAAAATTATGATGCTTGGCATTCTGTAGAGGGTTAATAAACGCTCAGCGGAATATTTTGTCCATGCCACATGTAATGTCACACAAAGACCTGCAAGTAGTCAATTTTTCTTGAAAACCTATGGAATGTATTTAGAGAAATCCACAGAAAATGGGAATTTTTAGATTTTAAGGGGTCTCTCTCTTTAGCCTGCCCAAAATGGGTTAAGACTTCGTTTTTTGAATACCCTTACTACTTACAAAAATATTTCCCTATAGATTGTGCGCTCGATAAAAGAAATCACTTTTCTTTGTGGCGTACCCGTTGGGTGCCGTTGGCGTCCAAAAACAGCCCATTTTATCACAATTTTGACTTTCAGCAGCTCGTGGAGGGTTAACAAATGCTCACCGAAGTATTTTGTCCATGCAACTTCTATTGTCACATCAAGGCCTGGGAGTGACAATTTTTTCATGAAAATCTACAAGACTCGTTTAGAGAAATCCACGGAAAACCAGAATTTTTGAGCTTTTTGGGGGTATTGCTGTTTAACCAGCCCAAAACGGGTTAATGCTTGGTTTTTTGAACACCATTATTACTTACAAAAATGATCTCCGGTGAATTCCACTTCAAATAAAGGAAGTTATGTTTATCTCTCGTGTATCGTTTGGGTGCTCTGGGGGCCTGAAACCGGCCCATTTCATCAAAATTTCGATGTTTGGCAGCCTGTGGAGGGTTACCATATGCATCGCCTGATATGTCATGTGTATCAAAGGTCGTGGCACAGATAGGTCTAGTAATGACGAATGTATAACAAAAATCTACAAGACGTGTTTCGAGAAAGTGCCGATAAACCCCAATTTTGGCAGTTTTTTGCCAATTATGACAAAATAAGGGTTAAATCGAAAATTCCGCTTTGGTACATTTTTAGATTTTGTGCCCCTCTATGCGTGTGCAAAATTTCGTGAAAATCGGTTCGAAAATGGCTTCTGAATCGTACGGACAAAATGTGTGGAAAAAAAAAAACCCAAACCCCCCCCCCCCCCCCCCAAAAAAAAAAATAATAATCCGTAGAAAAACAATAGTCTTTTCCAGAGGGAAAAGCCTAAAAAAAACCCCAAAAAACTAGACTTTATGATTCTGGAGAATCATGGCTTTTCCCGATGAGATTCCATGATTTTTCATGACCCCACAGTGTGTGATGAATTGTTTTTAACTGTCTCACTGAAGGCCCTTCATTGATGTTATGAGAAAGGTGAAGATAGTAATCTCAAATGACAGAGTTTGATAAAGAATTGTTTAGGTAAAAACCACCATTAACGGTGGAGTGGTTTAATGTCAATATCGTCGTTCAACAAGTCAATGACCGACAAAAGGAGTTATGTTTGTTTGACACATACCCACTGAGTGCTGTGTCAATTTAAAAATGGTTCATTTTATCTCAAATGTATCCCAGATATTGATGTCTGGCAGCTTGTAGAAGTTTAACAAGTGCTAACAGGAATATTTATTCATGCAACTTGTAATGTCACACCAAGAACTGTGAATGGCCATTTTTTTCTTTAAAACCTACAAGATGTTTTCAGAGAAATCCAGGGAGAACATGAATTTTAAGCTTTTGATGGGTATCATTGTTTATCCAGCCCAAAAACGGGTTTAGTGTTGTTTTTTTCAATACTCTTATTACTTCCAAAAATAATTCTCAGTGAATTCTACTTCCACTTATTTTGATCTCTCCTCCCAACTTCGGGTGCTGTGAGTATGCAAACATAGCCCATTTTATCAACATTTTGATGTTTGAGAACCTGCATAGGGTTAACAAATGCTTACAGGAATATTTTGTACATGCAACTTGTAATGTCATACTAAGATCTAAGATCTGAGAATGGCCATTTTTTCTTGAAAATCTACGGGATGTTTTTAAAGAAATCCTTTTAACCTTTTGAGGGGTATCTCTCTGTACCCATCTCTAAAGGGTTAATGCTTGGTTTTGTGAATATCTTCATTACTTATAAAAATGATCGACGGTGAATTCCACTTCCAATGAAGGAGGTTATGTTTATCTCGTAGGTACACATTTGGTGTTATGGTTGCCTAAGAACAGACCATTTTCTCCAAATGTCTACGCTTGGCAGCCTCTGGAGGGTTAACAAATGTTCACCAAAACATTTTGTTCATGCTTGTAATGTCACTCGAAGACCTGCGAATGGTCAATTGTTCTTGAAATTTTTTTTTGAGAAATCCACAAAAAACTGGAATTTTAAGCTTTTAAGGGGTATATCTCCTTAACCAGTCAAAAATGGGTTAAGACCTCGATTTGTGAATACATTTACTACTTACAAAAATGTTTCCCTGTCAGTTTTGCTTCCGGTAAAAGAAGTTACGTTTCTCTGTTGCATTCCCTTTTGATGTTGTTGTTGTTCAAAAACAGACTATTTTTTCAAAATTTTGACATTTAGCAGCCCATAGAGGGTTAACAAATGCTTACCGGAATAATTTATCCAATCAACTGGTAATGTGACACTATGACCTATCAATGGCCATTTTCTCTTGAAAACGCTACCAGATGTTTGTAAAGAAATCCAGGGAAAACATAAATTTTTAAGCCTTTGATGGGTATCACTATTAACAACCACAAAAGGGGTTAACGATTGGTTTTTTGAATACCCTTATTACTTACAAAAATGGTCTTCGCTACTCTTCGGTGAATTCCACTTCCAACAAAGGAGATTATGTGTATTTCTCAGGTACACCTTGGTTGCTGTGCGTGTCTGAAAACAGCCCATTTCAACAACATTACGATGCTTGGCAGTCTGTAGAGGGTTAATAAACGCTCACCGGAATATTTTGTCCATGCAACTTACAATGTCACACAAAGACCTGCGAGTAGTCAATTTTTCTTGAGAACCTACAGGATGTATTTAGAGAAATCCACAGAAAACGGGAATTTTAAAATTTTAAGGGGTCTCTCTCTTTAGCCTCCCCAAAATGGGTTAAGACTTCGACTTTTGAATACCCTTACTACTTACAAAAATGTTTCCATATAGATTGTGCGCTCGATAAAAGAAGGCACTTTTCTTTGTGGCGTACCCATTGGGTCATCAAAAATGCTATCAAAAATGTTTCCCCATCAATTTTGCGTCCGATAAAAGAAGGAACCTTTCTCGGTGGTACACCAATTGGGTGCTGTTGGCGTTCAAAAACAGCCCATTTTATCACAATTTTGACTTTTAGCAGCCCGTGGAGGGTTAACAAATGCTCATCGCAGTATTTTATCTATGCAACTTCTATTGTCACACCAAGGCCTGGGAGTGACAAATTTTTCTTGAAGATCTACAAGACTCGTTTAGAGAAATCCACGGAAAACACAAATTTTTTAGCTTTATGGGGGTATTGCTGTTTAACCAGCCCAAAGCGGGTTAACACTTGGTTTTTTGAACACCCTTATTACTGACAAAAATGATCCTCGGTGAATTCCACTCCCAATAAAGGGAGTTATGTGTATCTCTCATGTATTGTTTGGGTGCGGTGGGAGCCTGAAACTGGCCTATTTCATCAAAATTTCGATGTTTGACAGCCTGTGAAGGGTTACCATATGCATCGCCTGATATGTCGTGTGTATCAAAGGGCGTGTCACAGACAGGGCTAGCAATTACGAATGTATAAAAAGAATCTACAAGACGTGTTTCGAGAAAGTGCCGATAAACCCCAATTTTCGCAGTTTTTTGCCAATTCTGACGAAATAAGGGTTAAATCGAAAATTCCGCTTCGGTACATTTTTAGATTTTGTGCCCCTCTATGCGTGTTCAAAATTTCGTGAAAATCGGTTCGAAAATGGCTTCTGAATCGTACGGACAAAATGTGTGGAAAAAAAAAAAAAAAAAAACCCAAAAAAACAAAAAAAAACTAGACTTTATGATTCTGGAGAATCATGGCTTTTCCCGATGAGATTCCATGATTCTTCATGACCCCACAGTGTCTGATGAATTGTTTTTAACTGTCTCACTGAAGTTCCTTCATTGATGTTATGAGAAAGGTGAGTATAGTAGTCTCAAATGACTTGGCTCGATCCTAATTAACACCATAATTATGGAAACACTGGAACTATCAGCGCGACTGAAGAGAACAATAGCAGCTCTGGGCATCTCTTGCCCTGTCACCTGGACTGTCCGGGAGACAGGCAAGAGAGTCCATCTGAACTTGGAGTTCGTCATTGAAGAGCACAACACCGCCACACCTTCTTCGGTGAGAGGTAGCACATTTTGTGAGAGGAACCCCTCTCACACTGGTCCTCACCCGAAGAAGCCTGGACCTGGCCCTGAAAAGAAGAAGAGCAAGAAGAAGAAGAGTCCGTTCACCAAGCACCGGGATTCCAGGCGCCTGGAGGCCTTCCGGAATAGGAAGAAAGAGGTGAGCGAGAGGATGGAGGTCCTGGAGGCAGCTGCCAGTTCCCCTCCTAGTCCCACTAGTACACCCAACCAACTGCCAGCTCCTGAGCCGGTACTGTTGGATGAGGAACGTCTGGTGGAGACTGAGGAGGAACCGGAGGTTGCCTTTTCACCACCTCCCACCCCTCACTCCCCACTTCCTTCTCTACCGGACATCCCGGGTGTGTCAATCTCAGCAACACAGCCACCTAAGTCTGCAGTCACCGCCGAAGAATTAAGGAGAATAATATAGATGGGAAGGCGAGCAGTTGAGATGGGAATCCGAATCGCCTCCGAAACCCACGAGTTCAGGGAACAATCCAAGGCAGATCTCAAAAAGGAATTAGACGCAATCCATTCACCAAACTCAACACTAAACTCAACATCGTCGACTTCCACATCACAATCTCAACCAACTCCAAAGAAAAAGAGCCGGAAGAAGCATAGACGGGGTTAAGCCACCTCCCTCCTTCCTTTTCCTCCTCAACCGCGCCTTGACATCCTACAACAACAACAAACAGCTAACGAGGGTCGAAAGGGGCTTGTCCACCAAATTGTCCCTGCGCGCCTTCGGCGCGTCAAACCATTTCGTTCGTCTCAAATGACTCAGTTGATAAGAAAATTGTTTAGGTAAAAACCATCATTAACGGTGGAGTGGGTTAATATCAATATCGTCGTCCGACAAGTTAATGACCCACAAAAGGAGTTATGTTTGTTTCACACATACCCACTGAGTGCTGTGTTTATTTGAAAATGGTCCATTTTATCTCAAATGTATCCAAAATATTGATGTCTGGCAGCTTGAAGAGGGTTAACAAGTACTAACAGGAATATTTTTCCATGCAACTTGTAATGTCACACTAAGAACTGCAAATGGCCATTTTTTCTTTAAAATCTTCCAAGATGTTTTCAGAGAAATCCCTGCGCATACGCTCTTTTCCAATTCGACGTGACGTAATGCGAAATTCATATCGCTCTTCTTGGAAAGTGATGCCACAACTATTCATGAACAAGGAGTGAAAATTTCATGGAAATCTGCCTAGAATTGGCTGAGATATGGTGTTTTGGAGAGAGGAGGTAATTGTTTGAATTTGGTCCTTCCTTTCAAGCCAGTTCGAAAAAAGACGTCGGGAATGGGCGCAGAATCCTTCAGTGCCTCCTCGCTGGAGTAAGTCCACTTAAATGTTACAATTGTGTGTGACTGGTGGAGAGTTGACTGTGAATGGAAGTTGCTTCTTTAAGACAGCCACCAGGGATCCCAACACAACCTTTAAACCTATGAGAATCTCAGAAGTTTAAATTCAAGAGAAATTGGCGGTGATTGGGTTTCTGGCAGGCAGGAAAAGATTGACGAAGATTTACATATTGGACATTAAAATAGCACTTCAGACATACACGAACGGTGTTCAGACCGCTGGAGGCAGCGACTTGAAATTTTCAGAACTTGTTCTACGAACCCTGGCCGACATTTTGGGATCTGTTTGGAGTGTCCGGACCGCGTGGAAAACACCACTCATCGCTTGGAATGTGAGAGTACTATTCGTCCCGACTCTATCAGTTTCGAATGGACACCGGCAGTGTTGTAGACGACTGTAGAGCTGCGATTGAGCATAACGTCCCAGGTTTCGGTGCCACATTGCCTAACCAGCTCTAAAAGAGCGACGGGGAGGGGTATCCTGACACTATCTTTAAACCTTAGATAATCGTCAGAAGTTGAAGTGAAAAGAAATCGGCGGTGAGTAGGTTTTTTTGGCGGGTAACGATTAACGAAAATTTGCCAATTAGACATTAAAATTGCACTTCTCACAAACATGAAGCGTGTCTAGACCGCTGAAGGCAGCGACATCTAATTTTCAGAACTTGTTCTACGCACCCTGGCCGACATTTTGGCATCTGTTGCGAGTGTCGAGGCCGCGTGAAGAACACCACGCATCGCGTGGAAAGTGAGAGTACTATTCGTCCCGACTCTATCAGTTTGGAATGGACTTGAGGACTGTTGTAGACTACTGTAGAGCAGCGATTGAGCATGAAGTCGGAGTTTTTTGTGCCAAATTGCCTAACCGGCTCCAAGGTATGATTTTTCGTCTGTACATCGCCCAGATCGACTGTAGTTTATACCGTTACTATACGTTGAAGTAACCTTTTGTCATTTTCGCCGCTTTCGCCACAGATTTGAGGGTACCTTCCTTCAACCCCATTTTATAGCAAAATCTAGCCATGCTCCCAACAACGCCCTCTCCCCGTCGGCCCGGGTGCTTCTAAAAATAGAAAGGTCAATGGGTAGGGGCCCGTTAGCAAACAAACGGGTGCAGGGCAGGTGTACTTGGTGAAAAAACAGTTGTGTGAACATCACCAGAAGTGAAAACCTATGCTCAGTGGCTGTAATCAAGATGTTAATTTAGACTCCCATTACGGCCAAGATACTACAGAATGCAAATGGGTGGGTGGCGGGCATCATCACTGGATCTAATGTTGTATTTCATGTTTTCTTTATATTCAATTTATTTTTTTGATCTCTCTCTCTCTCTCTCTCTCTCTCTCTCTCTCTCTCTCTCAGTTTAATTTGTGTTTGTCTATAATGTTTATAATATTTTGATTTTGCTAGATTCTGTTATTTATGGAATACGTTCTGCCATATTGTAAATTATTAGTCACCGTACAGGAACGGAAGAGCTTCTAAGTGGTAAGCACTTGTCCTCCAATCCTGATTTGCATTGTCAAATGGCAAATAAAATATGTTGAATCTAATCTAACAGTGGGGGGGGGGGGGGCATGTGTCCTAGGTTAAAAAACAGCAGGGGGCAGGTGTCCTACGTAAAATAAACAGCATGGGGGGGGGGGGGGGGGGGGGGGTGTCCCCCGCTAATTAATTTTAATAGCAGGCAGTTGTTCATGGGGCAGGTGTCCTATCCCACTGGTACTTGGCCTTGATGGAAATAACATTTCAACAAGACACAACGGGAAACTTATTTGCAATAAAGCTGCAAATATAAACTTGATTTTAGGACCATTCCATGGACATTCTAAAGCCTACTGCGATATCAGCGTTTCTTACTCTCGTCCTTTCACCACACCGCAGTATTTTACCCGAGTCGAGTTCTGACGTCATGCAAGTTTGACGGACATGCTTTCAATTTTGTTATTGACAACAACATATTTATAATTTCGTGCTTACTGATCCGAATTTTGAAAACGACACACGCAATCGCGAAAGCATTTTCTGAAAAACACGATTCTGTAAAAGGTTTTAATGAAATTTGATTATTTTTTTTATTTTCTATTTCGATGGCTCTTGTCGAAAAGGTGCTAATCATTGATCGTCCCAAACGAGATCAAAGACACGCCGTAGTTTAATAACAGACAGAGAATCTTCTAAGAATATACATGCGCAATCCTAAAATGCAATAAATCAAGTGTTTTTTCACGTTTTATGAGAGAAATATGTCCAATTGTATCATTGAATCATTTTTAGGTATATGTGGGTGAGAAATGTTCTATACGGACAAAATACAGGCTAAATAAAATATTTGCCATTATTTTCCGCAGACGTATTTTTGTCTTTGCTTCTTGGGGAAATTTCTTGCTGCTAAATACAACGAAGGTGTGTTATTTGATGTGGTCAGAACCGTCAGGTGGTCGGGTCCGAAACCTCACCTCGCAGAAGATTTAGTGGGGGGTGTCGATTTTACAAGTAATGTAGGCAGCGTACACGGCATGGGCTGTCTGTCTTTAATCCGACAAAACCGGGTTAAGGCTTGGGTTTGAATACCCTTATTTATTTATTTATTTATTTATTTATTTATTTATTTATTTATTGGTGTTTAAGGTCACATACTTCTGCACAATGGCTAATCGTGACCGTGACAGTTTTAGAGGTGGAGGAAGCTGGAGTACCCGGAGAGAACCACCAAGCATCGACGAGCAACTGTCAGCTCCTCAACATTCTCACTCTGTTCAGGCTCAGCTCAGGCAGGGTTACAGAGGTTGAAGACATGTGTACCATCGACGTGCAGTATGCCTTAGTACACGGGGACATCGTGCCCCCATGTCGTCAACCGGGCCAAAGTGCCTTGCCCAAGGACACAACGTGAGTCGTCCCGGACGGGGATCGAACTCGGGACCTCTAGCATAGAAGTACAACAGTCTACCACTGAGCCACCGCGCTCCCTTGAATACCCTTAATACTATCATACATTATCCCCCAGGAATTCTAAATCTGATAAAAGAGGTCATGTTTATCTATTGCATACCCATTTTGCTGCCCGAAAACAGCCGATTTTATTAAAATTTTGACGTTTAGCAGCCTGTAGAGGGATTAACAAACGACTAGCGGAATATTCTATCTGTGCAATTTGTAAGGCCTGATAATGTCAAATTGTTCTTGAAAATCCCCAACAAGCAGTTAGCGAAATCCACGAAAATGTAAATTTTAAGCGTTTAAGGGGCATCTCTCCTTATCCAGTTCAAAATGGGTTAAGTTTCATTCTTTTAAATACCCTTACTACTTACAAACCTTAAACACCCAATTAGATTCCATGATTTTTCTTGACCCCCACAGTGTCTGATGAATTGTTTTTAACTGTCTCACAAAAGTTCCTTCATTGATGTTATGAGAAAGGTGAGTAGAGTAGTCTCAAATGATTCGGTTTGGTTTTGATAAAAAAATGTTTAGGTAAAACCCATCATTAATGGTAGAATGTGTTAATATTAATATCAATGTTTCCCTATCAGTTTTGCGTCCGGTAAAAGCCCATGAAGGGTTAACAAATGCCTACCAGAATAATTGATCCATGCAGCTGGTCATATGACACCAAGACCTATCAACGGCCATTTTCTCTTGAAAACCCCACAAAATGTTTGTAAAGAAATCCAGGGAAAACGATTTTTAAGCTTTTGATGGGTATCCCTGTTAACCTCCCCAACAGGGGTTAACGCTTGGCTTTTTGAATACCTTTATTACTTACAAAAATGGTCCTCTGTGAATTCCACTTCAAACAAAGGAGATTATGTTTATTTCTCATGTATACATTAGGTGCTGTGCGTGTCTGAAAACAGTCCCATGTTAACAACATTACGATGCTTGGCAGCTTGTAGATGGTTAAAAAACGCTCACCGGAGTATTTTGTCCATGCAACTTTTAATGTCACATAAACACCTACGAATAGACAATTTGTCTTGAAACCCTACAAGTTACCGACTTACCGTTAGGGAAATTCACAGAAAATGGGAATTTAAAGCTTTCAAGGGATATCTCTCTTTAGCCTGCCCAAAATGGGTTAAGACGTCGACTTTTGAATACCCTTACTACTTACAAAAATGTTTCCATATAAATTGTACGCGCGATAAAAAAGGCACTTTTCTTTGTGGTGTACCCTTTGGGTGCTGTTGGTGTGCAAAAACAGCCCATTTTATCGCAATTTTTTGACCTTCAGCAGCCCGGGGAGGGTTAACTAATGCTGACCGGAATATTTTGTTCATGCGACTTGTAATGTCACACCAAGACCTGCAAATAGCCGATTTTTTCTTGAAAACCTACAAGATGTTGTTAGAGAAATCCACAGAAAACGGGTATTTTAAGATTTTAATGGGTATCTCTCTTTAACCAGCCCAAAATAGGTTAAGACGTCAAATTTTGAATACCCTTACCACTTTCAAAAATATTTTCCGATCAATTTTGCGTCCGATAAATGAAGTCCCCTTTCTCTGTGGTATATCGTTTGGGTGCTGTTGGTGTCTAACAACAGCCCATTTTATCACATTTTTTACGTTTAGCAGCTCGGGGAGGGTTAACTAATGCTCACCGGAATATTTTATCCATGCATCTTGTAATGTCACGCCAAGACCTGAGAGTGACCAATTTTTCTTGAAAATCTACAAGACTCGTTTAGAGAAATCCACGGAAAACATGAAGTTTTGAGCTTTTTTGGGGTATTGCTGTTTAACCAGCCCAAAACGGGTTAACACTTGGTTTTCTGAACACCCTTATTACTTACAAAAATGATCATCGGTGAATTCCACTTCCAATAAAGGAAGTTATGTTTACCTCTCGGGTATCGTTTGGGTGCTGTGGGGGTCTGAAACCGGCCCATTTCATCAAAATTTCGATGTTTGGCAGCCTGTGGAGGGTTACCATATGCATCGCCTAATATGTCGTGTGTATCAAAGGTTGTGTCATAGGCAGGTCTAGTAATTATGAATATTTAAAAAAAATCCTAAAAACGTGTTTCGAGAAAGTGCCGATAAACCCCAAATTTGGCAGTTTTTTGCCAATTCTGGCGAAATAGGGGTTAAATCGAAAATTCCGCTTCGGTACATTTTTAGATTTTTTGCCACTCTATGCGTGTGCCAAATTGTGTGAAAATCGGTTCGAAAATGGCTTCTGAATCGTACGGACAAAAATGTGTGAAAAAAAAAAAGAAAAAAAAAAAAAACCCCAAAAAAAAAAAAAAAAAAAAAAATAATAATCCGTAGAAAAACAATAGTCTTTTCCAGAGGGAAAAGCCTAACTAGACTTTATGATTCTGGACCCATGTTAACAAAACCCAACCCCCCCCCCCCCCCCCCCCCAAAAAAAAAAAAATAATAATAATAATAATCCGTAGAAAAACAAAGGTCTTTTCCAGAGGGAAAAGCCTAAAAAAAAAAAAAAAAAATAATAATCCGTAGAAAAACAATAGTCTTTTCCAGAGGGAAAAGCCTAACTAGACTTTATGATTCTGGAGAATCATGGCTTTTCCCGATGAGATTCCATGATTTGTCATGACCCCACAGTGTATGATGAATTGCTTTTGACTGTCTCACTGAAGATCCTTCATTGATGTCATGAAAAAGGTGTGTATAGAAGTCTCAAATGACTCAGTTTGATAAAAAAAAATGTTTAGGCAAAAACCATCATTAACGGTGGAGAGGGTTAATATCAATATTGTCGTCCAACAAGTTAATGACCGGCAAAAGGAGTTATGTTTGTTTGACACATACCCACTGAGTGCTGTATCTATTTGAAAATGGTCTGTTTTATCTCAAATGTATCCAAAATATTGATGTCTGACAGCTTGTTAAGGGTTAACAAGTGCTAACAGGAATATTTATTCATGCAACTTGTAATTTCACACCAAAAACTGTGAATGACCATTTTTACTTAAAAATCTACGAGATGTTTTCAGAGAAATCCAGGGAGAACATGAATGTTAAGCTGTTGATGGGTATAATTGTTTATCCAGCCCAAAACGGGTTAAGGGTCATTTTTTAATACGCTTATTGCTTATAAAAATAATTCTCAGTGAATTCTACTTCCACTTATGTTGATTTCTCCTCTTAACTTTGGGTGCTGCGGGTATGCAAACACAGCCCACTTTTTCAACATTTTGATGTTTGAGAACCAGCATAGGGTTAACAAATGTTTACTGGAATATTTTGTACATGCAACTTGTAATTCACACTAAGATCTGAGAATGGCCAATTTTTCTTGAAAATCTACGTGATGTTTTTAGAGAAATCCTGGGATAACATGAATTTTTAACTTTTTGAGGGGTATCACCCTGTAACCAGCTCTAAACGGGTTAATGCTTGGTTTTATGAATACCTTCATTACTTACAAAAATGATCCTCGGTGAATCCCTCTTCCAATGACGGTGGCTATGTTCATCGCGCAGGTACACATTGGGTGTAATGGGTGGCCAAGTACAGCCCATGTTCTCAAAATTTGCAGCCTCTGGAGGGTTAACAAACGCTTAGCGGAATATTTTGTTCATGCAACTTGTAATGTCACTCCAAGACCTGCACATTGTCAATTTCTCTTGAATACCTACCAGATTTTTTGGAGAAATCTACAGAAAATGGGAATTTTAAGCTTTTAAGGTGTATATCTCCTTAACTGGGCGAAAATGGGTTAAGACCTCAATTTTTGAATACCCTTTCTACTTACTAAAAATGTTCTCTATCAGTTTTGCGTCCGGTAAAAGATGTTATGTTTCTCTTCAGTGTCCCCATTTGATGTTGTTGGTGTCCAAAAACAGACTATTTTTTTCGAAATTTTGACATTTAGCAGCCCATGGAGGGTTAACAAATGCTTATCTGAATATTTTATGCATGCAACTGGTGATGTGACTCTAAGACCTATCAACGGCCATTTTCTCTTGAAACCCTACGAGACGTTTGTAAAGAAATTCTGGGAAAACATGATTTTTTAAGCTTTTGATGGGTATTGCTATTAACAATCCCAAAAGGGGTTAATGCTTGGTTTTTTGAATACCCTTATTACTAACAAATTCTTCCTCGGTGAATTCCACTTCCAACAAAGTAGATTATGTTTATCTCTCGGGTATCCATTGGGTGTTGTGCACGTCTGAAAACAGCCTATTTCAACAAAATTACGATGCTTAGCAGCCTCTAGAGGGTTAATAAATGCTCACCAGAATATTTTGTTCATGCCACTTGTAATGTCACACAAGGACCTGCGAATAGTCAGTTTTTCCTGAAAACCTTCAAGTTGCTTTTGAGAAATCCACAGAAAATGGAAATTTTAAGCTTTTAAGGGGTATCTCTCTTTAACCAGCCCAAAATGGGTTAAGACTTCGACTTTTGGATACCCTTACCACTATCAAAAATGTTTCCCCATCAATTTGCGTCCGATAAAAGAAGGAACCTTTCTCGGTGGTACACCAATTGGGGTGCTGTTGGCGTTCAAAAACAGCCCATTTTACCACAATTTTGACTTTTAGCAGCCCGTGAAGGGTTAACAAATGCTCACCGCAGTATTTTGTCCATGCAACTTCTATTGTCACACCAAGGCCTGGGAGTGACAATTTTTTCTTGAAAATCTACAAGACTCGTTTAGAGAAATCCACGGAAAACACAAATTTTTGAGCTTTATGGGGGTATTGCTGTTTAACCAGCCCAAAGCGGGTTAACGCTTGGTTTTTTGAACACCCTTATTACTGACAAAAATGATCCTCGGTGAATTCCACTCCCAATAAAGGAAGGTATGTTTATCTCTCATGTATTGTTTGGGTGAGGTGGGGGGCCTGAAACCGGCCTATTTCATCAAAATTTCGATGTTTGGCAGCCTGTAGAGGGCTACCATACGCATCGCCTGCTATGTCGCGTATATCAAAGGGCGTGTCACAGACAGGTCTAGCAATGACGAATGTATAACAAAAATCTACAAGACGTGTTTCGAGAAAGTGCCGATAAACCCCAAATTTGGCAGTTTTTTGCCAATTCTGGCGAAATAGGGGTTAAATCGAAAATTCCGCTTCGGTACATTTTTAGATTTTTTGCCACTCTATGCGTGTGCCAAATTGTGTGAAAATCGGTTCGAAAATGGCTTCTGAATCGTACGGACAAAAATGTGTGGAAAAAAAAAAAAAAAAAAAAAAAACCCCAAAAAAAAAAAAAAAAAAAAAAAATAATAATCCGTAGAAAAACAATAGTCTTTTCCAGAGGGAAAAGCCTAACTAGACTTTATGATTCTGGAGAATCATGGCTTTTCCCGATGAGATTCCATGATTTGTCATGACCCCACAGTGTATGATGAATTGCTTTTGACTGTCTCACTGAAGATCCTTCATTGATGTCATGAAAAAGGTGTGTATAGAAGTCTCAAATGACTCAGTTTGATAAAAAAAAATGTTTAGGCAAAAACCATCATTAACGGTGGAGAGGGTTAATATCAATATTGTCGTCCAACAAGTTAATGACCGGCAAAAGGAGTTATGTTTGTTTGACACATACCCACTGAGTGCTGTATCTATTTGAAAATGGTCTGTTTTATCTCAAATGTATCCAAAATATTGATGTCTGACAGCTTGTTAAGGGTTAACAAGTGCTAACAGGAATATTTATTCATGCAACTTGTAATTTCACACCAAAAACTGTGAATGACCATTTTTACTTAAAAATCTACGAGATGTTTTCAGAGAAATCCAGGGAGAACATGAATGTTAAGCTGTTGATGGGTATAATTGTTTATCCAGCCCAAAACGGGTTAAGGGTCATTTTTTAATACGCTTATTGCTTATAAAAATAATTCTCAGTGAATTCTACTTCCACTTATGTTGATTTCTCCTCTTAACTTTGGGTGCTGCGGGTATGCAAACACAGCCCACTTTTTCAACATTTTGATGTTTGAGAACCAGCATAGGGTTAACAAATGTTTACTGGAATATTTTGTACATGCAACTTGTAATTCACACTAAGATCTGAGAATGGCCAATTTTTCTTGAAAATCTACGTGATGTTTTTAGAGAAATCCTGGGATAACATGAATTTTTAACTTTTTGAGGGGTATCACCCTGTAACCAGCTCTAAACGGGTTAATGCTTGGTTTTATGAATACCTTCATTACTTACAAAAATGATCCTCGGTGAATCCCTCTTCCAATGACGGTGGCTATGTTCATCGCGCAGGTACACATTGGGTGTAATGGGTGGCCAAGTACAGCCCATGTTCTCAAAATTTGCAGCCTCTGGAGGGTTAACAAACGCTTAGCGGAATATTTTGTTCATGCAACTTGTAATGTCACTCCAAGACCTGCACATTGTCAATTTCTCTTGAATACCTACCAGATTTTTTGGAGAAATCTACAGAAAATGGGAATTTTAAGCTTTTAAGGTGTATATCTCCTTAACTGGGCGAAAATGGGTTAAGACCTCAATTTTTGAATACCCTTACTACTTACTAAAAATGTTCTCTATCAGTTTTGCGTCCGGTAAAAGATGTTATGTTTCTCTTCAGTGTCCCCATTTGATGTTGTTGGTGTCCAAAAACAGACTATTTTTTTCGAAATTTTGACATTTAGCAGCCCATGGAGGGTTAACAAATGCTTATCTGAATATTTTATGCATGCAACTGGTGATGTGACTCTAAGACCTATCAACGGCCATTTTCTCTTGAAACCCTACGAGACGTTTGTAAAGAAATTCTGGGAAAACATGATTTTTTAAGCTTTTGATGGGTATTGCTATTAACAATCCCAAAAGGGGTTAATGCTTGGTTTTTTGAATACCCTTATTACTAACAAATTCTTCCTCGGTGAATTCCACTTCCAACAAAGTAGATTATGTTTATCTCTCGGGTATCCATTGGGTGTTGTGCACGTCTGAAAACAGCCTATTTCAACAAAATTACGATGCTTAGCAGCCTCTAGAGGGTTAATAAATGCTCACCAGAATATTTTGTTCATGCCACTTGTAATGTCACACAAGGACCTGCGAATAGTCAATTTTTCCTGAAAACCTTCAAGTTGCTTTTAGAGAAATCCACAGAAAATGGAAATTTTAAGCTTTTAAGGGGTATCTCTCTTTAACCAGCCCAAAATGGGTTAAGACTTCGACTTTTGGATACCCTTACCACTATCAAAAATGTTTCCCCATCAATTTTGCGTCCGATAAAAGAAGGAACCTTTCTCGGTGGTACACCAATTGGGTGCTGTTGGCGTTCAAAAACAGCCCATTTTACCACAATTTTGACTTTTAGCAGCCCGTGAAGGGTTAACAAATGCTCACCGCAGTATTTTGTCCATGCAACTTCTATTGTCACACCAAGGCCTGGGAGTGACAATTTTTTCTTGAAAATCTACAAGACTCGTTTAGAGAAATCCACGGAAAACACAAATTTTTGAGCTTTATGGGGGTATTGCTGTTTAACCAGCCCAAAGCGGGTTAACGCTTGGTTTTTTGAACACCCTTATTACTGACAAAAATGATCCTCGGTGAATTCCACTCCCAATAAAGGAAGGTATGTTTATCTCTCATGTATTGTTTGGGTGAGGTGGGGGCCTGAAACCGGCCTATTTCATCAAAATTTCGATGTTTGGCAGCCTGTAGAGGGCTACCATACGCATCGCCTGCTATGTCGCGTATATCAAAGGGCGTGTCACAGACAGGTCTAGCAATGACGAATGTATAACAAAAATCTACAAGACGTGTTTCGAGAAAGTGCCGATAAACCCCAATTTTGGCAGTTTTTTGCCAATTATGACAAAATAAGGGTTAAATCGAAAATTCCGCTTCGGTACATTTTTAGATTTTGTGCCCCTCTATGCGTGTGCAAAATTTCGTGAAAATCGGTTCGAAAATGGCTTCGGAATCGTACGGACAAACTGTGTGGGAAAAAAAACAAAAAAAACAAAAAAAAAAACAAACTAGACTTTATGATTCTGGAGAATCATGGCTTTTCCCGATGAGATTCCATGATTTCTCATGACCCCACAGTGTATGCTGAATTGCTTTTGACTGTCTCACTTAAGTTCCTTCATTGATGTCATGAAAAAGGTGAGTATAGAAGTCTCAAATGACTCAGTTTGATAAAAAAAATTGTTTAGGGAAAAACCATCATTAACGGTGGAGAGGGTTAATATCAATATCGTCTTCCAACAAGTTAATGACCGATAAAAGGAGTTATGTTTGTTTGTCACATACCCACTGAGTGCTGTATCTATTTGAAAATGGTCCATTTTATCTCAAATATATCCAAAATGTTGATGTCTGGCAGCTTGACAAGGGTTAACATGTGCTTACACGAATATTTATTCATGCAACTTGTAATTTCACACCAAAAACTGTGAATGGCCATTTTTACTTAAACATCTACGAGATGTTTTCAGAGAAATCCAGGGAGAACATGAATTTTAAGCTGTTGATGGGTATAATTGTTTATCCAGCCCAAAACGGGTTAAGGGTTGTTTTTTTAATACGCTTATTACTTATAAAAATAATTCTCAGTGAATTCTACTTCGATTTATGTTGATTTCTCCTCTTAACTTTGGGTGCTGAGGGTATGCAAACACAGCCCACTTTTTCAACATTTTGATGTTTGGGAACCAGCATAGGGTTAACAAATGCTTACTGAAATATTTTGTACATGCAACTTGTAATTCACACTAAGATCTGAGAATGGCCAATTTTTCTTTAAAATCTATGTGATGTTTTTAGGGAAAACCTCGGATAACATGAATATTTAACCTTTTGAGGGGTATCACCCTGTAACCAGCTCTAAACGGGTTAATGCTTGGTTTTATGAATACCTTCATTACTTACAAAAATAAACCCCTGTGAATCCCACTTCCAATGAAGGTGGTTATGTTGATCTGGCTGGTACACATTGGGAGTAATGGGTGGCCAAGTACAGCCCATTTTCTCAAAATTTGCTGTCTCTGGAGGGTTAACAAACGCTTACCGGAATCTTTTGTTCATGCAGCTTGTAATGTCACTCCAAGACCTGCAAATGGTCAATTTCTCTTGAATACTTACCAGATTTTCTGGAGAAATCCACAGAAAATGGGAATTTTAAGCTTTTAAGGGGTACATCTCCTTAACCGGGCGAAAATGGGTTAAGACCTCAATTTGTGAATACCCTTACTACTTACAAAAAATTTTCCCTATCAGTTTTGCGTCCGGTAAAAGAAGTTATGTTTCTCTGCTGCATTCCCATTTGGTGCTGTTGGTGTCCAAAAACAGACTATTTTTTTTTGAAATTTTGACATTTAGCTGCCCATGGAGGGTTAACAAATGCTTATCTGAATATTTTATCCATCCAACTGGTTATGTGACTCTAAGACCTATCAACGGCCATTTTCTCTTGAAACCCTACGAGACGTTTCTGAAGAAATTCAGGGAAAACATGACTTTTTAAGCTTTTGATGGGTACTGATATTAACCATCCCAAAAGGGGTTAATGCTTGGTTTTTTGAATACCCTTATTACTAACAAATTTGGTCCTCGGTGAATTCCACTCCCAACAAAGTCGATTATGTTTATCTCTCGCGTATGCGTTGGGTGTTGTGCGCGTCTGAAAGCAGCCTATTTCAACAAAATTACAATGCTTAGCAGCCTGTAGAGGGTTAATAAATGCACACTGGAATATTTTGTCCATGCCACTTGTAATGTCACACAAGGACCTGCGAATAGTAAATTTTTCCTGAAAACCTACAAGTTGCTTTAAGAGAAATCCACAGAAAATGGGAATTTTAAGCTTTTGAGGGGTATCTCTCTTTAACCAGCCCAAAATGGGTTAAGACTTCGACTTTTGAATACCCTTACCACTATCAAAAATGTTTCCCCATCAATTTTGCGTCCGATAAAAGAAGGAACCTTTCTCGGTGGTACACCAATTGGGTGCTGTTGGCGTTCAAAAACAGCCCATTTTACCACAATTTTGACTTTTAGCAGCCCGTGAAGGGTTAACAAATGCTCACCGCAGTATTTTGTCCATGCAACTTCTATTGTCACACCAAGGCCTGGGAGTGACAATTTTTTCTTGAAAATCTACAAGACTCGTTTAGAGAAATCCACGGAAAACACAAATTTTTGAGCTTTATGGGGGTATTGCTGTTTAACCAGCCCAAAGCGGGTTAACGCTTGGTTTTTAGAACACCCTTATTACTGACAAAAATGATCCTCGGTGAATTCCACTCCCAATAAAGGAAGGTATGTTTATCTCTCATGTATTGTTTGGGTGAGGTGGGGGCCTGAAACCGGCCTATTTCATCAAAATTTCGATGTTTGGCAGCCTGTAGAGGGTTACCATATGCATCGCCTGCTATGTCGCGTATATCAAAGGGCGTGTCACAGACAGGTCTAGCAATGTCGAATGTATAACAAAAATCTACAAGACGTGTTTCGAGAAAGTGCCGATAAACCCCAATTTTGGCAGTTTTTTGCCAATTATGACAAAATAAGGGTTAAATCGAAAATTCCGCTTTGGTACATTTTTAGATTTTGTGCCCCTCTATACGTGTGCAAAAGTTCGTGAAAATCGGTTCGAAAATGGCTTCGGAATCGTACGGACAAAATGTGTGGGAAAAAAAAAAAAAAAAAAAAAAAAAAAAAAAAAAAAATAGACTTTATGATTCTGGAGAATCATGGCTTTTCCCGATGAGATTCCATGATTTCTCATGACCCCACAGTGTATGCTGAATTGCTTTTGACTGTCTCACTTAAGTTCCTTCATTGATGTCATGAAAAAGGTGAGTATAGAAGTCTCAAATGACTCAGTTTGATAAAAAAAATTGTTTAGGGAATAACCATCAGTAACGGTGGAGAGGGTTAATATCAATATCGTCTTCCAACAAGTTAATGACCGATAAAAGGAGTTATGTTTGTTTGTCACATACCCACTGAGTGCTGTATCTATTTGAAAATGGTCCATTTTATCTCAAATATATCCAAAATGTTGATGTCTGGCAGCTTGACAAGGGTTAACATGTGCTTACAAGAATATTTATTCATGCAACTTGTAATTTCACACCAAAAACTGTGAATGGCCATTTTTACTTAAACATCTACGAGATGTTTTCAGAGAAATCCAGGGAGAACATGAATTTTAAGCTGTTGATGGGTATAATTGTTTATCCAGCCCAAAACGGGTTAAGGGTTGTTTTTTTAATACGCTTATTACTTATAAAAATAATTCTCAGTGAATTCTACTTCGACTTATGTTGATTTCTCCTCTTAACTTTGGGTGCTGAGGGTATGCAAACACAGCCCACTTTTTCAACATTTTGATGTTTGGGAACCAGCATAGGGTTAACAAATGCTTACTGAAATATTTTGTACATGCAACTTGTAATTCACACTAAGATCTGAGAATGGCCAATTTTTCTTTAAAATCTATGTGATGTTTTTAGGGAAAACCTCGGATAACATGAATATTTAACCTTTTGAGGGGTATCACCCTGTAACCAGCTCTAAACGGGTTAATGCTTGGTTTTATGAATACCTTCATTACTTACAAAAATGAACCCCTGTGAATCCCACTTCCAATGAAGGTGGTTATGTTGATCTGGCTGGTACACATTGGGAGTAATGGGTGGCCAAGTACAGCCCATTTTCTCAAAATTTGCTGTCTCTGGAGGGTTAACAAACGCTTACCGGAATCTTTTGTTCATGCAGCTTGTAATGTCACTCCAAGACCTGCAAATGGTCAATTTCTCTTGAATACTTACCAGATTTTCTGGAGAAATCCACAGAAAATGGGAATTTTAAGCTTTTAAGGGGTACATCTCCTTAACCGGGCGAAAATGGGTTAAGACCTCAATTTGTGAATACCCTTACTACTTACAAAAAATTTTCCCTATCAGTTTTGCGTCCGGTAAAAGAAGTTATGTTTCTCTGCTGCATTCCCATTTGGTGCTGTTGGTGTCCAAAAACAGACTATTTTTTTTTGAAATTTTGACATTTAGCTGCCCATGGAGGGTTCACAAATGCTTATCTGAATATTTTATCCATCCAACTGGTTATGTGACTCTAAGACCTATCAACGGCCATTTTCTCTTGAAACCCTACGAGACGTTTCTGAAGAAATTCAGGGAAAACATGACTTTTTAAGCTTTTGATGGGTATTGATATTAACCATCCCAAAAGGGGTTAATGCTTGGTTTTTTGAATACCCTTATTACTAACAAATTTGGTCCTCGGTAAATTCCACTCCCAACAAAGTCGATTATGTTTATCTCTCACGTATGCCTTGGGTGTTGTGCGCGTCTGAAAGCAGCCTATTTCAACAAAATTACAATGCTTAGCAGCCTGTAGAGGGTTAATAAATGCACACTGGAATATTTTGTCCATGCCACTTGTAATGTCACACAAGGACCTGCGAATAGTAAATTTTTCCTGAAAACCTACAAGTTGCTTTAAGAGAAATCCACAGAAAATGGGAATTTTAAGCTTTTGAGGGGTATCTCTCTTTAACCAGCCCAAAATGGATTAAGACTTCGACTTTTGAATACCCTTACCACTATCAAAAATGTTTCCCCATCAATTTTGCATCCGATAAAAGAAGGAACCTTTCTCGGTGGTACACCAAGTGGGTCCTGTTGGCGTTCAAAAACAGCCCATTTTATCACAATTTTGAATTTTAGCAGCCCGTGGAGGGTTAACAAATGCTCACCGCAGTATTTTGTCAATGCAACTTCTATTGTCACTCCAAGTGCTGGGTGTGACAAATTTTTCTTGAAAATCTACAAGACTCGTTTAGAGAAATCTACTGAAAACATGATTTTTTTAGCTTTATGGGGGTATTGCTGTTTAACCAGCCCAGAACGGGTTAACGCTTGGTTTTTTTAACACCCTTATTACTGACAAAAATGATCCTCGTTGAATTTCTCTCCCAATAAAGGAAGTTATGTGTATCTATCGTGTATCGTTTGGGTGCTGTGGGGGCCCGAAAACAGCCCATTTCATCAAAATTTCGAAGTTTGGCAGCCTGTGGAGGGTTACCATATGCATCGCCAGATATGTCGTGTGTATCAAAAGGCGTGTCATTGACAGGTCTAGCAATGACGAATGTATAAAAAAAATCTACACAACCTGTTTCGAGAAAGTGCCGATAAACCCCAATTTTGGCAGTTTTTTGCCAATTCTCACGAAATAGGGGTTAAATCGAAAATTCCGCTTCGGTACATTTTTAGATTTTTTGCCCCTCTATGCGTGTGCCAAATTGTGTGAAAATCGGTTCGAAAATGGCTTCTGAATCGTACAGACAAAAATGTGTGGAAAAAAAAAAAAACCCCAAAAAACCAAAAAAAACTAGACTTTATGATTCTGGAGAATCATGGCTTTTCCCGATGAGATTCCTTGATTTTTCATGCCCCCACAGTGTCTGATGAATTGTTCTTAACTGTCTCACTGAAGTTCCTTCATTGATGTTATGAGAAAGGTGATCTCAAATGACTCAGTTTGATAAAAAAATTGTTTAGGTAAAACCATCATTACCGGTGGAGTGGGTTAATATTAATATCGTCGTCCCACAAGTTAATGGCCGACAAAAGAAGTTATGTTTGTTTGACACATACGCACTGAGTGCTCTGTCTATTTGAAAATGGTCCATTTTATCTCAAATGTATCCAAAATATTGATGTCTGGCAGTTTGTAGAGGGTTAACATGTGCTAACAGGAATATTTATTCATGCAACTTGCAATTCCAAACCCAAAAGTGCGAATGGCCATTTTTACTAAAAATCTACAAGATGTTTTCAGAGAAAGCCATGCGCATACGCTCTTTTCGAATTCGACGTGACGAAATGCGAAATTCGTATCGCTCTTATTATTTATTTATTTATTGGTGTTTAAGGTCACATATTTCTGCACAATGGTTAATCATGACCGTGACAGTTTTACGGGTGGAGGAAGCCGGAGTACCCGGAGAGAACCACCGAGCAACGGCGAGCAACTGTCAGCTCCCCAACATACCAACTCGACACAAGCAGGGTTAGCATTGGTTGAAGACAGGTGCACCATCGACGTGCAGTACGCCTTAGTACCGTGCCCCCACGTGGGCAATGGGAGTGAAGTGTCTTGCCCAAGGACACACGCGGTTGCCACAGGTGGGATTCGAACCGAGGACCTCTCGGCTTGCAGCCTGAACCTCTACCTACTGAGCCACCGCGCCCCCTCGTATCGCCCTTCATGGAAAGTGATGCCGCAACTATCCATGAACAACGAGTGAAAATTTCATGGAAATCTGCCTAGAATTGGCTGGGATATAGCGTTTTGAAAAGAGGAGGTAACTGTTTGAATTTGGTCCTTCCTTTTCAAGCCAGTTCGAAAAAAGATGTCGTGAATGGGCGCAGACTCCTTTAGTGCCCCCCCCCCCCCGCCCCCCTCTCTGGAGTAAGTCCACTTAAATGTTACAATTGTGTGTGACTGGTGGAGAGTTGGCTGTAAATGGAAGTTGCTTCTTGAAGACCGCCACCCAGGGATCCAAACACAACCTTTAAACCAAAGAGAATCGTCAGAAGTTTAAAGTGAAAAGAAACTGGCGGTGATTGAGTTTCTGGTATTGGACATTAAAATAGCACTTCTGACATACACGAACCGTGTCCAGACCGCTGGAGGCAGCGACTTGAAATTTTCAGAACTTGTTCGACGAACCCTGGCCGACATTTTGGGATCTGTTAGTTTAAACATATTTATTTGCCAACAAAAGCATAGCAAAAGGATTGGAGGACAAGTGCTCAACACTTAGCAAACCCTCCTCTCCATTACATATAACATTTAATAATATAATTATTGTAATAATGGTAGCAATTAAATAATGTACAAAACTTTACTAATAGATTTACACTTATATTTTCTGCCAAATAAAAATAGGCAAGAGAGAGAGAGAGAGAGAGAGAGAGAGAGAGAGAGAGAGAAAGAGAGAAGAAAAAAGAAGAAGTAAGGCTCACAGTGAAGGGGTAGAGATTTCCACTGATAAATGTTGCTCAAACTCCTACGGAAGTGTTCCATTACAATGGCTAAACAAGAGGGATCTGTTTGGAGCGTCCGGACCGCCTGGAAAACACCACGCATCGCTTGGAATGTGAGAGTACTATTCGTCCCGACTCTGTCAGTTTTGAATGGACATGGGCAGTGTTGTAGGCGACTGTAGAGCTGCGATTGAGCATAACGTCCTAGGTTTCGGTGCCTCATTGCCTTACCGACTCCAAGGTATGATTGTTTGTCTCAATATCGTCCTTACTACTTGTAGTTTATACCGTTGCCATACTTTAATGTAGCCTCTTGCCGTTTTCGAGACTTTCGACCCAGAACGCCGCCAAGGTGGGGAAGTGCGGGGGGGGGGGGGGGCTGCAGCGGCGGGGGGGGGGGGGGGGGTATCCTGACACTATCTTTAAACCTTAGATAATCCGCAGAAGTTGAAGTGAAAAGAAATCGACGGTGAGTATGTTTTTTGGCGGGAAACGATTAACGAAAATTTGCCAGTTAGACATTCAAATTGCACTTCACACAAACACGAACCGTGTCCAGACCGCTGAAGGCAGCGACTTCTGATTTTCAGAACTTGTTCTACGCACCCTGGCCGACATTTTGGCATCTGTTGCAAGTGTCGATACCGCGTGGAGAACACCATGCATCGCGTGGAAAGTGAGAGTACTATTCGTCCCGACTCTATCAGTTTGGAAAGGAATTGGGCACTATTGTAGACTACTGTAGAGCAGCATTAAGTATAAAGCCGGAGTTTTTTTGTGCCAAATTGCCTAACCGGCTCCAAGGTACGATCTTTCGTCTGTACATCGCCCAGATCGCCTGTAGTTTATAGCGTTACCATACGTTGAAGTAGCCTTTTGTCATTTTCGCCACTTTCTACCGAGATTTGAGGGTACCTTCCTTCAACCCCAATTTACAGCGAAATCTAGCCATGCTCACAACCACGCCCTCTCCCCGTCGGCCCGGGTGCTTCTAAAGATAGAAAGGTCAATGGGGAGGGGCAGGTGTACTTGGTGTAAAAACAGAAGGGGGGCACGTGTCCTAGGTAAAAGAAACAGCAGGGGACAGGTGTCCTAGGTAAAATAAACAGCGGGGGGGGGGGGGGAGGAGGGCAGATGCCCCCGCTAATTAATTTTAATAGCAGGCAGTTGTTCATGGGGCAGGTGTCCAATCCTATTGCACAGGTTCCAAATTTTCTATGGTACTTGGCCTTGACGGAAACAACATTTCAACAAGAAACAACGGGAAACCTATTTGTAGTAAAGCTGCAAATATAAACCTGATTTTAGGACCATTCCATGGACAGTTTAAAGCCTACTGCGATATCAGCGTTTCTCACTCTCCGCAGTATTTCACCCGAGTCGAGTGCTGACGTCATGCAAGTTTGACTGACACGCTTTCAATTTTGTTATTGACAACAACATATTTATAATTTCGTGATTACTGATCGGAATTTTGAAAACTACACACACAATCGCGAAAGAGTTTTCTGAAAAACACGATTCTGCAAAAGGTTTTAGTGAAATTTGATTATTTTTTTTTATTTTCAAATTCGATGGCTCTTGTCGAAAAGGTGCTAATCACTGATCGTCCCAAACGAGATCAAAGACTGACGCCGTATATTAATAACATACAGAGAATCTTCTAAGAATATACACGCGCAATTCTAAAATGCAATAAATCAAGTCTTTTTTCAGGTTTTACGAGAGAAATATGTCCAATTGTATCATTGAATCATGTTTAGGTATATGTGGGCGAGACATTTTCTATACGGACAAAATACAGATTAAATAAAATATTTGCCATTATTTTCCGCAGACGTATTTTTGTCTTTGCTTCTTAGGGAAATCCATGCTGCTAAATACAACGAAGAAGTGTTATCTAATGAGGTCAGAAGCGTCAGGTGGTCGATCCGACACCGCACCTCGAAGAAGATTTAGTGGGGGTGTCGATTTTACAAGTAATGTAGGCAGCGTACACGGCATGGGCTGTCTGTCTTTAATCCTATAAACAGGGTTAAGGCTTGATTTTTTGAATACCCTTATTTATTTATTTATTTATTTATTTATTTATTTATTTATTTATTTATTTATTTATTTATTTATTTATTTATTGGTGTTTAAGGTCACATACTTATGCACAATGGCTAATCGTGACCAAGACAGTTTTTTTGGTGGAGGAAGCCGGAGTACCCGGAGAGAACCGCCAAGCATCGACGAGCAAATGTCAGCTTCTCAACATTCTAACTCTGTTCAAGCTCCGCTCAAGCAGAGTTACAGAGGTTGAAGACATATGTACCATCGACGTTCAGTATGCCTTAGTACACGGCGTCATCGTGCCCCCATGTCGGCAACCGGGCTACTTAACGCCAATTATCCAAATGGGAGCACGATGCCGCCGTGTACAAAGGCGTACTGCACGTCGATGGTACGCATGTCTTCAACCAATATAACCCTGCCTGTGCTACAGTGCGGAGTTACGATGTTGGGGAGCTGGCAGCTGCTCGTCGTTGACTGGTGGTTCTCTCCGGGTACTCCGGCTTCCTCCATCCGTAGAACTGTCACGGTCATGATTGGCCGTTGTGCAAATATTATCATGCACTGTAGTGTGGAATATGAAGTGAGACGTACCTTTCAATGTGTGTTTGGTTGGAGAAAGAGAGAGGGGAAGGGGTGGGGGGTGGTAAGATCGGTAATATTGTTGGGATAAATCTACCGATGGCGTTGGACACCATGGAATTGACAGCCCATTTTCTGAAAATGTCTATGCTTGGCAGCCTCTGGAGGGTTAGCAAATGCTTACCGAAATATTTTGTCCATGCAACTTGTAATGTCACTCCAAGACCTGCGAATGCAAACTTTTTGTTGAAAATCTTTTTGAGAAATCTACAGAAAACTGGAATTTTAAGCTTTTAGGGGTATATCTCCTTAACTAGCCAAAAATGGGTTAAGACCTTGATTTTTGAATACACTTACTACTTACAAAAATGTTTCCCTGGCAGCTTTGCGTCCGGTAAAAGAAGTTATTTTTCTCTGTTGCCTTCTCATTTGATGTTGTTGGTGTCCAAAAATGGACTATTTTTTCAGAATTTTGACTTTTAGCAGTTCATAAAGGGTTAACCAATGCTTTCCAGAATAATTTATCCATTCAAGTGGTAATGTGACACCAAGACCTATCAATGGCCATTTTTTGTTGAAAACCCTACCAGATGTTTGTAAAGAAATCCAGGGAAAACACTAGACTTTATGATTCTGGAGAATCATGGCTTTTCCTGATTAGATTCCATGATTTTTCTTGACCACCACAGTGTCTGATGAATTGTTTTTAACTGTCTCACTAAAATTCCTTCATTGGTGTTATGAGAAAGGTGAGTATAGTAGTCTCAAATGACTCAGTTTGGGTTTGATAAAAAATGTTTAGGTAAAACCCATCATTAATGGTAGAATGGGTTAATATCAATATCAACGTTTCCCTATCAGGTTTGCGTCCGATAAAAGAAGTTACGTTTCTCTGTGGCAATTCCATTTGATGTGGTTGGTGTCCAAAAACAGACTATTTCCTCAATTTTTTTTACATTTAGCAACCCATGAAGAGTTAACAAATGCCTACCAGAATAATTGATCCATGCAACTGGTCGTATGACACCAAGACCTATCAACGGCCATTTTCTCTTGAAAACCCCACAAAATGTTTGTAAAGAAATCCAGGGAAAACGATTTTTTAAGCTTTTGATGGGTATCCCTGTTAACCTCCCCAACAGGGGTTAACGCTTGGCTTTTTGAATACCTTTATTACTTACAAAAATGGTCCTCTGTGAATTCCACTTCAAACAAAGGAGATTATGTTTATCTTTCATGTATACATTAGGTGCTGTGCGTGTCTGAAAACAGTCCCATGTTAACAACATTACGATGCTTGGCAGCTTGTAGATGGTTAAAAAACGCTCACCGGAGTATTTTGTCCATGCAACTTGTAATGTCACATAAAGACCTACGAATAGTCAATTTGTCTTGAAACCCTACAAGTTACCGTTAGGGAAATTCACAGAAAATGGGAATTTAAAGCTTTCAAGGGATATCTCTCTTTAGCCTGCCCAAAATGGGTTAAGACGTCGACTTTTGAATACCCTTACTACTTACAAAAATGTTTCCATATAAATTGTACGCGCGATAAAAGAAGGCACTTTTCTTTGTGGTGTACCCTTTGGGTGCTGTTGGTGTGCAAAAACAGCCCATTTTATCGCAATTTTGACCTTCAGCAGCCCGGGGAGGGTTAACTAATGCTGACCGGAATATTTTGTTCATGCGACTTGTAATGTCACACCAAGACCTGCAAATAGCCGATTTTTCTTGAAAACCTACAAGATGTTGTTAGAAAAATCCACAGAAAATGGGTATTTTAAGATTTTAATGGGTATCTCTCTTTAACCAGCTCAAAATGGGTTAAGACGTCAAATTTTGAATACCCTTACCACTTTCAAAAATATTTTCCTATCAATTTTGCGTCCGATGAATGAAAGTCCCTTTCTCTGTGGTATATCGTTTGGGTGCTGTTGGTGTCTAAAAACAGCCCATTTTATCACAATTTTTACGTTTAGCAGCTCGGGGAGGGTTAACTAATGCTGACCGGAATATTTTATCCATGCAGCTTGTAATGTCACACCAAGACCTGAGAGTGACCAATTTTTCTTGAAAATCTACAAGACTCGTTTAGAGAAATCCACGGAAAACATGAAGTTTTGAGCTTTTTTGGGGTATTGCTGTTTAACCAGCCCAAAACGGGTTAACGCTTGGTTTTCTGAACACCCTTATTACTTACAAAAATGATCTTCGGTGAATTCCACTTCCAATGAAGGAAGTTATGTTTACCTCTTGGGTATCGTTTGGGTGTTATGGGGGTCTGAAACCGGCCCATTTCATCAAAATTTCGATGTTTGGCAGCCTGTGGAGGGTTACCATATGCATCGCCAAATATGTCGTGTGTATCAAAGGTTGTGTCATAGGCAGGTCTAGTAATGATGGATGTTTAAAAAAAATCGTAAAGACGTGTTTCGAGAAAGTGCCGATAAACCCCAATTTTGGCAGTTTTTTGCCAATTCTGGCGAAATAAGGGTTAAATCGAAAATTCCGCTTCGGTACATTTTTAGATTTTTTGCCACTCTATGCGTGTGCCAAATTGTGTGAAAATCGGTTCGAAAATGGCTTCTGAATCGTACGGACAAAAATGTGTGGAAAAAAAAAAAAAAAAAAAAAACCAAAAAAAACCCCAAAAAAAAAAAAAAAAAAAAAAATAATAATCCGTAGAAAAACAATAGTCTTTTCCAGAGGGAAAAGCCTAATAAATTTTTAAGCCTTTGATGGGTATCACTATTAACAACAACAAAAGGGGTTAACGCTTGGTTTTTTGAATACCCTTATTACTTACAAAAATGGTCCTTGGTGAATTCCACTTCCGACAAAGGAGATTAAGTTTATTTCTCAGGTACACGTCGGGAGCTGTGGGTGTCCGAAAACAGCCCATTTCAACAAAATTACGATGTTTGATAGCCTGCAGAGGGTTAATAAACGCTCACCGGAATATTTTGTCCATGCAGCTTGTAATGTCACACTAAGACCTGCGAGTAGTCATTTTCTCTTGAAAACCTACAGGATATTTTTAGCTAAATCCACAGAAAATGGGAATTTTAAGATTTTAAGGGGTCTCTCTCTTTAGCTTTGCCAAAATGGGTTAAGACTTCGACTTTTGAATACCCTTTCTACTTACAAAAATGTTTCCATATAGATTGTGCGCTCGATAAAAGAAAGCACTTTTCTTTGTGGCGTACCCGTTGGGTGCTGTTGGCGTCCAAAACAGCCCATTTTATCACAATTTTGACTTTTAGCAGCCCGTGGAGGGTTAACAAATGCTCACCGCAGTATTTTGTCCACGCAGCATCTATTGTCACATCAAGGCCTGGGAGTGACAATTTTTTCTTGAAAATCTACAAGACTCATTTAGAGAAATCCACGGAAAACCTGAATTTTTTAGCTTTATGGGGGTATTGCTGTTTAACCAGCCCAAAACGGGTTAACGCTTGCTTTTTTGAACACCCTTATTACTTACAAAAATGATCTCCGGTGAATTCCACTTCCAACAAAGGAAGTTATGTTTATCTCTCGTGTATCGTGTGGGTGTTCTGGGGGCCTCAAACCGGCCCATTTCATCAAAATTTCGATGTTTGGCAGCCTGTGGAGGGTTACCATATGCATCGCCTGATATGTCATGTGTATCAAAGGTCATGGCACAGACAGGTCTATCAATGATGAAGGTTTAAAAAAAATCTACAAGACGTGTTTCGAGAAAGTGCCGATAAACCCCAATTTTGGCAGTTTTTTGCCAATTTCGACGAAATAAGGGTTAAATCGAAAATTCCGCTTCGGTACATTTTTAGATTTTGTGCCCCTCTATGCGTGTGCAAAATTTCGTGAAAATCGGTTCGAAAATGGCTTCTGAATCGTACGGACAAAATGTGTGGAAAAAAAAAAAAAAAAAAAAAAAAAATAATAATAATCCGTAGAAAAACAATAGTCTTTTCCAGAGGGAAAAGCCTAACTAGACTTTATGATTCTGGAGAATCATGGCTTTTCCCGATGAGATTCAATGATTCTTCATGACGCCACAGTGTCTGATGAATTGTTTTTAACTGTCTCACTGAAGTTCCTCCATTGATTTTAAGAGAAAGGTGAATATAGTAGTCTCAACTGACTCAGTTTGATAAAACATTGTTTACGTAAAAACCATCATTAACGGTGGAGGGGTTAATATCAATATTGTCGTCCTACGAGTCAATGTCTGACAAAAGGAGTTATGTTTGTTTGACACATACCCACTGAGTGCTGTGTCTGTTTGAAAATGGTCCATTTTATCTCAAATGTATCAAAAATATTGATGTCTGGTCCTGTATCAATTATCTCCTATTAGACCACAGTTGTTATGCATGATTATGTCATTTTTTCACACCTTGTAGAGGTCACCTATCACATGTCTGTTAATAGCAGAAGTAAATTTCTCTCCAATTGGTTTTTCCCCGTAGGATTAGTTTTATTTATTACAATGAAGATATCCATACATACAACGACAAACATGAAGTTATTACATTCATAAATAGGAAGTGTTGTTTGTACATATGTGTAGATAAAATATACCCTGGGACGGAGAAGGGGAGTATAGCCGTCTTACAAACTAGTATATATCTAGCCCCACTGCCGGGGAAATCTTGGCGCCATGCACCACTGCATTTGATAACCGCCTTACAGAGTAGTAAATATACCTGCCCCCCCCCCCTTCCCATGTTGGGGACCCCCACCTTTTATTGTAAGGTTCCTTAGGCACAACATAGCGTCAGTAAGATGGATATATACTGCCACGTCGCCACCCTGGGGCGGAGGAGGGGCAGTGTATAGCCGTTTTACAGACTAGTATATACCTGGACCCACTGTCGGGGAAATGCTATAGTGTCAACACTATTTGATATTATAAGTAACTGATCCCATTGCAGCTAACGTTATTTACTGCTTTCTTATCATGCAGTGGCGGGGCGCGGTGGCATTGTGGTAGCCGGTTCTCGTCAGATCACCGAAGTAAAGCAACGTTGAGCCTGGTTTATCATTGGATGGGTGGCCGTCTGAGCGATCAATTCGGACTCCCATGCTGTGTCCTTGGGCAAGGCACTTAACTCTGATTGTCCATATGGGGGCATGATGCCGCCATGTACTAAGGCGTACTGCACGT
Source organism: Pictodentalium vernedei (assembly GCA_031216915.1). Classification (NCBI taxonomy): domain Eukaryota; kingdom Metazoa; phylum Mollusca; class Scaphopoda; order Dentaliida; family Dentaliidae; genus Pictodentalium; species Pictodentalium vernedei. The sequence goes on along the minus strand of CM062294.1, from coordinate 3,125,188 downwards.
CGACGGTACGCATGTCTTCAACCAATCTAACCCTGCCTGTGCTGCAGTTCGGAGTTACGATGTTGGGAAGCTGGCAGCTGGTCGTCGTTGCTCGGTGGTTCTCTCCAGGTACTGTGGCTTCCTCCACCCGTAAAACTGTCACGGTCATGATTAGCCATTGTGCATAAGTATATGCCCTTAAACACCAATAAATAAATAATAAATGATATCATGCAGGGCAGTGTGGAATACGAGGGGAGGCGTACCTTTCAATGTGTGTTTGGTTGGAGAAAGAGGCAGGGAGAATGTGGTAACCTTGGTAATTTTGTTTGGATAAATCGACCGCTGGCGTGGGACACCGTGGAATTGACCGATGAAGCGGGACACAGTGAGAGTGGAACTTATGGGCAGTTATTCTTGATAATAAATAACTATACACTTACTTTTGAGTTCATACAAGGTGAGTATAGTAGTCTCAAATGAGAATGGCCAATATTTGTCTTGAAAACATATGAGAGGCTTTTAGAGAAATCCTCGGAAAATACGAATTTTTAACCTTTTGAGGGGTATCGCTCTGTAACCAGCCCTAAACGGATTAATGATTGGTTTTATGAATACCTTCATTACTTACAAAAATGATCCTCAGTGAATTTCACTTCCAATGAGGAAGGTTATGTTTATTACGCAGGTACACATTGGGTGTTATGGGTGCCCCAAAACAGCCCATTTTCTCAAAATGTCTATACTTTGCAGGCTCTGGGGGGTTAATAATTGCTTACCGGAATATTTTGTCCATGCAACTTGTAATGTCACTCCAAGACCTGCAAATGGTCAATTTTTCTTGAAAACGTGCTAGATTTTTTGGAGAAATCCACAGAAAACGGGAATTTTAAGCTTTTGAGGGGTATATCTCCTTAACTAGTCGACAATGGGTTAAGACCTAGATTTTTGAATATCCTTACTACTTACAAAAATGTTTCTCTATCAGGTTTGCGTCCAGTAAAAGAAGTTACGTTTCTCTGTGGCATTTCAATTTGATGTTGTCAGTGTCCAAAAACAGACTATTTCTTCAAAATTTTTGACATTTAGCAGCCCATGGAGGGTTAACAAATACCTACCAGAATAATGTATGCAACTGGTAATGTGATACCAAGACCTATCAACGGCCATTTTCTCTTGAAAACCCCACAAGATGTTTGTAAAGAAATCCAGGGAAAACGATTTTTAAGCTTTCGATGGGTATCCCTGTTAACCTCCACAACAGGGGTTAACGCTTGGTTTTTTGAATAACCTTATTACTTACAAAAATGGTCCTCTGTGAATTCCACTTCCAACAAAGGTGATTATGTTTATCTCTCGTGTATACTTTGGGTGCTGTGCCTGTCCGAAAACAGCCTATGTCAACAAAATTACGATGCTTGGCAGCTTGTAGATGGTTAATAAACGCTCACCGGAGTATTTTGTCCCTGCAACTTGTAATGTCACATAAAGACCTACGAATAGACAATTTTTCTTGAACCCCTACAAGTTACTGTTAGGGAAATTCACAGAAAATGGGAATTTAAAGCTTTTAAGGGATATCTCTCTTAGCCTACCCAAAATGGGTTAAGACTTCGACTTTTGAATACCCTTACTACTTACAAAAATGTTTCTGTATAAATTGTACACTCGATAAAAGGAGGCGCTTTTCTTTGTGGTGTACCCATTGGGTGCTGTTGGTGTCCAAAAACAGCCCATTTTATCACAATTTTGACGTTGGGGAGCCCAGGGAGGGTTAACTAATGCTGAACGGAATATTTTGTCCATGCAACTTGTAATGTCGTACCAAGACCTGCGAATAGCCGATTTTTTCTTGAAAACCTACAAGATGTTTTTAGAGAAATCCACAGAAAATGGGTATTTAAAGATTTTAATGGGTATCTCTCTTTAACCAGCCCAAAATGGGTTAAGACGTCGAATCTTGAATACCCTTACCACTTTCAAAAATATTTTCCGATCAATTTTGCGTCCGATAAATGAAGGCCACTTTCTCTGTGGTATACCGTTTGGGTGCTTTTTGCGTCCAAAAACAGCCCATTTTATCACAATTTTGACTTTTAGCAGCCCGTGGAGGGTTAACAAATGCTCACCACAGTATTTTGTCCATGCAACTTCTATTGTCACGTCAAGGCCTGGGAGTGACAATTTTTTCTTGAAAATCTACAAGACTCGTTTAGAGAAATCCACGGAAAACCTGAATTTTTTAGCTTTATGGGGGTATTGCTGTTTAACCAGCCCAAAACGGGTTAACGCTTGGTTTTTTGAACACCCTTATTACTTACAAAAATGATCCTCGGTGAATTCCACTTCCAATAAATGAAGTTATGTTTATCTCTCGTGTATCGTTTGGGTTCTCTGGGGGCCTGAATCCGGCCCATTTCATCAAAATTTCGATGTTTGGCAGCCTGTGGAGGGTTACCGTATGCATCGCCAGATATGTCATGTGTATCAAAGGTCGTGGCACAGGCAGGTCTATCAATGATGAAGGTTAAAAAAAAATCTACAAGACGTGTTTCGAGAAAGTGCCGATAAACCCCAATTTTGACAGTTTTTTGACAATTCTGACAAAATAGGGGTTAAATCGAAAATTCCGCTTCGGTACATTTTTAGATTTTGTGCCCCTCTATGCGTGTGCAACATTTTGTGAAAATCGGTCCGAAAATGGCTTCGGAATCGTGCGGACAAAATGTGTGGAAAAAAAAAAACCCAAACTAGACTTTATGATTCTGGAGAATCATGGCTTTTCCCGATGAGATTCCTTGATTTTTCATGCCCCCACAGTGTCTGATGAATTGTTTTTAACTGTCTCACTGAAGTTCTTTCATTGATGTTATGAGAAAGGTGGTTATAGTAGTCTCAAATGACTCAGTTTTATAAAAAAATTGTTTAGGTAAAAACCATCATTAATGGTAGAGTGGGTTAATATCAATATCGTCGTCCCACAAGTTAATGACCGACAAAAGGAGTTATGTTTGTTTGACACATACCCTTTGAGTGCTCTGTCTATTTGAAAATGGTCAATTTTATCTCAAATGTATCCAAAATATTGATGTCTGGCCAATTGTAGAGGGTTAACATTTGCTGACAGGCATATTTATTCATGCAACTTGCAATTTCAAACCAAAAAGTGCGAATGGCCATTTTTACTTAAAATCTATAAGATGTTTTCAGAGAAATCCATGCGCATGCGCTCTTTTCGAATTCGACGTGACCAAATGCGAAATTCGTATCGCTCTTCATGGAAAGTGATGCCCCAACTATCCATGAACAACGAGTGAAAATTTCATGGAAATCTGCCTAGAATTGGTTGGGATATAGCGTTTTGAAGAGAGGAGGTAACTGTCTGAATTTGGTCCTTCCTTTTCAAGCCAGTTCGAAAAAAGACGTCGTGAATGGGTGCAGACTCCTTTAGAGCCCCCCCCCCCCCTCTCTGTAAATGGAAGTTGCTTCTTTAAGACCGCCACCCAGGGATCCCAACACAACCTTTAAACCTAAGAGAATCGTCAGAAGTTTAAAGTGAAAAGAAATTGGCGGTGATTGGGTTTCTGGCAGGCAGGAAAAGATTGACGAAGATTTGCATATTGGACATTAAAATAGCACTTCTGACATACACGAACCGTGTCCAGACCACTGGAGGCAGCGACTTGAAATTTTCAGAACTTGTTCTACGAACCCTGGCCGACATTGTGGGATCTGTTTGGAGCGTCCGAGCCGCCTGGAAAACACCACGCATCGCTTGGAAGGAGAGAGTACTATTCGTCCCGACTCTATCAGTTCAGAATGGAAATGGGCAGTGTTGTAGACGACTGTGGAGCTGCGATTGAGCATAAAGTCCCAGGTTTCGGTGCGGGGGGAGGGGGGGGGGTATCCTGACACTATCTTTAAACCTTAGATAATCGGAAGAAGTTGCAGTGAAAAGAAATCGGCGGTGAGTAGGTGTTTTGGCAGGAAACGATTAACGAAAATTTGCCAATTTGACATTAAAATTGCACTTCTCACAAACACGAACCGTGTCCAGACCGCCGAAGGCAGCGACTTCTAATTTTCAGAACTTGTTCTACGCACCCTGGCCGACATTTTGGCATCTGTTGCAAGTGTCGAGACCGCGTGGAGAACACCACGCATCGTGTGGAAAGTGAGAGTACTATTCGTCCCGACTCTATCAGTTTGGAATGGAATTGGGCACTATTGTAGACTACTGTAGAGCAGCGATTGAGCATAAAATCAGAGTTTTTTTGTGCCAAATTACCCAACCGGCTCCAAGGTATGATCTTTCGTCTGTACATCGCCCAGATCGTCTGAAGTTTATACCGTTACCATACGTTGAAGTAGCCTTTTGTCATTTTCGCCACTTTCGACCCAGATTTGAGGGTACCTTCCTTCAGCGAAATCTAGCCATGCTCACAACCACGCCCTCTCCCCGTCGGCCCGGGTGCTTCTAAAGATAGAAAGGTCAATGGGGAGGGGCCCGTTAGCAAACAAACGGGGGCAGGTGTAGTTGGTGAAAAACGGCAGGGGGGGGGGGCACGTGTCCTAGGTAAAAGAAACAATAGGGGGCAGGTGTCCTAGGTAAAAAAAACAGCAGGAAGGGGGGGGGGCAGATGTCCCCGCTAATTAATTTTAATAACAGGCAGGTGTTCATGAGGCAGGCCCACTGCTCGGTGTTCCAAATTTTCTATGGTACTTGGCCTTGACGGAAACAACACTTCAACAAGAAACAACGGGAAACCTATTTGCAGTAAAGCTGCAAATATAAACATGATTTTAGGACCATTCCATGGACAGTTTAAAGCCTACTGCGATATCAGCGTTTATTACTCTCGAACGTTCACTGCATCACTGCAGTATTTCACCCGAGTCGAGTTCTGACGTCATGCAAGTTTGACGGACATGCTTTCAATTTTGTTATTGACAACAACATATTTATAATTTCGTGATTACTGATCGGAATTTTGAAAACGACACATGCAATCGCGAAAGAGTTTTCTGAAAAACACGAGTCTGCAAAAGGTTTTAGTGAAATTTGATTTTTTTTTTATTTTCAATTTCGATGGCTCTTGTCGAAAAGGTGTTAATCACTGATCGTCCCAAGCGAGATCAAAGACTGACACTGTATATTAATAACACACAGAGAATCTTCTAAGAATATACACGCGCAATCCTAAAATGAAATAAATCAAGTCTTTTTTCAGGTTTTACGAGAGAAATATGTCCAATTGTATCATTGAATCATGTTTAGGTATATGTGGGCGAGACATTTTTAATACGGACAAAATACAGACTAAATAAAATATTTGCCATTATTTTTCGCAGACGTATTTTTGTCTTTGCTTCTTGGGGAAATCCATGCTGCTAAATACAACGAAGGAGTGTTATCTAATGAGGTCAGAACCGTCAGGTGGTCGGGTCCGATACCGCACCTCGAAGTAGATTTAGTGGGGGTGTCGATTTTACAAGTAATGTAGGCAGCGTACACCGCATGGGCTGTCTGTCTTTAATCCTATAAACAGGGTTAAGGCTTGGCTTTTTGAATACCCTTATTTATTTATTTATTTATTTATTTATTTATTTATTTATTTATTTATTTATTTATTTATTGGTGTTTAAGGTCACATACTTATGCACAATGGCTAATCGTGACCGTGACAGTTTTATAGGTGGAGGAAGCCGGAGTACACAGAGAGAACCACCAAGCAACGACGAGCAACTGTCAGCTCCTCAACATTCTAACTCTGTTCAAGCTCCGCTCAAGCAGGGTTACAGAGGGTGAAGACATATGTTCCATCGACGTGCAGTATGCCTTTGTACACGGCGTCATCGTGCCCCCATGTCGGCAACCGGGCTAAAGTGCCTTGCCCAAGGACACAACGTGAGTCGTCCCGGACGGGGATCGGACTCGGGACCTCTAGCATAGAAGTACAACAGTCTACCACTGAGCCACCACGCTCCCTTGAATACCTTTAACACTATCATACGTTATCCCTCATGAATTCTGAGTCTGATAAAAGAGGTTATGTTTACCTATTGCATACCCATTTGCTGCCCGAAAACAGCCGATTTTATCAAAATTTTGACGTTTAGCAGCCTGTAGCGGGATTAACAAACGACTAGCGGAATATTCTATCTATGCACTTTGTAAGACCTGCCAATGTCCAATTGTTCTTGAAAATCGCCAACAAGCAGTTAGCGAAATCTACAGAAAATGTAAATTTTAAGCTTTTAAGGGGTATCTCTCCTTATCCAGTCTAAAATAGGTTAAGTTTCATTCTTTTAAATACCCTTACTACTTACAAAACTGATCCTCTGTGAATTCTACGCGCAGTAAAAGAAGTTATATTTCTCTGTTACATATCCATTGGGTGCTCTTGGTGTCTGAAAACAATCCATTTTATCAACATTTTGATGTTTAGCAGCTCGTGGAGAGTTAACGAATGCTCAACGGAATATTTTGTCCATGTAACTTGTAATGTCACATGAAGACCCGTGAATGGCCATTTTTTCTTGAAATCTACAAGATGTTTTTAAAGAAATCCAGGGAAAACATGAAATTTCAAGTCTTTGATGGGTACCGCTGTTTAACCAGCCCAAAACGGGTTAAGAGCAGCCCTAAATAGGTTAATGCTTGGTCTGATGAATTCCACTTCCAAAGAAGGAGGTTATGGTTATCTCGCAGGTACACATTGCGTGCAATGGGTGCCCAAGAACAGTCCATTTTCTCAAAATTTCTATGCTTTGCAGCCTCTGGAGAGTTAACTAACGCTTACCGGAATATTTTGTCTATGTAACTTGTAATGTCACTCCAAGACCTGCAAATGGTCAATTTTTCTTGAATACTTACTAGATTTTTTGGAGAAATCCACAGAAAACTGGAATTTTAAGCTTTTAAGGGGTACATCTTAACCAGGCGAAAATGGGTTAAGACCTCGATTTTTTGAATACCCTTACTACTTACTAAATTTTTCTCTGTCAGTTTTGCATCTGGTAAAAGAAGTTATGTATCTCTGTGGCATTCCCATTTGTTGTTGTTGGTGTCCAAAAACAGACTATTTTTTCAAAATGTTGACATTTCGCAGCCCATGGAGGGTTAACAAATGCTTACTGGAATATTTTATCCATACAACCGGTAATGTGACTCCAAGACCTATCAATGGCCATTTTCTGTTGAAAACTTACAAGATGTTTGTAACGAACTCCACGGAAAACATAATTTTTTTTTAGCTTTTGATGGGTATCGCTAATAACAACCCCAAAAGGGGTTAACGCTTGGGTTTTTGAATACCCTTATTACTTACAAAAATGGTCCTCAGTGAATTCCACTTCCAACAAAGGAGATTATGTGTAACTCTCGGACATACATTGCGTGCTGTGTGTGTCCGAAAACAGCCCATTTCAACAAAATTATGATGCTTGGCATTCTGTAGAGGGTTAATAAACGCTCAGCGGAATATTTTGTCCATGCCACTTGTAATGTCATACAAAGACCTGCAGGTAGTCAATTTTTCTTGAAAACCTATGGAATGTATTTAGAGAAATCCACAGAAAATGGGAATTTTTAGATTTTAAGGGGCCTCTCTCTTTGGCCTGCCCAAAATGGGTTAAGACTTCGTTTTTTGAATACCCTTACTACGTACAAAAATGTTTCCCTATAGATTGTGCGCTCGATGAAAGAAATCACTTTTCTTTGTGGCGTACCCGTTGGGTGCCGTTGGCGTCCAAAAACAGCCCAGTTTATCACAATTTTGAATTTTAGCAGCCCGTGGAGGGTTAACAAATGCTCACCGAAGTATTTTGTCCATGCAACTTCTATTGTCACATCAAGGCCTGGGAGTGACAATTTTTTCATGAAAATCTACAAGACTCGTTTAGAGAAATCCACGGAAAACCTGAATTTTTGAGCTTTTGGGGGGTATTACTGTTTAACCAGCCCAAAACGGGTTAATGCTTGGTTTTTTGAACACCATTATAACTTATAAAAATGATCTCCGGTGAATTCCACTTCAAATAAAGGAAGTTATGTTTATCTCTCTTGTATCGTTTGAGTGCTCAGGGGGCCTGAAACCAGTCCATTTCATCAAAATTTCGATGTTTGGCAGCCTGTGGAGGGTTACCATATGCATCGCCTAATATGTCGTGTGTATCAAAGGTCGTGACATGGGCAGGTCTAGAAATGATGAATGTTTTAAAAAAATCTATAAGACGTGTTTCGAGAAAGTGCCGATAAACCCCAATTCTGGCAGTTTTTTGCCAATTCCGCTTCGGTACATTTTTAGATTTTTTGCCCCTCTATGCGTGTGCCAAATTGTGTGAAAATCGGTTCGAAAATGGCTTCTGAATCGTACGGACAAAAATGTGTGGAAAACAAACAAACAAAAAAAAAACCCCCAAAAAACAAAAAAAAACTAGACTTTATGATTCTGGAGAATCATGGCTTTTCCCGATGAGATTCCTTGATTTTTCATGCCCCCACAGTGTCTGATGAATTGTTCTTAACTGTCTCACTGAAGTTCCTTCATTGATGTTATGAGAAAGGTGATCTCAAATGACTCAGTTTGATAAAAAATTGTTTAGGTAAAACCATCATTACCGGTGGAGTGGGTTAATATTAATATCGTCGTCCCACAAGTTAATGGCCGACAAAAGAAGTTATGTTTGTTTGACACATACGCACTGAGTGCTCTGTCTATTTGAAAATGGTCCATTTTATCTCAAATGTATCCAAAATATTGATGTCTGGCAGTTTGTAGAGGGTTAACATGTGCTAACAGGAATATTTATTCATGCAACTTGCAATTCCAAACCCAAAAGTGCGAATGGCCATTTTTACTAAAAATCTACAAGATGTTTTCAGAGAAAGCTATGCGCATACGCTCTTTTCGAATTCGACGTGACGAAATGCGAAATTCGTATCGCTCTTATTATTTATTTATTTATTGGTGTTTAAGGTCACATATTTCTGCACAATGGTTAATCATGACCGTGACAGTTTTACGGGTGGAGGAAGCCGGAGTACCCGGAGAGAACCACCGAGCAACGGCGAGCAACTGTCAGCTCCCCAACATACCAACTCCACACAAGCAGGGTTAGCATTGGTTGAAGACAGGTGCACCATCGACGTGCAGTACGCCTTAGTACCGTGCCCCCACGTGGGCAATGGGAGTGAAGTGTCTTGCCCAAGGACACAACGCGGTTGCCACAGGTGGGATTCGAACCGAGGACCTCTCGGCTTGCAGCCTGCACCTCTACCTACTGAGCCACCGCGCCCCCTCGAATCGCCCTTCATGGAAAGTGATGCCGCAACTATCCATGAACAACGAGTGAAAATTTCATGGAAATCTGCCTAGAATTGGCTGGGATATAGCGTTTTGAAAAGAGGAGGTAACTGTTTGAATTTGGTCCTTCCTTTTCAAGCCAGTTCGAAAAAAGATGTCGTGAATGCGCGCAGACTCCTTTAGTGCCCCCCCCCCCCCCCCTCTCTGGAGTAAGTCCACTTAAATGTTACAATTGTGTGTGACTGGTGGAGAGTTGGCTGTAAATGGAAGTTGCTTCTTTAAGACCGCCACCCAGGGATCCAAACACAACCTTTAAACCAAAGAGAATCGTCAGAAGTTTAAAGTGAAAAGAAATTGGCGGTGATTGGGTTTCTGGTATTGGACATTAAAATAGCACTTCTGACATACACGAACCGTGTCCAGACCGCTGGAGGCAGCGACTTGAAATTTTCAGAACTTGTTCGACGAATCCTGGCCGACATTTTGGGATCTGTTAGTTTAAACATATTTATTTGCCAACAAAAGCATAGCAAAAGGATTGGAGGACAAGTGCTCAACACTTAGCAAACCCTCCTCTCCATTACATATAACATTTAATAATATAATTATTGTAATAATGGTAGCAATTAAATAATGTACAAAACTTTACTAATAGATTTACACTTATATTTTCTGCCAAATAAAAATAGGCAAGAGAGAGAGAGAGAGAGAGAGAGAGAGAGAGAAAGAGAGAAGAAAAAAGAAGAAGTAAGGCTCACAGTGAAGGGGTAGAGATTTCCACTGATAAATGTTGCTCAAACTCCTACGGAAGTGTTCCATTACAATGGCTAAACAAGAGGGATCTGTTTGGAGCGTCCGGACCGCCTGGAAAACACCACGCATCGCTTGGAATGTGAGAGTACTATTCGTCCCGACTCTGTCAGTTTAGAATGGACATGGGCAGTGTTGTAGGCGACTGTAGAGCTGCGATTGAGCATAACGTCCCAGGTTTCGGTGCCTCATTGCCTTACCGACTCCAAGGTATGATTGTTTGTCTCAATATCGTCCTTACTACTTGTAGTTTATACCGTTGCCATACTTTAATGTAGCCTCTTGCCGTTTTCGAGACTTTCGACCCAGAACGCCGCCAAGGTGGGGAAGTGCGGGGGGGGGGGGGGGCTGCAGCGGCGGGGGGGGGGGGGGGGGGGGTATCCTGACACTATCTTTAAACCTTAGATAATCCGCAGAAGTTGAAGTGAAAAGAAATCGACGGTGAGTATGTTTTTTGGCGGGAAACGATTAACGAAAATTTGCCAGTTAGACATTCAAATTGCACTTCACACAAACACGAACCGTGTCCAGACCGCTGAAGGCAGCGACTTCTGATTTTCAGAACTTGTTCTACGCACCCTGGCCGACATTTTGGCATCTGTTGCAAGTGTCGATACCGCGTGGAGAACACCATGCATCGCGTGGAAAGTGAGAGTACTATTCGTCCCGACTCTATCAGTTTGGAAAGGAATTGGGCACTATTGTAGACTACTGTAGAGCAGCGATTAAGTGTAAAGCCGGAGTTTTTTGTGCCAAATTGCCTAACCGGCTCCAAGGTACGATCTTTCGTCTGTACATCGCCCAGATCGCCTGTAGTTTATAGCGTTACCATACGTTGAAGTAGCCTTTTGTCATTTTCGCCACATTCTACCGAGATTTGAGGGTACCTTCCTTCAACCCCAATTTACAGCGAAATCTAGCCATGCTCACAACCACGCCCCCTCCCCGTCGGCCCGGGTGCTTCTAAAGATAGAAAGGTCAATGGGGAGGGGCAGGTGTACTTGGTGTAAAAACAGCAGGGGGGGCACGTGTCCTAGGTAAAAGAAACAGCAGGGGACAGGTGTCCTAGGTAAAATAAACAGCGGGGGGGAGGAGGGCAGATGCCCCCGCTAATTAATTTTAATAGCAGGCAGTCGTTCATGGGGCAGGTGTCCAATCCTATTGCACAGGTTCCAAATTTTCTATGGTACTTGGCCTTGACGGAAACAACATTTCAACAAGAAACAACGGGAAACCTATTTGTAGTAAAGCTGCAAATATAAACCTGATTTTAGGACCATTCCATGGACAGTTTAAAGCCTACTGCGATATCAGCGTTTCTTACTCTCCGCAGTATTTCACCCGAGTCGAGTGCTGACGTCATGCAAGTTTGACGGACACGCTTTCAATTTTGTTATTGACAACAACATATTTATAATTTCGTGGTTACTGATCGGAATTTTGAAAACTACACACACAATCGCGAAAGAGTTTTCTGAAAAACACGATTTTGCAAAAGGTTTTAGTGAAATTTGATTATTTTTTTTTATTTTCAACTTCGATGGCTCTTGTCGAAAAGGTGCTAATCACTGATCGTCCCAAACGAGATCAAAGACTGACGCCGTATATTAATAACATACAGAGAATCTTCTAAGAATATACACGCGCAATTCTAAAATGCAATAAATCAAGTCTTTTTTCAGGTTTTACGAGAGAAATATGTCCAATTGTATCATTGAATCATGTTTAGGTATATGTGGGCGAGACATTTTCTATACGGACAAAATACAGATTAAATAAAATATTTGCCATTATTTTCCGCAGACGTATTTTTGTCTTTGCTTCTTAGGGAAATCCATGCTGCTAAATACAACGAAGAAGTGTTATCTGATGAGGTCAGAACCGTCAGGTGGTCGATCCGACACCGCACCTCGAAGAAGATTTAGTGGGGGTGTCGATTTTACAAGTAATGTAGGCAGCGTACACGGCATGGGCTGTCTGTCTTTAATCCTATAAACAGGGTTAAGGCTTGATTTTTTGAATACCCTTATTTATTTATTTATTTATTTATTTATTTATTTATTTATTTATTTATTTATTTATTGGTGTTTAAGGTCACATACTTATGCACAATGGCGAATCGTGACCGTGACAGTTTTTTTGGTGGAGGAAGCCGGAGTACCCGGAGAGAACCACCAAGCATCGACGAGCAAATGTCAGCTTCTCAACATTCTAACTCTGTTCAAGCTCCGCTCAAGCAGAGTTACAGAGGTTGAAGACATATGTACCATCGACGTTCAGTATGCCTTAGTACACGGCGTCATCGTGCCCCCATGTCGGCAACCGGGCTACTTAACGCCAATTATCCAAATGGGAGCACGATGCCGCCGTGTACAAAGGCGTACTGCACGTCGATGGTACGCATGTCTTCAACCAATATAACCCTGCCTGTGCTGCAGTGCGGAGTTACGATGTTGGGGAGCTGGCAGCTGCTCGTCGTTGACTGGTGGTTCTCTCCGGGTACTCCGGCTTCCTCCATCCGTAGAACTGTCACGGTCATGATTGGCCGTTGTGCAAATATTATCATGCACTGTAGTGTGGAATATGAAGTGAGACGTACTTTTCAATGTGTGTTTGGTTGGAGAAAGAGAGAGGGGAAGGGGTGGGGGTGGTAAGATCGGTAATATTGTTGGGATAAATCTACCGATGGCGTTGGACACCATGGAATTGACAGCCCATTTTCTGAAAATGTCTATGCTTGGCAGCCTCTGGAGGGTTAGCAAATGCTTACCGAAATATTTTGTCCATGCAACTTGTAATGTCACTCCAAGACCTGCGAATGCAAACTTTTTGTTGAAAATCTTTTTGAGAAATCTACAGAAAACTGGAATTTTAAGCTTTTAGGGGTATATCTCCTTAACTAGCCAAAAATGGGTTAAGACCTTGATTTTTGAATACACTTACTACTTACAAAAATGTTTCCCTGGCAGCTTTGCGTCCGGTAAAAGAAGTTATTTTTCTCTGTTGCCTTCTCATTTGATGTTGTTGGTGTCCAAAAATGGACTATTTTTTCAGAATTTTGATTTTTAGCAGTTCATAAAGGGTTAACCAATGCTTACCAGAATAATTTATCCATTCAAGTGGTAATGTGACACCAAGACCTATCAATGGCCATTTTTTGTTGAAAACCCTACCAGATGTTTGTAAAGAAATCCAGGGAAAACATAAATTTTTAAGCCTTTGATGGGTATCACTATTAACAACAACAAAAGGGGTTAACGCTTGGTTTTTTGAATACCCTTATTACTTACAAAAATGGTCCTTGGTGAATTCCACTTCCGACAAAGGAGATTAAGTTTATTTCTCAGGTACACGTCGGGAGCTGTGGGTGTCCGAAAACAGCCCATTTCAACAAAATTACGATGTTTGATAGCCTGCAGAGGGTTAATAAACGCTCACCGGAATATTTTGTCCATGCAGCTTGTAATGTCACACTAAGACCTGCGAGTAGTCATTTTTTCTTGAAAACCTACAGGATATTTTTAGCTAAATCCACAGAAAATGGGAATTTTAAGATTTTAAGGGGTCTCTCTCTTTAGCTTTGCCAAAATGGGTTAAGACTTCGACTTTTGAATACCCTTACTACTTACAAAAATGTTTCCATATAGATTGTGCGCTCGATAAAAGAAAGCACTTTTCTTTGTGGCGTACCCGTTGGGTGCTGTTGGCGTCCAAAAACAGCCCATTTTATCACAATTTTGACTTTTAGCAGCCCGTGGAGGGTTAACAAATGCTCTCCGCAGTATTTTGTCCACGCAGCATCTATTGTCACATCAAGGCCTGGGAGTGACAATTTTTTCTTGAAAATCTACAAGACTCATTTAGAGAAATCCACGGAAAACCTGAATTTTTTAGCTTTATGGGGGTATTGCTGTTTAACCAGCCCAAAACGGGTTAACGCTTGCTTTTTTGAACACCCTTATTACTTACAAAAATGATCTCCGGTGAATTCCACTTCCAATAAAGGAAGTTCTGTTTATCTCTCGTGTATCGTTTGGGTGTTCTGGGGGCCTGAAACCGGCCCATTTCATCAAAATTTCGATGTTTGGCAGCCTGTGGAGGGTTACCATATGCATCGCCTGATATGTCATGTACATCAAAGGTCATGGCACAGACAGGTCTATCAATGATGAAGGTTTAAAAAAAATCTACAAGACGTGTTTCGAGAAAGTGCCGATAAACCCCAATTTTGGCAGTTTTTTGCCAATTCCGACGAAATAAGGGTTAAATCGAAAATTCCGCTTCGGTACATTTTTAGATTTTGTGCCCCTCTATGCGTGTGCAAAATTTCGTGAAAATCGGTTCGAAAATGGCTTCTGAATCGTACGGACAAAATGTGTGGAAAAAAAAAAAAAAAAAAAACCCCAAAAAAAAAAAAAAAAAAAAAAAAAAAATAATAATCCGTAGAAAAACAATAGTCTTTTCCAGAGGGAAAAGCCTAAAAAAAAAAAAAAAGAAAAAAAGAACTAGACTTTATGATTCTGGAGGATCATGGCTTTTCCCGACAAGATTCCATCATTGTTTATAACCCTGGAGTGTCTGAAGAATTGTTTTTAATTGTATCATTAAAGTATTTTTATTGATGTCTTGAGAAAAGTGGGTATAATAGTCTCAAATGACCCAGTGTGATAAAAGAACGTTTTGTCTAAATCATCATTGTTTGTGGAGAGGGTTAATATTAATATCAGCGTCTGAGAATCAGCGTCTAATGCAAATAGCCCATTGTATCTCAAATTTATCTAAAATTTCGATATTTGACAGTTTGTGGAGGGTTAATGAAGGCTTGCGAGAATAATTCTTCTGGGTTTATTTGTTCTTGAAAATCTGTAAGAACCACTTGAAGATATCCACAGAAAATGTTAACTTTAAATTCTTTAGCATGTCATGTATAGTCCCTGTATTAATTATCTCCTATAAGACCACAGTTGTTATGCATGATTATGTCATTTTTTCACACCTTGTAGAGCTCTCCTATCACATGTCTGTTAATAGCAGAAGTAAATTTCTCTCCAATTGGTTTTTGCCCGTAGGATTAGTTTTATTTATTACAATGAAGATATCCATACATACAACGACAAACATGAAGTTATTACATTCATAAATAGGAAGTGTTGTTTGTACATATGTGTAGATAAAATATACCCTGGGACGGAGAAGGGGAGTATAGCCGTCTTACAAACTAGTATATATCTATCCCCACTGCCGGGGAAATCATGGCGCCATGCACCACTGCATTTGATAACCGCCTTACAGAGTAGTAAATATACCTGCCCCCTTTCCCATGTTGGGGACCCCCACCTTTTATTGTAAGGTTCCTTAGGCACAACATAGCATCAGTAAGATGGATATATACTGCCACGTCGCCACCCTGGGGCGGAGGAGGGGCAGTGTATAGCCGATTTACAGACTAGTATATACCTGGACCCACTGTCGGGGAAATGCTATAGTGTCAACACTATTTGATATTATAAATAACTGATCCCATTGTAGCTAACGTTATTTACTGCTTTCTTATCATGCAGTGGCGGGACGCGGTGGCATTGTGGTAGCCGGTTCTCGTCAGATCACCGAAGTAAAGCAACGTTGAGCCTGGTTTATCATTGGATGGGTGGCCGTCTGAGCGATCAATTCGGACTCCCATGCTGTGTCCTTGGGCAAGGCACTTAACTCTGATTGTCCATATGGGGGCATGATGCCGCCATGTACTAAGGCGTACTGCACGTCGACGGTACGCATGTCTTTAACCAATCTAACCCTGCCTGTGCTGCAGTTCGGAGTTACGATGTTGGGAAGCTGGCAGCTGCTCGTCGTTGCTCGGTGGTTCTCTCCAGGTACTGTGGCTTCCTCCACCCGTAAAACTGTCACGGTCATGATTAGCCATTGTGCATAAGTATATGCCCTTAAACACCAATAAATAAATAATAAATGATATCATGCAGGGCAGTGTGGAATACGAGGTGAGGCATGCCTTTCAATGTGTGTTTGGTTGGAGAAAGAGGCAGGGAGGAGGTGGTAACCTTGGTAATTTTGTTTGGATAAATCGACCGCTGGCGTGGGACACCGTGGAATTGACCGATGAAGCGGGACACAGTGAGAGTGGAACTTATGGGCGGTTATTCTTGATAATAAATAACTATACACTTACTTTTGAGTTCATACAAGGTGAGTATAGTAGTCTCAAATGAAAATGGCCAATATTTGTCTTGAAAACCTACGAGAGGCTTTTAGAGAAATCCTCGGAAAATACGAATTTTTTAACCTTTTGAGGGGTATCGCTCTGTAACCAGCCCTAAACGGATTAATGCTTGGTTTTATGAATACCTTCATTACTTACAAAAATGATCCTCAGTGAATTTCACTTCCAATGAAGAAGGTTATGTTTATCACGCAGGTACACATTGGGTGTTATGGGTGCCCCAAAACAGCCCATTTTCTCAAAATGTCTATACTTTGCAGGCTCTGGAGGGTTAATAATTGCTTACCGGAATATTTTGTCCATGCAACTTGTAATGTCACTCAAAGACCTGTAAATGGTCAATTTTTCTTGAAAACGAGCTAGATTTTTTTGAGAAAACCACAGAAAACGGGAATTTTAAGCTTTTGATGGGTATATCTCCTTAACCAGTCGACATTGGGTTAAGACCTCGATTTTTGAATATCCTTACTACTTACACAAATGTTTCTCTATCAGGTTTGCGTCCAGTAAAAGAAGTTACGTTTGTCTGTGGCATTTCCATTTGATGTTGTTAGTGTCCAAAAACAGACTATTTCTTCAAAAATTTTGACATTTAGCAGCCCATGGAGGGTTAACAAATACCTACCAGAATAATGTAAGCAACTGGTAATGTGATACCAAGACCAATCAACGGCCATTTTCTCTTGAAACCCTACAAGATGTTTAAAGAAATCCAGGGAAAACGATTCTTAAGCTTTCGATGGGTATCCCTGTTAACCTCCCCAACAGGGGTTAACGCTTGTTTTTTTGAATACCCATATTACTTACAAAAATGGTCCTCTGTGAATTCCACTTCCAACAAAGGTGATTATGTTTATCTCTCGTGTATACTTTGGGTGTTGTGCGTGTCCGAAAACAGCCCATGTCAACAAAATTACGATGCTTGGCATCTTGTAGATGGTTAATAAATGCGCACCGGAGTATTTTGTCCCTGCAACTTGTAATGTCACATAAAGACCTACGAATAGACAATTTTTCTTGAACCCCTACAAGTTACTGTTAGGGAAATTCACAGAAAATGGGAATTTAAAGCTTTTAAGGGATATCTCTCTTAGCCTACCCAAAATGGGTTAAAACTTCGACTTTTGAATACCCTTACTACTTACAAAAATTTTTCTGTATAAATTGTACACTCGATAAAAGGAGGCGCTTTTCTTTGTGGTGTACCCATTGGGTGCTGTTGGTGTCCAAAAACAGCCCATTTTATCACAATTTTGACGTTGGGGAGCCCTGGGAGGGTTAACTAATGCTGACCGGAATATTTTGTCCATGCAACTTGTAATGTCGCACCAAGACCTGCGAATAGCCGATTTTTTCTTGAAAACCTACAAGATGTTTTTAGAGAAATCCACAGAAAATGGGTATTTTAAGATTTTAATGGGTATCTCTCTTTAACCAGCCCAAAATGGGTTAAAATTTCGAATTTTGAATACCCTTACCACTTTCAAAAATATTTTCCGATCAATTTTGCGTCCGATTAATGAAGGCCACTTTCTCTGTGGTATACCGTTTGGGTGCTGTTGGCGTCCAAAAACAGCCCATTTTATCACAATTTTGACTTTTAGCAGCCCGTGGAGGGTTAACAAATGCTCACCGCAGTATTTTGTCCATGCAACTTCTATTGTCACATCAAGGCCTGGGAGTGACAATTTTTTCTTGAAAATCTACAAGACTCGTTTAGAGAAATCCACGGAAAACCTGAATTCTTTAGCTTTATGGGGGTATTGCTGATTAACCAGCCCAAAACGGGTTAACGCTTGGTTTTTTGTACACCCTTATTACTGACAAAAATGATCTCTGGTGAATTCCACTTCCAACAAATGAAGTTATGTTTATCTCTCGTGTATCGTTTGGGTTCTCTGGGGGCCTAAAACCGGCCCATTTCATCAAAATTTCGATGTTTGGCAGCCTGTGGAGGGTTACCATATGCATCGCCAGATATGTCATGTGTATCAAAGGTCGTGGCACAGGCAGGTCTGTCAATGATGAAGGTTTAAAAAAAATCTACAAGACGTGTTTCGAGAAAGTGCCGATAAACCCCAATTTTGACAGTTTTTGCCAATTGTGATGAAATAAGGGTTAAATCGAAAATTCCGCTTCGGTACATTTTTAGATTTTGTGTCCCTCTATGCGTGTGCAAACTTTTGTGAAAATCGGTCCGAAAATGGCTTCGGAATCGTGCGGACAAAATGTGTGGAAAAAAAAAAAACCCAACCCCCCCCCCCCCCCCCCCCAAAAAAAAAAAAAAAAAAAAATAATAATAATAATCCGTAGAAAAACAATAGTCTTTTCCTGAGGAAAAGCCTAAAAAAATAATAATCCGTAGAAAAACAATAGTCTTTTCCAGAGGGAAAAGCCTAAAAAAAAATAATCCGTAGAAAAACAATAGTCTTTTCCAGAGGGAAAAGCCTAAAAAATAATAATCCGTAGAAAAACAATAGTCTTTTCCAGAGGGAAAAGCCTAACTAGACTTTATGATTCTGGAGAATCATGGCTTTTCCCGATGAGATTCCATGATTTGTCATGACCCCACAGTGTATGATGAATTGCTTTTGACTGTCTCACTGAAGATCCTTCATTGATGTCATGAAAAAGGTGAGTATAGTAGTCTCAAATGACTCGGTTTGGGTTTGATAAAAAAAATGTTTAGGTAAAACCCATCATTAATGGTAGAATGGGTTAATATCAATATCAATGTTTCTCTATCAGTTTTGCGTCCGAAAAAAGAAGTTACGTTTCTCTGTGGCATTTCCATTTGATGTTGTTGGTGTCCAAAAACAGACTATTTCCTCAATTTTTTTTACATTTAGCTGCCCATGAAGGGTTAACAAATGCCTACCAGATTAATTGATCCATGCAACTGGTCATATGACACCAAGACCTATCAACGGCCATTTTCTCTTGAAAACCCCACAAAATGTTTGTAGAAATCCAGGGAAAACGATTTTTTAAGCTTTTGATGGGTATCCCTGTTAACCTCCCCAACAAGGGTTAACGCTTGGTTTTTTGAATACCTTTATTACTTACAAAAATGGTCCTCTGTGAATTCCACTTCAAACAAAGGAGATTATGTTTATCTCTCATGTATGCATTAGGTGCTGTGCATGTCTGAAAACAGTCCCATGTTAACAACATTACGATGCTTGGCAGCTTGTAGGTGGTTAAAAAACGCTCACCGGAGTATTTTGTCCATGCAACTTGTAATGTCACATAAAGACCTACGAATAGTCAATTTGTCTTGAAACCCTACAAGTTACCGTTAGGGAAATTCACAGAAAATGGGAATTTAAAGCTTTCAAGGGATATCTCTCTTTAGCCTGCCCAAAATGGGTTAAGACGTCGACTTTTTAATACCCTTACTACTTACAAAAATGTTTCCGTATAAATTGTACGCGCGATAAAAGAAGGCACTTTTCTTTGTGGTGTACCCTTTGGGTGCCGCTGGTGTGCAAAAATAGCCCATTTTATCGCAATTTTGACCTTCAGCAGCCCGGTTAGGGTTAACTAATGCTGACCGGAATATTTTGTTCATGCGACTTGTAATGTCACACCAAGACCTGCAAATAGCCGATTTTTCTTGAAAACCTACAAGATGTTGTTAGAGAAATCCACAGAAAATGGGTATTTTAAGATTTTAATGGGTATCTCTCTTTAACCAGCCCAAAATGGGTTAAGACGTCAAATCTTGAATACCCTTACCACTTTCAAAAATATTTTCCGATCAATTTTGCGTCCGATAAATGAAGGCCCCTTTCTCTGTGGTATATCGTTTGGGTGCTGTTGGTGTCTAAAAACAGCCCATTTTATCACAATTTTTACGTTTAGCAGCTCGGGGAGGGTTAACTAATGCTGACCGGAATATTTTATCTATGCAACTTGTAATGTCACACCAAGACCTGAGAGTGACCAATTTTTCTTGAAAATCTACAAGACTCGTTTAGAGAAATAAATGAAAAACATGAAGTTTTGAGCTTTTTTGGGGTACTGCTGTTTAACCAGCCCAAAACGGGTTAACACTTGGTTTTCTGAACACCCTTATTACTTACAAAAATGATCCTCGGTGATTTCCACTTCCAATAAAGGAAGTTATGTTTACCTCTCGGGTATCGTTTGGGTGCTGTGGGGGTCTGAAACCGGCCCATTTCATAAAAATTTCGATGTTTGGCAGCCTGTGGAGGGTTACCATATGCATCGCCAAATATGTCGTGTGTATCAAAGGTTGTATCATAGGCAGGTCTAGTAATGATGGATGTTTAAAAAAAATCCTAAAGACGTGTTTCGAGAAAGTGCCAATAAACCCCAATTTTGGCAGTTTTTGGCCAATTCTGGCGAAATAAGGGTTAAATCGAAAATTCCGCTTAGGTACATTTTTAGTTTTTTTGCCACTCTATGCGTGTGCCAAATTGTGTGAAAATCGGTTCGAAAATGGCTTCTGAATCGTACGGACAAAAATGTGTGGAAAAAAAAAAAAAAAAAAAAAACCCCAAAAAAACCCGCCCCCCCAAAAAAAACCCCCAAAAAATAATAATCCGTAGAAAAACAATAGTCTTTTCCAGAGGGAAAAGCCTAATGACTTGGCTCGATCCCAATTAACACCATAATTATGGAAACACTGGAACTACCAGCGCGACTGAAGAGAACAATAGCAGCTCTGGGCATCTCTTGCCCTGTCACCTGGACTGTCTGGGAGACCGGCAAGAGAGTCCATCTGAACTTGGAGTTCGTCACTGAAGAGCACAACACCGCCACACCTTCTTCGGGGAGAGGTAGCACCTTTTGTGAGAGGAACCCCTCTCACACTGGTCCTCACCCGAAGAAGCCTGGCTCTGGCCCTGAAAAGAAGAAGAGCAAGAAGAAGAAGAGTCCGTCCACCAAGCGCCGGGATTCCAGGCGCCTGGAGGCCTTCCGGAATAGGAAGAAAGAGGTGAGCGAGAGGATGGAGGTCCTGGAGGCAGCTGCCAGTTCCCCTCCTAGTCCCACTAGTACACCCAACCAACTGCCAGCTCCTGAGCCGGTACTGTTGGATGAGGAACGTCTGGTGGAGACTGAGGAGGAACCGGAGGTTGCCTTTTCACCACCTCCCACCCCTCACTCCCCACTTCCTTCTCTACCGGACAGCCCGGGTGTGTCAATCTCAGCAACACAGCCACCTAAGTCTGCAGTCACCGCCGAAGAATTAAGGAGAATAATAGAGATGGGAAGGCGAGCAGTTGAGATGGGAAACCGAATCGCCTCTGAAACCCACGAGTCCAGGGAACAATCCAAGGCAGATCTCAAAAAGGAATTAGACGCAATCCATTCATCAAACTCAACACTAAACTCAACATCGTCGACTTCCACATCACAATCTCAACCACCTCCAAAGAAAAAGAGCCGGAAGAAGCCTAGACGGGGTTAAGCCACCTCCCTCCTTCCTTTTCCTCCTCCACCGCGCCTTGACATCCTACAACAACAACAAACAGCTAACGAAGGTCGAAAGGGGCTTGTCCTCTAAATCGTCCCCGCGCGCCTTCGGCGCGTCAAACCATTTCGTTCGTCTCAAATGAGTCGGTTGATAAGAAAATTGTTTAGGTAAAAACCATCATTAACGGTGGAGTGGGTTAATATCAATATCGTCTTCCGACAAGTTAATGACCCACAAAAGGAGTTATGTGTGTTTCACACATACCCACTGAGTGCTGTGTTTATTTGAAAATGGTCCATTTTATCTCAAATGTATCCAAAATATTGATGTCTGGCAGCTTGTAGAGGGTTAGCAAGTACTAACAGGAATATTTTTCCATGCAACTTGTAATGTCACACTAAGAACTGCAAATGGCCATTTTTTCTTTAAAATCTTCCAAGATGTTTTCAGAGAAATCCCTGCGCATACGCTCTTTTCCAATTCGACGTGACGAAATGCGAAATTCATGTCGCTCTTCATGGAAAGTGATGCCACAACTATTCATGAACAAGGAGTGAAAATTTCATGAAAATCGGCCGAGAATTGGCTGAGATATGGTGTTTTGGAGAGAGGAGGTAATTGCTTGTATTTGGTCCTTCCTTTTCAAGCCAGTTCGAAAAAAGACGTCGGGAATGGGCGCAGAATCCTTCAGTGCCTCCTCGCTGGAGTAAGTCCACTTAAATGTTACAATTGTGTGTGACTGGTGGAGAGTTGACTGTAAATGGAAGTTGCTTCTTTAAGACAGCCACCAGGGATCCCAACACAACCTTTAAACCTACGAGAATCTCAGAAGTTTAAAGTCAAGAAAAATTGGCGGTGATTGGGTTTCTGGCAGGCAGGAAAAGATTGACGAAGATTTGCATATTGGACAATAAAATAGCACTTCAGACATACACGAACGGTGTTCAGACCGCTGGAGGCAGAGACTTGAAATTTTCAGAACTTGTTCTACGAACCCTGGCCGACATTTTGGGATCTGTTTGGAGTGTCCGGACCGCGTGGAAAACACCACGCATTGCTTGGAATGTGAGAGTACTATTCGTCCCGACTCTATTAGTTTAGAATGGACACGGGCAGTGTTGTAGACGACTGTAGAGCTGCGATTGAGCATAACGTCCCAGGTTTCGGTGCCGCATTGCCTAACCAGCTCCAAAAGAGCGGCGGGGGAGGGGTATCATGACACTATCTTTAAACCTTAGATAATCGTCAGAAGTTGAAGTGAAAAGATATCGGCGGTGAGTAGGTTTTTTGGCGGGTAACGATTAACGAAAATTTGCCAATTAGACATTAAAATTGCACTTCTCACAAACATGAAGCGTGTCTAGACCGCTGAAGGCAGCGACATCTAATTTTCAGAACTTGTTCTACGCACCCTGGCCGACATTTTGGCATCTGTTGCGAGTGTCGAGGCCGCGTGAAGAACACCGCGCATCGCGTGGAAAGTGAGAGTACTATTCGTCCCGACTCTATCAGTTTGGAATGGACTTGAGGAGTGTTGTAGACTACTGTAGAGCAGCGATTGAGCATGAAGTCGGAGTTTTTTGTGCCAAATTGCCTAACAGGCTCCAAGGTATGATTTTTCGTCTGTACATCACCCAGATCGACTGTAGTTTATACCGTTACCATACGTTGAATTAGCCTTTTGTCATTTTCGCCACTTTCGCCCCAGATTTGAGGGTACCTTTCTTCAACCCCATTTTATAGCAAAATCTAGCCATGCTCCCAACAACGCCCTCTCCCCGTCGGCCCGGGTGCTTCTAAAAATAGAAAGGTCAATGGGTAGGGGCCCGTTAGAAAACAAACGGGGGCAGGGCAGCTGTACTTGGTGAAAAAACAGTTGTGTGAACATCCCCAGAAGTGAAAACCTATGCTCAGTGGCTGTAATCAAGATGTTAATTTAGACTCCCATTACGGCCAAGATACTACAGAATGCAAATGGGTGGGTGGCGGGCATCATCACTGGATCTAATGTTGTATTTCATGTTTTCTTTATATTCTATTTATTTTTTTTTGATCTCTCTCTCTCTCTCTCTCTCTCTCTCTCTCTCTCTCTCTCTCTCTCTCTCTCTCAGTTTAATTTGTGTTTGTCTATAATGTTTATAATATTTAGATTTTGCTAGATTCTGTTATTTATGGAATACGTTCTGCCATATTGTAAATTATTAGTCACCGTACAGGAACGGAGGGGCTTCTAAGTGGTAAGCACTTGTCCTCCAATCCTGATTTGCATTGTCAAATGGCAAATAAAATATGTTTAATCTAATCTAACAGTAGGGGGGGGGGGGGGGGGGCATGCGTCCTAGGTAAAAAAACAGCAGGGGGCAGGTGTCCTAGGTAAAATAAACAGCATGGGGGGGGGGGGGGGGGGGTGTCCCCGCTAATTAATTTTAATAGCAGGCAGTTGTTGTTCATGGGGCAGGTGTCCTATCCCACTGCCCAGTATTCCAAATTTTCTATGGTACTTGGCCTTGACGGAAATAACATTTCAACAAGAAACAACGGGAAACCTATTTGCAATAAAGCTGCAAATATAAACTTGGTTTTAGGACCATTCCATGGACATTTTAAAGCCTACTGCGATATCAGCGTTTCTTACTCTCGTCCTTTCACCACACCGCAGTATTTTACCTGAGTCGAGTTCTGACGTCATGCAAGTTTGACCGACATGCTTTCAATTTTGTTATTGACAACCATATATTTATAATTTCGTGCTTACTGATCCGAATTTTGAAAACGACACATGCAATCGCGAAAGCGTTTTCTAAAAACACGATTCTGTAAAAGGTTTTAGTGAAATTCGATGGCTCTTGTTGAAAAGGTGCTAATCACTGATCGTCCCAAACGAGATCAAAGACACGCCGTAGTTTAATTACAGACGGAGAATCTTCTAAGAATAACATGCGCAATCCTAAAATGCAATAAATCAAGTGTTTTTTCACGTTTTATGAGAGAAATATGTCCAATTGTATCAATTGAATCATTTTTTAGGTATATGTGGGTGAGGAATTTTCTATACGGATAAAATACAGGCTAAATAAAATATTTGCCATTATTTTCCGCAGACGTATTTTTGTCTTTGCTTCTTGGGGAAATTTCTTGCTGCTAAATACAACGAAGGTGTGTTATTTGATGTGGTCAGAACCGTCAGGTGGTCGGGTCCGAAACCGCACCTCGCAGAAGATTTAGTGGGGGTGTCGATTTTACAAGTAACGTAGGCAGCGTACACGGCATGGGCTGTCTGTCTTTAATCCGACAAAACAGGGTTAAGGGTTGGTTTTTTGAATACCCTTATTTATTTATTTATTTATTTATTTATTTATTTATTTATTTATTGGTGTTCAAGGTCACATTACTTCTGCACAATGGCTAATCGTGACCGTGACAGTTTTAGAGGTGGAGGAAGCCGGAGTACCCGGAGAGAACCACCAAGCATCGACGAGCAACTGTCAGCTCCTCAACATTCTCACTCTGTTCAGGCTCCGCTCAGGCAGGGTTACGTAGGTTAAAGACATGTGTACCATCGACGTGCAGTATGCCTTAGTACACGGGGACATCGTGCCCCCATGTCGGCAACCGGGCCAAAGTGCCTTGCCCAAGGACACAACCTGAGTCGTCCCGGACGGGGATCGAACTCGGGACCTCTAGCATAGAAGTACAACAGTCTACCACTGAGCCACCGCGCTCCCTTGAATACCCTTAATACTATCATACATTATCCCTCAAGAATTCTAAGTCTGATAAAGAGGTCATGTTTATCTATTGCATACCCATTTTGCTGCCCGAAAACAGCCGATTTTATTAAAATTTTGACGTTTAGCTGCCTGTAGAGGGATTAACAAACGACTAGCAAAAATTTTGACGTTTAGCAGCCTGTAGAGGGATTAACAAACGACTAGCGGAATATTCTATCTGTGCAATTTGTAAGACCTGCCAATGTCAAATTGTTCTTGAAATCCCCAACAAGCAGTTAGCGAAATCCACGGAAAATGTAAATTTTAAGCGTTTAAGGGGCATCTCTCCTTATTCAGTCCAAAATGGGTTAAGTTTCAT
Source organism: Pictodentalium vernedei (assembly GCA_031216915.1). NCBI lineage: Eukaryota > Metazoa > Mollusca > Scaphopoda > Dentaliida > Dentaliidae > Pictodentalium > Pictodentalium vernedei. The sequence continues at coordinate 3,099,324 of CM062294.1, read as the reverse complement.
TCTTTTAAATACCTTACTACTTACAAACCTTAAACACCAATAAATAAATAATATCATGCAGTGCAGTGTGGAATATGAAGTGAGGCGGTCCAAAACATTTTAACAAGAAATACGGGAAACCTATTTGCAGTAACGCTGCAAACATGAACTTGATTTTAGGACCATTCCATGGACAGTTTAAAGCCTACTTCGATATCAGCATTCCTTATTCTCAACCTTTCAGTGCATGACTGCAGTATTTCACCCGAATCGAGTTCTGACGTCATGCAAGTTTGGTCGACATGCTTTCAATTTTGTTATTGCTAACTACATATTTATAATTTCATTATTTCTGATCGGAATTTTGAAAATGACACACGCAATCGCGACAGAGTTTTCTGAAAAACTCAATTCTGCAAAAAGTTTTAGTGAAATTTCATTTTTTTAATTTTAAATTTCGATGGCTCTTGTCGAAAAGGTGTTAATTACTGATCGTTCCAAACAAGATCAAAGACTGACGCCGAAGATTAAAAACAGACAGAGAATCTTCTAAAAATATACATGTGCAATCCTAAAATGCAATAAATCAAGTCTTTTTTCACGTTTTATGCATGTTTTATATGAGAGAAACATGTCCAATCGTATCATTGAATCATTTTTAGGTATATGTGGGTGAGACATTTTGTATACGGACAAAAAACACACTAAATAAAACAATTGGCATTATTTTCCGATGACGTATTTTTATCTTTGCTTCTTGGGGAAATCCATGCTGCTAAATATGACGAAGGAATGTTATCTAATGAGGTCAGGTGGTCGGGTCTGACACCCCACCTCGCAGTAGATTTAATGGGGGTGTCGATTTTACACGTAATTTAGGCAGCATACATGGCATGGGCTGTCTGTCTTTAATCAGGAAAAAACAGGTTAAGGCTTGGTTTTTTGAATACCCTTAATACTATCAAACATTATCCCTCGTGAATTCTGACTCTGATAAAAGAGGATATGTTTATCTCTTACATACGCATTTGGAGCCCGGTAACAGCCAATTTTATCACAATTATGACGTTTAGCAGTCTGTAGAGGGGTTAGCAAATTATTAGCGGAATATTCTATCCATGCAACTTGTAATACCAACCAAGACCTGCCAATGTCTAATTGTTCTTGAAAATCGCCAACAACCAGTTGGCGAACTCCACGGAAAATGTAAATTTTATACTTCTGAGGGGTATCTCTCCTTATCCAGTCCAAAATGCGTTCAGCTTCATTCTTTTAAATACCCTTACTATATACAAAACTGATCTTCTGTGAATTCTACGCGCAGTAAAAGAAGTTTTGTTTAGCCTTTACATACCCATTGGGTGCTGTTGGTGTCTCAAAGCAGCCCATTTTATCAAACTTTTGATGTTCAGATGCTGGTGTAGAGCTAACAAATCCTGACCGGAATATTTTGTCCATGCAACATGTAATGGCACACTAAGACCTATGAATGACCATTTTTTTCTTGAAATTTACAAGATGTTTTTAAAGAAATCCAGGGAAAACTTGGATTTTTAAGCCTTTGATGGGTATCGCTGTTTAACCAGCCCAAAACGGGTTAAGGCTTGGTTTATTGAAAACCCTTATTACTTACAAAAATTATCCTCGGGGATTTCCACATCCAATAGAGGAAGTTATGTTTATTTCCCAGCTACAGGTTGGGTGCTGTGTGCGTCCGAAAACAGCCCATTTCAACAAAATTACAAAGCTTGGTAGCCTGTGGAGGGTTAATATACGCTCACCGGAATATTTTGTCCATGCCACTTGTAATGTCACACAAAGACCTGCGAGTAGTCAATTTTTCTTGAAAATCTACAAGATGTTTTTAGAGAAATCCACAGAAAATTTGAATTTTAAGATTTTAAGGGGTGTCTCTCTTTATCCTGCCCAAAAAGGGTTAAGACTTCAACTTTTGAATATCCTTACTACTTACAAAAATGTTTCCGTATAGAGTGTGGGCTCGATAAAAGAACGCACTTTTCTTTGTGGCGTACCCATTGGGTGCCGTTGGCATCCAAAAACAGCCCATTTTATCACAATTTTGACTTTCAGCAGCCCATGGAGGGTTAACAAATGCTCCCCTTAGTATTTTGTCCATGCAACTTCTATTGTCACACCAAGACCTGGGAGTAACAAATTTTTCTTGAAAATCTACAAGACTCGTTTAGAGAAATCCACGGAAAACATGAATTTTCTAGCTTTATGGGGGGTATTGCTGTTTAACCAGTCCAAAACGGGTTAATGCTTGGTTTTATGAACACCCTTATTACTGACAAAAATGATCCTCGGTGAATTCCACTTCCAATAAAGGAAGTTATGTTTATCTCTCATGTATTGTTTGTGTGCAGTGGGGGCCTGAAACCGACCCATTTCATCAAAATTTCGATGTTTGGCAGCCTGTGGAGGGTTACCATATGCATCGCCGAATATCTCGTATGTATCAAAGGTCGTGTCATAGGCAGGTCTAGAAATGATGAATGTTTTAAAAAAATCTACAAGACATGTTTCGAGAAAGTGCCGATAAACCCCAATTTTGGCAGTTTTTTGCCAATTCTGAGGAAATAAGGGTTAAATCGAAAATTCCGCTTCTGTATATTTTTAGATTTTGTACCCCTCTATGCGTGTGCAAAATTTTGTGAAAATCGGTTCGAAAATGGCTTCTGAATCGTACGGACAAAATGTGTGGGGAAAAAAAAAAAAGAACCCAAAAAACTAGACTTTATGATTCTGGAGAATCATGGCTTTTCCCGATGAGATTCCATGATTTTTCATGACCCCACAGAGTCTGATGAATTGTTTTTTACTGTCTCACTGAAGTTACTTCATTGATGTTATGAGAAAGGTGAAGATAGTAGTCTCAAATGACACAGTCTGATAAAAAATTGTTTAGGTAAAAACCATCATGGAGTGGGTTAATGTCAATATCGTCCTCCAACAAGTCAATGACCGACAAAAGGAGTTATGTTTGTTTGACACATACTCACTGAGTGCTGTGTCAATTTAAAAATGGTCCATTTTATCTCAAATGTATCCAAAATATTGATGTCTGCCAGCTTGTAGAGGGTTAACAAGTGCCAACAAGAATATTTATTCATGCAACTTGTAATGTCACACCAAGAACCGTGAATGGCCATTTTTTCTTTACAATCTACAAGATGTTTTCAGAGAAATCCAGGGAGAACATGAATTTTAAGCTTTTGATGGGTATCATTGTTTATCCAGCCCAAAACGGGTTAAGTGTTGTTTTTGAATACTCTTATTACTTCCAAAAATAATTCTCAGTGAATTCTACTTCCACTTATTTTGATCTCTCCTCCCAACTTCGGGTGCTGTGGGTATGCAAACACAGCCTATTTTATCAACATTTTGATGTTTGAGAACCTGTATAGGGTTAACAAATGCTTACAGGAATATTTTGTACATGCACCTTGTAATGTCACACTAAGATATGAGAATGGCCATTTTCTCCTGAAAATCTACGGGATGTTTTTAAAGAAATCCTCAGATAACATGCATTTTTAACCTTTTGAGGGGTATCTCTCTTTAACCAGTTCTAAAGGGTTAATGCTTGGTTTTGTGAATATCTTCATCACTGACAAAAATGATCGACGGTGAATTCCACTTCCAATGAAGGAGGTTATGTTTATCTCGTAGGTACACATTTGGTGTTATGGTTGCCCAAGAACAACCCATTTTCTCCAAATGTCAATGCTTGGCAGCCTCCGGGGGGTTAACAAATGCTTACCGAAACATTTTGTTCATGCAACTTGTAATGTCACTCGAAGACCTGCGAATGGTCAATTGCTCTTGAATTTTTTTTTTTTTGAGAAATCGAGAAATCCACAGAAAACTGGAATTTTAAGCTTTTAAGGGGTATATCTCCTTAACCAGTCAAAAATGGGTTAAGACCTCGATCTTTGAATACATTTACTACTTACAAAAATGTTTCCCTGTCAGTTTTGCGTCCGGTAAAAGAAGTTACGTTTCTCTGTTGTATTCCCATTTGATGTTGTTGTTCAAAAAACAGACTATTTTTTTCAAAATTTTGACATTTAGCAGCCCATGGAGGGTTAACAAATGCTTACCGGAATAATTTATCCAATCAACTGGTAATATGACATCATGACCTATCAATGGCCATTTTCTCTTGAAACCCCTACCAGATGTTTGTAAAGAAATCCAGGGAAAACATAAATTTTTAAGCCTTTGATGGGTATCACTATTAACAACCACAAAATGGGTTAACGCTTGGTTTTTTGAATACCCTTATTACTTACAAAAATGGTCTTCGGTGAATTCCACTTCCAACAAAGGAGATTCTGTTTATTTCTCAGGTACACGTTGGGTGATGTGCGTGCCTGAAAACAGCCCATTTCAACAAAATTACGATGCTTGGCAGCCTCTAGAGGGTTAATAAACGCTCACCTGAATATTTTGTCCATGCAACTTGTAATATCACACAAAGACCTGCGAGTAGTCAATTTTTCTTGAAAACCTACAGGATGTTTTTAGAGAAATCCACAGAAAATGGGAATTTTAAGATTTTAAAGGGTCTCTCTCTTTAGCCTGTCCAAAATGGGTTAAGACTTCGACTTTTGAATACCCTTACTACTTACAAAAATATTTGCGTATAGATTGTGCGCTCGATAAAAGAAGGCACGTTTCTTTGTGGCGTACCCATTGCGTGCTGTTGGCATCCAAAAACAGCCCATTTTATCACAATTTTGACATTTAGCAGCCCGTGGAGGGTTAACAAATGCTCACCGCAGTATTTTGTCCATGCAACTTCTATTGTCACACCAAGGCCTGGGAGTGACAAATTTTTCTTGAAAATCTACAAGACTCGTTTAGAGAAATCCACGGAATACACAAATTTTTGAGCTTTTTGGGGGTATTGCTGTTTAACCAGCCCAAAGCGGGTTAACGCTTGGTTTTTTGAACACCCTTATTACTGACAAAAATGATCCTCGGTGAATTCCACTCCCAATAAAGGAAGTTATGTTTATCTCCCATGTATTGTTTGGGTGCGGTGGGGGCCTGAAACTGGCCTATTTCATCAAAATTTCGATGTTTGGCAGCCTGTGGAGGGTTACCATATGCATCGACTGATATGTCGTGTGTATCAAAGGTCGTGTCACAGACAGGTCTAGCAATTACGAATGTATAAAAAAAATCTACAAGACGTGTTTCGAGAAAGTGCCGATAAACCCCAATTTTGGCGTTTTTTTGCCAATTCTGACGAAATAAGGGTTAAATCGAAAATTCTGCTTCGGTACATTTTTAGATTTTGTGCCCCTCTATGCGTGTGCAAAATTTCGTGAAAATCAGTTCGAAAATGGCTTCTGAATCGTATGGACAAAATGTGTGGAAAAAAAAAAAAAAAAAAACCCTCAAAAAATAATAATAAACCGTAGAAAAACAATAGTCTTTTCCAGAGGGAAAAGCCTAAAAAGAAAAAAAAAAAAAAAAAAAAAAAAAAAAAATAATAATCCGTAGAAAAACAATAGTCTTTTCCAGAGGGAAAAGCCTAAAAAAAAAAAAAAAAATAATAATCCGTAGAAAAACAATAGTCTTTTCCAGAGGGAAAAGCCTAAAAAAATAATAATCCGTAGAAAAACAATAGTCTTTTCCAGAGGGAAAAGCCTAAAAAGATCGAGTGAGAGGTGCGTGGAATTGTTGACAATTTATATACGAAACTAGACTTTATGATTCTGGAGAATCATGGCTTTTCCCAATTAGATTCCATGATTTTTCTTGACCCCCACAGTGTCTGATGTATTGTTTTTAACTGTCTCACTAAAGTTCCTTCATTGATGTTATGAGAAAGGTGAGTATAGTAGTCTCAAATGACTCGGTTTGGGTTTGATAAAAAAATGTTTAGGTAAAACCCATCAATAATGGTAGAATAAGTTAATATCAATATCAATGTTTCCCTATCAGTTTTGCGTCCGGTAAAAGAAGTTACGTTTCTCTGTGGCATTTCCATTTGATGTTGTTGGTGTCCAAAAACAGACTATTTCCTCAATTTTTTTTACATTTAGCAGCCCATGGAGGGTTAACAAATGCCTACCAGAATAATTGATCCATGCAACTGGTCATATGACACCAAGACCTATCAACGGCCTCTTTCTCTTGAAAACCCCACAAAATGTCTGAAGAAATCCAGGGAAAACGATTTTTTAAGCTTTTGATGGGTATCCCTGTTAACCTCCCCAACAGGGGTTAACGCTTGGCTTTTTGAATACCTTTATTACTTACAAAAATGGTCCTCTGTGAATTCCACTTCAAACAAAGGAGATTATGTTTATCTCTCATGTATACATTAGGTGCTGTGCGTGTCTGAAAACAGTCCCATGTTAACAACATTACGATGCTTGGCAGCTTGTAGGTGGTTAAAAAACGCTCACCGGAGTATTTTGTCCATGCAACTTGTAAAGTCACATAAAGACCTACGAATAGTCAATTTGTCTTGAAACCCTACAGGTTACCGTTAGGGAAATTCACAGAAAATGGGAATTTAAAGCTTTCAAGGGATATCTCTCTTTAGCCTGCCCAAAATGGGTTAAGACGTCGACTTTTGAATACCCTTACTACGTATAAAAATGTTTCCGTATAAATTGTACGCGCGATAAAAGAAGGCACTTTTCTTTGTGGTGTACCCTTTGGGTGCTGTTGGTGTGCAAAAACAGCCCATTTTATCGCAATTTTGACCTTCAGCAGCCCGGGGAGGGTTAACTAATGCTGACCGGAATATTTTGTTCATGCGACTTGTAATGTCTCCCCAAGACCTGCAAATAGCCGATTTTTCTTGAAAACCTACAAGATGTTGTTAGAGAAATCCACAGAAAACGGGTATTTTAAGATTTTAATGGGTATCTCTCTTTAACCATCCAAAATGGGTTAAGACGTCAAATTTTGAATACCCTTACCACTTTCAAAAATATTTTCCGATCAATTTTGCGTCCGATAAATGAAGGCCCCTTTCTCTGTGGTATATCGTTTGGGTGCTGTTGGTGTCTAAAAACAGCCCATTTTCTCAAAATTTTTTACGTTTAGCAGCTCGGGGAGGGTTAACTAATGCTGACCGGAATATTTTATCCATGCAACTTGTAATGTCACACCAAGACCTGAGAGTGACCAATTTTTCTTGAAAATCTACAACACTCGTTTAGAGAAATCCACGGAAAACATGAAGTTTTGAGCTTTTTTGGGGTATTGCTGTTTAACCAGCCCAAAATGGGTTAACACTTGGCTTTCTGAACACCCTTATTACTTACAAAAATGATCCTCGGTGAATTCCACTTCCAATAAAGGAAGTTATGTTTATCTCTCATGTATTGTTTGTGTGCAGTGGGGGTCTGAAACCGGCCCATTTCATCAAAATTTCGTTGTTTGGCAGCCTGTGGAGGGTTACCATATGCATTGCCTAATATATTGTGTGTATGAAAGGTTGTGTCATAGGCAGGTCTAGTAATGATGAATGTTTAAAAAAAATCCTAAAGACGTGTTTCGAGAAAGTGCCGATAAACCCCATTTTTTTGCAGTTTTTTGCCAATTCTGGCGAAATAAGGGTTAAATCGAAAATTCCGCTTAGGTACAGTTTTAGATTTTTTGCCACTCTATGCGTGTGCCAAATTGTGTGAAAATCGGTTCGAAAATGGCTTCTGAATCGTACGGACAAAAATGTGTGGAAAAAAAAATAAAAATAATAATAATCCGTAGAAAAACAATAGACTTTTCCAGGGGAGAAAGCCTAATTAAGGATGCTTACTGCCGGCCATGTTTTTCAACAAAATTTAAAAAAACTTCGATAGCTTCCATCTAGACATCACACCAAAGTCACTTATAAAATTTGAAAAAGATGGGATGAAAGACGCGTACTGTAGGGTGTGCTAAAGGAATTGTTGACAAATTATATGTCAAATCCAATATGACCGCTGGCGTACATGTTTTTTCAACAATATTTGGAAACATTCCCATCTAGACATCACACCAAAGCAACATATAAAATTTGAAAAAGATCGGATGAGAGGTGTGGCCTGCAGGATGTGCTAATGGAATTGGTGTATGCCAAATGCAAGATGGCCACTGGTGACAATTTTTTTCCAGCGAAATTCAAAAAAATTCGACAGCTCCCATCTATACATGCTTTTCAACAAAATTAGGAAAAATTCGATAGCTCCAATCTGGACATTACCACAAAACCACGCAGGAAATTTGATTGTGACTGATCAGGTGAGAGATACGGCCTGAGGTGTGCTGAAGGAATTGTGGAAGGACAGAGGGAGCCCAGGGAGGTACGGACGAACGACGGATCGCAACCCATACCAAAAGCTCATACTTGATGTTGTCAAGTTGGGCTAATAATAAATAATGTCAGTATTTGTAAGCATATTTTATTGGCTTTTAATCCATTCTTGATTAAATTAATATACAAATATATTTAGTCTGATAAATATATAAACACTTTCTCTGAGAGCCATTTTCTTTCTAATTGTCCTGTTGTAAAATATAAATGAAAAGATACACTCCAATTATAAAAAAGCTCGTTCATATCACTATGACATGTCACGTGGTATCTCATGTAACTGCAAAATATAGAGGATACACTTTGGCGTGTCTAGGATGTGTCCCTCCTCACCCAAATAATTTTTCCAGTCAGACATTTTCGACAGTCCAATAAAATTACATCAGTTCTGTGAAGCTGGTAATCATGTACTTTCCAGACTTGGTTTGAAACCTGGACTTGTCAAACATTCAATCAGTCATATAAATACAAGTCTGCAGTACCCGAATCAGGGTGTTCCAGCCAAACATGACCAATACAGGCAGGTAGTACCCTGAGTCAGGGTGTTCCGGCCAAACATGACCAGTACAGGGCGTCAATACCCGAATCAGGGTGGCCGGCCAAACATGACTAATACAGGCCGGTAGTACCCCAATGGGGTGTTCCGGCCAAACATGACCAATACAGGCCGTTAGTACCCGAATTAGGGTGTTCCGGCCAAACATGACCAATACAGGCTGTCAGTACCCCGAGTCGGGGTGTTCTGGCCTAACATGACCAATACAAGCAGGAAGTTCCCCGAGTCAGGGTGTTCCGGCCAAACATGACTAATACAGGGCATCAGTACCCGAATTAGGGAGTTCCGGCCAAACATGACCAATACAGGAAGGAAGTTCCCCGAGTCAGGGTGTTCCGGCCAAAAATGACCAATACAGGGCATCAGTACCCGAATCAGGGTGTTCCAGCCAAACATGACCAATACAGGCCGGAAGTACCCCCGAATCAGGGTGTTCCGGACAAACATGACCAATACAGGCCATCAGTACCCCGAGTCGGGGTGTTCTGGCCAAACATGACCAATACCGGATGTCAATTTGAAGTACCGATATGGTATCTATTAATTAAATAATAATTTACGTCACGACTGTTACATGTATATTTTATTTGTTCCTAATACAGTTTCGAGACGTCTTGAGTTTTTACATTATAATCCCGACTGGGTAATATTTCAACTACAGTACAAGTCAAAATAAGTTGTAGCATACCCACAATAAACTAAGTATACTGCTGCACCTGCACTGATAAGATCAGAATCTGGCATCATTTTCTGGAAAGCTCTCAGTGAGAGCTTTCCAGAGAATGATGTCAGCTTCTGGTCTTATCAGTTTAGGAAGAGAAAGGTACATAGTTTATAGCGGTTATCCTGCAACTTATTTTGACTTGTACTGGACATCATCAAGACTTGGATGACATCATGCCTTGATGATGAAGTTGGAATATTAGTCAGACGAGACTTAAGCAGATTTTTTGAGATTTCTTTCTGGTCTTACAAGAATGAGAAAAGTTAGATAGATATACGTCTGCCACTTGGCCTAGTATAAAGCACCATGTTCATTGATGGCTTATCCCATGGACCGGAGCGGCCAGAACCCAGGAGCCTCACCTCTAGCTAGGACCCCACTGGGAATTGGATAACAATGACTCGAATGTTTTTTTCCGATCCTTATTTAATTGACATGCAGCGAGTGTATCAATAATTGTGAACTGTTTGCGTATTCAACACTGTCTGCCAGCGAACCGCCCATATGCCGCAACGCCAAATGAGAAATATGTGGTATTCGTTTCAGTAATTTACACCTTTCATTAGATTCTGAGAATGAAAGATTTTTTTTCTTTGCACCACTTTTCAAAATCTTCTCCCACCTTGCTGAAATATGGTTGACACGGTGCATTAACCCTTAATGCAATGAATCAGCCACATCCGCCGCGTAATATGCAAATTCAGCAGCTGAAAAAATATTATTTTTCAAAAAAATTCAACAAATCCATATGTGACCCCCTCCTTAGAACGAGCTCGTTCCAATGAGGGGGTCACACGATATGGTTTTGTTGAAATTTAAAAAAAAAAATCTTATTTAAAATAATAAATTTTGAATTCGTCTATGTTGGGTGTATATTTATTAATTGGTGTTTAAGGTCACATACTTTTGCACAATGGCTAATCATGACCACAACATGGAGATAAAGTCAAGGTCAGTCAATCTTTTATACCCCATGTTGCCTATTTTAGTGGACTCGCAACACAAGCATTAGTGACTGGGTCCTATTTTACCAGTGAAAAAGAGCTTGTTTACCCCAGTAAACAAGCACTGCTTCACTTCCTGGGGTTCCCACGGGGGTCTATTTGGGTAAAGGGTTATGTGCACAACAACCCCATGCCAGTTCTGGTCAGTTGTCACCCAGCGTGCCTGGCTGCCACTGACCTTGTTACACTGCGCTTCTTGTTGTCTCTTTTTTCGTTGTTGTTGAAATCTACTCATCCCGCCTTATATTCAGACAAAATTATTTGACTAACCGAAAAAGATTTATTTTTTCTAGAAATGGGTTTAGTTTCAGTGTTAGACTCCGTCTACATCAGTGATAAGGTAAGGTATCCACAAAATTCTGTTTCTGATAAAACGTACTCACTGTAACAAAGAACTTCTGGTATTATTTATTTATTTATTGGTGTTTAAGGTCACATATTTCTGCACAATGGCTAATCATGACCCTGACGGTTTTATGGGTGGAGGAAGCCGGAGTACCCGGAGAGAACCACCGAGCAACAGCGAGCAACTGTCAGCTCCCCAACACACTAACTCCACACAAGCAGGGTTAGCATTGGTTGAAGACAAGAGCACCATCGACGTGCAGTTCGCCTTAGTACACAACTCCACCGTGCCCCCACGCGAGCAATGGGGGTGAAGTGTCTTGCCCAAGGACACAACGCGGCTGCCGCAAGTGGGATTCGAACCAAGGACCTCTCGGTTTGCAGCCTGCACCTCTACCTACTGAGCCACCGCGCCCCCAAGAACTTCTAGTAACAATAATATTTGTAGCTGTTGTCAAAAGTTGACAAAAAGATAGGTTCGGTTCTTATACACTGCAGTTAAAAATACGACAATACCACAATGACTTGTAATTCTACAGTCAAACCCATATCGCTAACAAGCTAATATAATGTAAATATAATTGATGAGACATGATCTGTTTTTATTATTGTCTCTCATTATAATCATACATTTCCATATAATGAAAATATACTTTTTGATCATGATTGTCATGATGAATGATACCAAAACACCAATGGAGTGGATATTTCACTAACAAAATAACCTTCAAATCCAAAGAAAAAAGATAAGAAATGAAAACTACAAAACACAAAAAATCTTCTATAGTATGGTCACAGCGGACTGGTCATTTTCAATGGGCAGGTAATATTTCCACGGATGCAATAATATTAGATTCCAATAATCATCAAAAATTTAATTAAGGAAGCACCGGGTTCTACCCGGTGCTTCCTTTGTTAAATTTTTGCCAGTTATGATTTTCATTACCTGGTCAGAGTAAATGCATGCGTGGATATTACCGCCCAAGTATGGATTACGAACAATCCACAGATACTGTCCTATCCTCTGATGACAAAACATCAAAATTTCCATCTGCAATTTATTCTCATAATGATAAAGGGAATTTAACCAATTATTCAATCTTGTTTGACAGAGCTCATCAAGCTCAAAATTGAATTGGTCAAATTCCTATTTACATCATGTGAAAAATTTAAGCTTGAAATTTCAGTGTTTTGTCATCACTGATCAGAGGATTAAGATGAAAGAAAAACAAAACATTCTGGTGTTTAACCCATTACCCAACACAACTATCTATAATTTCTTGAATAATTAAAAAAAAACATTTTTACATTCTTCCTTCCAAAATAAAGCTCAAAGCAGCTTACTGAATTGAGCGTGAGGAACTTGTTGAAATGATGAGTCAGAAGCAATGTTTCGGAGGCAGACGTTGGAAATATAATAAAATTTCAATAATTTGTGATTTATTTATTTATCTATCTATCTATATGTTTATTTATTTATTGATTGGTGTTTAACTCCTAGCACTCTGGTAGTATTTCAAATTTTTCATCATTGACTTCATATGGCCCATGCAGTATGAAAAATTTAACAAATTATATCTTGTTTGACAGAGCTCAGTGAGCTCTGTCAAACAAGATATAATTTTTTAAATTCTCAGTTGCATTGTGGGAAAGTATTGCTGCTGAAAACTTTGGTATTTTGACATCAGAATGTAGAGAGATAAGTTTTACACATTTCTGCACAATGGCTAATTGTTATCACAACATGGAGATAAAGTCAAGTTTAGTCAATCGCTTATACCCATGTTCTCCATTTTAGAGGGCTCCCACCACAGGCATTGATCACTGGATCCTACATGTACTTTACCAGTGAAACAGAGCCGGTTTACCCCATTAAACAAGCACTGCTTCACTTCCCAGTGTTCCCAAGGGGTCCTTTATCCAAAAAAGTGGAATAATTACTGCACTATACACAATAATCAACATGAGCTTGTTCATTGTGGTTTAAGGTCACTTTTAGCATCTACATGAATGGGTAGTTTGGGTACCATAAGTCATGTTTATTTCTTTCTTTATTGGTGTTTAAGGTCACATACTTATGCACAATGGCTAATCGTGACAGTTTTACGGGTGGAGGAAGTCGGAGTAACAGAGAAAACCACCAAGCATCAACAAGCAACTGTCAGCTCCTCAACATTCTAACTCTGTTCAAGCTCCGCTCAAGCAGAGTTACAGCGGTTGAAGACGTGCACCATCGACGTGCAGTATGCCTTAGTACACGGCGTTATCATGCCCCCATGTAACCATAAGTCATGATTGCATTACACATATCAAGTCAAATTTAGCCAATCGTCGAAAATTAGAAAAAAATACCATTCCAATAATATTATTTTATCAATTCCTGCTTCTAAAACATACCTCATTAACTCTCTTCAGAGAGGTAGTAAGCTAAGTCTTGAAAACAAAAATTGAAAAAATAAGAATACAGTGGGACCCTACGCATTGAATAACTACTTGGCCTGAAAACAATTATGAAAATTTATTTATTTATCCATGTACATGGTCACATTTATTTATCAGTGTTCAAGGTCACACATTTCTTCACAATGTCCAATCATGACCACGACATGGATATAAAGTTAAGTCCAGCCAAGTGTTTATATCCATGTTGCTCATTTTAGAGGGCTTTCAACTGAGATATCATTTACCAGGTCCAGGTCCAATTTTACCAGTAAAACATAGTTTGTATATCATAGTCCTGGCTCATATTTCATCTAAATTTGGGAGAATCCATTTGTATTGTTGCGAAAATGGTTGCGAGAATCCATACCTGCTATAAGTGTCCCAGGATGCCATAAGGCCACCATGGTTGAACCCCTGTTGTTTTCTGATAACACATGTTAGCCCTTTACCCATCAAAGCATTTTAATTTTAAAATCTAAACTGAATATAATTTAAAAAAAAATAAAAAGTTAAAAAATTTATAGTAATTTATATATTTTTTATACTTACCAATGACCCAGACATAGCTGGTGCTAACTCTTAAAATATAGTGCCAAACACAAATTTTGCCCACCAATCCCCAAAATTTGCATCTAAAACCAAAGAAAACATGTCCTGAATGGCCCTCCATGCTTCACCTCTACTGCGCATGCGCAGTGTCAAGGACGTTCCGAAATTGGCGCCATTAATCATTCTAATAACCAGTGCCTGGTAAGCGCTATGTACTCAGCGGGGAGGTAAGAGTTCCCAACTCCTGGGAGGGCCATCCCCGTCTGGGTCATTGGTAAGTATAAAAAATATATAAATTACTATAAATTTTTTAACATTTTTATACTGTACCAATGACCCAGACATAGCTGAATAGTAAAAAGGCTGGAGGGCCAAGGACATAGAGCAAGATGGAATACGCTCAATAATATAAAATAGAGTCATCCCCTCTAGGGAAAAAGAAGTATTAGGCCTTACATGTATCTTTCTTATTTATGATAAATTAGAAAGATACAACACCTTCCAAAATTGAGCATCATACATCCATGTACTCTATTAATATCTAGTATAATCCTTATACTAATAATTTTTAAAGTAAGCCAATAAATAAAGTAAGTCTAGAGAATAGAGACTCTTTATACTCCTTAAAAGTGTCTGAGGATTGTCCGTTGACACATGCTATATTCAAAAGCTATACTTTAAAAACTAAGACTTGAATGAATTTTTAAAACATAAACTTCTCACTAAACAACCATCCCAATAACAGCTCAGAATTACTAACTCCGGAGGAGGTATCCCCTTGTTTTCATAGTAAAACAGGTGACCCAAGGGAACACCCTCCCCCCCCCCTTTTTTCTTGCCCTGGGTCAAATAGCCCAGAGCGAAGAGGGCAGCAGAACGGAGTCACTGCCGAAACAGACAGCCTACCTAGCTATAGTAGCAACTGTTAAGTGAATGACATTCTGAGCAGTAGATAATAGACCTAACAATAGAGGCCTCCAGAAATGGACTCAATATTTCTGAGATAAAAAATTCATGAATGTGCATGGCTGAGCGCAATGAGCAGCCTTCAAAAATCTATAATAGCGACACTATTAATGTAAGCCCAAGATGTAGAAGAACTCTTACTTCATGAGCCGAAATCTCAAACACAACTGCTGAGTCAAAGATATACCATAAGCAGTATCGATAGTTAATTGAATCCATTAGCAATAGAATGGAGCTTAACGTCCTTCTAATAGGCATCGAAGACATTAGAAGTTAACGCCCGTAGTAATAAACAGATATCTGTTTATAAATACATAAACTCTAACCGGACAGAGTAAAGGCCTATGCCCGTACGAAGACGGAAGGACCTTAATAACAATAGGATCCGGATATTAGGAGCCTAACTCTTATGCAAAAATCCAACCTAAATCGTAAAGGAAGTAGTGATTCCGAAACTACGAAACTGAAAATCATCCACCGATAGTGCATGAAACTCACTGACTCTTCAGTAAAAGAGAAGCCAACAGAATTACTGTCTAAAAGGTCAGAATTTGAAAACTACTGTTTCCAGAGGCTCAAATGATTACTTAGCTAAATAAGAACCGAAGTTAAATTCCATATAGGAATTTAATCTAATGATTCTAAGTCTATTTATCGAAAAGTTACTGACTTAGGTAAAGAGACATAAGACTCAATTGTAAACTATCATAGAGTGCATAGGTATGAGGTAACATAAACCTATAACCTTAATAATAACAGGCTGCAGTAGATCTTGTCAAACAAGTATACTAAAAAGTTGCAATGACTAGTATGGAGGGATCAACAATATGAACATAGTGATCCCTACACCAACGACGGAAGAGCCTCCACTTTAGCCGCATAGAATAGCGAAGAAGAGGATCTCCTATAGTAAGAAATCACGTCCAAAGCTCGTCCAGTGCAATGCTTACAATGCAATAAGGACCACACAACAGAATACGTGAAGGTTGCGACCTTGCGGGTTGTGATAAAGATGACACGATTTTACCCAGCGAAAAAAGATCCTCTCATTGAGGAAGATTTCGCGTTAAGTCCCACAGTAGACATCAGAGTAAATTTACCCACGGTCTCTGTGAAGACAGAGATGCTATCAACAGAAATGTATTGTGGTTGTTTATCTTAGCAATACCTGCTGAAACAACAGCGCCGGAGGATACGCATATCCTATCATTCCGTCCTATTAGATCAATAGAGCGTTAACAACATTAGCTCAGAGATCCGGACAAGCAAACACATACGTCTGCAATTGATTAGCAAGCTGTGTCGTAAATAAATTATCATTGGGCGCTCCCATTGATAGCAAATCTGACTGAATACTTGTTTGTTGAGAGTCCATTCTGATGGCAACAAGCGACCCATAAGTGAACGGGAGTCCGGTAAAACAATCAGACGACCCGGAATATGACGGACCGAAACAGAACTTGGTGTACTATAACAAACAGAAGGATTCTTTCCATTAAATTGAATAACGGAAACGAATGAGTGCCTCCCTGGTTCCGGAGATACGCCACGACTGTCGAATTAATGGACAGGATTTGGACATGCGTTTCTGAATAATGTTCATCCAATGACATAAAGCAAGCCTAAAAAACATTATTCCGCGGAAGATAAGTGCTTGCTTAGAGACTGCGGAACCCAAAGACCCTGGCACTTTGAATCCGTTGGGATCAATATTATATCCCAACCTGTTTGACTGGCAACCGTCATAATTATAACACTCGGATCCGGCAACTGCAGTGGCACTCTCTGAGTCAACCACCGAATGTTTGCCCCAGTCTGAATCTCTTGCAACACTAGATAGGCAAGAGAACGTGTAAATCGAGCAATTCATGGATTGCTGAAAAGTTGCCGTCGAAGAGAAGCTTCTCCGAGAATGAAGCGACTCTGAGAGAGTTCTTCACCTTACTATCCACGCGCGTGGATGTAGCTAGGGCTGCGTCACGTCTAACCAACTCCAATCAGCCACTGAAGGGCGGAGTTATACGTGAACAAACTACTGCCCTCAAAAGAAATCACATTGAGGATAATATCCCGTAATTCTTTTCTTGAAGACGTAATGATAACGCCTCAGTAAGGTGGATTACGTATGATAAAGCGTCTAAGTTAAGTCTACTAGACATCATTTTCGTTTCCAACATTGTGGTTGGAAAAGACATAGACGGCGAAAAAGAATATTTCCAGTCTTTAACCACGCCGTCTAGACGCATATGAACTCTCGGTATGCCCTGCTCTGCCAAAAAAAATTATTCGTATAAATGATAAAAAGGCAGAAATGAGCATTGCGGACAAGAAACTAAACTATCATGCTTGGTAGCAGGCTTATATGCATATATAGCGTCGATAAATAATACACATGTTCTAATGACATTATTGGACTGTGTCGGTAAGTCAGGAACAATGTCCCTGAACCGATCCAAAATTCCATGTTCAATGACGCTATAAGTCTCTTATCCAACATCGCAGCAATGTAGTCCGAAATAACAATCACTGGAAGATAATGCCAGAAGATATGAATGGCAGCTTCCGATGCTACGAAAGGGAAAACTCGAAATCTTTCGAATCCCTTTCGCCATCCTGTCGGACCCTATAAAGCGTTCGGTCGTCCGTACCTGATGCAACCGCGGACCGCACCGACCCAGCGCCGTCAGATAATTCCTGATTCGACTAAGAAACTGTCGATTGCTGGGATGCTGCGAAAAAAACTGTGCTAACTCGGATAGCACGTCCGTCACTGAGGCCTGTGGAGAAGCGGTCCTACAATGCATTGCCGCTGGAAGCTCCGTGATCGTTACCCCGTGCATACTACTAATATGCGAGCGAACGGAGTGTATAGGCCTCGTGTCCCTTGGCTACCGGATGGCGTGACCTATTCGCCGTGGAATCACTGAATGACGAAACTGATCGGATACTCGAGGTCACGTAGCCAATGTGCGGTCGTGTGCCCTGTTGTGAGAATGAGGAAGCATTATCGACAGTCTCTCGGACTGTCAATATAACGGAGCGTCCCGACCGACAGACATATGCTCCGAATGTAAAATATCTGAACCACAACATGCGGTCCCCTATGTTGTTGGACGAGAGAGGGACCTCTCTCGCTCACAGCCCGGACGGACTTGGACAAGCCAGGAACCGGACTAACAGGCTTCCTCCGATCTGTCCTCAATCCGCCGTCACTGGGTGAGTACTAAAGTAATTATAGTGCTCGCATCACCCAAATCTCCTTCCTAGACCGCAACGGATGAACCCGGCAGCCGAAGCATTCAATGAATGTACGCTACACCGGGTGAGCTAGCGAATGTCACTCCGTCGATCCTACAAGGGACCTCTTAGGCGATAGACATATTCCATGAGCACTTATTGCCGCTAGCTCTTCATTAACTATGACGACAGAGGCACACTTTTGAAAGACATCTCCGTAACTTTGCGAACAAGAAACCCCGAAATGCTTGGTAATAGCAAGCATATAATAATATATATATATATATATATATATATATATAGCGTCATTCAATAATTCGAAAGTTTGTGTGACATTATTGGACTATGTCGGAACTGAGGGACGATGTCCCTGAACCGAACCAAAAATTTCTAAGTCCACCAACGCTATCAGTTTCTTATCCGGCATCGCAGCATTCTGGTCCGACGAAAGAAGCTGTAGAAGATCAAGTCAGATGACATACACAACAGCATATGTTGTTCCGAAAGGGAAAGCTCGAAATCCTCCGAATCCCTTTTGGTATCCCGTCGGACCGGATGAAATTTTCGGACGTCCGTACCCGCTTCCACGGAGCGTCCCGACCCAGCATCGTCGGATAAAAAATATGCTACAGATTCAGTTGATGCTGGGATGCTGCGATAAGCTGTGCTATTTAGGAAAGCACGTCCGTTCCCGAGGCCTGTGCAGTAGCGGTCTTACGATGCATTGCCGCCGGAAGCTCCGTGTACGTTGACTCCCGCACACTTTCCTATGCGAACGTCCGGAGTCTGCAGGCCTCGTGTCCCTGGCTACCGGATGGTGTGACCTGGTCGCCGATGATTCTCTGACTGGCGAAGCTGACTGGATATCCGAGGTCACGTAGCCAAGAGCGGTCGTGTGCGCTACCATGAGAATGAGGAAGCCTTATTGACAGTCTACTCCGGACTGCCTATATGTCGGAGCGTCCCGAGCGACGGACGTATGCTCCGAATGCGAAACATTTTGTACCACAACATCTGGGGCTAGATGTTGTTGTACGAGAGAGGTGCCTCTCTCGCTCGTCGTCCGGATGGACCAGAACGAGCTATGAACCGGACTAAAAGGCTTCCTCCGTTCTCCCTCTAATCCGCCGTCACTGGGTGTGCATTTGGTTGATTTATAGTGCTCGCATCACCCCAAAAATCCTTCTAGACCGCAACGGACGAACCCGGCTGCCGAACCATTCGATGAATGGACGCTACACCGGGCGAGCTAGCGGACGTCAAAGGCCGTCGAACCTACTAGGGTCCTCTTAGGCAATTGGCGTATTTACATGAGCACTTTTCCGCTAGCCCTTCATTAATTGTGACGATGGAGGCACACTGTTGGAAGACATCACAGATACATCGCCCTAATCTTGATCGTCTGAAATAGAAATTGATAAAGTAGAGTGACCCTGCGGGGAAAGGACCAGAGTGTCCAATTCCCCACTAACATACCGTGACATACGCTTCCCATGTTGTCATCGAAATCATACGATACAGAACAGGAGTTAATGCGAGTACACTGACCACATATAGAATGATTATAAAAGTCAGAGGAAGACTTCCTCTTATTACAATTGATCAAAATCCTTCCAATGTGAAAAGAAAACAAAGTCCTGGTACTCGCACCAACCCCTGGCAAT
Organism: Pictodentalium vernedei; assembly: GCA_031216915.1. Classification (NCBI taxonomy): domain Eukaryota; kingdom Metazoa; phylum Mollusca; class Scaphopoda; order Dentaliida; family Dentaliidae; genus Pictodentalium; species Pictodentalium vernedei. The sequence goes on along the minus strand of CM062294.1, from coordinate 3,079,511 downwards.
CAAAATACATAATAATAATATGATCCATTAATATAGAAAAAATAATTGAAATCAAAATATTTTGAAAAAATATTTTTTCAGAATAGCCCAAGTTTCTGAAAAGTAACGTTGAGCCCCAATGGATCCCAAGTCTAAGTGTGGACAAAAATTTTTAAAATATTTTAAACAATTTATTCAACACTTACGAACAATGATAATGTATCTAGTTATGATTAAAATAACATCAAGATATTATTTTCAAGAAATCCCCCCCTCACACAGAGGGCTGTTGTAAATGTAAACAATGAGTGTAAAAACACTAAAATAAGACTCCAGGCACCCAGGCCCGGAATCAGTTACCAAAAATACACTATCTGATGCAAAACAGAGACTTCCAGGGAAGAAACTGCAGAACATCAGATGGTAGATGCAGAACACAACGCCTAACCACCCGTAGGTGAAGACGTAAACATGGGGAAAAGAACAGAATTCATTCTGTTATTCAGCTAAAACTCCCAAGAAATTTTAGTAATAATAATTACAGAAACTATGCCAAAAGCATGGGAGAATAGCAAGAGGGGACTTAAAGGAAAGGGAGAGAGGAAAACACTGAAAAATCAGTGTAACTAAATAACCAGAATGACAACAAAATGGCTGCTGCCTCGAAAATAGGTAACTTAACATAATTTCATTAAAAAATTATAAGTTACAGCCCTGATAATATTCTGTCACACATTTTTCCTCTCCTCCTTCTCTATCCTCCTTAGAATCACCATTTCACTAATATTTATGTGTCTGGCATCATTTAAACTGAGATTTACAAGCACAAAGATCAGTCAGATGTTAACTGATGAAGGGCCAAACTTAGAATGATTAATGGCGCCAATTTCGGAACGTCCTTGACACTGCGCATGCGCAGTAGAGGTGAAGCGTGGAGGGCCATTCAGGACATGTTTTCTTTGGTTTTAGATGCAAATTTTGGGGATTGGGGGGCAAAATTTGTGTTTGGCCCTATATTTTAAGAGTTAGCACCAGCTATGTCTGGGTCATTGGTACAGTATAAAAATATATGTTATCAATAAAACTTTACCAATATGAATTCCATGAGCAAGTTCCAATGACAGCCATATTTGTCCAATTTTATTGACAAAGTGTCAGGATATTTCAGGTCATGTGTTAGTCTTGTATTGGTTAATTTGCTGCTGATATGTAAAGTAAAGGGTTAAATTGAGTCAATTCTTTTCAAGCGAATCATAGCAGAGATGCAGCAAGAATCTTTGAATGAATTTTCGTCAAAACAAAACACTGCATACAGAATGATACAGAAGTTATTTTTCCACTCAAAAATTACAAAGTGCGCTTTCTCAAATACACAAACAAATTTTCAGCTCATGGTCCATGAGCTAGATGTTGTCAGTGTCTCAAAAAGGAATAATACATGTATTCATCAGTTAACAAGCTCCACTCAAGCAGGGTTACAGAGGTTGAAGACATGTGTACCATCGACGTGCAGTACGCCAGAGTACACAGCATCATCGTGCCTCCATAAGTGCCTTGCCTAAGGACACAACATGGGTCGTCCCGGACGGGGATCGAACTCGGGACCTCTAGCATAGAAGTCCAACAGTCTACCACTGAGCCACCGTGCTCCCATTATCTTAGGTAACAGGTAAAACTGACTCCGTTCTTTTCATACGAATCCTAGAAGATGAGCGACGAGAATTATTGCTGGCTTCGTTGCGTGAATCTTTGCGTGAATGCATTCTAGAATTCTCGTTGAAATATAAGCCTTGAGTGAAGAGCCACTAAAATGGCTTTCACACTAATAAGAATCATGATAGTGGCTTCTAGTACTTAACCAGTTATATTTATTTATTGATGTTTCAAGTAAAAAAAATAATAAATATCACAAGAGGCTGGTTGTGTTGGTTGAAGGGTTATATTATGTGTAAAGTAAGCTACGGCTTAGCATTCTGTAACTTAACTCTTAGAAGCCGGGAGTCGAGTTTTCTTGACTGTGATGTAATATGGCAGGTAATCTGTCTGTGACAGTTCGGCTATCTTTGGGTGGGGAGAGAATTAAACACTGAGCAGGCACTTCTAGTCAAGTGCTGTCTGCCTGAATAGGAGCCTGAATAGGAGCCTGAATAGACAGACAACACTTGATTAGAAGCACCTGCTTACTCTAAGTTTTTTGCGGTATGTCATGTTCAATAAATTCATTTTGATTTACTGACTTCTAAGAGTTAACTTTCATCACATCAACTTTCAGGAATAACACTACATTCAAGAGATATTCATTCAGTGGAATGACCACTGCCCTTCTGCCTACTGATTCCACTCCATGGGCATTTTACTGGTTATCCACTCTCCACAGGAACTTCCTTCAACTGAAAACTTCTAAAATTCTATCACCCATACATCTATTTTATGAGGGTATAGAGTTTAGTCAATTCATAAGGTAACAGGATATTATAATATGAATTTATTGCATATAGAGGAATAAAGAATTTATGAAATTCTTGTAATAACGTTAAAGCTAAAGTGTTGAAGCAGTATATTATTACTCTTGGATAATATCAATATTATTAAATCTTTGTCTACAATCATTCAACAAAACTCAACTCAGCAATAAATGACTTACTGGAATAATGATGAAACACAGGAAACAGGAACACATGAACCGGCTGATTTTAAGTAGAAGATAAATTTATTTATTTTTAGGCTTTTCATGTCACTTGTCAACATCTAAGGTTATTTATTTTCCAGTAAAATGGAGCTTGTTTACCACAGGAAACAAGCACTGCTCCACTTATGGAGGGTCCCACAGGAAGGGAGTGCATGTTAACCTTTTAACCTACATAATGATCATACACGTAAAAAGTCATCTTTCAAATTTAGTTAACTTAGTATGGTAAATTATTTTTGGTCATGTAAATTTGTTCACATATATTTGCATGGTTACAATGTATGGGAGAGTGTTCGTAGGTAATCTACCATAAACTGTAACAAGGTAAATCTGTACAAAGGAAATACTTTCACTTCTAAGATGATATAAAGCTCATTCACAAAACACAGAATCTCTGGCTGAAGTCTTCAAGCTGTGGTTACCCACGCTTCAGAATAAAAGCCTAAATATGGGCTTCTAGCAGTCAATAGTTTATTTATTATTTATAGCTGTTTAACCCATTACCTAATGAGTCGCCTGCATCTGCCTGCATAATATGCAAATTGAGCAGTTGAAAATATTAAATTTGTCAAAATATTCCAACAAAACCATATCATGTGACCCCTCATTGGAACGAGCTCTGTGAGCTCGTTCCAATGAGGGGTCACATGATATGGTTTTGTTGAAAATTTTTGAAAAATGTAAAAAACTGATATTTAAAATAATAAATTTTGATATCGTCTTCGTTGGGTAAAGGGTTAAAACTGAGCAGCCACTTTTCTGGCCCAGAAGCATGATACATCATAATTTCCTTAATAAGGATGGCTGCTGAGTGAATGTGTGGGTAGACCAATTAATATTTTCAACGAGCAGCCATTGAAAATTTTAATTGGTCTACCCCCAAATAATGAATGTGGACTCTTCAAATTGCTGCCATTGAAGTGACATGGAAGATACCACCAGGGTTCAAAGGATAAAGGTCACATATTTCTGCACAATTGGTAAACGTGACTGCAACATGGTCAAGTTTAGTCAATCGTTTATACTCATGTTGCTCATTTTATAGGACTTTTAGCACAAGCTTTGGTGAGTGGGTCCTATTTTACCAGTAAAACACAGCTTGTTTACCAAAGAAAACAAACACTACTTCACTTCAGGAAGTCTCAAGGAGGAAACAGTTTGGTTTCATCTTAACCCCCCCCGCACACTGATGTTAATATATCTAAAGTTCAGGGTGCAAATTTTTACCATAATGCAACTGGAAATTTGACCAATTCAGTCTTGTTTGACAGAGGTCATTGGGTTAAGTAAAGCATGACTAGATCCTATATTTTAAAGGTTTAGTCTGACTTTGATAACATTACACAGCAACAAAACAGGTGACCCAACAAACAGTTCTAGAGTTAACTTTTAAACCACATTCTAAGAACTTTGGCAGTTGTTTCTAGGCCTGTCTAAATGCAGCCTCTAAATGCAGCCACGACTTGCCTAGAAACAACTACAATGAGGGTTCATACACTTTTCAGAGAATTAAATTCCTTGACTTTTCCAAAAACATTCCATGACTGGGTTAGTTCGTACCCAAACAGAAAAGCTTTGTTCTTCGCATAATTTTTGCACAGGTTATGAGTAATTTCAACACAAAATTAATCTCTTTTAAACCTGATTACAAATTCCATGACTTTTCCAAAACTTTAACCCTTCCCAGCCCATTTTCCAAAACTTTTCAAGGCCCTTCAATTTTTTCTCTCAAAATTCCATGACTTTTGCAGGATACATGACCTGTAAGAACCCTCTACAATGCCACAATATGTAACCATTTAGAGTGTTGCAAAGGGCGTAAAAAGCCTTGAGGCTTTTAGGTGCTAACAGACATTTCTAGGTGAACTGAAGACTTTGTGCAAGGACAAATTGTGAAGGAATTGAGGAATCTACAGAGAAGGGAAAATACGTTCTCAGGGAAATTGTACACCGGTTCAGTATATAGATATAGGTTGTATATATAAATATGCCGTAAAGTTTAAGTACCAGGTAAATCAAATGTAAATAAAAAACTTCTGTTAAAAGGAATTTCTGTGTGAAATGCCAATGATGATATAAAAATAAAATACACCTATATACAATTACTCAACAACTTTACATAAAAAAACTCTATCAACCTACATTAACAATCCAATTGTGATTTCCTTGGTTAGCAAATTATTTACAAATTAATTGAAATTGATGGATAGTGGGGATAAGCATGCAACTGGAAACTGAATATTTATGCAAACCATATCAAAGATCATACAAAATCAATTGCACGACCTTTTCTGTTTTGGGGATCTTTGTCAAAATGTGTGTTTCTATCTTTGTTTTGACAGATAATAAGACAGAAAACGATGAGAGTGGAGAATGGGGGATTTATGTATTTATTTCTTTATTATGGTTTAACAACACTTTAACAGCCAGAGTCAATTCATGTCGGTGACAGTTTTATGGGTGGAGGAAGCTGGAAAACCTCCGAGCAATGACGAGAGGCTGTCAGTCCTCCAACATCGTAACTCTGCACAGGCAGGGTTAGACTGGTTGAAGACATGTGCACTATCGACGTGCAGAACGCTTTAGCACACAGCATCATCGTGCCCCTATGTTGGCAACTGGGGTTAAGTGTCTCGCTGAAGTGGTCACCCATCCAACCACTAACTGCGCTCGACGTTGCTGCTTGACTTCAGTAATCTGATGAGAACCGGTTACCACAACACCACCGGCCCCCGCTCCAGGAGAATGGGGGATAGAAATCACCAAACAGAGTGCGAGTTTTTGAAGTGTTTCACAAGCACGATATGTAGGAATGTACAGTTAAAACTAGAAGTCCTGTCATGAACTGTGTGCTTATCTAGGCTTAATTGTGCGCAGTTGCCATATTGAATACTATCCAAAGCACGTCGGGTTCTCCTAGTTACTCATAAAAATCCCAGGCAATGTTTGTGCCAATGGGCCTCCGGGCTACCCGGAAGTCCATTGGCTGAAACAATGCTTGTGCACAGGCCATATGTACAGAATTTGATAGCCTTACTATGGTCATAAAGCATTGATTAACTCGCAGATCGAAGTGCTATTTGTGCGCATTTCATGACAGGACTTCTAGTTTTAACTGTAGGAATGAAATATAGGAGTAAATTCAACAAGGGTCATAACGCGTAGATTAACACGCAGATCGACGTGCTATTTGTGCGCATTTCATGAGAGGACTTCTAGTTTTAACTGTAGGAATGAAATATAGGAGTAAATTCAACAAGTGCTATTTGTGAGCATTTCATGACAGGACTTCTAGTTTTAACTGTAGGAACGAAATATAGGAGTAAATTCAACAAGGGTCACATTCAGTAGTTTGTTTACTTTCTGACTTGACACTTTACTTGTCACTGTTTTGTGTCAAACCACATCACCGCAAGTCAGTGAAAATCTGTAATTTTTCAACATATTACAAGATTTTTAATTGAATAAACAGGAGATTTCTCTATATACCAAATAAATTAAACCGTCAAATTAGTACTGAAGGTATGGTAAATGCTTTTGTGCTTGGAAGTTATATGTAATTGTTTGTTTATTGGAGTTTAATAGCACTTTCAACAGCTAGTCGTATGGTCAGACTGTATTACACGGGGAGAAAGCCAGAGCACCTGACAGCTAGTCTGAATTTCTCCACGTGTAAAACAGTCCGACAATACGACTAGCTGTCAGATGCTCTGGATTTCTCCATGTGTAAAACAGTCTGACAATACGACTAGCTGTCAGGTGCTCTGGATTTCTCTGCGTGTAAAACAGTCTGACAATACGACTAGCTGTCAGATGCTCTGGACACAATAAATGTTTGTTAGCCCTTTACCTAACGCAGACAATAACAAAATTTATTATTTTAAATATTTTTTTAAATTTTTCCAAAAATTGAACAAAACCATATCATGTGACCCCTCGTTGGAACGAGCTCGTTCCAACGAGGGGTCACATGATATGGTTTTGTTGAAATTATTTGAAAAATAATATTTTTTCAACTCCTGAATTTGCATATTACGCGGACGGATGCAGGCGATTCATTGGGTAAAGGGTTAATTATTAATGGCCAAACCAGTATCCAACCAGCGCAATTCACAAAAATTACAAATTCAGTTTTTAGTATTTTTTCTCAATTTTTGCCTCCAAAACAGAGCTTAGAACATAATTTTCTCATCTTTGTCAAACATTTTTGTGTTCGACGAGATGACTATATTCATTATTTCTTTAAGCACACATTATACTTCATTCCTTTTATTGAACGGACATAATTTTTAATGCTTCAAACCAAGGAAACACGTTACTGGCAATGCTCATGTAGCTTTAACAATCAACAAATAAAAATAACAATAAGAACAATTTCATTAAATTAAAATTAATTCAAATGCTTTCATTTTAAACAAAGTTCTGGTTATCAGTAATACCCTGTTATTTGGGTTTTCTGTATCTTATTCTGAATCATCAACATTTTGTAGACAATCTTCTTGACTCTACAATACAGGCAATCAAATATTCTATTTATTACCTTGTAATAATTCTTGATTATAAACAAAAAATATACACATTTGCATCAGGTTCTCATCTAAGTCAACTTATTCAGTTATCTTAGTTACAGTCAGCAGTTAATGTTCATTTTTGAAGCACATTCACCTTTCTCCATATTGAAGAAAAAGTTTTCATATCGACAGCCCAAGGATCTTCTGCCATCTTTGTGAAAGGGTTCTGGACTTGTGACATTTGGAAAATTCACTTTCCGAAAGCTTCAACTGAGAATTTGTTTTAGCGAGAAAGAAACACACAAGAGAATGAGAAATTAGAACTGAACTGAGAATGTCAATACAGAAGCTATTACATGTAGTAAGTTTTATAACAGACAGTCCAATAATATTATGATCACTGTAGTGTCTGTAATCTTATGTAACTTACAAGTGTATTTAAAGATTGACTGTTACAGCAACTGTTTTATTGCAGTAAAAAAAATCAAAGTCGAAATTAGCCCCTTAACTGGTAGAGTGCTGAATTATTTTTGGTCATCAAAATTTGTTCACATATGTTTGCCTTGTTACAATTTATGGGAGAGTGCCTACAGGCACTCTCCCATAAATTGTAACAAGGCAAATCCTAACAGACTAAATAATTTCACTTCAAAGGTGGTATGAACAACATCCACAAAATATGAAACCTTCAAGTGCTGGTACTGACACTTCAGAGTAAAGCCCAAATATGGGCTTCCAGCACTCTACCAGTTAATGTTTAAAGAAGAAGCTTTTGTTTGTTCTTGAATTGAATTCTGATGATTTCTATGCTACATTAGTTGGTATTAACACTTGTTGAACTTCTTAAGGCTTATAATCACCTAGTTTTGGATACCAATTTCAATTAAATTTTTGTTTTGGTGTGGAAGATCAGAAAATGTTGGGTAAGAATTGAAAAAAAAATCATGCCCACATGCAGGGTTTTTGCTAGAATGGCTAAGAGTCCGTCAACCAGTCCCATTCCCCCCATTGATCATTTACTGATAAAGCATAAAATCTGGTAAAAAAAAAACAAACAACATGATGCCATAGCACTGTTTGCGGAATTGGAATTCTGCAACTGAAAATTGTTGAGTGTCATTCGGAAAATATTGCTATTTTCTGCAGTTTGCCGATTAGGTAAGATGTCACATGCTGATTGTAGCGAAGAAACGGCGATAACTTTGGGGTTTTCCCCGAAGATTTGACATAATTATTCTCACAAAATCGTTCACACTAAAACATGAATCGCCATCTCAGATGCAAGGAAAAGGCCTATCTGCAGTGTTCAATTCTAAAATTTTCTTCATCCGGCGCGAACCATGGTCGCACCAGGCAATCTATGATTTTCCCCTCGTAAGAATACCACTAATTTATTCCTAGAGAAAACCGTGCCCACATTTGGCCTCTGTCGACCCAAAGGCTTCCTGGGGTTCCCCAAAGGGCTGCAGCCCATTACATAAACAGCCTTTCAACCCTTTTACCTAATGAATTTCCGTAATATGCAAATTGAGCAGTTGAAAAAATTAAATTTCTCAAAATATTTCAACAAAACCATATCATGTGACCCCTCATTGGAATGAGCTCATTGAGCTCATTCCAATGAGGGGTCACATGATATGGTTTTGTTGAAATGTTTTGAAAAATTAAAAAAAAATGATATTTAAACTAATAAATTTTGATATCGTCTGCATTGGGTGAAAGGTTAAGTGACTGTCCTATTTAAAAACAATATGTTCTTGCCCTACAAATTCCAACCCACCGCAGAAGAAAAATTATGTGGTAAATATGGGTTATTACCTCCACATGGTTTTCCAGAATGGTGTATTGAAGTTGAGAACTCGTTTCTGGGCACATATCAATGAGTCCGTCAGGACACACCAATATATGACCCAGGGGCAAGGTCAAGACTTCAGAACATCAACTCGGAAACCCACTTGATGATAATAAGTAATTTATCATACTAACCCTACACAAACAGGGTTAGCATTGCTTGAAAAACATGGGCACTATTGACACGTAGTACACAATGCTACCGTGCCCCCTTACTGTCTAGTTGAGCTGTGGCAAGTAACTTTCAGATTCCCTGACATACTAACCCTCCACAAACAGGGTTAGCATTGTTTGAAAAACATGGGCACTATTGACACGTAGTACACAATGCTACCGTGCCCCCTTACTGTCTAGTTGAGCTGTGGCAAGTAACTTTCAGATTCCCTGACATACTAACCCTCCACAAACAGGGTTAGCATTGTTTGAAAAACATGGGCACTATTGACACGTAGTACACAATGCTACCGTGCCCCCTACTGTCTAGTTGAGCTGTGGCAAGTAACTTTCAGATTCCCTGACATACTAACCCTACACAAATTGGGTTAACATTGATTGAAAAACCAAGGGCACCTTAGACAGGTAGTACACAACAATACTGTGCCCACATACTGAATAGGTAAGCAGTGGCAAGTATCTGTCAGATTCCCCAATGTACTGACCCTCCTCAAAAAGGGTTAGCATTGCTTGAAAACAAGGGCACCACTGACAGGTAGTCATGCTACCGTGCCCCGATACTGACTAGGTGAGGAGTGGCAAGTAACTGTCAGATTCCCTAACATACTAACCCTACACAAACAGGGTTAGCATTGCTTGAAAACAAGGGCACCTTTGACAGGTAGTCCACAACGCTACTGTGTGCCCACATACTGAATAGCTGTACAGTGGCAAGTAACTGTCAGATTCCCCAACGTACTAACTCTACACAAAAACGGTTAGCATTGTTTGAAAACAAGAGCACCATTGACAGGTAGTCACACCTTAGTACAGAATGCTACCGTGCCCCTTTGACAGGTAGTCCACAATGCTACTGTGCCCACATACTGAATAGCTGTACAGTGGCAAGTAACTGTCAGATTCCCCAACGTACTAACTCTACACAAAAACGGTTAGCATTGTTTGAAAACAAGGGCACCATTGACAGGTAGTCACACCTTAGTACAGAATGCTACCGTGCCCCTTTGACAGGTAGTCCACAACGCTACTGTGTGCCCACATACTGAATAGCTGTACAGTGGCAAGTAACTGTCAGATTCCCCAATGTACTAACACTACACAAACGGGTTAGCATTGCTTGAAAACAAGGGCACCATTGACAGGTAGTCACACCTTAGTACAGAATGCTACCACGCCCCTTTGACAGGTAGTCCACAATGCTACTGTGCCCACATACTGAATAGCTGTAGTGGCAAGTAACTGTCAGATTCCCCAACGTACTAACTCTACACAAAAACGGTTAGCATTGTTTGAAAACAAGGGCACCATTGACAGGTAGTCACACCTTAGTACAGAATGCTACCGTGCCCCTTTGACAGGTAGTCCACAACGCTACTGTGCCCACATACTGAATAGCTGTACAGTGGCAATTAACTGTCAGATTCCCCAACGTACTAACTCTACACAAAAACAGTTAGCATTGTTTGAAAACAAGGGCACCATTGACAGGTAGTACACAACGCTACCGAGCCCACTTACTGACTAGCTAAGCAGTGGCAATTAACTTTCAGATTCCCTAACGTACTAACTCTGCACAAGCAGGGATAGCAATGCTTGAAACCAAATACACCATGGACAGGTATTACACAATACTACTGTTTCCGCATGTAGACAATCAGGATTAACCAGATGAGTGCTGGAAGCCATTATAGTGACTTTTACCTTAAGTCATAGTTTTAATAATTATTCATCACTATTATATGGACTTGGTTCCCTAATATTAAATTGTTTTAGTTTACTGAAGAACATCTATTGGCATTCTCCAGTCAACGGAAACAGTTTAACCGTTTGCGAATTTAATTATCCTGACCTTCAAACGTCACTGGGAATTCAGTTTCTTCAATGTTCTTCAAAATGAGATGTCAAACATCGGAAAGTACAAACAAGATATTTTTCACATTAGTGATTATCTGGTTAAGGGCTAGATTGTTTTTGGTGGCCTGAATTTATTATTCAAAACTTGTTTTATTGCAAATTATTGGAGAGTGCCCACAGGCACTCTCCAATAATTTGTAATAAAACAAATTTATATAAACAAAATATTATTTGTGTTTGACTGAATATGAAATATAAGCAAGGAAAGTGTTGGTTATTTTGCTCTGGTATCCTCATTTTTTGAAAGCCCTGATAGCGGCTAAAACTTTACAGAATCAAAAAATATTAACAAAACAAATGACCACAAAGTATGAACGTGTTGTTTGATTTTGTACGTCATAAGACATACAAAAGTATCAAAGGGTTAATATTTAAAGCAATAAGCCTCTCAGTGTAGACTTGTTACATAGGAAATATTTATTATTTATTTACTTATTGGTGTTTAAGGTCACATACTTATGAACAATGGCTAATCATCACCGTGACAGTTTTACGGGTGGAGGAAGATGAAGTACCCGGAGAGAACCACCGAGCAACGACGAGCAGCTCTCCCCAACATCATAACTCCGAGCTGCAGCAAAGGCAGGGTTAGATTGGTTGAAGGCATGCTCACCATCGACGTGCAGCACGCCTTAGTACATAGCGTCATCATGTTCCCATCTGGACAATTGGGGTTAAGTGCCTTGCCCAAGGACACAACGCGGGAGTCTGAATTGATCGCTCAGTCGGTCACCTATCTGAGGAGTAACCGGGCTCGATGTACCGCAATGCCACCGTGCCCCCACATAGGAAACATGGAAGGAAGTAAATATAGCAGAACTCTGTAAGTTAAGAGGCTTGCCCAAGGTCACAATGAAGTCATCCCTGATGGGGGATCAAACCATGGACCTTTTGGTTTTAAATACAATGCCACAACCCATGTACCCAATGAGGAGATTTAGTCTCCGTGAATGACTGAGAGATCAAAACATTTTTTTAGCCTTATGGGAATTTATTTATTTATTGATGTTTAAGGTCACATATTTATGCACAATGGCTAATCATGACCGTGACAGTTTTACAGGTGGAGGAAGCCAGTGTACCCGGAGAGAACCACCGAGCAATGACGAGCAGCTGCCAGCTCCCCAACATCGTAACTCTGCACTGCAGCACAGGCAGGGTTAGATTGGTTGAAGACATGTGGACCAACGACGTGCAGTATGCCTTAGTACACGGCGTCATCGTGCGTGGAGATGAAGTGTCTTGCCCAAGGACACAACGCGGTTGCCGCAGGTGGGATTCGAATCGAGGACCTCTCGGCTTGCAGCCTGCACCTCTACCAACTGGGTCACCGCGCTCCCCAGCTTTATGGGAAATATTTGTAGGTTGTAAGTCTGAAATTTTAATATTTTGGGTTGAAGGTCTTTAAAGGTAAATATTGGTAGAGTTTTGTTAGCTGAAGGATAAACAAAGAAAAGGAATAGTTGCGTAATGATCTCCCTGATATAATATTATAGTTTATATTCTATCATACAAAAATCTCATCAATCATTCTTTCTTAATTCCCATCACTATCTTTGAAAATTTATTGCCCAAAACTAAGGCTGCACAAAGTAAATCTTTTGTTTCTCAAGCCATTATTTGTAACATTGCATGTGGACGGGCAGGTTTCGGGCGGGCGGGCAGGCAGTTTTTTATGAAATTTTTTTATTTCTGTAACTATTTCATTGCCATCAAATGTTCATGTTTTTGGTTTATGTTTTAAGCCTCATAATCTATGGAATAGCATGGGTGGTGGTGTATTTTTTCCCTTGAGAGCAAGAAGGCTTTGCAATGCTAAAGCATTGCAAAGCCTTCTTGCACTGAAGGGACAAATTTATCAATTTTTTAACTTGGGTAAAATGTCAGACATAAAACATTTAATTTTCATTCTTTTTTAGTTTGCATTGGTTATAAAAAGAGAGCATGCGGCAGCCAAAAGGACCATGAGGGAGGCCCTGAAAAACAGATTTTCAGTTTGTTTAGGCCTAATAGAACATAATTACCATAAGACAATGATTAGTTGTATCAAATGAAAATAAACAAATTATCAACTTTCAAAATATAGATATCTTTCATTGAAAAGTTTCTTTAACTTCTCTCCTGGATGTTTTGATTGCTTGAAGTTACTGCTGCATTTAGCCAGCAATATGAGCTTATCATTACATTAATTAGTTTAATTCCCAATTAATTTACAATCATCAAAGTGTGTATAAGACAGATTTGACACTAAATAAGTAAAAAATCATTTAAGCTTATTGCATATAAAATCTCAAAATATTTTTATAAAACGTGTGAAAATTTTATGTAGAAAAACAAAGAAAATAGTGCATCAGGCACAGAACTCTCTCAATTCTCAAATTGGAAAACCCTTATTTATTTATTTATTTATTTATTTATTTATTTATTGATGTTCATTGTTAGCATTTACAGCGAAATCATCAACACAATGTAAGTATAAAGTCAACTTTAACGAATCATTTATATCTGTGATAACCACTTCAGAAGACTTCCATCTGGAAACTGGGTTCTGTTTTACCACTGAAGACCACAACATGTTTACCATAGTAATCAAGAACTACTCCACAGAGGAACAATAACATGCTTACCACTGTAATCAGGAACTGCTCCACAGAAGACCACATGTTTACCATAGTAATCAAGAACTGTTCCACAGAAGACCACAACATGTTTACCATAGTAATCAAGAACTGCTCCACAGAAGACCACAACATGTTTACTGTAGTAATCAAGAACTGTTCCACAGAAGACCACAACATGTTTACCATAGTAATCAAAAACTACTCCACAGAGGAACAATAACATGCTTACCACTGTAATCAGGAACTGCTCCACAGAAGACAACATGTTTACCATAGTAATCAAGAACTGCTCCACAGAAGACCACAACATGTTTACCATAGTAATCAAGAACTGCTCCACAGAAGACCACAACATGTTTACCATAGTAATCAAGAACTGCTCCACAGAAGACCACAACATGTTTACCATAGTAATCAAGAACTGCTCCACAGAAGACCACAACATGTTTACCATAGTAATCAAGAACTGCTCCACAGAAGACCACAACATGTTTACCATAGTAATCAAGAACTGTTCCACAGAAGACCACAATATGTTTACCATAGTAATCGAGAACTGCTCCCTAGGACTCCTGTAATGGATGCCTTTATATTAGCCAAAAATATAAATTTAGATAGACCTGAGAGCTTGTCAACAGAATTCAATAAATTTAGATAAGCCTGAGAGCTTGTCAACAGAATTCAATAAATCTAGATAAGCCTGAGAGCTTGTCAACAGAATTCAATAAATTTAGATAAGCCTGAGAGCTTGTCAACAGAATTCAGTAAATTTAGATAAGCCTGAGAGCTTGTCAACAGAATTCTGTAAATTTAGATAAGCCTGAGAGCTTGTCAACAGAATTCTGTAAATTTAGATAAGCCTGAGAGCTTGTCAACAGAATTCAGTAAATTTAGATAGACCCGAGAACTTGTCAACAGAATTCAATAAATTTAGATAAGCCTGAGAGCTTGTCAACAGAATTCAATAAATTTAGATAGACCTGAGAGCTTGTCAACAGAAGTCAACAGAATTCAATAAATTTAGATAGACCCGAGAGCTTGTCAACAGAATTCAATAAATTTAGAGAGGCATGTTAGCTTGTTTAAAGAAATCTGGTGTAGGGAAAACAAAAAAAATGTAGGCAGGCTTATAAGTTTGTTGAAAGAAACATGGTGTAGGGAAAAACATAACAATTTAGACAGACATATGAGTTTGTTGAAAGAAACATAATGTAGGGAAATCATAACAATTTAGAGAGACATATGAGTTTGTTGAAAGAAACATGATGTAGGGAAATCATAACAATTTAGATAGGCATATGAGCTTGTTGATAGAAATCGGGCTCATCTTCATCTTCCTCGTCTTCATCTTCTTCTCTATCCAACTAAAACATAGAAAAAAAATACAAATATTAGAGGAGGACCCACATAAACTGATCTAACAACTTGTTCAGAAAGGCAAGTACTCAAATAAATAAATAAATAAATAAATAAATAAATAAATAAATAAATAGAGGCAATAAATAAATAAATAAATAAATAAATAAATAAAGGCAAGTACTCCAATAAATTATTTAAATAAATAAATAAATAAATAAATAAATAAATAAAGGCAAGTACTCCAATAAATTATTTAAATAAATAAATAAATAAATAAATAAATAAATAAATAAATAAATAAATAAAGGCAAGTACTCCAATAAATAAATAAATAAATAAATAAATAAATAAATAAATAAATACTCTGGAAATCCACTAATTTGTATAAATTATTACATAAAAATTGGTTTTCAGTTTAAATGGACAATACTCTGGTAATCCACTAATTTTTTGGTTTTCAGTTTAAAGGGACAGTACTCTGGTAATCCACTAATTTGTATTAATTATTACTTGGTTTTCAAATTAAATGGACAATACTCTGGTAATCCATTAATTTGTATAAATTATTACTTTGTTTTCAGATTAAAGGGACAATATTAGTAATCCACTAATCTGAAAAAATATTGACTCTTAGATTTTGTTTGTATGTGGAACAACATGTAAAAAAAAACCACTGTATGCAAAGTGTAAGACATCAGAAATAATCAACGCAAAATCCCTTTAATCTCTTATAAAAATTTTTTATGGAAATAAATTTTCAGAAGACAAGACTTTAATGAAGTTGCCCAAAGGTGTTCAGAAGTAAATAAAATACCTTGACATAATTTCTGAATACATGCAGTTTTTAATTTTAACTTTACTACTGTCCTAAAGAATGACCATCACAAACAACAACTGTGCATTATTTCAGCAATAATTGGGCATTATTAGATAAAAAGCCTTTGCATTATTTTAACCCGTGGAACCCTCATTTCTTGGAATAGTATCGCCTTTGTGTACATTTACAATGAGATGGGTCAGTCCAATATCAATATACAGGGAGGATAAAATAATAACTGGAGTCTGCAGCCACAAGGCTGCAGACTGCAGTTATTATTTTATCATCAATGCCCTGTGTATAGACCTCTAATAATAAGTCAAAAATGCGCCAACATTATGCTGTGGGCCCACAGGACAAACGTGCATGTAATGCGATATTTTCAATGTGTTGTGGTGAACATCGCAGGACAAACGTGCATGTGATGCGATATTTTCATAACTATTGGATGTAATGAAGAGGAGCGATCTTATAATAATACGGACGATTTGAGTCATGCAAAGCTTTTTATGTTAAACAAACTGACATAGTCAATGTATTTGTTGATGTTGAAGCAATTAAAGCTTGGATTTCCCTTAGCCTACCTGGCTTCACAAGAGTCCTCGAGAGTATGTTTACATAATTGAGTTTAAAATTTTATAAATATAAAACTCTCAATCTTTAATGTGAAAGGGAGATGGAGTCTTCCTCTTGGATTTGATAATGATGATAACAAGCATGAATTGGGGTGATGTAAAATGAAATATTTGTGAAAGCCAACGAAATGGCCTACTTAAATGTGTACACTGAGCCGATTAAAATTTATTTTAGAAAAGGAAACAGAAATTCCTGAGTCCCTCTATTAAACTGTATCTGATCAGACTGATAGCTCAGTTTGGATGTGCAAAAAAACATATTTCCAAATCACAGGCAATTTTTACTTGTTGGTGAAAAACGCTACTGTACACATTTTTACTGCAACAAATTTCTGTGTGTGTGTAAATGTGTGTGGGGGTGGGGGTGAGGGGGTGGGGGGTGCTTTTTCAGAACACAGACATGTACATGTGGGACCTGCTGTTGATAGCAAGTATATAGGATTTGTTGATTTCATCCTCTTGGTCTAATGGTGACAACATTGTACTTTACCAGTAAAACATGGAGATTAAGTCAAGTTTAGTCAATATTTTATACCTATGTTGCCCATTTTGGAGGACTTCCACCCCAAGCATTAGTGATTGGGTCCTATTTTACTAGTAAAACAAAGCTAAAAATGATCAAACGCAGCATTCTTGACAATATTATCAAACGCAGCAGTCTTCACAATATTATCAAACGCAGCATTCTTGACAATATTATCAAACGCAGCAGTCTTCACAATATTATCAAACGTAGCAGTCTTGACAATATTATCAAATGCAGCAGTCTTGACAATATTATCAAACGCAGCAGTCTTGACAATATTATCAAACACAGCATTCTTGACAATATTATCGAACGCAGCAGTCTTGACAATATTATCAAATGCAGCAGTCTTGACAATATTATTAAAGACAAAGATAATTTCTGCTGCATACACCTTTAACTGGTTGAGCTGAAGATACTATCATGGCTCTATTGAAAAAGTGCTGGGATCACTATCATGGCTCTATTGAAAAGTACTGGAAGCCACTATCATGGCTCTATTGAAAAAGTACCGGAAGCCACTATCTTGGTTCTACTGACAAGTACTGGAAGCCACTATCTTGGTTCTACTGAAAAGTACTTTCAGCCACTATCTTGGCTCTATTGAAAAGTGCTGGAAGCCACTATCTTGGCTCTATTGAAAAGTGCTGGAAGCCACTATCTTGGCTCTATTGAAAAGTACTGGAAGCCACTATCTTGGTTCTACTGAAAAGTACTGGAAGCCACTATCTTGGCTCTATTGAGAAGTACAGGGAGCCACTATCTTGGCTCTATTGAAAAGTACTTTCAGCCACTATCTTGGATCTATTGAAAAGTGTTGGAAGCCATTATCACGGCTCTATTGAAAAGTACTGGAAGCCACTATCATGGCTCTATTGAAAAAGTACCAGAAGCCACTATCTTGGTTCTACTGAAAAGTACTGGAAGCCACTATCACGGCTCTATTGAAAAGTGCTGGAAGCCACTATCACGGCTCTATTGAAAGTACTGGAAGCCACTATCATGGCTCTATTGAAAAAGTACCGGAAGCCACTATCTTGGTTCTACTGACAAGTACTGGAAGCCACTATCACGGCTCTATTGAAAAGAACTGGAAGCCACTATCATGGCTCTATTGAAAAAGTACCGGAAGCCACTATCTAGGGTCTACTGACAAGTACTGGAAGCCACTATCACGGCTCTATTGAAAAGTACTGGAAGCCACTATCATGGCTCTATTGAAAAAGTACCGGAAGCCACTATCTTGGTTCTACTGACAAGTACTGGAAGCCACTATCACGGCTCTATTGAAAAGTGCTGGAAGCCACTATCATGGCTCTATTGGAAAGTACTGGAAGCCACTATCACGGCTCTATTGAAAGGTACTGGAAGCCACTATATTGGCTCTATTGAAAAGTACTGGAAGCCACTATCTTGGTTCTACTGAAAAGTACTGGAAGCCACTATCTTGGCTCTATTGAGAAGTACAGGGAGCCACTATCTTGGCTCTATTGAAAAGTGCTGGAAGCCACTATCTTGGTTCTACTGAAAAGTACTGGAAGCCACTATCTTGGGTCTATTGAGAAGTACTGGAAGCCACTATCTTGGCTCTATTGAGAAGTACAGGGAGCCACTATCTTGGCTCTATTGAAAAGTACTGGAAGCCACTATATTGGCTCTATTGAAAAGTGCTGGAAGCCACTATCATGGCTCTATTGGAAAGTACTGGAAGCCACTATCATGGCTCTATTGGAAAGTACTGGAAGCCACTATCTTGGCTCTATTGAAAAGTACTGAATGCCACTATCTTGGCTCTATTGAGAAGTACAGGGAGCCACTATCTTGGTTCTATTGAAAAGTGCTGGAAGCCACTATCTTGGCTCTATTGAAAAGTGCTGGGAGCCACTATCATGGCTCTATTGAAAAGTGCTGGAAGCCACTATCATGGTTCTACTGAAAAGTACTGGAAGCCACTATCTTGGTTCTATTGAAAGTACTGTGAGCCATTATCTTGGCTCTATTGAGAAGTACAGGGAGCCACTATCTTGGCTCTATTGAAAAGTACTGGAAGCCACTATCTTGGTTCTACTGAAAGGTTCTGGAAGCCACTATCTTGGCTCTATTGAAAAGTACTGAGAGCCACTATCACGGCTCTACTGAAAAGTACTGGAAGCCACTATCATGGCTCTATTGAAAAGTACTGGAAGCCACTATCACGGCTCTATTGAAAGGTACTGGAAGCCACTATATTGGCTCTATTGAAAAGTGCTGGAAGCCACTATCATGGCTCTATTGAAAAGTGCTGGAAGCCACTATCATGGCTCTATTGTAAAGTACTGGAAGCCACTATCATGGCTCTATTGGAAAGTACTGGAAGCCACTATCTTGGCTCTATTGAAAAGTGCTGGAAGACGCTATTTTGGCTCTATTGAAAAGTACTGCAATGGCTCTATTGAAAAGTACTGGAAGCCACTATCATGGCTCTATTGAAAAGTACTGGAAGACGCTATTTTGGCTCTATTGAGAAGTACTTAATGCCACTATCTTGGCTCTATTGAGAAGTACAGGGAGCCACTATCTTGGTTCTATTGAAAAGTGCTGGAAGCCACTATCATGGCTCTATTGAAAAGTGCTGGAAGCCACTATCTTGGCTCTATTGAAAAGTACTGGAAGCCACTATCTTGGTTCTATTGAAAGGTACTGGAAGCCACTATCTTGGCTCTATTGAAAAGTACTGGAAGCCACTATCTTGGTTCTACTGAAAAGTACTGGAAACCACTATCTTGGCTCTATTGAGAAGTACAGGGAACCACTATCTTGGCTCTATTGAAAAGTACTGGAAGACGCTATTTTGGCTCTATTGAAAAGTACTGAATGCCACTATCTTGGCTCTATTGAGAAGTACAGGGAACCACTATCTTGGTTCTATTGAAAAGTGCTGGAAGCCACTATCATGGCTCTATTGAAAAGTACTGGAAGCCACTATCTTGGTTCTACTGAAAGGTTCTGGAAGCCACTATCTTGGTTCTATTGAAAAGTACTGAAAGCCACTATCTTGGCTCTATTGAAAAGTACTGGAAGCCACTATCTTGGTTCTACTGAAAAGTACTGGAAGCCACTATCTTGGCTCTATTGAGAAGTACAGGGAGCCACTATCTTGGCTCTATTGAAAAGTGCTGGAAGCCACTATCATGACTCTATTGAAAAGTACTGGAAGCCACTATCTTGGCTCTAGTGAAAAGTACTGGATGCCATTATCATGGCTCTATTGAAAAATACTGGAAGACGCTATTTTGGATCTATTGAAAAGTACTTTAGTTTGCAAAGGCTTTTGATATGTGCTTAGCGGTACAGCAAATTTTTATTTTAAATTTAGTTGCAACTTATTGGAGAGTGCCTATTGTAACAATACAATTATCTCTGAACAAAATTTTGCTTATTTATGGCTACTCTTGCTGGTAGCAAAAATACCCATGTTTCAAATCACCTTTGAATAATAATCTCAGCACTCCATTTAAAGCATTTAAGGATGTACATACACTACTGCGCAAGCGACCATTACATGAATATCACAGGTCCACGATATCTTCACTCAAGATCTAAGAGAAGTCGCCAACTAATATGGGCGATTGTTTTTCAAGGCAATGTCCGACTCGATATTAAAATTGCCGTGATTCACGGGCAAACAGATTATAGCTGTAATTAATTTCTAGGGCACCTGAACGAAAACGATGTACTTATTGTCGTATTTTGCACGACTCTTACAATTTTGTGGTCAAAATATGTATAACTGAACATTCTCAACTCGACGAAATGACATTTACCAAGACTCATAAAATATTTACGTTTTTAATCAGAAAGAATTCTTTTTTTAAATTCCGACAAATTGCAACATTCCAACACAAACGTACATGTACATAAATATGATTCGGAAAATTATTGATGACAGGTTATCATTCTGATGTTCTGTGACATCAGCATGCAGTAGTTTATTTGGTCTAATCTATGTCACAATTAATGCTGAGATTACGCTCTCTGGAGTTAATCCCTTTCACTCCAAATGTCTTGTCCAATTTAATTATTGCATTCATTGTCCGCATAATATCGGGCGGGTTTAATACTTTTGTCTCACCTCGGACCTAGGATATTCATGTAACGGTTACTTGCGCAGTAGTGTACATTGAAAATTAACTGGTAGTGTTCAGAATTATACTTGGGTCATTAGATTTATTCACATATCTTTGCCTTGTTGCAGTTTATAGAAAAGTGCCAGAAGGCATTCTCCCATAAATTTTAACAATGCAAATCAGTGAAGACTAATTAATTTTATTTCAAAGATAATGTAACAGGAGTAGAGATAAGTGCAGGAGTCGTGGGTTCAACCCGTCGACCTCTAGCACACAAAGCGACCGATTTACCAGAGATCCGGACCAACCAGGCTGGTTGGTAAATGGCCTTTATACCTCAACCGCTGCACTACTCTCCCCTTCTTTTGAGATTCACCACAAGTGAAACTCACCCAGGTTCCTTCCTCAGAGCGGTCAAAACACCCGCAGTGCCACCAACTGTTGAGAATCAGACGAGCCCCTAAATGTAACAGGAGGAGAGATGAGTGCTGGAGAGGAGGTTCAAACCATCAACCTCTAGCACAAAAAGGGACCGATTTACCAAGAGACTAAGAGATCCGGATCAACTAGGCTGGTTGGTAAATGGCCTTTATACCTCGACCACTAAAATAGTATGAACCACATCCACAGAATATGAAGCATTTAAGCTGTGGTACTATACTTAAGAATAAAGCCCAAATTTAGGCTTCCTGCACTCTACCAGTTAAGGGCATTTGTCCCTATAACCCGATAAATCCTGTCTTTTGATTGGTCAGAAAACCTTAGACAAATAGTTATGGCAAAAGGCACACCCAACATCCAGGGTATACGGGAGCATGTAACATCCAGAGTATTATTTATTTATTATTTAGGTTTAACAATGCTTTATCAGCCAAGGTCATATCGTGTCGGTGACAGTTTTATGGGTGGAGGAAGACAGAGCACCCAGAGAGAACCGAGCAGCTGCCAGCTCCCCAACATTGTAACTCCACAGTGCAGCACAGGCAGGGTCAGATTGGTTGAAGACATGCGCACCATCGACATGCAGTACACCTTAGTGCTCGGCATCATCGTGCCCCATGTGGACAATGGGGGTTAAGTGCCTTGCCCATGGACTTAAAGTGGGAGTCTAAATCAATCGCTCAGACAGCCACCCATCCAAGGACTAACCGGGCTCAACATTGCTTAACTTCAGTGATCTGACGAGAACTGGTTACCGCAACATGACCATGCTACCATCCAGAGTATAATGGTACACGAAACATCGGGGTATATGGTTTAAATGAAAGCTTTTCGCTTTCGCTCTCCTCGAAATAAAAATCAAACCCAAAAACCTGAAAATAGTCACAAATATCATCAGATTTCTGACAATTTGATCATAATTTTCTGTTATAAATTAAAAAGTCGAATAATTAAATCAAGCAACAAATAAGAACAAATCTGTCAACAAAATCTGTTTACTCATCGCCATTAATGACCCAAGGGATGTAACTCTTTCTGTTGTCTTCTGCATTTGTAAAAACAAAACAATTATTCATGAGTTTAGTCCAACTGATCACGAATTGTGAGAAAGGTGTCCACAAATTTGTTTCCATTATGTTTCTATTGTGTTTCAAACGGGACAAAAATGCTATCTCCATCAACATATATGGGAATGTAAAACCTGGATGTCTCATTTAAACACCTATCCTGCAGCTCCGTGTTTAAAAACTGACATCAAGGCATTAAATTTTCATATACCATACATGTTGGCCGAGATCACTCATAATGTACCAAAAATCAGTTATGGACTTACTCGGGGATACAGTGGCTGAGTGGTCAGAGCATTGGACTTCTAACTGAAAGGTCTGAGGTTTGATCCTGACCAGAAGTAACTACATTGTGTCCTTGGGCAAGATGACCAAAGTGAGGGCAAGATGGGGTGTAAACAGTCTGAGAATTCAGAAAAGTTTTCTGGGCCCTTAACCCTTTACCTAACATAAAAAGAAAACAACACTTGCAAAAACAATTCTTGAATAACTCATTTTTTTCATTTTTTTGTCTCAAAAACATAGGTTATGACCCCTCATTGGAATGAGGGGTCATAACCTATGTTTTTGAGATAAAAAATTGAAATTAATTGGCGATTTTTTAGAATATCGCAGACTGGTTTTGGCCGTTATGTTGGGTAAAGGGTTAAGGATTAAAATGTTAGAAATTTGGCCACTAAGTGTACCCTATGTTAGAAATTTGGCCACTAAGTGTACCCTATGTTAGAAATTTGGCCACTAAGTGTACCCTATGTTAGAAATTTGGCCACTAAGTGTACCCTATGTTAGATATTTGGCCACTAAGTGTACCCTATGTTAGAAATTTGGCCACTAAGTGTACCCTATGTTAGAAATTTGGCCACTAAGTGTACCCTATGTTAGAAATTTGGCCACTAAGTGTACCCTATGTTAGAAATTTGGCCACTAAGTGTACCCTATGTTAGAAATTTGGCCACTAAGTGTACCCTATGTTAGATATTTGGCCACTAAGTGTACCCTATGTTAGAAATTTGGCCACTAAGTGTACCCTATGTTAGAAATTTGGCCACTAAGTGTACCCTATGTTAGAAATTTGGCCACTAAGTGTACCCTATGTTAGAAATTTGGCCACTAAGTGTGCCCCTATGTTAGATATTTGGCCACTAAGTGTGCCCTATGTTACAAATTTGGCCACTAAGTGTGCCCTATGTTACAAATTTGGCCACTAAGTGTGCCCTATGTTAGAAATTTGGCCACAAAGTGTACCCTATGAGGCAAACAATGGCATTTTTCTCTCAATTTGATTTTACTACTCCTAAAGAAACACTATCACACTAAATAAACAACAGCATCTGTTTTCTGTATCACACTAAATAACAGCATCTGTTTTCTGTATCACACTAAATAAATAACAGCATCTGTTTTCTGGATCACACTAAATAAATAACAGAATCTGTTTTCTGTAACAAAAAAATCCTTTTTCCCATGAATGTGTCATCCAATAACACTATGTAACTAACTTTCAGTTCAAATCAGCATTCTGGCTAGTTTAAATCAGCATACTGGCTAGTTTAAATCAGCATACTGGCTAGTTCAAATCAGCATACTGGCTAGTTTAAATCAGCAAACTGGCTAGTTTAAATCAGCATACTGGCTAGTTCAAATCAGCATACTGGCTAGTTCAAATCAGCATACTGGCTAGTTCAAATCAGTATACTGGCTAGTTTAAATCAGCATACTGGCCAGTTTAAATCAGCATACTGGCTAGTTCAAATCAGCATACTGACTAGTTTAAATCAGCATACTGGCTAGTTCAAATCAGCATACTGGCTACTTCAAATCAGCATACTGGCTAGTTCAAATCAGCATACTGACTAGTTTAAATCAGCATACTGGCTAGTTCAAATCAGCATACTGGCTAGTTCAAATCAGCATACTAGCTAGTTCTAAAACCTGAAACTTTGGGGGTGGCCATCATTTTCACTGTATCATAAATTAATCTAGGTTAATAAATACACATTTAACAGCATATGTAGATGAAGAAAATATTTTTTAAATGCTGAATACATACTGAAACAAATATGTGCATAATATGCCCACTCTTCCAGTAATTATATAACATTATTCATGTTCCAATTTAACTTTACTGTCAGTTTCTCCATTTTAGTTAATTATACTTCCGGAAAAGGAAAAACAAATCCAGAAAACTCTAAACATTCTAACTTCAAGGGCAGTAACTCCACCAAAAATTAATCGAGTGGAACGAAATTCGAACTTCATCTGTAAGTATCCATAACAAAGCTGTATACCAAACATTTTCTCAATATGTCCATTTAAAAAAGTCCAGAAAACAATTCCGTACAGATGGACAGATGCCAATGCCATAACATAATATGACCGTTATTATAAAACAGCCATATAAAAAATTAAATAAAGGCATATCATGTGATCCCTCATTGGAATGAGCTCGTTGAGAACATTCCAATGAGGGGGTTACATGATATGGTTTTGTATGAGATCGTTGAGAACATTCCAATGAGGGGGTTACATGATATGGTTTTGTATGAGATCGTTGAGAACATTCCAATGAGGGGGTTACATGATATGGTTTTGTATGAGATCGTTGAGAACATTCCAATGAGGGGGTTACATGATATGGTTTTGTATGAGATCGTTGAGAACATTCCAATGATGGGGTTACATGATATGGTTTTGTACGAGATCGTTGAGAACATTCCAATGAGGGGGTTACATGATATGGTTTTGTACGAGATCGTTGAGAACATTCCAATGAGGGGGTTACATGATATGGTTTTGTATGAGATCGTTGAGAACATTCCAATGAGGGGGTTACATGATATGGTTTTGTATGAGATCGTTGAGAACATTCCAATGAGGGGGTTACATGATATGGTTTTGTACGAGATCGTTGAGAACATTCCAATGAGGGGGTTACATGATATGGTTTTGTACGAGATCGTTGAGAACATTCCAATGAGGGGTTACATGATATGGTTTTGTATGAGATCGTTGAGAACATTCCAATGAGGGGGTTACATGATATGGTTTTGTATGAGATCGTTGAGAACATTCCAATGAGGGGGTTACATGATATGGTTTTGTACGAGATCGTTGAGAACATTCCAATGAGGGGGTTACATGATATGGTTTTGTATGAGATCATTGAGAACATTCCAATGAGGGGGTTACATGATATGGTTTTGTATGAGATCGTTCAGAACATTCCAATGAGGGGGTTACATGATATGGTTTTGTATGAGATCGTTGAGAACATTCCAATGAGGGGGCTACATGATATGGTTTTGTATGAGATCGTTGAGAACATTCCAATGAGGGGGTTACATGATATGGTTTTGTATGAGATCGCTGAGAACATTCCAATGAGGGGGTTACATGATATGGTTTTGTACGAGATCGTTGAGAACATTCCAATGAGGGGGTTACATGATATGGTTTTGTATGAGATCGTTGAGAACATTCCAATGAGGGGGCTACATGATATGGTTTTGTATGAGATCGTTGAGAACATTCCAATGAGGGGGTTACATGATATGGTTTTGTATGAGCTCGTTGAGAACATTCCAATGAGGGGGTTACATGATATGGTTTTGTATGAGCTCGTTGAGAACATTCCAATGAGGGGGTTACATGATATGGTTTTGTACGAGATCGTTGAGAACATTCCAATGAGGGGGTTACATGATATGGTCTTGTATGAGATCGTTGAGAACATTCCAATGAGGGGGTTACATGATATGGTTTTGTACGAGCTCGTTGAGAACATTCCAATGAGGGGGTTACATGATATGGTTTTGTACGAGATCGTTGAGAACATTCCAATGAGGGGATTACATGATATGGTTTTGTATGAGATCGTTGAGAACATTCCAATGAGGGGGTTACATGATATGGTTTTGTATGAGATCGTTGAGAACATTCCAATGAGGGGGTTACATGATATGGTTTTGTACGAGATCGTTGAGAACATTCCAATGAGGGGGTTACATGATATGGTTTTGTACGAGATCGTTGAGAACATTCCAATGAGGGGGTTACATGATATGGTTTTGTACGAGATCGTTGAGAATATTCCAATGAGGGGGTTACATGATATGGTTTTGTATGAGATCGTTGAGAACATTCCAATGAGGGGGTTACATGATATGGTTTTGTAGGAGATCGTTGAGAACATTCCAATGAGGGGGTTACATGATATGGTTTTGTACGAGATCGTTGAGAACATTCCAATGAGGGGGTTACATGATATGGTTTTGTATGAGATCGTTGAGAACATTCCAATGAGGGGGTTACATGATATGGTTTTGTACGAGATCGTTGAGAACATTCCAATGAGGGGGTTACATGATATGGTTTTGTATGAGATCGTTGAGAACATTCCAATGAGGGGGTTACATGATACGGTTTTGTATGAGATCGTTGAGAACATTCCAATGAGGGGGTTACATGATATGGTTTTGTATGAGATCGTTGAGAACATTCCAGTGAGGGGGTTACATGATATGGTTTTGTACGAGATCGTTGAGAACATTCCAATGAGGGGGTTACATGATATGGTTTTGTATGAGATCGTTGATAACATTCCAATGAGGGGGTTACATGATATGGTTTTGTATGAGATCGTTGAGAACATTCCAATGAGGGGGTTACATGATATGGTTTTGTACGAGATCGTTGAGAACATTCCAATGAGGGGGCTACATGATATGGTTTTGTATGAGATCATTGAGAACATTCCAATGAGGGGGTTACATGATATGGTTTTGTATGAGATCGTTGAGAACATTCCAATGAGGGGGTTACATGATATGGTTTTGTATGAGATCGTTGAGAACATTCCAATGAGGGGGTTACATGATATGGTTTTGTATGAGATCGTTGAGAACATTCCAATGAGGGGGCTACATGATATGGTTTTGTATGAGATCGTTGAGAACATTCCAATGAGGGGGTTACATGATATGGTTTTGTATGAGATCGCTGAGAACATTCCAATGAGGGGGTTACATGATATGGTTTTGTACGAGATCGTTGAGAACATTCCAATGAGGGGGCTACATGATATGGTTTTGTATGAGATCGTTGAGAACATTCCAATGAGGGGGTTACATGATATGGTTTTGTACGAGCTCGTTGAGAACATTCCAATGAGGGGGTTACATGATATGGTTTTGTATGAGCTCGTTGAGAACATTCCAATGAGGGGGTTACATGATATGGTTTTGTACGAGATCGTTGAGAACATTCCAATGAGGGGGTTACATGATATGGTTTTGTATGAGATCGTTGAGAACATTCCAATGAGGGGGTTACATGATATGGTTTTGTACGAGCTCGTTGAGAACATTCCAATGAGGGGGTTACATGATATGGTTTTGTACGAGATCGTTGAGAACATTCCAATGAGGGGGTTACATGATATGGTTTTGTATGAGATCGTTGAGAACATTCCAATGAGGGGGTTACATGATATGGTTTTGTATGAGATCGCTGAGAACATTCCAATGAGGGGGTTACATGATATGGTTTTGTACGAGATCGTTGAGAACATTCCAATGAGGGGGCTACATGATATGGTTTTGTATGAGATCGTTGAGAACATTCCAATGAGGGGGTTACATGATATGGTTTTGTACGAGCTCGTTGAGAACATTCCAATGAGGGGGTTACATGATATGGTTTTGTATGAGCTCGTTGAGAACATTCCAATGAGGGGGTTACATGATATGGTTTTGTACGAGATCGTTGAGAACATTCCAATGAGGGGGTTACATGATATGGTTTTGTATGAGATCGTTGAGAACATTCCAATGAGGGGGTTACATGATATGGTTTTGTACGAGCTCGTTGAGAACATTCCAATGAGGGGGTTACATGATATGGTTTTGTACGAGATCGTTGAGAACATTCCAATGAGGGGGTTACATGATATGGTTTTGTATGAGACCGTTGAGAACATTCCAATGAGGGGGTTACATGATATGGTTTTGTATGAGATCGTTGAGAACATTCCAATGAGGGGGTTACATGATATAGTTTTGTACGAGATCGTTGAGAACATTCCAATGAGGGGGTTACATGATATGGTTTTGTACGAGATCGTTGAGAACATTCCAATGAGGGGGTTACATGATATGGTTTTGTACGAGATCGTTGAGAATATTCCAATGAGGGGGTTACATGATATGGTTTTGTATGAGATCGTTGAGAACATTCCAATGAGGGGGTTACATGATATGGTTTTGTACGAGATCGTTGAGAACATTCCAATGAGGGGGTTACATGATATGGTTTTGTACGAGATCGTTGAGAACATTCCAATGAGGGGGTTACATGATATGGTTTTGTATGAGATCGTTGAGAACATTCCAATGAGGGGGTTACATGATATGGTTTTGTACGAGATCGTTGAGAACATTCCAATGAGGGGGTTACATGATATGGTTTTGTATGAGATCGTTGAGAACATTCCAATGAGGGGGTTACATGATACGGTTTTGTATGAGATCGTTGAGAACATTCCAATGAGGGGGTTACATGATATGGTTTTGTATGAGATCGTTGAGAACATTCCAATGAGGGGGTTACATGATATGGTTTTGTATGAGATCGTTGAGAACATTCCAATGAGGGGGTTACATGATATGGTTTTGTATGAGATCGTTGAGAACATTCCAATGAGGGGGTTACATGATATGGTTTTGTATGAGATCGTTGAGAACATTCCAATGAGGGGGTTACATGATATGGTTTTGTATGAGTTCATTCCAATGAGGGGGTTACATGATATGGTTTTGTACGAGATCGTTGAGAACATTCCAATGAGGGGGTTACATGATATGGTTTTGTATGAGATCGTTGAGAACATTCCAATGAGGGGGTTACATGATATGGTTTTGTATGAGATCGTTGAGAACATTCCAATGAGGGGGTTACATGATATGGTTTTGTATGAGATCGTTGAGAACATTCCAATGAGGGGGTTACATGATATGGTTTTGTATGAGATCGTTGAGAACATTCCAATGAGGGGGTTACATGATATGGTTTTGTATGAGATCGTTGAGAACATTCCAATGAGGGGGTTACATGATATGGTTTTGTATGAGATCGTTGAGAACATTCCAATGAGGGGGTTACATAATATGGTTTTGTATGAGATCGTTGAGAACATTCCAATGAGGGGGTTACATGATATGGTTTTGTACGAGATCGTTGAGAACATTCCAATGAGGGGGTTACATGATATGGTTTTGTATGAGATCGTTGAGAACATTCCAATGAGGGGGTTACATGATATGAACATTCCAATGAGGGGGTTACATGATATGGTTTTGTACGAGATCGTTGAGAACATTCCAATGAGGGGGTTACATGATATGGTTTTGTATGAGATCGTTGAGAACATTCCAATGAGGGGGTTACATGATATGGTTTTGTATGAGATCGTTGAGAACATTCCAATGAGGGGGTTACATGATATGGTTTTGTATGAGATCGTTGAGAACATTCCAATGAGGGGGTTACATGATATGGTTTTGTATGAGATCGATGAGAACATTCCAATGAGGGGGTTACATGATATGGTTTTGTATGAGATCGTTGAGAACATTCCAATGAGGGGGTTACATGATATGGTTTTGTATGAGATCGTTGAGAACATTCCAATGAGGGGGTTACATGATATGGTTTTGTACGAGATCATTGAGAACATTCCAATGAGGGGGTTACATGATATGGTTTTGTACGAGATCGTTGAGAACATTCCAATGAGGGGGTTACATGATATGGTTTTGTACGAGATCGTTGAGAACATTCCAATGAGGGGGTTACATGATATGGTTTTGTATGAGATCATTGAGAACATTCCAATGAGGGGGTTACATGATATGGTTTTGTACGAGATCGTTGAGAACATTCCAATGAGGAGGTTACATGATATGGTTTTGTACGAGATCGTTGAGAACATTCCAATGAGGGGGTTACATGATATGGTTTTGTATGAGATCGTTGAGAACATTCCAATGAGGGGGTTACATGATATGGTTTTGTATGAGATCGTTGAGAACATTCCAATGAGGGGGTTACATGATATGGTTTTGTATGAGATCGTTGAGAACATTCCAATGAGGGGGTTACATGATATGGTTTTGTATGAGATCGTTGAGAACATTCCAATGAGGGGCTTACATGATATGGTTTTGTATGAGATCGTTGAGAACATTCCAATGAGGGGGTTACATGATATGGTTTTGTATGAGATCGTTGAGAACATTCCAATGAGGGGGTTACATGATATGGTTTTGTATGAGATCGTTGAGAACATTCCAATGAGGGGGTTACATGATATGGTTTTGTACGAGATCGTTGAGAACATTCCAATGAGGGGGTTACATGATATGGTTTTGTATGAGATCGTTGAGAACATTCCAATGAGGGGGTTACATGATACGGTTTTGTATGAGATCGTTGAGAACAATCCAATGAGGGGGTTACATGATACGGTTTTGTATGAGATCGTTGAGAACATTCCAATGAGGGGGTTACATGATATGGTTTTGTATGAGATCGTTGAGAACATTCCAATGAGGGGGTAACATGATATGGTTTTGTATGAGATCGTTGAGAACATTCCAATGAGGGGGTTACATGATATGGTTTTGTATGAGATCGTTGAGAACATTCCAATGAGGGGGTTACATGATATGGTTTTGTATGAGATCGTTGAGAACATTCCAATGAGGGGGTTACATGATATGGTTTTGTATGAGATCGTTGAGAACATTCCAATGAGGGGGTTACATGATATGGTTTTGTATGAGATCGTTGAGAACATTCCAATGAGGGGGTTACATGATATGGTTTTGTACGAGATCGTTGAGAACATTCCAATGAGGGGGTTACATGATATGGTTTTGTATGAGATCGTTGAGAACATTCCAATGAGGGGGTTACATGATATGGTTTTGTATGAGATCGTTGAGAACAATCCAATGAGGGGGTTACATGATACGGTTTTGTATGAGATCGTTGAGAACATTCCAATGAGGGGGTTACATGATATGGTTTTGTATGAGATCGTTGAGAACATTCCAATGAGGGGGTTACATGATATGGTTTTGTATGAGATCGTTGAGAACATTCCAATGAGGGGGTTACATGATATGGTTTTGTATGAGATCGTTGAGAACATTCCAATGAGGGGGTTACATGATATGGTTTTGTATGAGATCGTTGAGAACATTCCAATGAGGGGGTTACATGATATGGTTTTGTATGAGATCGTTGAGAACATTCCAATGAGGGGGTTACATGATATGGTTTTGTAGAAATTTTTGAAAAAACTTGTTCTTTGTAATCCATGTTAGGTAAAGTACTAAATGTCAGTACTCATCTGAGCCACTGGCTGAAAAAATAAGTTATATGCTAACTTACCTCTGCTAGTTCCTTCTCAGTGAAAAATTTTGGCAAGATCTTGAGCCTTACAGGGATCAACATTATCAAACCAAATGGAAAAGCTAATGAGGCTACTGTTGATTTGATTATCCACAAAACTATTAAAAAGAACAGCTGAATTATTGTAAAAACATGCATCTTGAGAGTCCGCACCTAAAATACAACAAAGAAATAAATATCATTAGATCATTTTATTATTAAGAATAAAGAGTCTGTGAATCTCATTTAATGGGATTCTGGGTTACACAATAACCTTATTAACTGAAAATATAATTCGACTCAAGCTAGTATTGAATCAAATTTACGGGATGAAGTTAAAACAATTTGCATAGAATAACAACAAGTTTAAGATTTTATTTATCAAAAAAAATATGCTTTTGAAAATTTAGAGTAGCTTGATCAAAGGATTGTGGAAAGAAGAAACTATATTTTTATTGAAACTGTATTATAGCACATACCAGATGCTGTTTTCCTAAGAACATAGCACCATATTTTGTAAGTGGTACACTACTGCGTAAGCGACCATTACGTGAATATCCCAGGTCCACAATATCTTCACTCAAGATCTATGAGAAGTCACCGACTAATATTGGCGATTGTTTCTCGAGTCAATGTCCGACACAATATTAAAATTGCCGTGATTCACGGTCAAACAGATTACAGCTGTAATTAATTTCTAGGTCACCTGAGTGAAAAGGATGTTCTTATTGTCATATTTTTTGCACAACTCTCAGCGACTCTCACAATTTTGTGGTCAAAATACATGTATAACTCAACAATCTCAACTCGACGAAATGACGTTGGCCTCACCATTACCAACACTCATAAAATATTTACGTTTTTAATCAGAATATTTTTTTAAAAATTTTGCCAAATTGCAACATTCCGACACAAATGTACATAAATTTGATTCAGAAAATTATTGATGACTGGTTATCATTCTGATATTCTGTGACATCAACATACAGGAGTTTATTTGGTCTAATCTATTTCACAATTAATGCCGCAATTACACTCTCTGGAGTTAATCCTTTCACTCCAAATGTCTTGTCCAATTTAATTATTGCATTCATTGTCCACGTAATATCGGATGGGTTTAATACTTTTGTGTCACCTCAGCCCTAGGATATTCAGGTAACGGTCGCTTGCGCAGTAGTGTATTTATGTGTTAACTAACTTTCTAACCCCCCAAAATTGAATATATCTTTCACAGAAAAAGAATCCTTTAATTGTGTTTAGATTAAAGATTAGAACCCTGTTAGAAGAATAAATGAAAGTGTCAATGACACTGTAGCTCAACTTGACAAACTTGAACTTGGTAAGTTATAAATGAAATGGCAAAATTGAAGATCATTGGTACCAATGTTATTTTTTTTGCCAGTGGCAACATTTTTTGACAGAAACCGAAGAAAATCGATAGCTCCCATCTAGAGGCCTCCCCAAACAAGCATGCCAGGTTTCAAAGCAATCTGATCATAAATGTGCCCTGTAGGGTGTACAAAAGGGAAATATTGTGGTCTGACTAGACTAAATTCTAAGAACGTTGGCCGTGGCAACATTTTTTGACGGAAATGGAAGAAAATCGATAGCTCCCATCTAGAGGTCACCGTAAATAAGCGTACCAGGTTTCAAAGCAATCTAATCATAAATGTGCCCTGTTGGGTGAGCCAAGGGGAAATATTGTGGTCTGACTAAACTAAGTTCTAAGAATGTTGGCTGCGGCAACATTTTTTGATGGAAATTGAAGAAAATCGATAGCTCCCATCTAGAGGTCACCCCAAACAAGCATGCCAGGTTTCAAAGCAATCCGATCATAAATGTGCCCTGTAGGGTGTGCCAAAGAGAAATATTGAGTCTTCTGACTAAACTAAGTTCTAAGAACGTTGGCCGCAACATTTTTTGATGGAAATTGAAGAAAATTGATAGCTCCCATCTAGAGGTCTCCCCAAACAAGCATACCAGGTTTCAAAGCAATCAAATCATAAATGTGCCCTGTAGGGTGTGCCAAAGGGAAATATTGTGGTCTGACTAAACTGAGTTCTAAAAACGTTGGCCGCGGCAACATTTTTTGACGGAAATTGAAGAAAATCGATAGCTCCCATCTAGAGGTCACCCCAAACAAGCATACCAGATTTCAAAGCAATCTGATCATAAATGTGCCCTGTAGGGTGTGCCAAAGGGAAATATTGAGGTCTGACTAAACTAAATTTTACGAACGTTGGCCGTGGCAACATTTTTGGCCGGAAATTGAAGAAAATCGATAGCTCCCATCTAGAGGTCACCCTAAATAAGCATACCAGGTTTCAAAGCAATCAAATCATAAATGTGCCTTGTAGGGTGTGCCAAAGGGAAATATTGTGGTTTGACTAAACTAAGTTCTAAGAACGTTGGCCGCGGCAACATTTTTTGACGGAAATTGAAGAAAATCGATAGCTCCCATCTAGAGGTCACCTCAAACAAGCATACCAAGTTTCAAAGTAATCTGATCATAAATGCGACCTGTGAGGTGTGCCAAAGGAAATTGTGGACGTACATACTAACATACTAACGTACTAACGTACGTACGTACGTACGTATGTACGTACGTACGCCGATGGACGAGAAGTGATGGCAACAGCACAGCTTGACTTTGTCAAGTTGAGCTAAAAATGACTGCACTCTACCGTAATTTCTATTGTCAAAAATTCTACCCACACAATTACCTATATTTAAAAATAGATCTCCTCAGCCTCTATATTTCATTACAGTAGAATAGAGTTAATTGAACATCCCCAGTCTGGCAGTAGAAAATCTTCTATTAAAGGGAGTATTCATGTATGCTAGTGATAAACTGAGCTTTTATTTAATTACATCTTGTTTGAGAGCTCTTGGGGCTTTGTCAAATGAGATGTAATAGATTGAATGCTTGTATTGGATGTATTGAGGACAAATAGTTATATAAAGAAGGCGACTTTGATGACTGTCGTGATAATTTCTTGACATATTACAGGATTATTTATTCAATTAACAGGAGTACACTCGACTATACTTGTCAGAATATTAGTTGGAATTAGGCCCTTGAGAGTATTTATTTATTGGTGTTTAAGGTCACATAGTTCTGCACAATGGCTAATCATGACCCTGGGTCCACGACAGTTTCATGGGTGGAGGAAGCCGGAGTACCAGAAGAGAGCCACTGAGCAATGGCAAGCAACTGTCAGCTCCCCAACATAAAACGCACAAGCAGGGCTAGCACTGGTCGAAGACAGGTGCACATTGAAGTGCAGTACGCTTTAGTACACAATGTCACCATGCCACCACATGGGCAATGGGGGTGAAGTGTCTTGCCCAAGGACACAATGCAGTTGCTGCAGATGGGATTTGACCTGAGGACTCTCTACCTACCATGCCAGTGTGCCCCCTACACTTGAGTCTTTTTGTATAACTATGCATTTCATATTGTATGGGTGAAAAGATACTGGAAAGCTTCTCAATCCTTGTAAGAAAAAAATAAAAATTAAAAATAAAACCCTCCATTTCTGATTTGATAAAAAAATTGCCTTAGAATCAATTAATTTATTTTGTGTGGCCTTACAGTATCTACATCCCCAGGGCTTATTTGTAAATGTTGAAAATGTCTATATCCCCTTGCGTTTGCTTGTAAATGTTTACAGTTTCGATATTCCCACAGCAGGCAAACAGTGAAATAATCTGCCTGCCAGTTGGGCAGGATTCAACAGGATTTGAAAAACAAGAGGCCCCCATGTGGCCCCGAGGCACTCATCTGACACTAGTTGTTTAATGAAGGATTTAATTAGCATCTATAACTAGTTAACACTACAGAGGAATGAAGTTATTTAATTATTTACAACTCTGTTGTCAATGCAAAATGATTTTTTTCTAGTACTGATATACTACCAAAGAAATAATGCCAGACTTCCAGCAATACAAAACAAGGAAGTTCCAATATCAATCTGGGAACTTAACTTGAACAAGCTTGAGTCTGAGCCCTTCCCCCGACCACCAGGATGCAGTATACCAAATGTGAAAGCATTCTGACTAGAGGATCTAAAGGAGAAGATTGAAATTTGGGCTACCATATGTTAAAATTCTGGCTACCATAGAGATCCCAAATATTAACCCAAGGACTCGATTTGAACAAACTTGAATCTCACCTCCAAACAGATGTGTACCAAATATGAAAGCATTCTGACTGATGGAGCCCAAATATTAACACAGAGATCCGAAACTGAAGAAGAATTTTTTTGAAGAAATTCCTTCATATTGCACCAAGTTAAAATTTGAGCTCACATAGGCAGCCCAAATATGAACCCAGGGACTGGACTGGAACAAATTTGAATGAGAACCCCCAAGAGACGTTATATATCAAACATGAAAGCATTCTAACTAGTGGAGCTGAAGAAGATTTTTAAAGACATTTCCTCACATTGCACTAAGTTATTTATTTATTGGTGTTTAAGGTCACATATTTTTGCACAATGACTATCAATGACCACAACATGAGTATCAACTCAAGACCAGGGGTGAACAGTAATAAGCCATGTTGCCCATTATAGAGAGGGTTTGAACTCTCAAGCATTGGTGACTGGGTCCTATTTTACCAGTAAAACAAGAGCTTCACTTCCCGGGGTTCCCGCGGGGATTGCACTACGTTAAAATTCTGGCTACCATGGGGAGCCCAAATATTAACCCAGGCCCTCAAATTGAAGATACTGGAATCCCCCCCCCCCCCCCCCCCCCCCCCTGGAGATGTTGTACACCAAATATGAAAGCATTCTGACTGTTGGTTCTGAAAAAGATTTTGGACTAAGTTAAAATTTGGGCTCCCATAGGGAGGCAAAATATTTACCCAGGCATTTGATTTGAACAAACTCGAATCTGCTCCATCTCACCCCTGCCAAAAATGTTGTATACCAAATATGAAAGCATTCTAATCCTATGGTGGATCTGAAGAAGAAGATTTTTAAAGAATGTTTCTCATATTGCACTAAGTTAAAATTTGAAAGCATTCTAGCTGGTGGATCTGAAGAAGACTTCTGAAGATCATTTCCCATATTGCCCTGAGTTAAAAAGTTAACAGAGTAAAGGAGCTACATTTTAACACGCTTGTATCAAATCAGACCATTGGTTCAGAAAATAGAAATTCTGGAATTTTGGAGCATTTTCCACCACCACCTCCCTATGGGGCTTGGCATATAGATTTGAATAAAAACAAAATGCAATGTCAGAACGAGTAATCACCTCAAATGTAACTAAAATTAGTTTAGCGGTTTAGGAGGTACAGGTGCAAACACCATGTTCATGACCAACTGATGATGGATGACGACAGATGACAGACGACGGACGATGGATGGTGAGTGATCACAATTGCTCATCCTGATTTTCAGTCAGGGGAGCTAAACAAGAGGCCCCAAGATTCCTAAGAGTGCTCACCTGAAACTGACAACTATCAACCGAGGGTCCTGATTTGAACAAACTTGCTTCTGCCCCATTAAGAAAACCATATACCAAATATCAAAACATTCTGACCAGTGGATCTGAAAATAATTTTTTTTAAAAATATTCCTCATATTGAACTAAGTTATAATTCGGGCTCCCATAGGGAGTCCAAATATGAACCCAGGGACAAGGCTTGAACAAACTTGAATCTCACCTCCCTAAGGATGCTGTTTTCCAAATATCAAACGATTCTTACTAGTGAATGTGAAGAAGATTTTTAAAAAGTGTTCCTCATATTGAACTAAGTTACAATTCGGTCTCCCACAAGGAGCCCAAATGTGGACTCAGAGACTTGGCTTCAACAAACTTGAATCACATCTCTCTTAAGGATGCTGTATACCAAATATCAAAACATTCCGACTGCTGGATCTGAACAAGAAGATTTTTAAAGAAAATTCCTCATACCGCACTAATTTAAACATTTGGGCTCTCTGAGCCAAATATGGACCCAGGGATTTGATTTCAACAAACATGTAAAACAATCTTCCAAAGATGTTATATTTGAAATTTTGAAGCTTTTGGAGCAGTAGCTGGGGAGAAGAAGAGTCTTAAATGTTTTCCCCATTATCCACAGTGTTAAAAAATGCTGATGCAGCATTTTATCAAAGTCCCGAGAAAGTACCCTATGATAAAATCGATAGCAATTTCTTTTGACCATTCCATTCTGCTCGTCCTAAGGAAGCTTCTCACCAAATAAGAATTCTCAGAGCCGTGTAGTCTTTGGAAATATAGGTGTTTGAATTTTTTTCTATTTTTAACTTCTGTGGTTCCCACGGGGCATTTTGAAAAAAATTTTGTTTTTGCATAAATAAAGTTCTTATGACCCATTATTACTTCAGATCAAATTTGGTTCAAATCAGCCTCTTGGTCGGGAAAATAGAATTTTTGGGAGGGCAAAAATTCTTGCCCCCTCCTGTAATGACAACAAATTTGCCCCTTGAACGTTTCTTGAACAAACTTGAGTCTACACCTCAAAAGGAAGCTTTATACCAAATATTAAGTCTATGCTACCACTGGTTCGTGAGAAGATTTTAAAAAGAATTGGGGCATTTTGGCACCACACCCTCCTCAATATGAGCAGAAACCCAATTTGAAGAAAAACCCAAATGCCCCTATATAACCACGACTCATGTGAAATTTCAAATTAAGATGTGGTCTGTGGTTTTGGAGAAAAAGACCCAAACATCACCTTCATGATGGACGAAAATTGATCAGAATAGTTCACCCAGACTTTCAGTCAGGTGAGCTAAAAAAAACCCCCAACAATCTGATTAATCAGTATCTTCAGCTTAGTGAAATGGTGGGTGAACATTCAGGATTAGAGCAACAGTAAATCAGCTCAATTATTGGAAGGCCCAAATTGCCATAGTGATTTGAGTTGAAATCAGTTATATTCCACATAAGGAAGATGATTTGAGGAATTCACACATGACTTGACCCTTTAAACACTGGTGGTATATTCCATGTCAGTTGAAATGAAGCAATTAGAAGAGTCCATATTCATTATTTGGGGGTAGACTAATCAATATTTTCAATGTGCAGCCTTTGGGCTGCACGTTGAAAATATTGATTGGTCTAACCCATCCTTAAATTAGCGGGTATCCTTAATGCGAGAATGGCGTGCCATGTGCTCATGTGGAAAGGGTTAAGTAAATTTAATGCAAAATTTTCATTGGGAGAAGGAAGCTTGGTGACATGCTGTAAAATTAAATTAACAACTGCCACATGCTCATGAATTGTGGTCAACTTATCACAATCCACTATAATTTTTCCATGTAAATTTCTGCCATTTCTGTTTTTACATGTAACACAGGGACAAATTAATCTTTTTCCTTCATTGAGAAATCAATCTGCCTGTCATGTAAGTACTGTACAACCAAAAGTTTAAATCAGTCATGTTGTAATGAAAATAGCTCAAGTCACACAAATTATATAGGAATTATTCATGAGATATGTCATAAAAGAAGTATTAACTGGTACACTGCTAAATTATTTCTGGTTGATAAAATTTGTTCACATGTCTTTGCCTTGTTACAATTTATGGGCGAGTGTCAATAAGCAAATTGTATCAAGGCAAAGAAATACAGACTGATATACTTCAACTTGTGAGTTAATATGAAACACATCCACAGAAGATGAAAACTTCAAGACGTGGAATCTGAATTTTAGAATGAAGCCAACATTTGGGCTTCCAGCATTCTACCAGTTAATATTCATGAACAAACTTCAAATGAACCTGAAAACTGCAGCAAGAAATTATAAGATATTGGTGTCAAAAAGAAAATATCATTGACAGCCATATTGGATATGCCAGACTGGGTAGTTCAACAAGGACAATAAGAATTACTTGAGACACAGTTGGTTTGCAACCCCCTCCATGATATTAACACCAACAAGCTACATATTAAATTTGGACAAAAATACTGAACAGTTTTCTTTAAAAAAAAAAGGTGATGACAAGAAATGACAAGAGCAATGTGAAGCATGGCATATGCCCCCAAAAGGGTAATACAAGGGGAGGTAAATCTTCGATCTTGGGATCTGTTTGACATAGTACTCAAATGATTAGTCGACTAGTCAATGCCGACTCTGGGCAAACCAGTAGTTGACTCTCAATTGTGCAGTCGACTAGTCGGAGGAGTTCAAGCTTTTAGGTAAATAGTATCCCTTCTGTGCCACTGTCAGACAGTTTGAACAGCAATATTGGGCAATCAATGTATACATCTTTTGCCATCTAATAGTAGTGACAGTAGTTTGTTTTAACTGGTACTAGTAGAGTGCTGAATAATTTTGGGCTTTCAGGATATGTTATTAATTTGCCTTGTTGCAATTTATGGGAGAGTGCCTATAGGCACCCTCCCATAAATCGCTACAAGACAAATTAAATAAGACTATATAATTTCACTCTTAGCATAATTAGAAGCACATTAACAGAATAATGTTCCAGTAAGTTGCTGTATATGAATGCCCAAGTGAAGCCAAATTTGGACCTTCAGCACTCTACCAGAACACCAACACTGTTATAAGGAGACAAGTTATCACCAATAACTAGTCGAAGTCGACTTGACTTTTGGGTATTGACTAGTCGACTTTGGAATTCACTAGTCGTTTGAGCACTAGTTTGACACCAACAATGCACAATCAAAAGATAAAATTGATTTGAGTCAGCATTCATTGATTATTGGATAGAAATCAACTTCAGTAAGGCTGCCTTGACAGCCATATTGAATCGGTTATCTGATCCAAAATCGAAAGGAAGCTTCCTCTAGACACCAATAAAGCATAACCAAAAAGTGAACTTGATTTGAGTCAGTATTCATTAGTTATTGGACAGAAATTAAATTCATGCTGGCCATCATGGAAGCCATAATGAATTGACCACTGGCGGCCATCTAGGTTCAGCTGACTGGTCCCAGATTGAAAGGAAGCTTTCTCTGGACATCAACTTTGCATAATTAAATGAAAGTGTCAATGACACTGTTAACTTGCCTGTGTGTTGTGTTTGATGAAAAGGGTATTGTTCAAAGTTTATTAAAGGATTATGAAATAAGACAAGAATTGTGGTAATTGGGAATATATTAATATCTGTTCCCTGTATGCTGTGTTTTCAATAAAACTAATATGAGGTGTAGACTATACTCAAGAATTGAGGGATGGGTTAATGTGGCCCTCACAGTTAATGTATGCAACCCTCACAGTTAAAGTATGTCAACCAAAGTTACCAAGTTACAGTGAATTTATTCCAAAACGAGTCATCCTATCAAGTTACAACAAAATTCCTTCATAAATACAGCCTGTAGACTGTGCTAAAGGTTTTTGGGATTAGGGCTCAGGCCGACATCACAGCTGACAGATCGCGACCAAATGGGGAAGTTCTCATCTAGACATTATACAGAGTCATCCTACCAAGTTACAGTGAAATTCCTCCATACTAAATATGAACTGCAGACTGTGCTAAAGGTTTTTGGGTTTCCGGCTTGGGTAGCCGTCACAGTTGACAGTTCATGACCAAGTTACAATGAAATCCCTCCATAAATATGACCTGTAAACTGTGCTAAAGGTTTTTGTGTTTTGGGCTTGAGCAGCCATCACAGCTGAATGATCGCGACCAGAAGGGGACGTTCTCATCTAGACATTATCTGGAGTCATCCTAAAAAAGTTTGAAATGAAATCCCTTCATAAAAATGACCTGTAGACTGTGCAGAAGGTTTTTGGGCTTCGGGTCGGGGTAGCCATCACAGCTGACCAATCGTGATCAAAAGGGGTATTCTCATTTCAACATAATATGAAGTACATCTTCCAAGTTACAATGAAATCCCTCCAAAAATACGACCTGTAGACTGTGCTAAAGGTTTTTGGGTTTTGGGCTCGGGCAGACACCATGGTTGACAGATTGTGCCAAAATGGGGAAGTTCTCATCAATAAAATTAATTCTACTTACTCGTCTATACCATCCAATAAAATTAATTCTACTTACTTGTCTATACCAACCAATAAAATTAATTGTACTTACTCGTCTATACCACCCAATAAAATTAATTCTACTTACTCGTCTATCCCAACCAATAAAATTAATTCTACTTACTTGTCTATACCAACCAATAAAATTAATTCTACTTACTCATCTATACCAACCAATAAAATTAATTCTACTTACTCGTCTATCTCAACCAATAAAATTAATTCTACTTACTCGTCTATACCACCCAATAAAATTAATTCTACTTACTCGTCTATCTCAATCAATAAAATTAATTCCACTAACTCGTTTATACCAACCAATAAAATTAATTCTACTTACTTGTCTATTACCAACCAATAAAATTAATTCTACTTACTCGTCTATACCAACCAATAAAATTAATTCTACTTACTCGTCTATCTCAACCAATAAAATTAATTGTACTTACTCGTCTACACCACCCAATAAAATTAATTCTACTTACTCGTCTATACCAACCAATAAAATTAATTCTACTTACTCGTCTATCTCAACCAATAAAATTAATTGTACTTACTCGTCTATACCAACCAATAAAATTAATTCTACTTACTTGTGTATACCAACCAATAAAATTAATTCTACTTACTTGTGTATACCAACCAATAAAATTAATTCTACTTACTCGTCTATACCAACCAATAAAATTAATTCTACTTACTTGTGTATACCAACCAATAAAATTAATTCTACTTACTCGTCTATCTCAACCAATAAAATTAATTCTACTTACTTGTGTATACCAACCAATAAAATTAATTCTACTTACTCATCTATACCAACCAATAAAATTAATTCTACTTACTCGTCTATACCAACCAATAAAATTAATTCTACTTACTCGTCTATACCAACCAATAAAATTAATTCTACTTACTCATCTATCCCAACCAATAAAATTAATTCTACTTACTCGTCTATACCAACCAATAAAATTCTACTTGTGTATACCAACTAATAAAATTAATTCTACTTACTCATCTATACCAACCAATAAAATTAATTCTACTTACTCGTCTATACCAACCAATAAAATTAATTCTGCTTACACGTCTATCTCAACCAATAAAATTAATTGTACTTACTAGTCTATACCAACCAATAAAATTAATTCTACTTACTCGTCTATACCAACCAATAAAATTAATTCTACTTACTCGTCTATACCAACCAATAAAATTAATTCTACTTACCCATCTATACCAACCAATAAAATTAATTCTACTTACTCATCTATACCAACCAATAAAATTAATTCTACTTACTCGTCTATACCAACCAATAAAATTAATTCTACTTACTTGTCTATCTCAACCAATAAAATTAATTCTATTTACTCATCTATACCAACCAATAAAATTAATTCTACTTACTCGTCTATACCAACCAATAAAATTAATTCTACTTACTCGTCTATACCAACCAATAAAATTAATTCTACTTACTCGTCTATCTCAACCAATAAAATTAATTGTACTTACTCATCTATACCAACCAATAAAATTAATTCTACTTACTCGTCTATACCAACCAATAAAATTAATTCTACTCACTCGTCTATACCAACCAATAAAATTAATTCTACTTACTCATCTATCTCAACCAATAAAATTAATTCTACTTACTCATCTACACCACCCAATAAAATTAATTCTACTTACTCGTCTATCTCAACCAATAAAATTAATTCTACTTACTCGTCTAGACCAACCAATAAAATTAATTCTACTTACTCGTCTATACCAACCAATAAAATTAATTCTACTTACTTGTGTATACCAACCAATAAAATTAATTCTACTTACTAGTCTATACCAACCAATAAAATTAATTCTACTTACTTGTGTATACCAACCAATAAAATTAATTCTACTTACTCGTCTATACCAACCAATAAAATTAATTCTACTTACTCGTCTATACCAACCAATAAAATTAATTCTACTTACTCGTCTATCTCAACCAATAAAATTAATTGTACTTACTCATCTATACCAACCAATAAAATTAATTCTACTTGTGTATACCAACTAATAAAATTAATTC
The DNA here is from genome assembly GCA_031216915.1 of Pictodentalium vernedei. Lineage (NCBI taxonomy): Eukaryota > Metazoa > Mollusca > Scaphopoda > Dentaliida > Dentaliidae > Pictodentalium > Pictodentalium vernedei. The sequence continues at coordinate 3,035,301 of CM062294.1, read as the reverse complement.
TACTTACTCGTCTATCCCAACCAATAAAATTAATTCTACTTACTCGTCTAACGTATCCGACACTAGGGTGATGCTTGACTGGCACAAGTAAAAGTTTAACTCGTTCGAACAATTGGATACCCGTCAACGATGATATACCCAAGTAAAGAAACACACCAAACAGCACTGATAGAGGAATTGCACGTAACAAAGGTCCAAATGTAAGCGATACAACTGTAAAAAATAAAATGTTTCTAATTAATGTTTCACTGAATGTTTCTCATTAATGGTTCACAAGGGTTTCATCAGCTTTTCTGATTGAATTTTGTTAACAATGAACAAAAATTCCTACCTGTATTTGGGGGTATTTTTAACTCATTGCACGTGGCTGGCAGTTATTCCTGCTTTGAACAGCAGGTTACGGCAGGTTGCGACAGGTTACAACAAAGTAATACAACATAATTTTTTTAAATTTCCATCTTAAAAGAATTACTGCCAAAACAAACAGCAACAGCTAGCGTGTGATATCACTTCAGCGAGATCACATGTTATTTGTTGATATTTATATATGCAGGAATTGCATTAAGATGTTAAGAAAGAAAGACTGGTAGATTTAAAACAGAGAAGCTGGAGGAGCACAACAACACCCTTTTCCTATTTACTTATTGGGGCTTAATGACACTTTTGACAGCCAGAGTCACCTTGTGTTGGACAGTCTTACGGGTGAAGGTAGCCAGAGTATCTGAAGAGAACCACTGAGCAACTGTCAGGCTCCCTAACTTACTAACTCCACACAAGCAGAGTTAGCACTGGTTGAAGACAAGTGTACTATCGACGTGCAGTGCGCCTTAGTACACAATGCCACCGAGCCCCCAACGTGGGCAATGGAGTGAAGTGTCTTGCCCAAGGACACAACATGGTTGCCACAGGTGGGATTCGAACAGAGGATCTCTCGGCTTGCAGCCTGCACCTCTACCTTCTGAGCCACGGCACCCTCCCTCCCCCCCCCCCCCTTTTCCTACTATGGGTTACGAGTATGCTACATGTACATATCATAACTGCTAACAAGTTACAATATAAGCCCTTTATTTCCAGATCTGTTGCAACTAAAACAAGTGTTTGACCACCGAGGTGGTATTAGTCCCCTACCAAGCTTTTGTGACATAAGGTGTTTTTGTCACATAAGACACTAGAGCATATAAGCATCTCTGCAATTCAGGTTAGTAGTTTAAGAAGTACAAAGACCGCCAGGAATGGTCCGATCCAGTGAAAAGAAGGTCGAGTCCAGCTCTCGGTGGTGTGGTATTTTTGCTTGGACCGGTCCAATCATTATAATAACCTTAAATGAAGGGAAAGGTGATGAAATCTTACTTTTGGTAATAACAAAAAAGAAAGATATTAAAACATTTTCCTTCATTTAACATATTTTATAATGACTGAATTGCTATACACATTTGTGTTACAGAAAGTATCAAGTTACTGACGTCTGCTGGGGAAGCTTGGTAACTCGGGGCATGTTATATAATACACTGTATGCACATTGTGGAAATGTTTCTGCAGGACAACTGAATACTCTAAACACGGAAACTTTCAATATATTTAGAGACAAAAGTTTGATTTAATGCTGCAAAAATGGCCACCGTTCCGCCATCTTGGCTTCTGAAAAAAAAAAAAAATTAAGCGTGCATCATCCCCTCAGAACCATTTATCCATGTACCAAATATGAAAGGTGTAGCTTAAAGCATGATGGAGGGAGAGGTGGTAACATAAAAACAGACAGACAGACAGACGGACAGACAGACAGATCTTAGATTTTGAAAAAAAAATATTGAGCGTGCATAATCCCCTCAAAACCCTTTATCCATGTACCATATTTGAAAGGTGTAGCTTGAACCATGTTGGAGGGAGGGGTGGTAACATAAAATAGAGAAAATGGCTTAAAAAACAACAAAAATGGCTGCCATGGCACCATCTTGAATTGTGAAAACAAAATATTAACCATGCATCATCCCATTACAATCCTCTATCCATGTGCCAAATATGAAAAGTGTAGCTTGAACCATGTTGGAGTGAGGGGTGGTAACATAAAATAGAGAAAAAAGCTTCAAAAACACAACAAAAATGGCCGCCATGCCACCATCTTGGAGTTTGAAAAAAAAAAATTGAATGTGTATCATTCCTTCCCAACCCTCTATCCATGTGCCAAATATGCAAAGTGTAGCTTGAACCATGTTGGAGGGAGGGGTGGTAACATGAATATAGAGAAAAAAAAGCTTAAACAAGAGGCCCCAGGGGGCCTGAAGCGCTCATCTTGTACAGAACACAATTTAAACAGAGTCCAAGAATGAGTCTACATTAAGCAAGCCATCTCCATAGGCTACACTGTCAATCCTTGAGTCCCTCAGGAGTGACAAAAATAATCTGGGCATCATGCCTTTTCTTCAGTTGATCATAAGTAAAATGTAGAGCTCCCCTATGAAGCCCTTTGATATAACCTATGTGGATTAATCTTAGTACCTCTAGAGGGTACTGAATACAAAATTTTTAATTCTTCAGGAAAATGGCAAAATCCGGCTCCCATAGAGAGCCCAAATATTAACCCAGGCTCTTGATTTGAACACAGTTAAATCTGACTTCCCTAGAGATGTTGTGTACCGAATATGAAAGCATTCTGACTGTTGGATCTGAAGTAGAGAAATTATAAAGAAATTTCTTCGAACTGCACTAAGTTCAAATTTGGGCTACCATAGCGAGCCCAAATATTGACCTATGGATCCGATTTGAACAAACTTGAATCTGACCCCCCTAGAGATGTTGTATACCAAATGTGAAAGCATTCTGACAAGTGAATCTGAAGAAGAAGATTTTTGAAGAAATTCCCTCATATTGTACTAAGTTAAATTTCATGTTCCCATATGGAGCCCAAATATTAACCTAGGCACTCGAATTGAACAACCTGGAATCTGACCCCCCCCCCTAGAGATGTTGTATACCAAATATAAAAGCATTCCGACTGGTGGATCTGAAGAAGAAGATTTTTAAAGAAATTTTCTCATATTGCACTAAGTAAAAATTTTGGCTACCATAGTGAGCCCAAATATATACCTAGGGATCTGATTTGAACAAATTTGAATCTGACCCCCATAGAGATGATGCATACCAAATATCAAAGCAATCTGACTGATGGATCTGAAGAAGAAGATTTTTTTAAATTACCCTCCATATTGAACAAAGATAAAATTTGGGCTTCCATAGGAAGCCCAAATATTAACCTAGGGACTTGGTTTGAACAATCTAGAATCTGACCCTCATAACAATGATGTATACCAAATATTAAAAGATTCTGACTGGTGCTTCTGAAAAAAAAGATTTTTAAAGAATATTCCCCATATTACCCTATGTTAAAACTTCGGGCTCCTGTAGAGAGCCCAAATATGAACCAATGAGCTTTATTTCAACAAACTTTTATCTGACCCCCCTATGAATGCTGTATACCAAATATCAAAAGATTCTGATGATTGGTTCTGGAGAAAAGATTTTTTTAAATTTTTGCAAATATGCTGACTCAGCATTTTTTCGATGCCCATTACAGAACACCCTAACATAACCGATGGAATTTTTTTTTTACCATTCAATTCTACTGGTCATAAGGATACTTCATACCAAATAAAAGCTCTCTGTTCCGTGGGGTTTGGGAAATATGGGCGTTTGAAAATATTTCTATTTTTAGCTCCCAGGGTTCCCATGGGGATGCGGGAATTTTTTTTTTGCATGGGTCAAGTACTTATGACCCAATACTATCACAAACCAAATTTGGTTCATACCAGACCATCGGTTCAGAAAATAGAAATTTGGGGCGGGGCCAAAAATCTTACCCCTCCTATTTTACTTCACGAACTTCGTTTGAACAAAATTGATTCTACACCTCATATGGAAGCTCCATAGCAAATATCAAGTCATTGTACACACTGGTTCTTGAGAAGAAGATTTTAAAAATATTTTGGAGCATTTTCCCCCACTCCCTCCGTATGGGGCTGGGCATGCTGAGTTGAACAAAAATGAAATGCCCCTTTGGGACCATCACTCACACAAACTTTCACTTGAACTGGCCCAGTGGCTTTGGAGGAGAAGATCAAAACATGGTGTTGACGGATGACGGATGGGAAGCAATGAGATTAGCTCAGCTTGACTTTGTCAAGATGAGCTAAAAACACAACATTCCAGACAGACAGACAGATCTTAGATTTTGAAAAAAAAATATTGAGTGTGCATAATCCCCTCACAACCCTTTATCCATGTACCATATATGAAAGGTGTAGCTTGAACCATGTTGGAGGGAGGGGTGGTAACATAAAATAGAGAAAATGGCTTAAAAAACACAACAAAAATGGCTGCCATGGCGTCATCTTGAATTGTGAAAAATATTGACCGTGCATCATCCCATTACAGCTCTATCCATGTGCCAAATATGAAAAGTGTAGCTTGAACCATGTTGGGGTGAGGGGTGGTAACATAAAATAGAGAAAAAAGCTTAAAAAACACAACAAAAATGGCCGCCATCTTGGATTTTGAAAAAAAAAATCTTGAGCGTGCATCATCCCCTCAGAACCATGTATCCATGTACCAAATATGAAAGGTGTAGCTTAAAGCATGTTGGAGGGAGAGGTGGTAACATAAAAACAGACAGACAGACGGACAAATAGATGGACAGACGGATGGAGTGCAATCCTATAGTCCCCTTACGGTTCCCTTAGGGGACTAATAAGCACAATTTAACCAAATTAAATCAAGTTTTTCACAAATAGGTTTTGGAGTTAAAGTTTAAATAATTTTTTTTTATATCTATTCAGAGCAGCCATGACTAGATATGACAAAAACATTTTTTTAAAAATACCTGATTTATCCCTTTACCCAGTGCAGACAATATCAAAATTTACTTTTTTAAATATTAAAAAAATTCTACAAAACCATATTGGAGTGAGATCGGTTTGCTAGTTCTAATGAAGAGGTCACATTGCACTTGATATGGTGTTTTGCTGAAATTGTTTTGACAAATAATATTTTTTCAACTCGCCATAGAACTGTGTATTGGATAAGGCTTCATGGAACTGTGTATTGGATAAGGCTCCATGGAACTGTGTATTGGATAAGGCTCCATGGAACTGTGTATTGGATAAGGCTCCATGGAACTGTGTATTGGATAAGACTCCATGAAACTGTGTAATGGATAAGGCTTCATGGAACTGTGTTTTGGATAAGGCTTCATGGAACTGTGTATTGGATAAGGCTCCGTGGAACTGTGTATTGGATAAGGCTCCATGGAACTGTTCATTGGATAAGGCTCCATGGAACTGTTTATTGGATAAGGCTCCATGGAACTGTGTATTGGATAAGGCTCCATGAACTGTTTATTGGATAAGGCTCCATGGAACTGTGTATTGGATAAGGTCCATGGAACTGTTTATTGGATAAGGCTCCATGGAACTGTGTATTGGATAAGGCACCATGGAACTGTTTATTGGATAAGGCTCCATGGAACTGTGGATTGGATAAGGCTTTGTGGAACTGTGTATTGGATAAGGCTCCATGGAACTGTGTATTGGATAAGGCTCCATGGAACTGTTTATTGGATCAAGCTCCATGGAACTGTGTATTGGATAAGGCTCCATGAAACTGTGTAATGGATAAGGCTTCATGGAACTGTGTATTGGATAAGGCTCCATGGAACTGTGTAATGGATAAGGTTCCATGGAACTGTGTAATGGATAACGCTCCATGGAACTGTGTATTGGATGAGGCTCTATGGAACTGTGTAGTGGATAAGGCTCCATGGAAATGTGTAATGGATAAGGCTACATGGAACTGTGTATTGGATAAGGCTTCATGGAACTGTGTATTGGATAAGGCTCCATGGAACTGTGTAATGGATAAGGCTCCATGAAACTGTGTAATGGATAAGGCTCCATGGAACTGTGTATTGGATAAGGCTTCATGGAACTGTGTATTGGATAAGGCTCCATGGAACTGTGTATTGGATAAGGCTCCATGGAACTGTGTATTGGATAAGACTCCATGAAATTGGATAATGGATAAGGCTTCATGGAACTGTGTATTGGATAAGGCTCCATGGAACTGTGTATTGGATAAGGCTAAATGGAACTGTGTATTGGACAAGGCTTCATGGAACTGTGTATTGGATAAGGCTCCGTGGAACTGTGTATTGGATAAGGCTCCATGGAACTGTTTATTGGATAAGGCTTCATGGAACTGTGTATTGGATAAGGCTCCATGAACTGTGTATTGGATAGGGCTCCATGGAACTGTTTATTGGATAAGGCTCCATGGAACTGTGTATTGGATAAGGCTCCATGAAACTGAGTAATGGATAAGGCTTCATGGAACTGTGTATTGGATAAGGCTCCATGGAACTGTGTAATGGATAAGGTTCCATGGAACTGTGTAATGGATAACGCTCCATGGAACTGTGTATTGGATGAGGCTCTATGGAACTATGTAGTGGATAAGGCTCCATGGAAATGTGTAATGGATAAGGCTACATGGAACTGTGTATTGGATACAGCTCCATGGAACTGTGTTTTTGGATAAGGCTCCATGGAACAGTGTAGTGGATAAGGCTCCATGTAACTGTGTAGTGGATAAGGCTCCATGGAACTGTGTATTGGATACGGTTCCTTGGAACTGTGTTTTGGATAAGGCCCCATGGAACTGTGTATTGGATAAGGCTTCATGGTGTATTGGATAAGGATCCATGGAACTGTGTATTGGATAAGGCTTCATGGAACTGTGTACTCGATAAGGCTCCATGAAACTGTGTATTGGATAAGGCTCCATGGAACTGTGTAATGGATAAGGCTCCATGAAACTGTGTAATGGATAAGGCTCCATGGAACTGTGTATTGGATAAGGCTTCATGGAACTGTGTATTGGATAAGGCTCCATGGAACTGTGTATTGGATAAGGCTCCATGGAACTGTGTATTGGATAAGACTCCATGAAATTGGATAATGGATAAGGCTTCATGGAACTGTGTATTGGATAAGGCTCCATGGAACTGTGTATTGGATAAGGCTCCATGGAACTGTGTATTGGACAAGGCTTCATGGAACTGTGTATTGGATAAGGCTCCGTGGAACTGTGTATTGGATAAGGCTCCATGGAACTGTTTATTGGATAAGGCTTCATGGAACTGTGTATTGGATAAGGCTCCATGAACTGTGTATTGGATAGGGCTCCATGGAACTGTTTATTGGATAAGGCTCCATGGAACTGTGTATTGGATAAGGCTCCATGAAACTGAGTAATGGATAAGGCTTCATGGAACTGTGTATTGGATAAGGCTCCATGGAACTGTGTAATGGATAAGGTTCCATGGAACTGTGTAATGGATAACGCTCCATGGAACTGTGTATTGGATGAGGCTCTATGGAACTATGTAGTGGATAAGGCTCCATGGAAATGTGTAATGGATAAGGCTACATGGAACTGTGTATTGGATACAGCTCCATGGAACTGTGTTTTTGGATAAGGCTCCATGGAACAGTGTAGTGGATAAGGCTCCATGTAACTGTGTAGTGGATAAGGCTCCATGGAACTGTGTATTGGATACGGTTCCTTGGAACTGTGTTTTGGATAAGGCCCCATGGAACTGTGTATTGGATAAGGCTTCATGGTGTATTGGATAAGGATCCATGGAACTGTGTATTGGATAAGGCTTCATGGAACTGTGTACTCGATAAGGCTCCATGAAACTGTGTATTGGATAAGGCTCCATGGAACTGTGTATTGGATAAGGCTCCATGGAACTGTTTATTGGATAAGGCTCCATGGAACTGTGTATTGGATAAGGCTTCATGGAATTGTGTATTGGATAAGGCTCCATGGAACTGTGTAATGGATAAGGCTCCATGGAACTGTGTAATGGATAAGGCTTCATGGAACTGTGTATTGGATAAGGCTCTAAGGAACTGTGTAGTGAATAAGGCTCCATGGAACTGTGTAATGGATAAGGCTCCATGGAACTGTGTATTGGATATGGCTCCATGGAACTGTGTATTGGATAAGGCTCCATGGAACTGTGTAGTGGATAAGGCCCCATGGAACTGTGTATTGGATAAGGCTCCATGGAACTGTATATTGGATACAGTTCCATGGAACTGTGTAATGGATAAGGCCCCATGGAACTGTGTATTGGATAAGACTTCATGGTGTATTGGATAAGGATCCATGGAACTGTGTATTGGATAAGGCTCCGTGGAACTGTGTAATGGATAAGGCTTCATGGAACTGTGTCATGGATAAGGCTACATGGAAATGTGTATTGGAAAGGGCTCCATGAAACTGTGTATTGGATAAGGCTTCATGGTGTATTGGATAAGGATTCATGGAACTGTGTATTGGATAAGACTCCATGGAACTGTGTAATGGATAAGACTCCATGGAACTGTGTATTGGAAAAGGCTCCATGGGACTGTGTATTGGATAAGGCTCTATGGAACTGTTTATTGGATAAGGCTCTGTGGAACTGTGTATTGGATAAGGCTTCATGGAACTGTGTATTGGATAAGGCTCCATGGAACTGTGTATTGGTCAAGGCTCCATGGAACTATTTATTGGATAAGGCTCCATGGAACTGTGTATTGGATAAGGCTCCATGGAACTGTGTATTGGATAAGGCTCCATGGAAATGTGTAATGGATAAGGCTCCATGGAACTGTGTAACGGATAAGGCTCCATGGAACTGTGTATTGGATACAGCTCCATGGAACTGTGTATTGGATAAGGCTCCATGGACCTGTGTAGTGGATAAAGCTCCATGGATCTGTGTAGTGGATAAGGCTCCATGGAACTGTGTATTGGATAAGGCTTCATGGAATTGTGTAATGGATAAGGCTCCATGGAACTGTGTATTGGATAAGGCTCCATGGAACTGTGTATTGGATATGGCTCCATGGAACTGTGTATTGGATACAGCTCCATGGAACTGTGTATTGGATAAGGCTTCATGGAACTGTGTATTGGCTAAGGCTCCATGGAACTGTGTAGTGGATAAGGCATCATGGAACTGTGTATTGGATAAGGCTCCACAAAACTGTGTATTGGATAAGGCTCCATGGAACTGTGCATTGGATAAGGCTTCATGGAACTGTGTAATGGATAAGGCTCCATGGAACTGTGTATTGGATAAAGCTTCATGGAACTGTGTATTGGATAAGGCTCTATGGAACTATGTATTGGATAAAGCTCCATGAAACTGTGTATTGGATATGGCCCCATGGAACTGTGTATTGGCTAAGGCTCCATGGAACTGTGTAATGGATAAGGCTCTATGGAACTGTGTATTGGATAAAGCTTCATGGAACTGTGTATTGGATAAGAATCCACGGAACTGTGTATTGGATAAGGCTCCATGGAACTGTGTATTGGATAAGGCTCCATGGAACTGTGTATTGGATAAGAATCCATGGAACTGTGTATTGGATAAGGCTCCATGGAACTGTGTAATGGATAAGGCTCCATGGAACTGTGTATTGGAGAAAGCTTCATGGAACTGTGTATTGGATAAGGCTCTATGGAACTGTGTATTGGATAAAGCTACATGGAACTGTGTATTGGATATGGCCCCATGGAACTGTGTATTGGCTAAGGCTCCATGGAACTGTGTAATGGATAAGGCTCTATGGAACTGTGTATTGGATAAAGCTTCATGGAACTGTGTATTGGATAAGAATCCATGGAACTGTGTATTGGATAAGGCTCCATGGAACTGTGTAATGGATAAGGCTACGTGGAAATGTGTATTGGATAAGGCTCCATGGAACTGTTTGATGGATAAGGCTCCATGGAACTGTGTAATGGATAAGGCTCCGCCGAACTGTGTATTGGATAAGGCTCCATGGAACTGTTTAATGGATAAGGCTTCATGGAACTGTGTATTGGATAAAGATTCATGGAACTGTGTATTGGATAAGGCTCTATGGAACTGTGTATTGGATAAAGATTCATGGAACTGTGTATTGGATAAGGCTCCATGGAACTGTGTAATGGATAAGGCTCCATGGAACTGTGTATTGGGTAAGGCTCCATGGAACTGTGTAATGGATAAGGCTCCATGGAACTGTGTATTGGATAAGGCTCCGTGGAACTGTGTATTGGGGTTTAAGGTTGAGGAAACCTGAGTACCCGGAGAGAACCACCGAGTAGTGACAAGCAGCTATAGCACTCCCCAAAGTACTAATTCTAGTATACCTTATCACACAACACCTCCATGCCTATACCGTGTACCATTAATGTGCAGTATACCTTATCACACAGCACCTCCATGCCTACACAGTGTACCATTAATGTGCAGTATACCTTTTCACACAGCACCTCCATGCCTATACCATGTACCATTAATGTGCAGTAATACCTTATCACACAGCACCTCCATGCCTATACAGTGTACCATTGATGTGCAGTATACCTTATCACACAACGCCTCCATGCATATACAGTGTACCATTAATGTGCAGAATACCTTATCACACAGCACCTCCATGCCTATACCATGTACCGTTAATGTGCATTATACCTTATCACACAGCACCTCCATGCCTATACAGTGTACCATTGATGTTCAGTATACCTTATCACACAACGCCTCCATGCATATACAGTGTACCATTAATGTGCAGTATACCTTATCACACAACACCTCCATGCCTATACAGTGTACCATTAATGTGCAGTATACCTTATCACACAGCACCTCCATGCCTATACAGTGTACCTTATCACACAGCACCTCCATGCCTATACAGTATACCTTATCACACAGCACCTCCATGTCTGTACAGTGTACCTTATCACACAGCACCTCCTGCCTATACAGTATACATTATCACACAACACCTCCATGCCTATACAGTGTACCATTAATGTGCAGTATACCTTATCTCACAGCACCTCCATGCCTATACAGTATACCTTATCACACAGCACCTCCATGCCTATACAGTATACCTTATCACAAAAAACCTCCATGCCTATACAGTGTACCATTAATGTGCAGTATACCTTATCACACAGCACCTCCATGCCTATACAGTATACCTTATCACACAACACCTCCATGCCTATATAATGTACCATTAATGTGCAGTATACCTTATCACACAGCACCTTCATGCCTATACAGTGTACCTTATCACACAGCACCTCCATGCCTGTACAGTATACCTTATCACATAACACCTCCATGCCTATACAATGTACCATTAATGTGCAGTATACCTTATCACACAGCACCTCCATGCCTATACAGTGTACCTTATCACACAGCACCTCCATGCCTGTACAGTATACCTTATCACATAACACCTCCATGCCTATACAATGTACCATTAATGTGCAGTATACCTTATCACACAGCACCTCCATGCCTATACAGTGTGCCTTATCACACGGCATCTCCATGCCTATACAGTATACCTTATCACACAACACCTCCATGCCTATACAATGTACCATTAATGTGCAGTATACCTTATCACACAGCACCTCCCCTCCATGCCTGTACAGTATACCTTATCACATAACACCTCCATGCCTATACAATGTACCGTTAATGTGCAGTATACCTTATCACACAGCACCTCCATGCCTATGCAGTGTACCTTATCACACAGCATCTCCATGCCTATATAGTATACCTTATCACACAACACCTTCATGCCTATACAATGTACCATTAATGTGCAGTATACCTCATCACACAGCTCCTCCATGCCTATACAGTGTACCTTATCACACAGCACCTCCATGCCTGTACAGTATACCTTATCACATAACACCTCCATGCCTATACAATGTACCATTAATGTGCAGTATACCTTATCACACAGCACCTCCATGCCTATACAGTGTACCTTATCACACAGCATCTCCATGCCTATACAGTATACCTTATCACACAACACCTCCATGCCTATACAATGTACCATTAATGTGCAGTATACCTTATCACACAGCTCCTCCATGCCTATACAGTGTACCTTATCTCACAGCACCTCCATGCCTATACAGAGGCTATGGGGATTAACTTGTTGAGTGATAAATTATTTTGCAAAGGTGATTAGAAACATGGAGATTTTTTCAAAGATACCAAGTTAACAGCAAGACTAGACTTAGTTTAGCAAGAGTTTCTTTATGATAATTGTTTTTGCTATAATTTATTGGAAAGTGCCACAATTTTATATAAATATTTTTCTTTAGCTTTTGATCAAACAAGCTTAATGCATCCAGTTAAAGCAACTCAAGTGCCTTCTAGCACTTTTCAATAAAACTATGATGGTGGCTTCTAGCACTCAACCAGTTATCTTGCCTAAGGACATAATGCCATTAACCAAGCTTGAAAATAATTTTCCTTGCACTTCCAGACAAAATGTCAGACACCAAAGGAATCAGGTCTGCCATTTAAGAATGATATCTGACATGTTACAAAATGGAGTTCCAGAATTCGAAATAGTGTGTTTTGGGTGTACATGTACCTTCATCTTAAAGCTACTTAGAATTCATCCAACTATACCTTGTTTGGCAGGGCTCAATGAGCCCTGCCAAACAAGGTATGATTGGTTTCATTCTGAATTGGAATTGAATTACCCTTCACTCATATTTAGATACATGCATGGCTATATCAAATTGTATTTCTTAACATAATGCTGTTAATACTGATGAGCTGTAGTCATTTTCTTCACACTTCCCAACTTGCCATGACCAGAAATCACAATAATCATTAATTTTAGGCTTGCTAGTTATGTACATGATTTCCAGCATGCATGATGTTCTGATCACTGAACTTCATTGATAATTTTAAATGATGATTTTAAACCTCAGTCTGACATTGGCCTTTTTGTACCTGACATTGTCCTTGTCTGACAACTTATTTTCTGGTATGCCATTAATGCTGGCCAGGATTAAACCATCAACCGGGCACCAGGCTCCCTATTAACTTTTTTTTTTTATACCTGTCAAACATCAAAGCATCCCTTTCTTACAAAACTGACCTTTTACTTGCATCTATAGGTAAACCCTATAAACCTGAAAGTCCGCTCCAGGACCCTGATATGTCTCAATATCAAAAAGTAAATTACAGTTCAGTGACTTTATAGGAGAGATGTTGATCTACTCCTAAATAATGAATATAAAATCTCCAAATTAATGCCATTGAGCTGAGTTAAAGAAATAATGTGCAAATGATGATTTAGGTTAAGTGGGGGGTTATATTAAATACACATAGAACAAGTTACGACAAAATAATAGAACAAATAAATGAAACTGACAATGTTTCGGGATTAACGACGACTCGAAGGTTGAGCATTACATCCACATAGAACGGCAAGTCACTTACAATTCAACCCTTAAACTTTTACCTAACATGAAAAGCAGAGACACTTGCAAACCAAATTCTTAAATACCTAATTTTTTTCATTTTTTGTCTCAAAAACATAGGTTATGACCCCTTATTGGAACGGGCTTGATGGTCATAACCTATGCTTTTGAGACAAAAAATGAAAAAAATACTGAAAATTAATTGGTGATTTTGGGGAATAGCACACACCAGTTTTGGCCATTACATTGGCTAAAGGGTTAACCCAATATCAAAAACTTCATTATTTTAAATATTAATTTTTTTCAAATTTTTCAAAAAATTTCAACAAAACCATTTCGTGGGACCTCCTCAGTGGAACGGGCTCGACCAGCACATTCCAATGAGGAGTCACATGATATGATTTTGTTGAACTTTTTCAACTGCTCAATTAGTAAATTATGTGGACGGATGTTACCGATTCATCAGGAAAGGGTTATCAGAAATTCTGACAAAATATATAGCAATAACTAAACAAGAGGCCCCACAGGGTCTGAAGCATTCACCTTGAACAGAACACGATATAAATATAGTCCAAGAATGAATCTACATTAAGCAATCCATCTCCATAGGATACATTGTCAGGAGTAACAAAAACACTTCAGCATCATGCCTTTTCTTCAGTTGATCATAATGTAAAATGTGGTGCTCCCCTACGAAGCCCCTTGATACAACCTATGTGGATTAATCTTAGTTACACAACTCTAGAGGGTACTGAATATATACTTTCTGATTCCTCAGCTACATAGCCAATTCCGTATCCTACAGGGAGTCCAAATATTAACCCAGGTACTCGATCTGAAGAAGCTTGAATCTGACCTTCCTAGAGATGTTGTATATCAAATATGAAAGTATTCTGACCGTTGGATCCAAAGAAGAAAATTTTTAAAGAAATTTCCTCATAATGCACTAAGTCAAAATTTGCGAGCCCAAATATGAACCTACGGACCCGATTTGAACAAACTTGAATCTCACCTCCCTAGAGATGATGTATACCAAATATAAAAGCATTCTGACTGGTGGATCTGAGGATGATTTTTAAAGAAATTTTCTCATATTGCACTAAGTTAAATTTCAGGTTCCCATATGGAGCCCATATATTAACCCAGGCCCTTGAATTGAGCAAACTTAAATCTGACCCCCTCCCCCCCACACACACATCACCCCACCGCCCACCCCCCTCCCCCAAACTTTTAACCTCTCTCAGAAAGCCCAAATTCAAATCTTTCTTAGAGAGCCATATATCTAACCTCTTTCAGAGAGCCATAATATTCTAACCTCTCTCGGTGAGCCCTAGCTCGAATCTATCTTGGACAACTCTAACTCTTACCCTCACACGGAGAGAGCCCTAACTTTCAATCTCTTTCAGAGAGTCCTATCTCTAACCTCTCGCAAAAAGCCCTATCTCTAATCTGTCTTAGAGAACCCTAACATTAACCTCTCTCAGAGAACCCAAACCTTAACCTCTCTCAGAGAGTCATAATTCTAACCTATCTCAGTAAGAACTAATTCTTACCTCAAACTTAGTCAAACATCCCCCACAGAGTTCTAACTGTAATCTCTCACTGAGAGCCCTATATCAAACCTATCTTAGAGAGGCCTTTACCCTAACCTCTCTTGAGAGAGTCGTAATTCTAACCTATCTCAGTAAGATCTAATTCTAACCTCAAACTTAGTCGAACCTCCCCCACAGAGTTCTAACTGTAATCTCTCACCGAGAGTCCTATATCAAACCTATCTTGGAGAGGCCTTTACCCTAACCTCTCTCCAGAGAGTCGTAATTCTAACCTATCTCAGTAAGATCTAATTCTAACCTCAAACTTAGTCGAACCTCCCCCACAGAGTTCTAACTGTAATCTCTCACTGAGAGCCCTATATCAAACCTATCTTAGAGAGGCCTTTACCCTAACCTCTCTCCAGAGAGTCGTAATTCTAACCTATCTCAGTAAGATCTAATTCTAACCTCAAACTTAGTCGAACCTCCCCCACAGAGTTCTAACTGTAATCTCTCACTGAGAGCCCTATATCAAACCTATCTTAGAGAGGCCTTTACCCTAACCTCTCTCCAGAGAGTCGTAATTCTAACCTATCTCAGTAAGATCTAATTCTAACCTCAAACTCAGTCGAACCTCCCCCACAGAGTTCTAACTGTAATCTCTCACTGAGAGCCCTATATCAAACCTATCTTAGAGAGGCCTTTACCCTAACCTCTCTCCAGAGAGTCGTAATTCTAACCTATCTCAGTAAGATCTAATTCTAACCTCAAACTTAGTCGAACCTCCCCCACAGAGTTCTAACTGTAATCTCTCACTGAGAGCCCTATATCAAACCTATCTTAGAGAGGCCTTTACCTTAACCTCTCTCCAGAGAGTCGTAATTCTAACCTATCTCAGTAAGATCTAATTCTAACCTCAAACTTAGTCGAACATCCACCACAGAGTTCTAACTGTAATCTCTCACTGAGAGCCCTATATCAAACCTATCTTGGAGAGGCCTTTACCCTAACCTCTCTCCAGAGAGTCGTAATTCTAACCTATCTCAGTAAGATCTAATTCTAACCTCAAACTTAGTCGAACCTCCCCCACAGAGTTCTAACTGTAATCTCTCACTGAGAGCCCTATATCAAACCTATCTTAGAGAGGCCTTTACCCTAACCTCTCTCCAGAGAGTCGTAATTCTAACCTATCTCAGTAAGATCTAATTCTAACCTCAAACTTAGTCGAACCTCCCCCACAGAGTTCTAACTGTACTCTCTCACTGAGAGCCCTATATCAAACCTATCTTAGAGAGGCCTTTACCCTAACCTCTCTCCAGAGAGTCGCAATTCTAACCTATCTCAGTAAGATCTAATTCTAACCTCAAACTTAGTCGAACATCCCCCACAGAGTTCTAACTGTAATCTCTCACTGAGAGCCCTATATCAAACCTATCTTAGAGAGGCCTTTACCCTAAACTCTCTCCAGAGAGTCGTAATTCTAACCTATCTCAGTAAGATCTAATTCTAACCTCAAACTTAGTCGAACCTCCCCCACAGAGTTCTAACTGTAATCTCTCACTGAGAGCCCTATATCAAACCTATCTTAGAGAGGCCTTTACCCTAACCTCTCTCCAGAGAGTCGTAATTCTAACCTATCTCAGTAAGATCTAATTCTAACCTCAAACTTAGTCGAACCTCCCCCACAGAGTTCTAACTGTAATCTCTCACTGAGAGTCCTATATCAAACCTATCTTGGAGAGGCCTTTACCCTAACCTCTCTCCAGAGAGTTGTAATTCTAACCTATCTCAGTAAGACCTAATTCTAACCTCAAACTTAGTCGAACCTCCCCCACAGAGTTCTAACTGTAATCTCTTACTGAGAGCCCTATATCAAACCTATCTTAGAGAGGCCTTTACCCTAACCTCTCTCCAGAGAGTCGTAATTTTAACCTATCTCAGTAAGATCTAATTCTAACCTCAAACTTAGTCGAACCTCCCCCACAGAATCTAACTGTAATCTCTCACTGAGAGCCCTATATCAAACCTATCTTAGAGAGGCCTTTACCCTAACCTCTCTCCAGAGAGTCGTAATTCTAACCTATCCCAGTAAGATCTAATTCTACCCTCAAACTTAGTCGAACCACCCCCACAGCGTTCTAACTGTAATCTCTCACTGAGAGCCCTATATCAAACCTATCTTAGAGAGGCCTTTACCCTAACCTCTCTCCAGAGAGTCGTAATTCTAACCTATCTCAGTAAGATCTAATTCTAACCTCAAACTTAGTCGAACCTCCCCCACAGAGTTCTAACTGTAATCTCTCACTGAGAGCCCTATATCAAACCTATCTTGGAGAGGCCTTTACCCCAACCTCTCTCCAGAGAGTCGTAATTCTAACCTATCTCAGTAAGATCTAATTCTAACCTCAAACTTAGTCGAACCTCCCCCACAGAGTTCTAACTGTAATCTCTCACTGAGAGCCCTATATCAAACCTATCTTAGAGAGGCCTTTACCCTAACCTCTCTCCAGAGAGTCGTAATTCTAACCTATCTCAGTAAGATCTAATTCTAACCTCAAACTTAGTCGACCCTCCCCCACAGAGTTCTAACTGTAATCTCTCACTGAGAGCCCTATATCAAACCTATCTTAGAGAGGCCTTTACCCTAACCTTTCTCCAGAGAGTCGTAATTCTAACCTATCTCAGTAAGATCTAATTCTAACCTCAAACTTAGTCGAACCTCCCCCACAGAGTTCTAACTGTAATCTCTCACTGAGAGCCCTATATCAAACCTATCTTAGAGAGGCCTTTACCCTAACCTCTCTCCAGAGAGTCGTAATTCTAACCTATCTCAGTAACATCTAATTCTAACCTCAAACTTAGTCGAACCTCCCCCACAGAGTTCTAACTGTAATCTCTCACTGAGAGCCCTATATCAAACCTATCTTAGAGAGGCCTTTACCCTAACCTCTCTCCAGAGAGTCGTAATTCTAACCTATCTCAGTAAGATCTAATTCTAACCTCAAACTTAGTCGAACCTCCCCCACAGAGTTCTAACTGTAATCTCTCACTGAGAGCCCTTTATCAAACCTATCTTAGAGAGGCCTTTACCCTAACCTCTCTCCAGAGAGTCGTAATTCTAACCTATCTCAGTAAGATCTAATTCTAACCTCAAACTTAGTCGAACCTCCCCCACAGCGTTCTAACTGTAATCTCTGACTGAGAGCCCTATATCAAACCTATCTTAGAGAGGCCTTTACCCTAACCTCTCTCCAGAGAGTCGTAATTCTAACCTATCTCAGTAAGATCTAATTCTAACCTCAACCTTAGTCGAACCTCCCCCACAGAGTTCTAACTGTAATCTCTCACTGAGAGCCCTATATCAAACCTATCTTAGAGAGGCCTTTACCCTAACCTCTCTCCAGAGAGTCGTAATTCTAACCTATCTCAGTAAGATCTAATTCTAACCTCAAACTTAGTCGAACCTCCCCCACAGAGTTCTAACTGTAATCTCTCACTGAGAGCCCTATATCAAACCTATCTTAGAGAAGCCTTTACCCTAACCTCTCTCCAGAGAGTCGTAATTCTAACCTATCTCAGTAAGATCTAATTCTAACCTCAAACTTAGTCGAACCTCCCCCACAGCGTTCTAACTGTAATCTCTCACTGAGAGCCCTATATCAAACCTATCTTAGAGAGGCCTTTACCCTAACCTCTCTCCAGAGAGTCGTAATTCTAACCTATCTCAGTAAGATCTAATTCTAACCTCAAACTTAGTCGAACCTCCCCCACAGAGTTCTAACTGTAATCTCTCACTGAGAGCCCTATATCAAACCTATCTTGGAGAGGCCTTTACCCCAACCTCTCTCCAGAGAGTCGTAATTCTAACCTATCTCAGTAAGATCTAATTCTAACCTCAAACTTAGTCGAACCTCCCCCACAGAGTTCTAACTGTAATCTCTCACTGAGAGCCCTATATCAAACCTATCTTAGAGAGGCCTTTACCCTAACTTCTCTCCAGAGAGTCGTAATTCTAACCTATCTCAGTAAGATCTAATTCTAACCTCAAACTTAGTCGAACCTCCCCCACAGAGTTCTAACTGTAATCTCTCACTGAGAGCCCTATATCAAACCTATCTTAGAGAGGCCTTTACCCTAACCTCTCTCCAAAGTGTACTAACTTCAATCTCTCTCTGAAAGCTCTAACCTCTCTCGACGAGTCCTATTTCTAACTTCTCTCAGATAGCCCAATAACCTCTCAGAGAGAGCGCTACCACTAACCTATCACAGAGAGTTCTAACCCTAACCTCTCTCAGACAGCCCTTACTCTAATGCCCCCCTCTACCCCCAGAGCTTCAACTCTAACTCTTCCTCTAGATAAAGGGATTCTTCTGACCTCTTTGGGAAAGGGTTCAGGCCCATACCATTGGGAAAATTTGCGTCTTGGGGGCACAAATTGGAATTTGTTTTGGAGGCGAAGAAACATACAAAGACTAAGAAATTTTGCATTCAACTTGATCAGACAATATTAAAGCTGATACCTAACCAACTGTATGTATACTACAAGTAAGCTTTATAACAAAACATCACCCATGGAATTAGACAATATTAAAGCTGATACCTAACCAACTGTATGTATACTACAAGTAAGCTTTATAACAAAACATCACCCATGGAATCAGACAATATTAAAGCTGATACCTAACCAACTGTATGTATACTACAAGTAAGCTTTATAACAAAACATCACCCATGGAATCAGACAATATTAAAGCTGATACCTAACCCAACTGTATGTATACTACAAGTAAGCTTTATAACAAAACATCACCCATGGAATCAGACAATATTAAAGCTGATACCTAACCAACTGTATGTATACTACAAGTAAGCTTTATAACAAAACATCACCCATGGAATCAGACAATATTAAAGCTGATACCTAACCAACTGTATGTATACTACAAGTAAGCTTTATAACAAAACATCACCCATGGAATCAGACAATATTAAAGCTGATACCTAACCCAACTGTATGTATACTACAAGTAATGATACCTAACCAACTGTACAAAGACTAAGAAATTTTGCATTCAACTTGATCAGACAATATTAAAGCTGATACCTAACCAACTGTATGTATACTACAAGTAAGCTTTATAACAAAACATCACCCATGGAATTAGACAATATTAAAGCTGATACCTAACCAACTGTATGTATACTACAAGTAAGCTTTATAACAAAACATCACCCATGGAATCAGACAATATTAAAGCTGATACCTAACCAACTGTATGTATACTACAAGTAAGCTTTATAACAAAACATCACCCATGGAATCAGACAATATTAAAGCTGATACCTAACCAACTGTATGTATACTACAAGTAAGCTTTATAACAAAACATCACCCATGGAATCAGACAATATTAAAGCTGATACCTAACCCAACTGTATGTATACTACAAGTAATGATACCTAACCAACTGTATGTATACTACAAGTAAGCTTTATAACAAAACATCACCCATGGAATCAGACAATATTAAAGCTGATACCTAACCAACTGTATGTATACTACAAGTAAGCTTTATAACAAAACATCACCCATGGAATCAGACAATATTAAAGCTGATACCTAACCAACTGTATGTATACTACAAGTAAGCTTTAAAACAAAACATCATCCATGGAATCAGACAATATTAAAGCTGATACCTAACCAACTGTATGTATACTACAAGTAAGCTTTATAACAAAACATCACCCATGGAATCAGACAATATTAAAGCTGATACCTAACCAACTGTATGTATATTACAAGTAAGCTTTATAACAAAACATCACCCATGGAATCAGACAATATTAAAGCTGATACCTAACCAACTGTATGTATACTACAAGTAAGCTTTATAACAAAACATCACCCATGGAATCAGACAATATTAAAGCTGATACCTAACCCAACTGTATGTATACTACAAGTAAGCTTTATAAAAAAACATCACCCATGGAATCAGACAATATTAAAGCTGATACCTAACCAACTGTATGTATACTACAAGTAAGCTTTATAACAAAACATCACCCATGGAATCAGACAATATTAAAGCTGATACCTAACCCAACTGTATGTATACTACAAGTAAGCTTTATAACAAAACATCACCCATGGAATCAGACAATATTAAAGCTGATACCTAACCAACTGTATGTATACTACAAGTAAGCTTTATAACAAAACATCACCCATGGAATCAGACAATATTAAAGCTGATACCTAACCCAACTGTATGTATACTACAAGTAAGCTTTATAACAAAACATCACCCATGGAATCAGACAATATTAATGCTGATACCTAACCAACTGTATGTATACTACAAGTAAGCTTTATAACAAAACATCACCTATGGAATCAGACAATATTAAAGCTGATACCTAACCAACTGTATGTATACTACAAGTAAGCTTTATAACAAAACATCACCCATGGAATCAGACAATATTAAAGCTGATACCTAACCCAACTGTATGTATACTACAAGTAAGCTTTATAACAAAACATCACCCATGGAATCAGACAATATTAAAGCTGATACCTAACCCAACTGTATGTATACTACAAGTAAGCTTTATAACAAAACATCACCCATGGAATCAGACAATATTAAAGCTGATACCTAACCCAACTGTATGTATACTACAAGTAAGCTTTATAACAAAACATCACCCATGGAATCAGACAATATTAATGCTGATACCTAACCAACTGTATGTATACTACAAGTAAGCCTTATAACAAAACATCACCCATGGAATCAGACAATATTAAACATGATACCTAACCAACTGTATGTATACTACAAGTAAACTTTATAACAAAACATCACCCATGGAATCAGACAATATTAAAGCTGATACCTAACCAACTGTATGTATGCTACAAGTAAGCTTTATAACAAAACATCACCCATGGAATCAGACAATATTAAAGCTGATACCTAACCAACTGTATGTATACTACAAGTAATGATACCTAACCAACTGTATGTATACTACAAGTAAGCTTTATAACAAAACATCACCCATGGAATCAGACAATATTAAAGCTGATACCTAACCAACTGTATGTATACTACAAGTAAGCTTTATAACAAAACATCACCCATGGAATCAGACAATATTAAAGCTGATACCTAACCAACTGTATGTATACTAGAAGTAAGCTTTATAACAAAACATCACCCATGGAATTAGACAATATTAAAGCTGATACCTAACCAACTGTATGTATACTACAAGTAAGCTTTATAACAAAACATCACCCATGGAATCAGACAATATTAAAGCTGATACCTAACCAACTGTATGTATACTACAAGTAAGCTTTATAACAAAACATCACCCATGGAATCAGACAATATTAAAGCTGATACCTAACCAACTGTATGTATACTACAAGTAAGCTTTATAACAAAACATCTTCCTCATTTCTGTCTCTGTAGCCTGTATAAAACTGTACTTACACTATTAACCCTTTAACTAACGAATCGCCCGCATCTGCCACATAATATGCAAATTGAGCAGTTGAAAAAATTAAATTTTTCAAAATATTTCAACAAAACCATATCATGTGACCCCTCATTGGACCCAGCTCATTGAGCTCATTCCAATGAGAAGTCACATGATATGGTTTTGTTGAATTTTTTTGAAAAATTTAAAATAATGATATTTAAAATAATAAATTTTGATATCATCTGTGTTGGTAAAGGGTTAAAGAAAAACTTGCAATCTGCCTTTGAATTCAGACACTTTCAAAGCTTTGTTAGGTAAGCAATTTAAATTTTAAGATACAGTTGGTGTCCGGAACTGGGTGATTTTTCTAAGGCCTTATAACCATCCAGTTCAGGAAACCAACTGTCCATTAAATTTTTCTTCGAGAAGAAGGTGAGATTGGGAAATGTTGGATTGGGAATTGGGAAAAATCATGACCAAATGCCATTCAGAAAGGGGCTCATAACTGGCCCCTGTAGACACCCAACATAATCCCTGAGATAGTTTCCCAAGGATCATGGTCATTTGCAAGTAAATATTTCAGAGGAAAAAAAAACTCAATTTGCACAACATGCACACACATTACCACAGCTACAAGACACACTTCAACAACAGTGAGCCAATAATAATGAGATTGGGGTATACCAAGTGTCATTGCTGTATGGGGGACTGGAATGAATGACCTTGTTGGGAGTTTTTCCTGTATTTAACGAGCACCGAATGAACGTGAGAAATACAGGAGAAACTCCAACAAGGGTCATTGATTCCTGTCACCTGCACTCTACTTGAGTTCTGTTCTGTATATATACAACAATTAAGGCCACACAAAGTAGATCTTCTGTTTCTCAGGCCATTATTCATAAAATTACAGTGGGTGAGTGTTTTTTTATTTTATTTTTTTATTTCTGTAATTTTATCTTTGCCATTGAAAGTTCATGTTCTTTGTTTAAGTTTTAGGCTTATATTCTATGGAATAGCATGTGTGGTGGTGTGTTCCATCCCTTGAGAGCAAGAAGGCTTTGCAATGCTAAAGCATTGTAAAGCCTTCTTGCACTCAAGGGACAAATTTATCAACTGTTTTTAGTTGGGTCAAAAATATCAGACGTAAACCATTCAATTTTTATTTTTTTTAAGTTTACATTGGTTATAAAAAGAAAGCATGCAGCAGCCAAAAGGACCATGTGGGAGGACCTGAGAAACAGATTTTAAATTTTTTTTAGGCCTACACTGGAATTAAGTGAATGAAGCCAATATTTATAAAGAAAAATATCACATTCCAGCAGTCTATTTACTCTCTTGCTCGACACTGTGTTTTGTCAAAGCATTTCATGGACATCATAACATTAATCAAATGAGTTACAACCAATCCGTTGTATTCTAATGTGAAGGTCATATTCCATGTGTGTTGTATTAAGCACATTTCTCAATGTCTGTACAGTAGCAGGTATCATTGAATATACATAACAATAGTGGAATAATTAAAGCACTTTTAAGCACTTTTCAAGGACACACAAAAGTCATCTTAAAAGTATACTTATTGTAGAATGTATTCAAGTCACCACTACCTGATGTATATCATGACCAAACCACTGTATTTATAGATTATGGTGCTGTGGAATTTCTGAAAAAATTGTCAATATCATCAACGCAAAAGTAAGATTAATTTCAGTTCTCAAAACTTATTGACAAATATTTTTTTTTACAGTTCACAAAGTAGAGCCAAAACCACAGTATAATAAACTGTAACATTATAAGTTTGTGTGATGAATTGATGGTAACAGGGTCTGAGGTTTGCACCTCGGAGCTTATGTTCAACCGAGACGTGAAGCGTCGAGGTTGAACATACGCTCCGAGCCGCAAACCTCAGATCATGTTACCGTCAATCCATATATGTTCCAATAGACACTACCCATAGCCCAAAAACCTACAACGTGAAACACGAGAGGCTTATTTACTAAACTTGTGATCGTTAAAAGTTGCCTTGTTCAAGGCAACTTTTAACGATCACAGGTTTAGTAAATAAACCTCTCGTGTATCCATGACGGCACTGAATAAATAATCAATAAACCAGATAAACTCATTCCATCTTAGTTCAAATTGTAAATCGGTTTGTAATTTAAACAACACTTCATCTGGAACACCGTCTGCTGCACACGTGAAACATCCAGGAAAATGAAGCGGTTTGTAAGTTACTCCATTGATGAAGCAGTAACGAAACAGATGTCGTTGCAAATATTTCGCGTTGTGACGTCAGATGGTAACATTTGCCACTTGAGCCATAAACATAGAATATACTAAGTGAGCTCTCGTCCAATCAGAGGAGGAGGATTTTAGTCTTATTGGAACATAAACAATTTTATGATTTTTCATTAATTTACTACTGTTTCAGCATCTATGGCTACATCTTGAATACAATATCAGAATGAAGCTGAGATTAGACAATTATTATTTACATCAATGAAGCCCATTTTAGAAGACTGCCCCACTCGAAGCATTAGTTTCCAGGTCATATTATCAAGTGTAAAACAGAGATAACAGACCGCCAAATTGAGGTTCATGAAAAAAATATACGTTTGTCAGTTGTAAGAGTTAAGGTGCTGTTGGAAAGGAGCTCACATTTACTCAGATATGCTGGAAAAATACCCCTTACAAACTGAAAATACCCCTTTCGAACTGAAAATACCCCTTACAAACTAAAAATACCACTTTTGAACTGAAAAAAAAACCCTTTCCTACTTAGAAATACCCCTTACAAACTGAAATTGCCTGATCCCAACTGAAAATTCCCCTTCCTAACTGAAGAAAAACCTTTCTAACTAAAAATACCCCTTCCAAACTGAAAATACCTCTTCCCCTACAAGAACATACACCATTCTCACTAAAAACAAGAGGCCCCATGAGGCCAGAAGTGCTCACCTGACACTAGTTGTTTAAAGAAGGATTTAATTAACATCTATAGCTAGTTAACACTATAGAGGAATGAAGTTATTTAATTATTCATAACTCTGTAGTCCATGCCATGTATACCAAATGTTTCTCAGGCCAGGTTTTGTAAAATTGCATGCGGCCAGGCGTTTTTTTATTTTTGTACTTATTTCTTTGCCATCAGAAGTTCATATTCTTGGTTTGTTTTAATTTTTAGGCCTCATAATCTAGAGAATAGTAGAGGTGGTGGTGTATTTTGTCCTTTGAGTGCAACAAGGCTTTCCAATGATAAAGCATTGTAAGCGTTTTTGCACTCAAAGGACAAATTTATCCATTTTATTAACTTGGGTAAAATATCAGACATGAACCATTCAATTTTTATTTTTTCAAGTTTCAGGTTATAAAAAGGAGCATGCAGCAGCCAACAGGACCATGTGGGGGGGGGGGGGGGGGGGGGGGGGGGGCATCGGCCTGAGAAACAGATTTTTAACTTTTTTAAGTTTTAAATAAATATTGATGTTGATGGAATATTTGTCACTGACAAAGTTGCTTGTAATATAACTGCTGATACATTTAACTGACAAAGTTGTTTGTAATTTAACTGCTGATACATTTAACTGACAAAGTTGCTTGTAATTTAACTGCTGATATATTTAACCCTTTACCCAACGTAACGGCCAAAACCGGCCAGCGCTATTCTCAAAAATCGCCAATTAATTTTCAAAATATTTTCATTTTTTGTCTCAAAAACATAGGTTATGACCCCTCGTTGGAACGAGCTCGTCGAGCTCGTTCCAACGAGGGGTCATAACCTATGTTTTTAGACAAAAAATGAAAAAACTTAGTTATTCAAGAGTTTTTTTTTGCAAGTGTCGTCTGCTTTTCATGTTAGGTAAAGGGTTAACTGACAAAGTTGCTTGTAATTTAATTGCTGATACATTTAACTGACAAAGTTGCTTGTAATTTAATTGCTGATACATTTAACTGACAAAGTTGCTTGTAATTTAATTGCTGATACATTTAACTGACAAAGTTGCTTGTAATTTAATTGCTGATACATTTAACTGACAAAGTTGCTTGTAATTTAATTGCTGATACATTTAACTGACAAAGTTGCTTGGAATTTAACTGCTGATACATTTAACTGACAAAGTGGCTTGTAATTTAATTGCTGATACATTTAACTGACAAAGCTGCTTGTAATTTAATTGCTGATACATTTAACTGACAAAGTTGCTTGTAATTTAATTGCTGATACATTTAACTGACAAAGGGGCTTGTAATTTAACTGCTGATACATTTAACTTACAAAGTTGCTTGTAATTTAATTGCTGATACATTTAACTGACAAAGTTGCTTGTAATTTAACTGCTGATACATTTAACTGACAAAGTGGCTTGTAATTTAATTGCTGATACATTTAACTGACAAAGTTGCTTGTAATTTAATTGCTGATACATTTAACTGACAAAGTTGCTTGTAATTTAATTGCTGATACATTTAACTGACAAAGTGATTTGTAATTTAACTGCTGATACATTTAACTTACAAAGTTGCTTGTAATTTAATTGCTGATACATTTAACTGACAAAGTTGCTTGTAATTTAATTGCTGATACATTTAACTTACAAAGTTGCTTGTAATTTAATTGCTGATACATTTAACTGACAAAGTTGCTTGTAATTGAATTGCTGATACATTTAACTGACAAAGTTGCTTGTAATTTAACTGCTGATACATTTAACTGACAAAGTTGCTTGTAATTTAACTGCTGATACATTTAACTGACAAAGTTGCCCATCATTTAACTGGTGATTATAACACATCTGTTTGTATATTCATCTGTGTATTCTCTATTGATTCTTTGTTAATAGAAAAAAGAAGAATGTACCTGCCTGCAATACCAAGAATAGCATACGATTTCTTGGTGGCATCTCTCAAGATGCTATAAATGTCTGCCACTTTGAACAAACAAATTACCACCCACACAGAGTAACTCAGATAAACTACCCCTGCATATTGATTCAAAATGGGCGATATACAAATTATTCACATTTCCATGGTCATTCAATTACGAATTGAATACTCCAATACTCCAATAAAGATTATAAAAATTGCATTCAATTCTTATAATTACATTCCATAACTGTTTAAACTACTTTCTACCAAACAACAAAGCAGAAAGATGAAATAAAACATGTACGAACAAACGAGACGAAAACCAACCCTCACACAAAAGACAAAGCGCACAACTCTGATTTTTAATTTTCACGACTTTAGAAATGGCAACAAGTATTTTAGTAACAGGCTTTATGCCACAGTTGGGAAATGTCACCAAAGAAACAGCAGCGGAGTTGATCACTGCGAGAGGCGCTAAAAGTTAAAAACCAGCCCAAACACCACCCGAATTACATTCTGTCAACTGTGCTCTAACATAAATGCGGGTCAAAGTTCGACCAAATGTATTCATTGGAAAATGAATTACATTTGGTCATAATGTTTTCATCCAGCTGACCAATGGGAATTGAGTATTTGGACGCAAAACGTATAACTACATTAACAATGTAATTATTAAAAATCATTCCCATGGACAAAAAAACAATGCAAAAAGTTCATAGGGATAGATTAAATCCAACAGGGGACATAACTGTGGTAAGTTTGCATGAATAAAACAAAAATATGGGGATTTTTTTTCCCCACTTAATGATGTATCTCCAGACCAAATTTTATGACCAGTGCTCGAGTTATCATGCAAATAGTGACAGTCTTGTAAGTATAACAAGGGATATAACTGTGGTATGTATGTATGGATGAAACCTGCAATATGTGGATATCTTCTGTCCATGCTGGTCTCTCACCTTACCAAAGGACATCAAAATTCAACAACACACCCCAGAGTTGTAATGCAAAGCATTTGTAGTGTTATTTACTGGTGTTTAAGGTCACATATTTCTGGACAATGGTGGATTGTGAACACAACATGGAGATAAAATCAAGGTTAGTCAATCATTTATACCCATGTTGCCCATTTTAGAGGACTTTCACTCCAAGCATTGGGGACTGGGTCCTATTTTACCAATAAAACAAGAGTAATCAAGCACTGCGTCACTTTCCAGGCTTCCCACAAGGAGCAACATGGAGATAAAGTCAATTTTATTCATTAGTGTATACCCATGTTGCTCACTTTAGAGGACTTCCAACCCAAGCACTGATGACTGGGACGTACTTGACAGTAAAACAGGGTTGTTTACCACAGTAAGTAATCAAGCACTGCTTCACTTCCTAGGCTTCCACCAGGGGAAAACATTCATATGAAAGTTTTCTAAATGTAACAAGGGCTATAACTCTAGTATATATGAATGGACAAAAGCCAGATGTGATTCTCCTTTACCCTTTGCTGGTTTGTCATCATAAGACATCAAAATGCGACAACTGATGCTTGAGTTATATAATGCAAAACTTTTGTATGGAAAGCTTTCAAAGTGTAACAAGGGCCATAACTCTAGTATGTATGTGTGGACGGAAACCACATTACGTGGATAGGCTTTTCCCCACACTGGTCTATTGCCAAACCAAAGGACATTAAAATCCAGCCATAACTCTAGTATGTATGTGTGGATGGAAACCACATTAAGTGGATAGGCTTTTCCCCACACTGGTCTATTGCCAAACCAAAGGACATTAAAATCCAACTACTGATACTCAAGTCATAATACAAGATGTTTGTATGAAAGTACAGATGATGACCTTGACTATATGCCTAATGAAACCTCCTCCAGGGGCCAGGGTATAACATACTTTCAAGTATGCCTAATGGAACCTCCCCCACGGGCCAGGGTGTAACATACTTTCAAGTATGCCTAATGGAACCTCCACCACGGGCCAGGGTGTAACATACTTTCAAGCCACCAGTTAATTTCTATAAGGACCTTGATGCTGTTATTAACTGTAACAAGTCTAGTCCATAAACAGTCCATCATCTATGTTTTGATTCAATCATCTGGAATACTTCAGTTGGTCGGAAAAATCGAACCTATGGTTCCTGTTTCCGACCGACAGAGATGAACCTATGGTTCCTGTTTCCAACCAACAGAATCGAACCTATGGTTCCTGTTTCCGACCAACAGAATCGAACCTATGGTTCCTGTTTCCGACCAACAGAGACAAACCTATGGTTCCTGTTTCCGACCAACAGAGACAAACCTATGATTCCTGTTTCCGACCAACAGAATCGAACTTATGATTCCAGTTTCCGACCAACAGAATCGAACCTATGGTTCATGTTTCCGACCAACAGAATCGAACCTATGGTTCCTGTTTCCGACCAGCAGAGACAAACCTATGGTTCCTGTTTCCGACCAACAGAATCGAACTTATGGTTCCTGTTTCCGACCAACAGAGTCGAACCTATGGTTCCCATTTCCGACCAACAGAGACGAACTTATGGTTCCCGTTTCCGACCAATAGAGATGAATCTATGGTTCCTGTTTCCGACCAACAGAGACAAACCTATGGTTCCTGTTTCCGACCAACAGAATCGAACCTATGGTTCCTGTTTCCGACCAACAGAGACGAACCTATGGTTCCTGTTTCCGACCAACAGAGACGAAACTATGGTTCCTGTTTCCGACCAACAGAGACGGACCTATGGTTCCTGTTTCCGACCAGCAGAGACGAACCTATGGTTCCTGTTTCCGACCAGCAGAGACGGACCTATGGTTCCTGTTTCCGACCAACAGAGACGAACCTATGGTTCCTGTTTCCGACCAACAGAGACGAACCTATGGTTCCTGTTTCCGACCAACAGAGACGAACCTATGGTTCCTGTTTCTGACCAGCAGAGACGGACCTATGGTTCCTGCTTCCGACCAACAGAGACGAACCTATGGTTCCTGTTTCCGACCAGCAGAGACGAACCTATGGTTCTTGTTTCCGACCAACAGAGATGGACCTATGGTTCCTGTTTCCGTCCAACAGAGATGGACCTATGGTTCCTGTTTCCGACCAACAGAGATGAACCTATGGTTCCTGTTTCCGATCAACAGAGACGAACCTACGGTTCCTGTTTCCGACCAACAGAGACGAACCTATGGTTCCTGTTTCCAACCAACAGAAATGTTGCTGACAATTGAATCTAAAAAAAAACCTCATAAACATTAATTTTCTTTGAATCAACATAAGAAATGTTTTCTCAATCGAGACTTGATTTCACCAAATCACTGATGTGACATTATTATTATGAATGAAGACTCACGACAGCTTTGGTTCTATTATTACGCTGCATTGCTTCCACTAATTGTTTTTATATCTTGATGATTGGGAGCGCAGTGGCTCAGTGGTAGACTTCTGTGCTAGAGGTCCCGAGTTCGATCCATGTCTGGGACAAGGCACTTTATCTTGATTGCCTACATGGGGGCATGATGACGACATGTACTAAGGCTTACTGCACGTCGATGGTGCACATTCTTCAACCGCTGTAACCCTGCTTGAGCAGAGCTTGAACAGAGTTAGAATGTTCAGAAGCTGACAGTTGCTCGTTGATGCTCGGTGGTTCTCTCCGAGTACTCTGGCTTCCTCCACCCGTAAAACTGTCACAGTCTGGATTAGCCATTGTGCATAAATATGTGACCTTATGTGACCCAATAATTAAATAAATAAATTTCTTGATGATTAGAAGGTGACTTAACCATTAAAGGCCTATTTCAAACTTTTACAATCTCAGAACAGGTGCCCTTAACATGCATCATTGAGTTGGTCCTGCTGACAATAAACAAATTACATAGGCAGTGGTTTCTAGTCAAGTCTTAACAGGCAGCCAAAACTTGATTAGAAATCACTGCTAAGCCACTGGACAAGTACAGGCTGTGGTCAGGTGTGATTAGAAATCACTGTTAAGCCACTGGACATGTACAGGCTGTGGTCAGGTGTGATTAGAAATCACTGTTAAGCCACTGGACATGTACAGGCTGTGGTCAGATGTGACTAGAAATCACTGTTAAGCCACTGGACATTTACAGGCTGTGGTCAGGTGTGACTAGAAATCACTAAGCCACTGGACATTTACAGGCTGTGGTCAGGTGTGACTAGAATGTTAAGCCACTGGACATGTACAGGCCGTGGTCAGGTGTGACTAGAAATCACTGTTAAGCCACTGGACACGTACAGGCTGTGGTCAGGTGTGACTAGAATGTTAAGCCACTGGACATGTACAGGTTGTGGTCAGGTGTGACTAGAAATCACTGTTAAGCCACTGGACATGTACAGGCTGTGGTCAGGTGTGACTAGAAATCACTGTTAAGCCACTGGACATGTACAGGCCGTGGTCAAGTGTGACTAGAAATCATTGTTAAGCCACTGGACATGTGCAGGCTGTGGTCAAGTGTGATTAGAAATCACTGTTAAGCCACTGGACATGTACAGGCTGTGGTCAGGTGTGATTAGAAATCACTGTTAAGCCACTGGACATGTACAGACTGTGGTCGGGTGTGATTAGAAATCACTGTTAAGCCACTGGACATGTACAGGCTGTGGTCAGGTGTGATTAGAAATCACTGTTAAGCCACTGGACATGTACAGGCTGTGGTCAGGTGTGACTAGAAATCACTGTTAACCCTTTACCCAACGCAGACGATATCAAAATTTATTATTTTAAATATAATTTTTTTTAATTTTTCAAAAAATTTCAACAAAACTATATCATGTGACCCCTCGTTGGAACGAGCTCGTTCCAACGAGGGGTCACATGATATGGTTTTGTTGAAATATTTTGAAAAATTTAATTTTTTCGACTGCATAATTTGCATATTACGCGGGCGGATGCGGGCGATTCGTTAGGTAAAGGGTTAAGCCACTGGACATTTACAGGCTGTGGTCAGGTTTGAATTCAGGACAACTGTCCAGCCACTGAAGGGTTAAATACTTATTGATTGGAATATTTATATTTGGAGCACAAAAAAGATCTGTGTATCTTTGGGAGTAAAGGAATATCATGTTAAATGAATGGTCGTCCATGTAAAAAATTCACAAAAGTGGGTTAAGAAGAAGAGCATAACAGCGTAAAATTCCAAAAACAATTAGACTAGAGTTTTGAGAGGTTGGTTTTGTAACTTCAGTCTGAAAAGAACAAAACAAAATGTCAATAGACCAGTAACTCACCTATTAATATATTAACACCTAGCATGGTTACCCTTTGTTCCTTCACTTCAACAAGTTGTGGTTTCTCACCAGGGGCATGAGTCTTACTGAAAACACTTAATGCTGAGGTATGTGCTATTGTCCTGACGGTAGCTGCACACATCCATGGAAGACCGAACAATGAACAACCAAACACTAAAAAACCAACAATTAATTGATCCAAGTGAAAACCACTTCCTTTCTGCAGTTTTCTGTCCTTTTTATTTAGAATCATTCTGTAAAAATAAAAAAAAAATATGAAATTTAACACTTTGTTCATCTATTTATTCATTTATTATTGGTGTTTAAGGTCACATATTTCTGACAATGGCTAATCATGACCATGACAGTTTTATGGGTGGAGGAAGCTGGAGTACTCAGAGAGAACCACCAAGCAATGGTGAGCAACTGTCAGCTCTGCAGCATAATACTAACTCCACACAAGCAGGGTTAGACTCTGTTCATCAGATTCGTGTCAATAACTTAATAGGAAAGCGCTAAATTATTTTTTAACTGCTTGCATGCTGCGGCCACGACAGGAAAGCTCTTGCTACTAAAATAAATAAAATTTGAAAACATTTAATCAAATATGCCCCTGAAAATTGTATCGGTTTTTTTACAAGACATTTCTTGAGTCAAAATGACGAACTTTTCATCAGATCTAGTCATGGCTGCTTCACAGCAGCCATGACAAGATTTAATAAAAAATATTTTAAAAATACTCATTTGTAACATAGAATTATTTTCAATGATTCTAACCAAATATCAATAAATTCTGAATGATGGATCTGAAGGAGAATTTTAAAGATTTTTCATCATATTACACTAAGTTAAAACCTGGGCCCCAATAGGGAGCCCAAATATGAATTCCAGGACTTAATTTGAACAAACTTGAAGAACATGAGGCTGGCTAGGGTGTGTTGTATACCAAGTATCAAAAAATGGTGGTTCTCAAGAACATTTCGAAGAATATTCACCTTCTGCACCAAGCTGAAATTAGGGCTTGTATGGGGAGCCCAAATATTAACCTGGAGACTTTATTTGAAAAACATTCTGACCAGTGGTTCTTCAGAAGAAATCTGTTGATTTTTTTTTTACATTTTTGCTACATTTATGACAATATACATAAAGAGGTTTACAGTTGTTTCTAGGAAAGTCTTGGCTGCCTATACCAACAGCCAAGATATACCTAGAAATGACTCTCAAGTTACTTCGAATGAAACTTCCATGTTTACTCAATGCCAAAATGTAAAAAGTTTCCAAACTTAGACTTTGGTCTTTTAAAGCTTAACATTTGTCACATTTCATGTGTTTTATGAACTGATTGAATGCTAGAAGCCACCTTTGGTCTCTATGCTTAAGTACGGGTAAAAGTTAACACGTGTCACATTTCATGTGTTTTATGAACTAATTGAATGCTGGAAGCCCAAATATGGACTGTATGCGTAAGTATGGGTAAACCTTTACATGTGTCACATTTCATGTTTTATGAACTAATTGAATGCTGGAAGCCCAAATTTGGTCTGTATGCTTAAGTATGGGTAAAAGTTAACATGTGTCACATTTCATGTGTTTTATGAACTGTTTGAAAGCTGGAAGCCCAAATTTGGTCTGTATGCTTAAGTACAGGTAAAAGTTAACATGTGTCACATTTCATGTGTTTTATGAACTGATTGAATGCAGGAAGCCCAAATTTGGTCTGTATGCTTAAGTACGGGTAAAAGTTAACATGTGTCACACTTCATATGTTTTATGAACTGATTGAATGCTGGAAGCCCAAATTTGGTCTGTATTCTTAAGTATGGGTAAAAGTTAACGTGTCACATTTCATGTGTTTTATGAACTGATTGAATGCAGGAAGCCCAAATTTGGTCTGTATGCTTAAGTACGGGTAAAAGTTAACATGTGTCACATTTCATATGTTTTATGAACTGATTGAATGCTGGAAGCCCAAATTTGGTCTGTATGCTTAAGTACGGGTAAAAGTTAACGTGTCACATTTCATGTGTTTTATGAACTGATTGAATGCTGGAAGCCCAAATTTGGTCTGTATGCTTAAGTACGGGTAAAAGTTAACATGTGTCACATTTCATATGTTTTATGAACTGATTGAATGCTGGAAGCCCAAATTTGGTCTGTAGTACGGGTAAAAGTTAACATGTGTCACATTTCATGTGTTTTATGAACTGATTGAATGCAGGAAGCCCAAATTTGGTCTGTATGCTTAAGTACAGGTAAAAGTTAACATGGGTCACATTTCATGTGTTTTATGAACTGATTGAATGCAGGAAGCCCAAATTTGGTCTGTATGCTTAAGTACAGGTAAAAGTTAACATGTGTCACAGTTCATGTGTTTTATGAACTGATTAAATGCTGGAAGCCCAAATTTGGTCTGTATGCTTAAGTACGGGTAAAAGTTAACATGTGTCACATTTCATGTGTTTTATGAACTGATTGAATGCTGGAAGCCCAAATTTGGTCTGTATGCTTAAGTACGGGTACCACAACTTAAAGTCTACATATTCTCAGGTTGTGTTTTATATCATCATTGAAGTTAAAGTATTTAGTCTGCAAGGATTTACTTGGTTACAATTTATGGAAGAATGCCCATAGGCACCACACTCATCTCCACCTCACTCCCATAGGCACTCTCTCATAAATCCAGTGAGCGTGGTGGCTCAGTGGTAGACAAACTTCTATGCTAGTGGTCCCGAGTTCGATCCCTGTCCGGGACGACCCGTTTTGTGACCTTGGACAAGGTACTTTATCCCAGTTGCCTACATGGGGGCACAATGATGCCATGTACAAAGGCGCACTGCATGTCGATGGTGCACATGTCTGGGGCAGTTTAAATGCAAATTTCTCCCATCTGACTGCGATATGTCACCCAGTTGTTGATTATGTCACCCAATTGTTGATTTGTCCTGGTGCTGGTTTTGGTGGAATAGGCTCTGCCCCATCCCAGTAATGTTGGTGCAGATGGCATTTTGACATGCCTTCCCTATATGCAGTCTTTTGTTTACTCACAAGTTACATTCTAGGCCCATTGGTAGTTGTTTTTAGGAAAGTCTTGGCTTCCTATATTGGCGGCCAAGACTTGCCAAACAAGAGTCCATCCCCATTAGCTCACCAACACATAGCATGCAATAAACCTAGGCTTATTACAAATCTGCAAAAAATGTCCAGTCATGTGCATGTACATGTATAGCAAAACAGGTCAGAAATGTTCTAATTCCACACTGACAAAAATGTCTAACATTTCAAAAACACTCTAAAAATAAAAAAAATGGGTTAAAAGTAAGGGTCCGTGGGCAATTGTAAGTTATAGAAACAGTATGAGGTGCATAGTAACACAGCGGATAGTCCTTTGGAATTTTATTTTAAGATAGACAAGATACATATCTGTTTGAAACAGAATAAACTGAGTCACAGTTCAGTGACAGCGCGGGGGACATTTTAAGGCTGGAACCCCAAACCAGCAACCCACCAGAGGTACTGCAATACTGGCTTCTTAAACTTTGCTTGAAGTGAAAAAGGTTTGTTCCATTTTTGTGACTTGTCAGTTTTTAATTATTCAATTAGCAGGAGTATTCAATTAACCGTTTACCTAATAATTTATTCACTCTCATAATTTATAAATTGAGCAGTTGAAAAACAAGAGGCCCCAAGGAGCCTTAATCACTCACCGGCCAAAGTGGTTCAAAGAAGTATTTGGGGGTCACATTCAGTTAGACATGGTTCATCAACACCACAAAGGAATGAAGTCATGAGAGACAAATTTTATGGAACTAGGGACATGGCTTGAACAAAATTGAATCTTAACCCCCTAAGGATGCTGCATACCAAATATCAAAAGCATTCATCTGCAGGATCTGACGAAGAAGATTTTTAAAGAAAATTCCTCATTTTGAACTAAGTTATCAATCGGGCTCCCAAAGTAAGCCCAAATATGAACCCAGGAACTTGGCTTGAACAAACTTGAATCTCACCCCCTGAGGATGCTGCATGCCAAATATCAAAACATTCTGACTGCTAAATCTGAAGAAGAAGATTTTTAAAGAAAAATTCCTCTTATTGACTAAGTTATAATTCGGGCTCCCATAGGGAGCCCAAATATGGACCCAGGGAGTTGGCTTTAACAAACTTGAATCTCACCCCCTAAGGATGCTACACACCACATATCAAAACAGTCCGACTGCTGCATCTGAAGAAGATTTTTTAAGAAAATTCCTCATTTCGAACTAAGTTACAATTCAAGCTCCCACAGTGAGCCCAAATATGGACCTAGGGACATGGCTTGAACAAACTTGAACCTCACCCCCCTAAGGATGCTGCATACCAAATATTAAAACATTCGGACTGCTAGATCTGAAGAAGATTTTTAAAGAAAATTCCTCATTTTGAACTAAGTTATCATTCAGGCTCCCATAGTGAGCCCAAATATGGACCTAGGGCAATGGCTTGAACATACTTGAATTTCACCCCCTAAGGATGCTGCATACCAAATATCAAAACATTCCGACTGCTGGATCTGAAGAAGATTTTTTAAAAAATTCCTCATGTTGAACTAAGTTATAATTCGGGCTACCACAGTGAGCCCAAATATGAACCCAGGGACTTGGCTTGAACAAACTTGAATCTCACCCCCCTAAGCATGCTGCATACCCAATATCAAAAGATTCTGCCTGCTGGATCTTGAGAAGAAGATTTTTAAAGAAATTTGCCTGAAATGCGCTAAGTTCAAATTTGGGCTCCTATACTGAGCCCAAATATAAACCCAGGGGGCCGATTTGAACAAACTTGAATCAGATATACCCCAAAATGTTGCATACCATATATCAAAAGATTCTGCCTGCTGGATCTGGAGAAGAAGATTTTTTAAGAAATTTGCCTGAAATGCACTAAGTTCGAATTCAAGCTTCTATAGTGAGCCCAAATATGAATCCAGGGGGCCGATTTGAACAAACTTGAATCAGATCCACCCCAAAATGTTGCATACCAAATATCAAAAGATTCTGCCGGCTGGATCTTGAGAATATTTTTTAAGAAATTTGCCTGAAATGCACTAAGTTCAAATTCGGGCTTCTATACTGAGCCCAAATGTGAATCCAGGGGGCTTATTTGAACAAACTTGAATCAGATCCACCCCCCCAATGTTGCATACCAAATATCAAAAGATTCTGCCTGCTGGATCTTGAGAAGAAGATTTTTAAAGAAATTTACCTGAAATGCACTATGTTCAAATTTGGGCTTCTCCCCCCCCCCCCCACCCCCACCACCCCCCCCCCCCCCCCCCACCCCCCCTCTCCCCACTAGAGATGATGTATACCAAATAAGAAAGAATTCTGCCTGGTGGATCTGAAGAAGAAGATTTTTTGGAATTTTGGAAAGAAATTCATGGGTGTTATCAGAGTTATGCCCCTTGTGGTGCCCCCTGTGGGTGCGGCAAGTTTGTTTGTACAAGTTTGAATTGACATATTATGGGGAACATGCAGACCAAATTTGGTTCAATTTGATCCAGTAGTTTGTGAGGAGTAGTCGATAATGTAAAGTTCACCATGGACGACGACGATGGACGCCCACGGATGGCAAGTGATAAGTTAAGCTCCCTTCAGTGAGCTAAAAATTTCAAGCAAACTAACAGGGATTAACAGATATTCTACAGATAAACTTAGCATTTAATCTATTATATCTTGTTTGATAGAGCTCATGGAGCTCTGTCAAACATGATATAAAAGATTAAATGCCTGTATTGGATGTACTGAGGACAAATAGGTCTATAAACAAGGGAAAACTGGTGAGTGTCGGGGTAATTTCTCAGCAGGTTACAGGATTTTTTATTCAATTAACAGGAGTTTAC
This sequence comes from Pictodentalium vernedei, assembly GCA_031216915.1. Classification (NCBI taxonomy): domain Eukaryota; kingdom Metazoa; phylum Mollusca; class Scaphopoda; order Dentaliida; family Dentaliidae; genus Pictodentalium; species Pictodentalium vernedei. Next base: position 2,996,904 of record CM062294.1, on the reverse strand, counting down.
TCTATAACCAAAATTCAATTAACAGGTCAAATTTGAACTGGAGTTCGGGAAAATGGTTTTGTGTTGGGAAATTATATTCTATTATGAGGGCTATTCAGTTAAGAGATATCCATTTAAGTGGGCTCCACTGTACCCCCACTTATGGCTTACTGGAAAATTCATACTGAATGCTGAGGTTGAAAAACCAATTACAAAATCTGTAATAAATCTAAGTCATGGGAGATAACCCCTGGTTAAATTTGGTGTAGATGAACAATTTTAGAATAAGTGCTTGTCCACTTGTTGGTCACAATGTTTGAAAAGTTTCATCGAAATCAGTTCAATAAGGCCTAAAAAATTATAAAAATCCGTTTCTCAGGCCCTCCCGCATAGTCCTTTTGGGTGCCGCATGCTCTCTTTTTATAACCAATTTAAACTTAAAAAAAATAAAAATTAAATGGTTTATGTCTGATATTTTACCCAAGTTAAAAAAATTGATGAATTTGTCCCTTGAGTGAAAGAAGGCTTTGCAATGCTTTAGCATTGCAAAGCCTTCTTGCACTCAAGGGACGAAGTATATCACCACCCATGCTATTCTGTATATTATGAGGCCTAAAACTTGAACCAAGAACATGATGGCAAAGAAGAAATTACTGAAATAAAAAATAAAATAAAAAAACGCTCGCCCGCATGCAATTTCACAAATAATGGCCCGAGAAACAGAAGATCTACTTTGTGTGGCCTAATGTAGGAGATGTTGCGCACATAAGAATCTCACTTGAAAATCCATAATAAATCTAAGTTCAGGGGTGATAACCTGTTATTATTATTATTATTTATTGGTGTTTAAGGTCACATATTTTTGCACAATGGCTAATCATGACCACAACATGAGTATCAACTCAAGACCAGGAGTGAGCATTAATAAGCCATGTTGCTCATTATAGAGAGGGTTTGCACCTCCCAAACATTGGTGACTGGGTGCTATTTTACCAGTAACAGAGATAACCTGATGAAAAGTTTTACAATATATGCATGTGCACTTTCCAGTTATAATGTTTGAGAAGTTTCATCAAAATCGGTTCAACAATGTAGGGGGAGTTGGGCACACAATAATCTCATTTGAAAATCTATAATAAATCTAAGTTCAGGGGAGATAACCTGGTTAAAATTGATGCAGATGAAAAATATCCATTTTTGCCAAATCCTGCCCACTCAAGTAGTCAATCGTAAACACGGATGGACAGATGGACAGACAGATGGATGGATGGATGTACAGGCCATTGACAATATAGCCCTACTTCTACTACTCTGAAGTGGGGGTATAATATTTATAATAAAAATTTTGATATCTTTTGTGTTGGGTAAAAGATTACAAGGAATTTGATCACTTTTCGGTATTCTACAGATAAACTAAGCATTTATTCTATTATATCTTATTTGAGAGAGCTCATAGAGCCCCGTCTAACAACACATAAATTCAATGCCTATATTGGATGTACTGAGGCCACAGAAGTCTATAAACAATGGGAATTTTGGAGCCCCGTCTAACAACATATAAATTCAATGCCTATATTGGATGTACTGAGGCCACAGAAGTCTATAAACAATGGGAATTTTGGAGCCCTGTCTAACAACATATAAATTCAATGCCTATATTGGATGTACTGAGGCCACAGAAGTCTATAAACTATGGGAATTTTGGAGCCCCGTCTAACAACATATAAATGCAATGCCTATATTGGATGTACTGAGGCCACAGAAGTCTATAAACAATGGGAATTTGGTGCTTGTTGAATTTTTCAACAAATAACAAGATTTTTATTCACTTGACAGGAAATTACTCTATGATTTATATGTATTTGACAGCTCAAATTTGTAATGAAGGTAAGGTAAATGGTTTTGTGTTTGATGATACATTCAATTCAATTCAGGGGTATTCAGTTAAGAAATATCCAATAAAGTTAACTCCACTGTACCCTAGAGTACACAGGCTTGTCATTTTGAGACGGGTGATCGCCCTGGGCCACAGTCGCCCACCTGAGTTCTAAATTCCGTGGACAGTAAACGTCTGCCTAACACCGATTTCTGCGGTCCATTAATTCAGTCGAAGGCACCTCACAATTGGCCGCCTCAAACAGCAATTTTCGTGGATTGAAAGAGGTACATGTAACAAAGCGCAATTTGTGAAGTTTGTAGTGTGTCGTCAACGCTGTCACACAGAGACAGTAAGTAACTATCCAAATATGAGCGGGAGGTCGACCAATTCCAAAATTGTAATTAGTTATTACATTGTACATCAGACTGAAACAATTCCCATGTCACAAGCGATTATGGGATGTATCATCCCAAGCCAGTTCGACCCCGGGAGATTTTCCTGGGACATTTCATCCCAAAATCGTAGCCGGGAGGATTCGTCCCCCAAATCTGATTGATTCGTCCCAAATTATCGGCATCTGGCAGTGAGCACAGTGGACTGGCTTTTACAATCATGTAATGTATAGATACGGGCTTAGTTATTTGGATGCAAGATAACTATAACACTCACTGCTGGCGAGTGTCATGGGTAACCTGGTATCTTGCATCCAAATATTCAAGCCTGCATCTATACATTACGTGATGACGTACAACATAATTACACAAACCATGTACCTTGAAATGATATTAGTTGTCAACCCATCAGGCTGAAACAAAATCGTCCCCGCAAATCATAAATGACCCTCCTAGGGTCATTTTAGGTGAACCGAAAATGGCCCTCCTGGAGTGATTTGAGGTGAACCATAATGGCCCCCCTGGGGTGATTTGAGGCGAACCATAATGGCCCTCCTGGGGTGATTTGAGGCGAACCATAATGGCCCTCCTGGGGTGATTTGAGGTGAACCATAATGGCCCTCCTGGGGTGATTTGAGGTGAACCATAATGGCCCTCCTTGGGTGATTTGAGGTGAACCATAATGGCCCTCCTGGGGTGATTTGAGGTGAACCATAATGGCCCTCCTGGGGTGATTTGAGGTGAACCATAATGGCCCTCCAGCAATTTTCAAAATGAGAAGCCTGATTACAAAAGACATCAAGTGTAGTTCTACTAAATAAATAAATACTTACTCAGTTATTTGTACCTCCAAAAATATAAGCATAAATACTAAAAAGGCTGGTATAATTGCTGCAAATATTTGCCATAACTCAATCTTCTTGTTAATACCCATAGGGTTTACAATCCAATCTCTCTTGTAAGTAGGACCAAACTCAAGTGGAATATCTAATTTCTGTTCAAAGAGAAAAAAAAAACAGATGAATACATGGAACTATATTGTAACCCACTAAATACTTCTTAATTAAAAACAAACTTTTTCAGTGAAATAAGTTGACGCCTAACAAATCAACTTCCCTCCAGTGCCCGCTCCTGATTTATTCTTTAAAATAAGGAGCCCAATATGTGGATTTACTGACTTCAAGGAGCCCAATATGTGGATTTACTGACTTCAAGGAGCCCAATATGTGAATTTACTGACTTCATGGAGCCCAATATGTGGATTTACTGACTTCAAGGGGCCCAAAATGTGGATTTACTGACTTCATGCAAGGAGCCCAATATGTGGATTTACTGACTTCAAAGAGCCCAATATGTGGATTTACTGACTTCAAGGAGCCCAATATGTGGATTTACTGACTTCAAGGAGCCCAATATGTGGATTTACTGACTTCAAGGAGCCCAAAATGAGGATTTACTGACTTCAAGGGGCCCAAAATGTGGACTTACTGACTTCAAGGAGCCCAATATGTGGATTTACTGACTTCAAGGAGCCCAATATGTGGATTTAGTGACTTCAAGGAGCCCAAAATGTGGATTTACTGACTTCAAGGGGCCCAAAATGTGGACTTACTGACTTCATGCAAGGAGCCCAATATGTGGATTTACTGACTTCAAGGAGCCCAATATGTGGATTTACTGACTTCAAGGAGCCCAATATGTGGATTTACTGACTTCAAGGAGCCCAATATGTGGATTTACTGACTTCAAGGAGCCCAATATGTGGATTTACTGACTTCAAAGGCTACAGAAGATGGAAGTAAATTCCCTCTTCTTCTCTGATTTAATTACGATGTTTCGTTATTCAGTTAGGTATCTTTTTGATGTGTGAAAAATATACTTGTATATAATTTCCATCATAATAAAGCGATATTTTTGTTGCATTTTTTATTATTTATTTGTATTATATTGATTAATTTGTGTTTTGTGATTTATTTAATATTTTCCATGAACTGAAAATTAACTTGTGTTTTGTTGTTTGTTCCCACATCATTACTAAGAGGCCCAGGTGTCTCATTCCAAAATGTCTCAGTTCTGAAAGGCTGTACACATCATAAGGATAAAATGTTGTAGGTACCAAATGTCCTATGACATATCGGCCTTATGATGTGTATAGCCTACGACATTACAGTCTTATGATGTGTATAGCCTACGACATATCAGCCTTATGATGTGTATAGCCTACGACATTTCTGTCTTATGATGTGTATAGCCTACGACATATCAGTCTTATGATGGGTATAGCCTATGACATTTCAGCCTTATGATGTGTATAGCCTACGACATATCAGTCTTATGATGTGTATAGCCTACGACATTTCAGCCTTATGATGGGTATAGCCTACGACATTTCAGTCTTATGATGTGTATAGCCTATGACATTTCAGTCTTATGATGTGTATAGCCTATGACATTTCTGTTTTATGATGTGTATAGCCTATGACATTTCTGTCTTATGATGTGTATAGCCTACGACATTTCAGCCTTATGATGTGTATAGCCTACAGCATTTCAGCCTTATGATGGGTATAGCCTACGACATTTCAGTCTTATGATGGGTATAGCCTATGACATTTCAGTCTTATGATGTGTATAGCCTATGACATTTCTGTTTTATGATGTGTATAGCCTATGACATTTCTGTCTTATGATGTGTATAGCCTACGACATTTCAGCCTTATGATGTGCATAGCCTACAGCATTTCAGCCTTATGATGGGTATAGCCTACGACATTTCAGTCTTATGATGTGTATAGCCTACGACATTTCAGCCTTATGATGGGTATAGCCTACGACATTTCAGTCTTATGATGTGTATAGCCTACGACATTTCAGTCTTATGATGTGTATAGCCTATGACATTTCAGTCTTATGATGTGTATAGCCTATGACATTTCAGTCTTATGATGTGTATAGCCTATGACATTTCAGTCTTATGATGTGTATAGCCTATGACATTTCAGTCTTATGATGTGTATAGCCTACGACATTTCAGTCTTATGATGTGTATAGCCTACGACATTTCAGTCTTATGATGGGTATAGCCTACAACATTTCAGCCTTATGATGTGTATAGCCTACGACATATCAGTCTTATGATGGGTATAGCCTATGGCATTTCAGTCTTATGATGTGTATAGCCTATGACATTTCAGTCTTATGATGTGTATAGCCTACGACATTTCAGTCTTATGATGTGTATAGACTACGACATTTCAAACAAAGCCAAAAAACATTGCAACCATATGGAAAAAATAAATAGATGTTATTTATACCTTTACCAAGGCATGCCAACCGGTACCTGTACCAGTATTGGTAGTGCTGCTTCCTCATACTCATTCTTCCCTTATTGATCCAACTGGCACCAGTACTGAAGCTTTTGTCCCACCAGTACTGGGACAACATTATTTAATGGAGAAATTCCTAACTGAACGAGAGTAAATGGGCTAATAATTCGTCGTGTGACTTCCTACTAGCACATAGAACACATTGGAACTCGGGGAAGGAATTATGGAGAGCACACTTACACGACGTACTTTCAGCTTATTTGTGAATGAACATATCAAAACACTCGAAAGGGACATGTTCTGTCTGCACCACCACCCCAATAAGGCTGATCATTTGAACTTTCCAACTGTGGCATCAAAGACAAAGAAAGCACCATCATTGGCTATTTCAAAGAAATTATTATGTGGTGACATCAAAAGTAGTCATAAAGCACGATTTTCGTGCTTTATGATTACTTTGATGTTGCCGCAGAATAATTGGTACGATGCCATGTTTGTCTTTATGATCTTGGGGTGGGACTGGGTTGGTTTAAATAAGAATTTATCCCATCTGATTATGATGTCACCCAATTGTTTACTTGTCCCGGTACTGGCTTTGACGGAACAGGCTCTGTCCCGTCCCGGTACGAGTTATGTTGGTACTGGCGGTACTTTGACATGCCTGTCTTTACTGAACCATAACAATTCCAAAGAATAGATGTAAATAGCTTATGACTGTCTATTAGTACTCAAACGATTAGTCGACTAGTCGATGTCGACTCTGGGCAAACAGTAGTCGACTCTCAATTGTACAGTCGACTAGTCGGAGGAGTTCAAGCTTTTAGGTAAATAGTATCCCTTCTGTGCCACTGTCAGACAGTTTGAACAGCAATATTGGGCAATCAATGTATACATCTATTGCCATCTAATAGTAGTGACAGTAGTTTGTTTTAACTGGTACTAGTAGAGTGCTGAATTATTTTGGGCTATCAGGATATGTTATTAATTTGCCTTGTTGCAATTTATGGGAGAGTGCCTATAGTCACTCTCCCATAAATCGCAACAAGGCAAATTAAATAAGACTATATAATTTCACTCTTAGCATAATTAGAAGCACATTAACAGAATAATGTTCCAGTAAGTTGCTGTATATGAATGCCCAAGTGAAGCCAAATTTGGACCTTCAGCACTCTACTGGAACACCAACACTGTTATAAGGAGACAAGTTATCACCAATGACTAGTCGAAGTCGACTTGACTTTTGGGTATTGATTAGTCGACTTTGGAATTCACTAGTCGTTTGAGCACTACTGTCTATGCTGGAATGGTTCAAAGATTGTAAATTTATAATTAACTCGTCATTATTTAATGGCATTTCCGTGGTGAGCCTCATTCTTTGGAATAGGCTGCCCGATCACTTAAAGGCACCTCAGATGCTAGAAAGCTTCAAAAAGGCACTGAAAACCCACCTTTTCACCTGCGCTTTCTGTGTTGTATGAACTTTATAATACATGTACAATATAGCAGCAGAACATTGTAAAGCCTGAGAGTGCAATTTTGTGGATTCATGGCTCTAAACTGTATTTATTTATTTACTAGCAGGTGAATACCCGGCGTTGGACGGGAGAAGACGGTTATGATTGGCTCAGCCGTTTTTGAAATAGGTCAAGGTCACCAATTTGAGGGGCAAGGTCACCCCACATGGGAACCCCTATAAAGTAAAAATGATCGATGGTTCGATATACCCGCACATATGAAATTTTAGCGTGATCGGCCCAGCCGTTTTCGAAATAAAAGGTCAAGGTCATCAATTTCAAAGTCATCCTGCACGGGCACGGCACCCACTCCATCTTACTCGCAGGGACGAATTACCCCTGAGTACAAAATTTGAAATTGATCAGTCGAGAAACGGAGGAGTTCACCCAGAACAAGGATAGAGAGATAGATAGATAGATATATACATACAGACACATGGAACAAGGATAGAGAGATAGATAGAGAGATAGATAGATACATACAGACACACGGAACAAGGATAGAGAGATAGATAGATAGATAGATAGATAGATAGATACATACAGACACACGGAACAAGGATAGAGAGAGAGATAGAGAGATAGATAGATACATACATACAGACAGACACACGGAACAAGGATAGAGAGATAGATTGATATATACATACAGACACACGGAACAAGGATAGAGAGATAGACAGAGAAATAGATAGATATATACATACAGACACATGGAACAAGCATAGAGAGATAGATAGAGAGATAAATTGATACACACATAGACACACAGAACAAGGATAGAGAGATAGATAGATAGATACATAGAGAGATTGATATACAGACACACGGAACAAGGATAGGCAGGCAGGCAGGCAGGCAGAGATAGATAGATAGATAGATAGATAGATAGATAGATAGATAGATAGATAGATAGATAGATAGATAGATAGAGATAGATAGATAGATAGATAGATAGATAGATAGATAGATAGATAGATAGATAGATAGATAGATAGATAGATAGAGATAGATAGATAGATAGATAGATAGATAGATAGATAGATAGATAGATACATAGATAGATAGAGATAGATAGATAGATACGGGAATAGAGAGATAGGGATAGATAGATATATACATACAGACACACGGAACAAGGATAGAGAGATAGATAGAGATATAGAGAGATAGATACATACAGACACACGGAACAAGGATAGAGAGAGAGAGAGAGAGAGAGAGAGAGAGAGAGAGAGAGAGAGAGAGAGAGAGAGAGAGAGAGAGATAGATAGATAGATAGATAGATAGATAGATAGATAGATAGATAGATAGATAGATTCGCATATATTAGAATTATTATTGGCAAAAACAAAAAAACTTTCTTCCATATTTCCTGGATATTTTGACATGGGTAGGGGTGGAGAGGATAGCCATGACTGGACATCTCCCAACCACAACTTTGTCAAACCCCCAAAGACATTTGGCTCAGCTGGTATGGTGGAAAAACATTTGGGGCTGGGTGATTTGGTGTCATAGCTGCAAGATCAACTCCTTTGACCGGTAAGAGATATCTCTCCATTTCAGCGATCATGATGGTGATAGTCATGATGAGGCCAATGGCCAAGACAATCTTGCTGAACTATTTAGAGCAAGGAAAAATAATTTTCTTATGAGATTAATGACACTGCGGCCACTGACATAGCAAAGAATGCACTATTTGTACATACATTGTAGTAGCTGATTTATACTGATGGAAGAAAAAACAAGAGCTATTACAGAAGTGGAAGGCAAATTAGGTAATTCATACCCCAACTGCAGTGATGGGCTGATGAAGCCATAAGGATCTCCAATACCAAATTACATTGAAATCCATCCACTCACTAGTAAGATATCACTGTGGACAGATGGATGCACAGATGGATTAGGGACAGACATATGGACAGAATGCTTAGACAGATGTAATCCAGTAAATGCCTCATTCTCTTGGTTGGTGGGGAGGGGGGGGGGGGTATAAAAATAATGATAGAAGGACTGTATTTTACTTATGTAATGTTACTGTATCAGTTTGGTATAATTAGGAGTTAAGAATTCACACAAATAATTACTTATAGAATACTCACTTGCGTGTATGTATCTTTGATCAAAACATCTAACAGGGTCATTACTGCCATTGCTATTAATATACCAAAATCACCCAATGCTCTTCTGGCCTACAATTAAAAAGAATATTTTTTAAAAAACATGTCTTAACATATTATAGTTCAAATAACAGTAGTAGTAGTAGTAGTAGTAAGTAGTAGTAGAATATTTTATTTAAGTGTCACATTTCGATACACATGGAACATATTACACATAGAATGTTTACAGAATATTTGTATGAAACCCAACGGTTTTCCAGTGAATATCAACTTTCTAAATATAGCTTTTGGAAATCCCATATCGAGTTCTATTTAAATCGAAGTGATAGCTATAACATTGTTTATTTTTATGTTATTCTGCAGATGATAACTAATTTATTGTTAAATAAAAGTATTTCTGGTTGATATAATTGAACTTTTAATTGACAAATAGATTGTTTTTTTGAGGATGGTGTATATAATTAAACAGTTATGGACTTTTTGGTGGTAAATATGATGTGATATGAACCCAATGCCTCGGTCAATATAAGTTTTTTTAGGTTCTCATCACATCATATTCACCACCACAAAAGTTTGTAATTGTATAATAGTCCAAATATGTTAGATAAGTAATGACTGTTTGTCTGTCAAGGATGGATTCTCAAACTATTGTTCATCAAATCTTGTCATGGCTGCTCTGAAACAATGCAGTTAAACCTTGTGGGGATCAAACCATGGACATTTAGGTTTGAAGTCCAATGCGATAACCACTGAGCCACCATACTCACACATTACAGAGATGTGGAATATTCTGGAGAACATTAACAAGAGAGACTGATTTACAGACACATTACAGAGATGTGGAATATTCTGGAGAACATCAACAAGAGAGGCACCATTTACAGACCCATCACACATGAGGAACATTCTGGAGAACAACACCAAGAAAGGTTGTTGATTTACAGACATATTATAGACATGAGGAATATTCTGGAGAACATCACCAAGAGAGGTTGTTGATTTACAGACAAATTATAGACATGAGGAATATTCTGGAGAACATCACCAAGAGAGGTTGTTGATTTAGACATATTATAGATATGAGGAATATTCCGAAGAACAACACCAAGAGAGGTTGTTGACTTACATATTATAGATATGAGGAATATTCTGGAGAACAGCACCAAGAGATATTGCTGATTTAGACTCATTATAGATGTGAGGAATATGCTGGAGAACAACACCAAGAGAGGTTGTTGATTTACAGACATATTATAGATATGAGGAATATTCTGGAGAACAACACCAAGAGAGGTTGCTGATTTACAGACGTATTATAGATATGAGGAATATTCTGGAGAACAACACCAAGAGAGTTTGTTGATTTATAGACATATTATAGATATGAGGAATATTCTGGAGAACAACACCAAGAGATGTTGTTGATTTACAGACATATTATAGATATGAGGAATATTCTGGAGAATATCATCAAGAGAGGTTGTTGATTTACAGACATGTTATAGATATGGGGAATATTCTGGTTAACAACACCAAGAGAGGTTGTTGATTTACAGACATATTATAGATATGAGGAATATTCTGGAGAATATCACCAAGAGAGGTTGTTCATTTACAGACACATTATAGATATGGGGAATATTCTGGAGAACAACACCAAGAGAGGTTGTTCATTTAGACACATTATAGATATGAGGAATATTCTGGAGAATATCACCAAGACAGGTTGTTGATTTACAGACATGTTATAGATATGGGGAATATTCTGGTTAACAACACCAAGAGAGGTTGTTGATTTACAGACATATTATAGATATGAGGAATATTCTGGAGAATATCACCAAGAGAGGTTGTTCATTTACACACACATTATAGATATGGGGAATATTCTGGAGAACACCAAGAGAGGTTGTTCATTTAGACACATTATAGATATGAGGAATATTCTGGAGAATATCACCAAGAGAGGTTGTTGATTTACAGACATATTATAGATATGAGGAATATTTTGGAGAATAACACCAAGAGAGGTTGTTGATTTACAGACATATTATAGATATGAGGAATATTCTGGAGAATATCACCAAGAGATGTTGTTGATTTACAGACATGTTTTAGATATGAGGAATATTTTGGAGAATAACACCAAGAGAGGTTTTTGATTTACAGACATATTATAGATATGAGGAATATTCTGGAGAATAACACCAAGAGAGGTTGTTGATTTACAGGCATATTATAGATGTGAGGAATATTCTGGAGAACAACACCAAGAGAGGTTGTTGATTTACAGACATATTATAGATATGAGGAATATTTTGGAGAACAACACCAAGAGAGGTTGTTGATTTAGACATATTATAGGTATGAGGACTATTCTGGAGAACATCATCAAGAGAGGTTGTTGATTTAGACATATTATAGATATGAGGAATATTTTGGAGAACAACACCAAGAGAGGTTGTTGATTTAGACATATTATAGGTATGAGGACTATTCTGGAGAAAAACACCAAGAGAGGGTGTTGATTTAGACACATTATAGATATGAGGAATATTCTGGAGAATATCACCAAGAGATGTTGATTTAGACATATTATAGATATGAGGAATATTCTGGAGAATATCACCAAGAGATGTTGTTGATTTACAGACATATTATAGATATGAGGAATATTCTGGAGAACAACACCAAGAGAGGTTGTTGATTTAGACATATTATAGGTATGAGGACTATTCTGGAGAAAAACACCAAGAGAGGTTGTTCATTTAGACACATTATAGATATGAGGAATATTCTGGAGAATATCACCAAGAGATGTTGTTGATTTACAGACATATTATAGATATGAGGAATATTCTGGAGAACAACACCAAGAGAGGTTGTTGATTTACAGACATATTATAGATATGAGGAATATTCTGGAGAACATCGCCAAGAGAGGTTGTTGATTTAGACATATTATAGATATGAGGAATATTCTGGAGAACATCACCAAGAGAGGTTGTTGATTTAGACATATTATAGATATTCTGGAAAACATCACCAAGAGGGGTTGATTTACAGTCACATCGTCAGTCTTTTGATTTTGAGGTGAGCGGTCATTTTTTAGCTTCAAAGCACCTGCAATTTTACCTTCTGCGAGTTGCACGTTTGGTTCCACCTAGCGAGCGGTTATCCCTTACCTAATAAATTGGCTGCATCCTTCACATAATATACAAAGGGCGCAGTAGAAAAAATTCAACAAAACCATATGATGTGGCCCCTCATTGGAACCAGCTCGTCAAACTCGTTCCAATGAGGGCTCATGTGATATGGTTTTTTTTATTTTTTTTCAAGTATAGGGTAAAAAAAAAAACCCAAAAAACAAATTTTGATATCATGTGTTTTGTGTAAAGGGTTAACATCTGTTCATGGGAAATAGTTCATATAATGCAATGCTTACACGAAAATGTGAACAATATACCAACAATTATAAGCTGTAAAATTCCAAGATTTTAAAATAATCAAACTTCACTTACCAAGAACTGGAACATGAACAACATAATTCGACAAACTTTAACGTCTCACTGTTTTTTTGCTTTTGCTTATACATGCCATAGAGAATCATTTGATTGACTTACAATAACTCCATTGATGTTGCATTTCTTGTATTACCGTATTTACTCTATGTATTGGGACAGCTAAAAATAATTATTTTCACAGGTGTCCCAATTCTTAGAAAATGGGGAAAGAACACAGCCTGGTCTTGATTTGATGCTGAATAAAGTTGTGTGTGATTCGCTTTCCATCACTATATACGAAAATCGCCGTCCAATTTTTTTTTATATTTTCATTTTTTGCTTCCAAAACATAGCTTATGACCCCTCATTGGAACGAGCGCATTGCGCTCGTTTCAATGAGGGATCATAAGCTATGTTTTGGAAGCAAAAAATGAAAATGTTTAGTTACTCAAGAATTTTTTTTTATGAGTGTCATCTGCTAATAGCGATGGGCCAACTGGAAACAAATCTCCTGAATGTCCCAAACTTTGGAGCATAAAAAAAATATAGTTTTCTGCAAAAAAATGTGTGTCCCAAATCATAGAGTGTCCCAATACATAGAGTAAATACGGTACACCGAACTTAAATAAATTACCAATGACCAATGGTTGCTCCATAACTAACCCTTATACATGCCATAGAGAATCATTTGACTTACAATAACTCCATTGATGTTGCATTTCTTGTATTACACCAAACTTAAATAAATTTGAGCCTACATCTTCTGGTCAAAGTGTACATTGGCCAAAACATCAGTCCTCAATCAGCAATGATTTGGAAACAAAATGAACATTATAACTTGGTTCTCCATACAACGCATCCTAACCCTTACAGTCTCAGATTAATTTTTATAATTACTACCGAATAGGAAAAAAATTAAAGTAATTTATATATTTTTTATACTTACCAATGGCCCAGACTTAGTTGGTGCTAACTCAAAATTATCTAGGGACAAACACAAATCTTGCCCCCAATCCCCAAAATTTGCTTGCAAAACCGAAAATTAGAAGTCCTATCTGGCCCTCCATACATTTACTCTCCGTGCATGCGCAGATGCCAGGAAGTCACCGGAACTGGTGCCAACATCATTCTTTGTAAAAAAATGATTATTATACATTAAATCAGCGGGGAGGTATGAGTGCCCAGTACTGCCCACTCATGGGAGGGCCATCTCTGCCTGGGCCATTGGTAAGTATAAAAAATGTATAAATTACTTTAAACTTTTTCATATTTTTATACTATAAACCAATGGCCCAGACTTAACTGAATCGCAAAAAGGTGGAGGGCCTAGAACTTCCGAAAAAGTTAATCAACATAGATAAAGGAATTTAGAATAATTAGGATTTACATGTATGTCTCTCTATACTATAATAGAGGAGACACATCCTAATATGGATCCCAATATATGACCATCCTAAATGTGAGCATGAAACCATGCTAATTAGGATGTAACGAGTTCCCAATTTTTAAGGCTAGTCTGGACTAAGCCCCAAAAATTAGGATGGCATATTTGACAATGAGAGAAAATTGCCCACAAACCTACGCCATACAATAACACTACAGCTGTATGCAGAATATAATTATGGATAAAACAGCTTCCTTCATAGTTACATACCCATTAAGCCAGAGAAGGGGTGAAAATGATCCCACCCCCTTTTTTTTAACATATCTTCAAAAGAAAGAGGAGAGAGCTCTGGAATCAATAAAAGCAGTACCAAAAAACAATATAAATAATTATCGATCAGGCACTCAGGAATTAATTCATGAATAATAAATGGTACTTAACGCCACTTCACAAGCCAAGGCTATAGTGACGATTCTGGTAATTAATATTGTCCGCTACAAAACCTACACCACAGACGGCGTACACAGGTATGACAAAATCAGTGATAAAAAATATAACATACACATATTAAATCGAAATACACTGAACAATCTCTGCAGAGAAAACACACTTCCAAGGGAATCCACAGGCGGCCTCTGTACAATAAAATCCAGTAAGAACACTCTCCAATGTGTACTATCTGATATCTACAACCATAAACACGTGAGAATATGCGATTTGAGAACCGACAAAATAGAGACCAGGATCTAGAAATGAATTAACAGGCCTCAACACAGAGTGCCCCCAAAATATTTTATAATTTAATAATAATTTCAAGGTCCACTAAAGCGATAGCTTAAAAATATATTGCATGAGTGCATTAAAATCCAGCATGTAATCATCTAAATACCAATAACTGGTTATGCAGCCACCGATGAACTCAAATAGCAGCAATTATGATGATTTTAATAAGTGCTTGTATATCAACAAATAATCACTAGAAACTAATGCAACAAAACTGCGTATATACCTATGAGGGCACCATCAAACACGACCCAAATGCATAGTATGTATGTATTAAGATATATATATGAAACAGTGTGTGAGTTGGGGGGGGGGGGGTTGGAGGGGGGATTCGAAGTCAAGTCGAAACCACCTCACCCACATTACTTAATCATTGCTGGTCCAGTCAGCAAAAATATAGGAACCACAAAGGCTCCCTCACGTCTAACAGACTCCCTTATGCCACTATGGGCGGAGAATGACGTGAAGAACAACACTTTCCCTGAAGAAGAAGGTGCTCTCGTGGAAGAAGCTTCTGGAGAATGTTCAATAACAGGCACTTGAGAAAAATGATAGAAGGTTATTGTGACGACAGATATGTTATTAGTAGGAATCACACTGCGACTGTTTAACCTTAACGTAATCTACTGAATCAAATGAATTGAAGGAAATGCGTATCCTACCATTCATTACCATGAATACGGCCGAGCGTCAACTGTATACGCTTAATCGTCGCAAACTTAACTATCCTGGAGCGATCCTCATGCATGTTCGCTAAAAATGTAAATCCAATGATGTTGCGTAAACAATAAGACATCATTTCTTGATGAATATGTGATCTCCGAGAGCTGAGGGTCCCAAGAACCCTGCATATCGAGTCTGTCGGACTCAGGGTTGTAACCCAATTTATGAACTCACATCCATCATAATTGAGAAAAACGAATCTGGTAGCTGGTAAACCACTGAATATCTGTCCAAACTTGACCTTATGTTTACTAGATCCGCTAAAACAATACAGGTCTTGAGCGAAAAACGTCTTCCCACTCCAGGAAAGAATAACTGGAGGGAGACGTGTGCGTAAGCAATCCATCGGAATAACATTCATAGCTGCTCCGCACAACCCCATCTGACGCATAAAATCTTTCGCTGTTAATGTGTCTGATAGAAGACAAAAGCGAGCCTAATTAAGAATTGGTTAATTTGCTCTGTGAAACAACAGATGAACCAGCTTGTTGAGAATGAATTGTAGGATACGCATATCCTATCATTCATCCCATGAGACATTATCTAGTTCATTATTCAAGTGATCTTAAGAACTATACTTACCGCACAGTCGATCATTCGAACACTTGCTTTATCGATTGAATGATTACCATAAATAACCTTTAGAGCCATGATAAACACGTTATCCAGTTCCAGTCAATTATCGGTCGGATCCAGCTCTTGAAGAGCCTCGAGCCACCAGCTTAGGGGTATCTGATCAGTAATCTCGAAGTACGAACAGACCTAAACCCCCTATCCGATTTGCTGTATTGACAATCCCTAAAGTAATTATAGGAGGGTTGCCTATACCCTCGGTATGAGTCCTTTTTTGATGATCTGTGTCTAGGACATCCTCTCTTACTCTTTTCTGCTGTTGTTGATCGATTAGACACCAACTTAAGGAGCAGAGTATTGATGCTTTCTTTGTAGCTTAATCTAGTGTTCAACTGATGATGGGAAACTGCCACCACAATCGGCCAATTGTAGGCAATCGGATGACAACGGCAACGGCTCCTGGAACATCCTGTTCAACCGATTGTTGCCAAGCATTTTGCAATGATTCATTAATCGCATTTTATTATCTTGTTCAACTGCTAATGTAAAATGATGCCAATGATACCATTCAATAAAGTTGAGAAAGAACCACAGTGTGTATGCTTAATCTCTCCAGACGCCCCTTTTACGGGATACACAAGTTAAACGACAAGTGAAGCTCACAAGTGAATGTACTTGCAGCAATCGCCAGTTCCTACCAGGAAAGTGAAGATTGTACTCCATTGACTCAGGTCGATGTAAAATTACCGGTCGTGCACACTTGGGTGGTAAACGTGGCTCTGTGAGAGCCACGTTTACCGCCCAAGTGTGCACGACTGGTAATTTTACTACGACTCCAGTCAATAAAGAAAAATGTTCAGTTTAATGTAGTTCTTTCGAGCCTTGACTTGTCTAGTAGTGCATGGTATTACAATCGGGATCGGCATCAGAATCGGCTGATTGTAAGCTCAAATAATCGGTAATCGGTCTGCGACCATTTTTGGTAATCGGTTAAACACTAGCTTAATCCTACATAAATGAAAGCTTATCGTCAAAGACTTAAAAGACTTAGTGTCTGGAAAACCAGAACGACCTGTAGAGAGTTTTTCACCTTGTCATCTTTTAAAGATGATGATGCAAGGCTTCGTCACATCAGAATAACATCCACTAAGCAGCTGTTAAGACAGAGATGTATGTGATAAATAGGCCTTTTAAAGACGTACATACGTCCACAAAATTCCTTTCCTTATAGACGTTGTGTCACATTTCTTAAAATTGATCTACATAAGACAGTGAGTCTAAATTCGCTCTGAATAAAAAATTATCTTCTCAATTGTATCCAAGCTAACAGCGAAATGATGAAGGTAAGGCCACAACTAAGACCTTAGCCTGCTCATTCAATGCAGAGAAACTGTCAACACATCTTCCCCAGCCATTTTTTAAATGAATGTTGTTCAAAAAACGGTTAAAAATACAGAAGATAATAAGAAACCGTATTACTTCTTCCCACTGGAAGTTTGAATATGGCGTCGTCTAAATAACCGAAGACCTGTGACACCCGTGTAGACTTAACCGGAAAAGACATATCCTCCTCTTTGTCCGGATGAAGTCAGCATCTAACAACGCTAGCGGTTTCTCACAATTACTCGCAGCATTCTGATTTACTGGAACAAGATAAAGGTAGTGATAATGGATAGAATCCATATCATCCATGTGTTGTTCCGAAAGGGAAGGTTAATCATCCTCCGTATCCCTTTCATCAACCGTCTAAATCAGTTTTAGAATCACGGTCAACAGTATCTGAATACGCAGATGACTGGACCGACCGAGTACCATCCGACAGCTCAAGTTCTGAGACTGATGTTGAGTGCTTCTGCATTTGCAGGAATACTGTGATGAGCTGCACAATCTGCGACAGCAAGTCCGTTACGGAGGCCTGAGGTGCAGAGGTCATGTATTGCTTGTCTGCCGGCTGCTCCTGGGACAGTGTTTGCGAGATTGCTCTTAACTGCAGATGTCCCGATGAATGAGGCCTTGTCTCCTTGGCTACTAGATGGTGCGACTTCCTTGACAAAGCGTGGACCTAACTGACGATGAAGACTAGATATCTGAAGTCACGTAGCCAAGGTGTGGTCGTGTGTGCTTAGTAGACACCGAAGAAGACGAATTGTAGCCAACCCCGGCTGTGTATTAAACGGAGCGTCCCGGACAGTACGCATGTACACTAAAAGTCGGAAGTAGTTGTAGGTAAACCGAATGATCTCGCAGTTTTGTGCGTGGTTATAAACTATACAAAAATGCGAGTTTTGTTTCCATGCCACTGATAAAAACGATAACTGCGGTTGCCGATCGTTTGCGACCGGAGTCTGAAACATAAATAAACGATAAGTGTTAGTCTTATGGGAAGAAATGAGACGTGGGCCTTGATAGAACTGCATTGTGGCTTTCAGTCATAAATGCAAATAGACGATACCAGCAATCATTTGTGATAAGATACATGTACATGTATATACACATGTAAAGCAAAACTCCAAAATATGTTGTTGGTGTTTGCAATGCTCAAGTCGTGCAATCATAAATTTATAACGTCATTCCATTCGAAATATTGTCCATTGTCTGCCTTTTAGATACGAAATTTCCAATTTGGCAAGTAATAGTGAAGACTGTCCAATAATAAATAACACGTGGATCTAATCACCGTGACAACGAGTGGCTGAAATTATCTTGAAAAATCATCTGATGTGAATATAATGCATAATCCATTTTATATTTGAACAAGTTAAAAGTCAAATTGAAAATATTTTTTTCAGTGTTATTGTCGGTCGCGAGTTTTTAAGTAGTCCCACCAGAGGCAAAAAAAAGCCTTTAACATCTCAATACCGCTGCATCACAACAAACTACAAATTCAACAACACATTGTTGGACTTGATTTCTTAATGAAAAAAGTTCCAATGCGACATTTATGAAGAAATAATACGCCCTAAGTTAGTTTGGTTTCGCCAGTCATCATATTAGCAAAAATTGTGCAGCTCTAATAAAAGTGTTGGAGGTATGATTCAATTTCAAGGCTCCAGAGCACAAAAATTGTTAAGAATTAAGCTAATCATACACCGTATGTCTGTATGTACATGTACCAACTAAAATTAATGACGTCACCTGGAAGTCTTAGCATACTTTTGAACGCCCTTGTGAAGATTTGATTGAGCCTTTCTCTTTGGAAAATAAGCTGTTACCGTACATACAAGCCTATTTGTTTACATCAAATAGGAACCCCCACCAGGAAATGGAAGCTTGGGTAGGAAAAGAAACAAGGAAGCAGAATATTAAATAAAGGATAAGTTGTAGACCACTTCCAATACTGATTAAATTTCCCGGACTGCCACCCACCCCACCATTTCCATCTCCCTCCATCTTCCACATGCACCAACTGTAAGGCCTGCACACCGCCAACGTTCTGCCCCACTACCCAGTATTCTTAGCCTCTCATGCCCAATAATCTGTCACTGTTCAATGGAAGAAAACAACACGTTTTTCCAGCACACACAAAAAAATTATCCTCTATGAAAACACCACTTTCACTTCCCATAGAGTATCTGAGTGACTGATGAGTCATCCAACAATTTTAATGTATTAACAACACCTAGGCAGAAAGCAGAAGTAATATGTTTCATAATTTTTTACTGCCCACCCACTGTTACAATACTAACCCGCACATATCTACTGTCTGAACCGCATCCAAGAAAAATACAGAACTCCAAAATTAAACCAGTCTGTTGGCCTACAGTTACTCAACAAGGAGTTTCCCAGGCATTGGTTAAATTCACTGATGCATTGGTTCGTGAATTTCCACTACACGGGTGAACCTTTTACTGATACCTTAATAGGCATGCCAGGTAACAAGGAAATTCAAATGAATAACATGTGGACTACTGTGATTTTCAGCAGGGCAAAAGCCAAATACTTGAATGAAATGTTTATGTGAGGCGCTTGTTTTGTGGTGAATAAACATTTGAAGAAATATGCGCATGGCCATTTAATCTAATGAAATATGTTTTGTTGGGATAATGCACGTTAAAAATAAAAAGTTCATCAAACAAAAAACAACGAAGAATGTTTCTAGCCTTAATTTGTTTATTTGTATGCAAAACACGAAAATGCCAATTCTCGTCTGAACACGTGCTCTGTACTAAACACGAGGCACCTTCTGCCCACCTTAGTTTGGAACTGCATGTAGTTGAAACCAAGTTCCATTTAAAATACACCATTCTAAGAGAAACCTTAAAGGAATACACACACACACGTGATGTAAATAAATAGAAGCAAAGAGTGCTGATCTACAGATGTAAACATTTATCTACTGCACCAAAGAGATTGCGGGGTGGGCATACTGAAACTTACTCCAAAGGCTCATTATCGATGGGCATGCAAGATTTTTTTTTTATAGAATTTAAAAAAATAAATCGTGAGGGCATTTCAGTGGAGTAGCTGGGGTGGGGTGGGGGGGGTGGGGGCTGATGGGCACATACCCCCCCCCCCCCCCCCCCCCATTTTAGTCATGCCCCCACCCCAGTGTTGTGGCCTAATTATTGATGCATTTCACAACTTAAAAATTATGAACACAAGCAAACTCAGTCAAGAAAATAAGAGTTTTTTTGTCTTGAATTTCACATTTGTTTCAGGGGCACCCCGCCCCACCCCCCTGCCCCAGTGAGGGGTGCTTCCTCTTGTGCTCGCCTCCATCTCGCCACTACGTGGATTGGGTAAAAGGCTCAAACGTGTTATTCTTCCCGATGCACTCCCCTTCTCTCACCACGTTCTCACAAAATGATAAGCGTTCGTATTAAGATGCAATGAAATTTCAATATTCCTGATTATACCACAGTTGTGACTTCAACTACTTCCGACTTGTAGTGTACGTAAGCTCCGACTGACGCAAGTTCCTACGAACAGCATCTGGACCCTGATGTTGTTGTAAGAGAGAGGGACCTCTCTCTTGCTCGCGGTCCTGGCAGACCTAGCTGAGCGTACCTCAGAACCTGCCGGCTTCTTCCTTTCCGTCGTCACAGGGTGAGCATGTTTGGATTTTATAGTGCTTGCTACACCCTCTTTTCTCTCCTCGACAGCTACGGACCTATCCGGTGTCACATTACTCAAATCCTGAGTAATCGCTCTACCAGTCGAGCTAGCTGGCGACAAGGTAGTAAACCCCAAATTCTGCGGTCCAGTCCCTTGTCTTATATCATTGAGCACTTTTGCCACTAGCTCTGATTTACTATGTAAATGCGACACACCCAGTGTCACGGTCCACATATTTAAGAGTAACCGCTTCACAGGCGACAGGGAACTGAAACCACGAACCGTGGTTTATAGCCCTGTGCAATATTAAGAGCACTTTAGCCGTTATGTAGATTAAGCCGTAAGACTAGCCAAACCAGGCTGCCTATTAGATGGAACGTCCTGGACAGGAGGCATGGGCGTAAGCTCCGACAGACGCAAGTTCCTACCAGCAACATCTGGCCCCAGATGATGTTGTAAGAGAGAGAGGCCTCTCTCTTGCTCACGGTCCTGGCAGACCTGGCAGAGCGTACCTCAGAACTGGCCGGCTTCCTCCTTCCATCGTCGCAGGGTGAGCATGATTGTATATTATAGTGCTCGTTCCACCCTTTTTCGTCTCCTAGACCAGAACGGACACACCCGCTTCACCAGTCGAGCTAGCTGGCGACAGAGAACTAAAACCATGCGCCATGGTTTTTAGCCCTGTCTAAATGCGACAACAGACTTTTTGTGCGGTCGTGTGTGCTTTTCAGACATAGAGGAAGCCGTAAGACTAGCCGGCCCGGCAGCCTATTTAGAAGGCGCATTCCGGACAGGAGGCATGGATGTAAGCTCCAACTGATGCAAGTTCCTACCAACAACCTCTGACCCCAGATGTTGTTGTATGAGACAGAGGCCTCTCTTGTGCTCGCGGTCGTGGCAGAACCTGGATGAGCATACCTCAGAACTTGCCAGCTTCCTCCTTTCCATCGTCGCAGGGTGAGCATGTTTGGATTTTATAGTGCTCTCTACACCCTCTTTTCTCTCCTCGTGACCTATCCAGCATCACATTACTCACAAATCCTGAGTAATCGCTCCACCAATCGAGCTAGCTGGCGACAAGGTAGTAAACCCCAAATTCTGTGGTCTAGTCCCTTGTCTTATACCATTGAGCACTTTTGCCGCTAGCTCTAATTGTATATTGCGACGATGAAAGCACACTCTCTGATGGCGTAACGTAACTTCACCATGTTCTTGTTCCTCTGTAAATAGAAACTAAAAAACCAGAGTGACTTTTTGGCAAGAGGACCAACAGTATCCCCTCGCCGCAAGAGGACCGGTGAGCCCAAGAGAGCCTAAGTGTGGACAAAATTATACTATTATCCCAAAAATTAATTGCCACACTACCGGAATGTTTTATGTTACTTACAACTGTCATTTCCCTAAATATAATAGGAAACTACATATACAAATAAAGCATTGTCAATGTAAACAACTTCAGAATAAAGACCAGAAACAAGACCCCAGGCAACACGAAGTCAGTAACAGAATTAAAACTACCTATACAAATAAAGCATTCTCAATGTAAACAACTTCAGAATAAACACCGGAAACAAGTCCCCAGGCAACACGGCACGAAGTCAGTAACAGAATTAAAACTATCTGATTTAAAGCAAGATCTTCAGAAAAAAAAATGATACATCGGATGTATGATGCATGACCAAAATGCCTAAACACTCCAAGGGTGAGGACATAACCATGGGGATGTACAGAATAAACCTTCTGTATAATACGTTAAACTCCAAAGAAATTTTATAAAAAAAAATTTCAATAAAACAAGCCAAAAAGCTTATGAGTTTAACTTGGGGGTTCAAGGAAGGATAGGGAAGGAATACTTAACAAACCGTGGAAAATCATTAAGAATAATGATGACGTCAGGCCCATGTTCCTGAAATTGGGAATCATGAAATAATTTCTTAAAAATATAATAAAGTTACAGCCCTGAACGTTTCAAACCACCGTTTATTCCTTTCTTCATCCAGTTGTGTCCTTGAATCCACCAAATTAACCATTGACCCAACGCAGACAATATCAAATTTTATTATTTTAAATATCACTTTTTCAAATTTTTCAAAAAATTTCAACAAAACCATATCATGTGACCCCTCGTTGGAACGAGCTCGATGAGCTCGTTCCAACGATGGGTCACATGATATGGTTTTGTTGAAATTATTTTTAAAATAATATTTTTTCAACTGCTGAATTTGCATATTACGCAGGCGGATGCTGCTGATTTGTTGGGTAAAGAGTTAACCATTGATTTGTGTCTGGCATCATTAACTCCTGGCACTCTGCCAATTCCATCACTTTCAGGAATGTCTGCCAATGGATAAAATGGAGAAATTATGTGGTTTTCACAGTGAGTATATTCAAATATCTGTAACTTTTTAATTATTTAAGCTACAGAAATAAATTAAATATAAAACTTGTCCAGTGTACAATGGAGAATAACAATGTGCAATCAATTCTTCTTCTATAAATGCCCACAGGTGACGACACTGCCACCTGGTGGTGAAATTTTATACAGAAATCAAGAGAAAATTTTTCAACCACTGTAATACCCTATGCAGAAAACTTTTTTATTTTTGAAAATATCACCCAACACTCAGTGTTCATTATTAATTTATGCTTATTTTGGTATAATTTTTTTTTCTCTAGGGTAAGTAGGTTTCTTTTAGTGGAGGATTATACGAGATGACCTGTATTTTTAGGGATGATGTCGTTTGTCTCGCCTAGAATGAATTTTTTGCCGAGCCAACAACCAAGGTGAATAATCAATCTTGAAGACAACTGATAGTATTACCTAACGGAGAAGGGACTTATTTTTCCTGTCAAGCAATACACAATATGTGGAGAGTGAATTATCACTGAAACACTCATGGAGTGGACATTCCACACAGCTAATAACTGACAATTCCCATGGTAAGGCATCAGAGGGTCAAGTAAAGTGTCAGCAACTCTACCTCTGGGTTTAACCTGGAGGTCCATTGGCTGAAACTCTGCTTGTCCTCATGTCTTGTGGAATGTTAAGTTTTTAGTTGGGAGGAATTTCCACTTCTTGAGTGTTTTAACCCTTTACCCAACATGGGAAGCAGACAACACTTGCAAAATAAATTCTGGAGTACTGGAAAATTTTCATTTTTTCTCTCAAAAACATAGGTTATGACCCCTGATTGGAATGAGCTCAAAGAGCTCATTTCAATGAGCTCAAAGAGATCGTTCCAATGAGGGGTCATAGGCTATGCTGACGATTGTTGTGAATAACGCCGAGCGTTTTCGGCCGTTACGTTTAGTAAAGTGTTAATTATAATCCACTCTCCATGTAATGTATGTGTACATGTATGTGCACGGACTTACTTTTACATTGTTTTTACCCTTTACCTAACGTGGAAAGCAGACGACACTTGCAAAAATAATTCTTGAATGACTATTTTTTTTCATTTTTTGTCTCAAAAACATAGGTTATGACCCCTCGTTGGAACGAGCTCAACGAGCTCGTTCCAACGAGGGGTCATAACCTATGTTTTTGAGACAAAAAATGAAAAAAATAATGAAAATTAATTGGCGATTTTTGAGAATAGCGCTGGCCGGTTTTGGCCGTTACGTTAGGTAAAGGGTTAACAGGAACCACAGGCCAGCAAAGGAAACACCATTTTAAAAAAAGTTCTTCAATGTTCTGTTCCAACCTCAACTGTAATATTATTTTAACCCAAAATTTTGAATAAAAGTCAAACATATTTACAAATGCTTTTGAATCGTCTTTCTTTATTCTTTATGCAGTTCTTTGGTACAAGCAATTTGGAAGTTTTGCATGGTATGATGAACCATGCACATTGGTTTGCCACATCCTTTGCAGATGTACTGGGTTTGGTGTCGACCTCCTGGTGTTCGTTCTGAGCACACTACACAATCGGGATATGCCTGCTTCCTCCCTTTTGTCTTAATTTATTGATGCCTGGGAAATGGTGTGCTACCAGTCTATTTGGAACATTACATAGAAGAGAATTAGTGGTACTCCTAGATTTTTTAATTGATGTGTTGGGCCTTTCATAGTCCTCATACAGTTGGTGAATTAATTGCATTTGAAGTTTAAATTTATTTATTCTTTTTTCTGGGTGATTAATTTTCCAGAGAATTGTAAAATTTACAAATGTCAGTTCAAGCAGTTATACAAACACTTTCTTCCACCATTTTACAGTTTTGTGAGTTGATAAGTAGGTCCAAAGTTTTTGATCTAAAATGTCCACACCACCCATAAACTGGTTGGAAACCACATAACACATTGATGGCTTTGGGCTTTTTAATTGCACATCTGTGGTTTTCCGTATGTTTTGTGCGGATTGTTTTGTCCATCACGCGTGAGTTATGTGGTTTTCCGTATGTTTTGTGCGGATTGTTTTGTCCATCACGCGTGAGTTATGTGGTTTTCCGTATGTTTTGTGCGGATTGTTTTGTCCATCACGCGTGAGTTATGTGGTTTTCCGTATGTTTTGTGCGGATTGTTTTGTCCATCACGCGTGAGTTATGTGGTTTTCCGTATGTTTTGTGCGGATTGTTTTGTCCATCATGCGTGAGTTATGTGGTTTTCCGTATGTTTTGTGTGAATTGTTTTGTCCATCATGCGTGAGTTATGTGGTTTTCCGTATGTTTTGTGCGGATTGTTTTGTCCATCACGCGTGAGTTATGTGGTTTTCCGTATGTTTTGTGCGGATTGTTTTGTCCATCACGCGTGAGTTATGTGGTTTTCCGTATGTTTTGTGTGAATTGTTTTGTCCATCATGCGTGAGTTATGTGGTTTTCCGTATGTTTTGTGTGAATTGTTTTGTCCATCACGCGTGAGTTATGTGGTTTTCTGTATGTTTTGTGCGGATTGTTTTGTCCATCACGCGTGAGTTATGTGGTTTTCTGTATGTTTTGTGCAGATTGTTTTGTCCATCACGCGTGAGTTATGTGGTTTTCCGTATGTTTTGTGCAGATTGTTTTGTCCATCAAGCATGAGTTATGGGATTGTTTTGTCCATCACGCGTGAGTTATGAATGCTTGTAACTAATATGACTAATTTTTTGTCCATCCAAGAAATAAAAAGTAGAATGTCATCTTTTAGAAAAATGGGGGGATCACCTTTTTTGAGTTGTTTCTTTGCAGTCATGAAAGCTGCAGGTGTACCGTGACGGTTTGGCCGTAGAGTGCCACAAGCACCTATTTTTCAAAAGCAGCCAACTCGTCAAATAAATCTGCCGAACTAACAAAGTTATCCATATACACATGGTAGCCCTTCCCACGAATTGGTTGACACACTTCGGATACAACATCGCGCATTGTACATTTTTCTCCACTAACTTTTCCGGTATATAGAACCCAGTTAAAACAATAGCCTGTTTTGGATTCACAAAGTGCCCATGCCTTCAATCCCCATTTATGTGGCTTTTTGGGCATATATTGTACTAATGACGCCCTTCCCTTGAAAGCAATGAGTGACTCATCAATGGCCATTTCTCGGGAAGGGGTATATAATGACGCCCTTCCCTTGAAAGCAATGAGTGACTCATCAATGGCAATTTCTCGGGAAGGGGTATATAATGACGCCCTTCCCTTGAAAGCAATGAGTGACTCATCAATGGCCATTTCTCGGGAAGGGGTATATAATATTTGGAATTTCTCGGGAAGGGGTATATAATATTTGGAATTTTTTGACAAGATAATCAATGACAGGGCGAATATTCCCTGCCCGGTCAAAGTCTATATCATCTTTTGGGAGTGATTCAGAGTTGTCGGATACATGGAAAAACATCCATATTTGAAGGAATCGGTCACGGCTCATTATTTTTCTGAACTCTTTCATTTCTGTGATGGTGTCTGTGGATCAGTACGAATCGTAAGTTGGTAACTTTATTGCACCCATAAAAAGTCAAATTCCAATAAAAGCTTTCATTTCCGACTTGCTTATGTCAGTCCATGATCGTACAAGGGAATACCTTTTCAAATTTTCTGGGGGATTTTTTTCGAAATACTGAGAAGCAAATAAATTTCTTTGCTGTGTGAATAATTTTATTAAGTCATCTCGTCTATAAATTTTGAAAAAACGTCAACCTCGCGTTCGGAATCGTCGCATGTGAACCGCATACCTGTCACTTCATTGCAGTCTTTGAGCCACAAAAAATCAAATGAATAAGAAATGTCAACAACAGGTATGCCGGTACACGTGGCCCTCGAGTCCGACCTTGTTGGACTTTCGGAGTCATTGCCTTCACTATCACTTGATTCGTCACAATCTGATTCATTTTCTTGATGACGAATGACTGAGTAACCTTCAAAGTCATCTTCACTCGAATCGCTATCCACTATTATTTCAAAGAAGTCTAACAGTCCCGATCCAGATGAACAAGCCATTGTTTGTTTTCGCACGAAACTGGGAAGTCAATTCGGTTTCCTTGGAAATTGCCACTTCCTATTTCTTTATTTGGAAACTAATTTAAAATGCTCAGTATGTCAAAAACTTTCAATGGACACAAGCGAGTCATTCAACCGAAGGACATCCTTTTTGCACATAATAAATTAGCGCACCGAGATAATATGGTTTGCTCAGCACAAAAATGGCTCATTATGAATTGAACTTCACACTGATTGGTTGATTCGCCCTTTGTCAGATAAACAATTATAATGCGACGTAACTTTAAATAGAAACATGTGACATTTTTTGTTGAAACGAATGTTTATCATTGGTTCTATTTAGGAAAACCTTGGAATATCCTGAACTGCAATATAATTTATTCATATGACGCTTCAACACTGAGCTGTCAGAATGTCGGATTTTCTCGACAACAGTAGTTCACCATTGTGTTACGAATGTCGCATTTTCTTGACATTCGAGTGCTAAGAGTTAAAACTGAGATTTAAAAGCATAGATGTCAGTTTGATGTTATCTGACTGAAGGGCCAAACAAAGAATGATGTTGGCGCCAGTTCCGGTGACTTCCTGGCATCTGCACATGTGCGGAGAGTAAATGTATGGAGGGCCAGATAGGACTTCTAATTTTCGGATTTGCATGCAAATTTTGGGGACTGGGGGGGCAAAATTTGTGTTTGGCCCTAGATAATTTTGAGTTAGCACCAACTAAGTCTGGGCTATTGGTTTATAGTATAAAAATATACATATTCACAGATGAAGATGACCTAACAATGTTTCTCCATCATTGTTAACTGCCTGAACTGCCAAGATCACTGCAGCCTAATGGTGAAGCAATATAAAGATGGCAGGTTGTGGTTGCATTTGGACTTAAGGATTAACTCTTAAGGCTTGGAGATTTTCGAACATTTTTCCAATAATTTGGCAGTCTGCATCCAGAAGCTTGCAGTTGTTTCCAGGCAAGTTTTGGCTTGGCAATCTGCATCCAGAAGCTTGCAGTTGTTTCTGGTCAAGTCTTGGCTTGGCAGTCTGCATCCAGAAGCTTGCAGTTGTTTCCAGGCAAGTCTTGGCTTGACAGTCTGCATCCAGAAGCTTGCAGTTGTTTCCAGGAAAGTTTTGGCTTGACAGTCTGCATCCAGAAGCTTACAGTTGTTTCTAGGCTAGTCTTGGCTTGGCAGTCGGTATACTGAAGCTTGCAGTTGTTTCCAGGCAAGTCTTGGCTTGACAGTCTGCATCCAGAAGCTTGCAGTTCTTTCCAGGCAAGTTTTGGCTTGACAGTCTGCATCCAGAAGCTTACAGTTGTTTCTAGGCAAGTCTTGGCTTGGCAGTCGGTATACTGAAGCTTGCAGTTGTTTCCAGGCAAGTCTTGGCTTGACAGTCCGCATCCAGAAGCTTGCAGTTGTTTCCAGGCAAGTTTTGGCTTGACAGTCTGCATCCAGAAGCTTACAGTTGTTTCTAGGCAAGTCTTGGCTTGGCAGTCGGTATACTGAAGCTTGCAGTTGTTTCTAGGCAAGTCTTGGCTTGGCAGTCAGTATACTGAAGCTTGCAGTTGTTTCCAGGCAAGTCTTGGCTTGACAGTCTGCATCCAGAAGCTTACAGTTGTTTCTTGTCAAGTTTTGGCTTGACAGTCGGCATACTGAAGCTTGCAGTTGTTTCTAGGCAAGTCTTGGCTTGGCAGTCGGTATACTGAAGCTTGCAGTTGTTTCTAGGCAAGTCTTGGCTTGGCAGTCGGTATACTGAAGCTTGCAGTTGTTTCTAGCCAAGTCTTGGCTTGGCAGTCTGCATCCAGAAGCTTGCAGTTGTTTCTTGTCAATTCTTGGCTTGACAGTCTGCATCCAGAAGCTTACAGTTGTTTCTTGTCTAGTTTTGGCTTGGCAGTCTGCATCCTGAAGCTTGCAGTTGTTTCTTGTCAAGTTTTGGCTTGGCAGTCTGCATCCAGAAGCTTACAGTTGTTTCTTGTCAAGTTTTGGCTTGGCAGTCTGCATCCAGAAGCTTACAGTTGTTTCTTGTCAAGTTTTGGCTTCACAGTCGGCATACTGAAGCTTGCAGTTGTTTCTAGGCAAGTCTTGGCTTGGCAGTCTGCATCCTGAAGCTTGCAGCTGTTTCTTGTCAAGTTTTGGCTTGGCAGTCTGCATCCAGAAGCTTACAGTCGTTTCTTGTCAAGTTTTGGCTTGACAGTCGGCATACTGAAGCTTGCAGTTGTTTCTAGGCAAGTCTTGGCTTGGCAGTCAGTATACTGAAGCTTGCAGTTGTTTCCAGGCAAGTCTTGGCTTGACAGTCTGCATCCAGAAGCTTACAGTTGTTTCTTGTCAAGTTTTGGCTTGACAGTCGGCATACTGAAGCTTGCAGTTGTTTCTAGGCAAGTCTTGGCTTGGCAGTCGGTATACTGAAGCTTGCAGTTGTTTCTAGGCAAGTCTTGGCTTGGCAGTCTGTATACTGAAGCTTGCAGTTGTTTCTAGGCAAGTCTTGGCTTGGCAGTCGGCATCCAGAAGCTTGCAGTTGTTTCTAGGCAAGTCTTGGCTTGGCAGTCTGTATACTGAAGCTTGCAGTTGTTTCTTGTCAAGTTTTGGCTTGGCAGTCAGTATACTGAAGCTTGCAGTTGTTTCTAGGCAAGTCTTGGCTTGGCAGTCTGTATGCAGTTGTTTCTAGGCAAGTCTTGGCTTTGCAGTCTGCATCCAGAAACTTACAGTTGTTTCTAGGCAAGTCTTGGCTTGACAGTCTGCATCCAGAAGTTTACAGTTGTTTCTTGTCAAGTTTTGGCTTGACAGTCGGCATACTGAAGCTTGCAGTTGTTTCTAGGCAAGTCTTGGCTTGGGAGTCGGTATACTGATGCTTGCAGTTGTTTCTAGGCAAGTCTTGGCTTGGCAGTCAGTATACTGAAGCTTGCAGTTGTTTCTAGGCAAGTCTTGGCTTGGCAGTCGGTATACTGAAGCTTGCAGTTGTTTCTAGGCAAGTCTTGGCTTGGCAGTTGGTATACTGAAGCTTGCAGTTGTTTCTAGGCAAGTCTTGGCTTGGCAGTCGGTATACTGAAGCTTGCAGTTGTTTCTAGGCAAGTCTTGGCTTGGCAGTCGGTATACTGAAGCTTGCAGTTGTTTCTAGGCAAGTCTTGGCTTGGCAGTCGGTATACTGAAGCTTGCAGTTGTTTCTAGGCAAGTCTTGGCTTAGCAGTCGGTATACTGAAGCTTGCAGTTGTTTCTAGGCAAGTCTTGGCTTGGCAGTCGGTAAACTGAAGCTTGCAGTTGTTTCTAGGCAAGTCTTGGCTTGGCAGTCGGTATACTGAAGCTTGCAGTTGTTTCTAGGCAAGTCTTGGCTTGGCAGTCGGTATACTGAAGCTTGCAGTTGTTTCTAGGCAAGTCTTGGCTTGGCAGTCGGTATACTGAAGTAGGGCTGGGCGATATTTCGATATACCGGTAAATACCGGTATTGAAATCGGTACCGGTTAAATATCGTCTATTTTTGGCAATACCGGTATATCGTCTGTAACGATATTGGTTTGGGTCACATGATAATACAATTTCAACATGTATTTTTTCGTAAAATCGCACAGAAAGTTGCTTTGAAAATACAGGAAGTTTATCTTTCCTCATTTCGTGAAGAAATGATAAACAGCGAGAGATGACAAGAGTAACATTCTATCTCGTTTATCGTCACCTACATGCAAGCATTCATGGAGAAATTATGAAATAAAAATTTAATACTTGTTTGCTAAATTTGTTTGATTATTTTTAATTAGTGAATAATTAAAGTAGAATACATCATACAAATAGTTTGTTGTTACACGGAAAACACACCCGACTGTCATGCTGTAAAAACACGGTCACCTGCTGTTGGTCGCATTTGTTTGAACTGTAATCAGCAAGCCATACTTATCGCTTAATTCGTTGTCAGCAATCTGACACAAAAATGTTTCAAATCACACATATTCACAACTGCGAAATCTGCAACAATTTTTGTCAAATATGACAGAGGTGTGATGCCATCACTGGGAGAAAACATTGTCGGCTGGTGATTGACACCTGCAGACTATCATGAAAGTGAATGGTGATCACGTCTTGGAGGCGTGCTTAATATCAACAGACCGACTGGCCTGACATGTGACAGATGACATTGTCATCCGAGGAAGTTCACTGTTGGAAGATAGAAGGGGAGAAGCTACTACTGGTTCTTTGTGAAACCAGGCCCTCGGAATTCCATCAACTGGACACCCGTTGTTTTGATAAAAAGTTTTGTTTGCCACTGTTTTCATGAAGACACATACGCAATTAACACAATGTGACAATTGACTGGCTCAGTAATTAAACGCTTATCAGTCAAGAGAGGCTGACCATGTTTTTACAGGAATTAAATTGACAAAGACTAATTTACTTGTATCCGAGATTCAGATGAAAGCCAGTAAACCCATGATAATTTTATGGCTTATTTTCATATTAAACAATAGGTTCAATAACTTTGTAGACATGGATTATTATGGTCTTCCATTCAAATCACTCATTTTCCCCGAGTTGTAAGTGATACTTCTATCTTTTGCTCCAAAAATATCTTTTTATTCATGATATCCCTTGCATTTAATATGTGTTTCACACACTGCTGCACGATATACCGGTATATCGCAATATTTTTTCTGATATCGTTACCGGTATTCAGATTCCCATATCGCCCAGCCCTATACTGAAGCTTGCAGTTGTTTCTAGGCAAGTCTTGGCTTGGCAGTCGGTATACTGAAGCTTGAAGTTGTTTCTAGGCAAGCCTAGGCTTGACAGTCTGTATCCAAAAGCTTGCAGTTGTTCTTTGGCAAGTTTTGGCTTGGCAGTCTTCATCCTGAAGCTTGTAGTTGTCTTTAGACAAGTTTTAGCAGCCTAATATAGTCAGCCAAGACTTGTCTAATACAACTGTCATGGTATTTAATATAGTCAGCCAAGACTTGTCTAATACAACTGTCATGATATTTAATATAGTCAGCCAAGACTTGTCTAATACAACTGTCATGATATTTAATATAGTCAGCCAAGACTTGTCTAATACAACTGTCATGGTATAGTCAGCCAAGACTTGTCTAATACAACTGTCATGGTATAGTCAGCCAAGACTTGTCTAATACAACTGTCATGGTATCCAATATAGTCAGCCAAGACTTGTCTAATACATCTGTCATGGTATAGTCAGCCAAGACTTGTCTAATACAACTTTCATGGTATCCAATATAGTCAGCCAAGACTTGTCTAATACAACTGTCATGATATTTAATATAGTCAGCCAAGACTTGTCTAATACAACTGTCATGATATTTAATATAGTCAGGCAAGACTTGTCTAATACAACTGTCATGATATTTAATATAGTCAGCCAAGACTTGTATAATACAACTGTCATGGTATTTAATATAGTCAGCCAAGACTTGTATAATACAACTGTCATGGTATCCAATATAGTCAGCCAAGACTTGTCTGATACAACTGTCATGGTATTTAATATAGTCAGCCAAGACTTGTCTAATACAACTGTCATGATATTTAATATAGTCAGCCAAGACTTGTCTAATACAACTGTCATGATATTTAATATAGTCAGCCAAGACTTGTCTAATACAACTGTCATGGTATCCAATATAGTCAGCCAAGACTTGTCTAATACAACTGTCATGGTATCCAATATAGTCAGCCAAGACTTGTCTAATACAACTGTCATGGTATCCAATATAGTCAGCCAAGACTTGTCTAATACAACTGTCATGGTATCCAATATAGTCAGCCAAGACTTGTCTAATACAACTGTCATGGTATCCAATATAGTCAGCCAAGACTTGTCTAATACAACTGTCATGGTATCCAATATAGTCAGCCAAGACTTGTCTAATACAACTGTCATGATATTTAATATAGTCAGCCAAGACTTGTCTAATACAACTGTCATGATATTTAATATAGTCAGCCAAGACTTGTCTAATACAACTGTCATGATATTTAATATAGTCAGCCAAGACTTGTCTAATACAACTGTCATGATATTTAATATAGTCAGCCAAGACTTGTCTAATACAACTGTCATGATATTTAATATAGTCAGCCAAGACTTGTCTAATACAACTGTCATGATATTTAATATAGTCAGCCAAGACTTGTCTAATACAACTGTCATGATATTTAATATAGTCAGCCAAGACTTGTATAATACAACTGTCATGGTATCCAATATAGTCAGCCAAGACTTGTATAATACAACTGTCATGGTATCCAATATAGTCAGCCAAGACTTGTCTAATACAACTGTCATGATATTTAATATAGTCAGCCAAGACTTGTCTAATACAACTGTCATGATATTTAATATAGTCAGCCAAGACTTGTCTAATACAACTGTCATGATATTTAATATAGTCAGCCAAGACTTGTCTAATACAACTGTCATGATATTTAATATAGTCAGCCAAGACTTGTATAATACAACTGTCATGGTATCCAATATAGTCAGCCAAGACTTGTCTAATACAACTGTCATGGTATCCAATATAGTCAGCCAAGACTTGTCTAATACAACTGTCATGATATTTAATATAGTCAGCCAAGACTTGTCTAATACAACTGTCATGATATTTAATATAGTCAGCCAAGACTTGTCTAATACAA
Organism: Pictodentalium vernedei; assembly: GCA_031216915.1. Taxonomy (NCBI): domain Eukaryota; kingdom Metazoa; phylum Mollusca; class Scaphopoda; order Dentaliida; family Dentaliidae; genus Pictodentalium; species Pictodentalium vernedei. The sequence goes on along the minus strand of CM062294.1, from coordinate 2,962,627 downwards.
CTGTCATGATATTTAATATAGTCAGCCAAGACTTGTCTAATACAACTGTCATGATATTTAATATAGTCAGCCAAGACTTGTCTAATACAACTGTCATGATATTTAATATAGTCAGCCAAGACTTGTCTAATACAACTGTCATGATATTTAATATAGTCAGCCAAGACTTGTCTAATACAACTGTCATGGTATCCAATATAGTCAGCCAAGACTTGTCTAATACAACTGTCATGGTATCCAATATAGTCAGCCAAGACTTGTCTAATACAACTGTCATGGTATCCAATATAGTCAGCCAAGACTTGTCTAATACAACTGTCATGGTATCCAATATAGTCAGCCAAGACTTGTCTAATACAACTGTCATGGTATCCAATATAGTCAGCCAAGACTTGTCTAATACAACTGTCATGGTATCCAATATAGTCAGCCAAGACTTGTCTAATACAACTGTCATGATATTTAATATAGTCAGCCAAGACTTGTCTAATACAACTGTCATGGTATCCAATATAGTCAGCCAAGACTTGTCTAATACAACTGTCATGGTATCCAATATAGTCAGCCAAGACTTGTCTAATACAACTGTCATGGTATCCAATATAGTCAGCCAAGACTTGTCTAATACAACTGTCATGATATTTAATATAGTCAGCCAAGACTTGTCTAATACAACTGTCATGGTATCCAATATAGTCAGCCAAGACTTGTCTAATACAACTGTCATGGTATCCAATATAGTCAGCCAAGACTTGTCTAATACAACTGTCATGGTATCCAATATAGTCAGCCAAGACTTGTCTAATACAACTGTCATGGTATCCAATATAGTCAGCCAAGACTTGTCTAATACAACTGTCATGGTATCCAATATAGTCAGCCAAGACTTGTCTAATACAACTGTCATGATATTTAATATAGTCAGCCAAGACTTGTCTAATACAACTGTCATGGTATCCAATATAGTCAGCCAAGACTTGTCTAATACAACTGTCATGGTATCCAATATAGTCAGCCAAGACTTGTCTAATACAACTGTCATGGTATCCAATATAGTCAGCCAAGACTTGTCTAATACAACTGTCATGATATTTAATATAGTCAGCCAAGACTTGTCTGATACAACTGTCATGGTATCCAATATAGTCAGCCAAGACTTGTCTAATACAACTGTCATGATATTTAATATAGTCAGCCAAGACTTGTCTAATACAACTGTCATGATATTTAATATAGTCAGCCAAGACTTGTCTAATACAACTGTCATGGTATTTAATATAGTCAGCCAAGACTTGTCTAATACAACTGTCATGATATTTAATATAGTCAGCCAAGACTTGTCTAATACAACTGTCATGGTATCCAATATAGTCAGCCAAGACTTGTCTAATACAACTGTCATGATATTTAATATAGTCAGCCAAGACTTGTCTAATACAACTGTCATGATATTTAATATAGTCAGCCAAGACTTGTCTAATACAACTGTCATGGTATTTAATATAGTCAGCCAAGACTTGTCTAATACAACTGTCATGATATTTAATATAGTCAGCCAAGACTTGTCTAATACAACTGTCATGGTATCCAATATAGTCAGCCAAGACTTGTCTAATACAACTGTCATGATATTTAATATAGTCAGCCAAGACTTGTCTAATACAACTGTCATGATATTTAATATAGTCAGCCAAGACTTGTCTAATACAACTGTCATGGTATCCAATATAGTCAGCCAAGACTTGTCTAATACAACTGTCATGATATTTAATATAGTCAGCCAAGACTTGTCTAATACAACTGTCATGATATTTAATATAGTCAGCCAAGACTTGTCTAATACAACTGTCATGGTATCCAATATAGTCAGCCAAGACTTGTCTGATACAACTGTCATGGTATCCAATATAGTCAGCCAAGACTTGTCTAATACAACTGTCATGATATTTAATATAGTCAGCCAAGACTTGTCTAATACAACTGTCATGATATTTAATATAGTCAGCCAAGACTTGTCTAATACAACTGTCATGATATTTAATATAGTCAGCCAAGACTTGTCTAATACAACTGTCATGATATTTAATATAGTCAGGCAAGACTTGTATAATACAACTGTCATGATATTCAATATAGTCAGCCAAGACTTGTCTAATACAACTGTCATGGTATCCAATATAGTCAGCCAAGACTTGTCTAATACAACTGTCATGGTATCCAATATAGTCAGCCAAGACTTGTCTAATACAACTGTCATGGTATCCAATATAGTCAGCCAAGACTTGTCTAATACAACTGTCATGGTATCCAATATAGTCAGCCAAGACTTGTCTGATACAACTGTCATGGTATCCAATATAGTCAGCCAAGACTTGTCTAATACAACTGTCATGCCAAGACTTGTCTAATACAACTGTCATGGTATCCAATATAGTCAGCCAAGACTTGTCTAATACAACTGTCATGGTATCCAATATAGTCAGCCAAGACTTGTCTGATACAACTGTCATGGTATAGTCAGCCAAGACTTGTCTAATACAACTGTCATGGTATAGTCAGCCAAGACTTGTCTAATACAACTGTCATGGTATAGTCAGCCAAGACTTGTCTAATACAACTGTCATGATATTGAATATGTAACTTACTCATTTAACTCTTAACCTGCTGGGTACTTTCAAGATATCTTTCATCAAATCTAGTCATGCCTGCAGGAAAGCAGCCACAACTAGATTTTATAAAAAAATCATCTAAATTTCACTCTGAAAATCATTGGTGAAAGAGTCTATTCAATTTTTCAGAGAAAAATTTGATCAAATGTGCCCAATTAACCTTATTTCAGTGACAAGGGAAATGCTGTCCTGGGTTGGAATATCTGCCAGAAACATGTAAAGAGTTAATTGCAGACTGAATGTTGGGGCACCTGTTCTGTTGTAGTAAAAAATGATCCAAATCAGAATTTAGGCCTTTAAGCCCTTACCCAACGCAGACAATATCAAAATTTATTATTTTACTCAGTATTTTATAAAAAAATTCCAACAAATCCATATCATGTGCCCCCTCATTGGAACAAGCTTGATGAGCTCATTCCAATGAGGGGTCACATGATATGGTTTTGTTGAAATATTTTGAAAAATTTCTTTCTTCCAACTGTTGAATTTGAAAATTACGCGGGGAGGTGCGGGCGATCTGTTTAGGTAAAGGACTAAGGGTTAACAAAGAAAATTTTCTCTTTATTCTAACATACTTACGCTTCTTCCAAGAAATGTACTGTTCCTAAATATCCTCAAGAAATATGCAATAAAGAATGTCCCAAAAATAAGTATAGCAGATAATAATGCAGTATTTGGTTGGTTGATAGGACCATTGTATTTATGTTGTTTAACTGGAACCATAACACTCATTGTACTGTTTGTATTATTATAGTCAGAAAGCACGTTGTATGAGATCACAGAAGGTAAATTCGTTGAAATGTTCGTTGAATTATTTGATGAAAGCGATAAATTCATTGTATTATCTGATGAAAGCCCCGAGTCAAACTGATTTCCATTGTCCAAATCACAATAAACAGACACTAAGGGATGAAGATAAAATGTCTGAAAAAAAGAGAACAAAAAGAATATAATGTTTTAAAGAGATTTTATGAATCATTCATCAGAGAACTGAGTTACAATAATCTGATAACATGAGCAATATGAAACATGGCACAGGGACCGACCTGGGCATGCGCCAGTGCGTATTTGGTTCTGAAACATCAGGACCTGGCTCTTAAATCTCAGAAATAGGCTTCTCAGTTGGCGCGTAACTTCTCAGATCATATTTTGATATTCTTTCGATGGATAATCGAGAGAGACACTCTTACATGTATTATATATATGATTATCATTTATCATTGTTGTAGAGTGCTTAAGTTAATACTTCAAGTCTTAATTACCAAGCATTAATCTTCACTGTGGTTTCTGATCAAGTCTTGGCTGCCTAAATAGGCAGCCAAGACTTGATCAGAAACCACAGTGAAGATTAATGTTGCTATAGTGTACTAAATGAAAATGATGAGAGCTATTACATACTTGCAGTGTGTGTTACAAACAGCAGTGTGACTCCGTAAATTGAAATCTGGCGCATGAATTGAAAAAATAGGCTCCGAGGCTAGAGCGTATTTTAAATAGTCCTGATCTGTCCCTGATGGCATATACTCCTACATCAATATCATGGATAGCCTGTAAAATTACTTGTATCACTATTTATTTATTGGTGTTTAAAGTCTTTTTCGGCATCTATGGCTATATCAGAACCACAATACAGTAAAACCTGTCTTGAGAGACCACTGTCTTGAGAGACCACCTGTCTTGAGAGACCACATCTGCCAGGCACCGATTGGTTTACTCTATAATGGACCTGCTATGGGAGACCACCTGTCTTGAGATACCACCTGTCTTGAGAGACCACTGTAACCTGGTACCAACTTGTATTTTTATGCCACAATTGACCTGTCTTGAGAGACCGCCCCTTTGAAGACTGAAACCATGACAAAGGCTTTTTACCTGTTCTGGAATTGGAAAATCCAATGTGTTATACTAACACAATTAAAAGTATTAAAACCTCTTAATTGGGTTTCAGTTGCTAACTCATTAAAGATTGAGATGTTTTTATAAGACCCCTGTGAAGAGATTAGGATTATTGCTGAATAAACAATTTCATACATACCTGAAATGTGACAGATAGGAATAAAAATAAATTTGTGTTGAAAATCTTTTTGTAACAAACTGAAATGGACTGTTATAACTTAGATGTGAGTCTTCCATGGAAGACGTGTGTCGCCTGCACTATATTTTAATATTTCAGACAGAATTCTAAGTGGAAAAGGGGCATAACTCTGGAAAAAATACAGCGGATCAAAAAATAAAATAGGAGGTGCACAATGCCATTATGTGATAAAGAATCACTGAAAGTTTCATCAAAATCCATTCATAGGTTAAAGAGGAGTGGCGGATAAGAGAAAGTGTGACGCGGACGACGACGCAAGACGATAAAAGTAATCGCTATATGTTACTCCCCACTTCGTGGGGCGGCGACACAAAAAAAATAAAATAGGAGGTGCACACTGCCATTATGTGATAAAGAATCACTGAAAGTTTCATCAAAATCCATTCATAGGTTAAAGAGGAGTGGCGGATAAGAGAAAGTGTGACGCGGACGACGATGCAGACGACGCAAGATGACAAAAGTAATCCCTATATGTCGCTCCCCACTTCGTGGGGCGGCGACACACAAATTATAAAAATAAATTAGTGTTGAAAATCTTCAATGAAGATTTTCAACACTAATTTATTTTTATAATTTTTTTAACAGTCCATTTCAATTTGTTGCAAAAACTTCATAAAAAAGAACAACTACAAAGTAATTACAAAAATCAATTCTTCTCCATTTCTGAATTTTGTAGTTGTTTATTCACTGACTTGAGAAAACCTGAAACCTGTTATGAGAGACCACCTGTCTTGAGAGATCACTTTTGTGTGGCCCAAAGGGCGGTCTCTCAAGACAGGTTCTACTGTATAACCCTTTGCGACAAACGGTACATAACATACTATTAAAAAAACATAGGGGATATTTGATAAAAGTGAGATATATGAAGAAATATATTTAGATTTTCATCAAAAAGACAATTGCGGCGTTTTACTGTGATATCTGGTGAATGATTTCAGCGATAGTTGTGTGTTTGCCAAGTACACATTCCATGCACTAAGCAGCAGAAGACATGGACAGTCAGTCAGAGAATTTACCACATTCAGTCCAAGACCTCAATACCTTGTAAATCCTCCTCGGTTCTCGAGACAAGCACAGATCTGATGTCGCATACTCCTCACCAAACATCCAATATCAGCTTGACTGATGTTATTCCATTCTTCCTGCAGTGCAGCTGCAAGTTCTTCCTGGACATTGGTAGGGGGCTGTTGGCGTTGTCGTAGGCACCTGTCAAGCACATACCAAACGTGCTCGATTGGTGACATGTCTGGACTTAGTGCAGGCCAAGACAGTGTTGTGATGTAATGCTTCTGTAGTGTCATGGGCCCTGTATGCTATTGCATTGTCATCTTGGAAAATGAATCAACGGCTGTGACATCATGTAAATGGCACCACATGAGCTGCTAACATGTTGTCACGGTAGTACTGCCCTGTGACATGCCCGTTGAGAATTTGAGCCACTACAGTCTGTCTGGTGCCAGCTTCCAATATACCAACGGCACGTAAATGTTTGTCACGTGTCAATCTTCGCATACCTTAAAAGTTACGTTTTGACCAGAAACTATTGATGAATGAGTTTATACCAAGAAAACAATGATGAGACCTCTGAAAAAGCCTGTCCAGCAGAAATGAAAGTTTCAAAACGTACCACACAGATACTAACACAGTGCTCATGCGAAAAATCTGCATGAAGTTTTCGTGGGCCGGTGACATCCATGATCAACACTAAACTTGGTAACATATTGATTTGTCCAATCACGCATATCCAATACCATTTTCCGAAAATATAAACATCAGTTTGGATATCCCTTACTTTTTTTCAATAGTATATTACATACGAAAATTGCTGTGCATTGCCGCCAAGATCGGTAACATTATATACTCCGAATCTGAACCCAAGCTGGTGCATTTTCGTCCAGGAACATGATACTTCATAATCTCATTAAATAAGATGGATGCTAAGTGCATGTGTGTGGTAGACCAATCAATATTTTCAACATGCAGCCACAAGGCTGCATGTTTCAAATATTAATTGGTCTATCCCCAAATAATGAGCATGGACTCCTCAGGGACCGATCAGGACTATTTAAAATACGCTCTAGTCTCGGCGCCTATTTTTTCAATTCATGCGCCAGATTTCAATTTACGGAGTCACACTGCTGTTTGTAACACACACTGCAAGTATGTAATAGCTCTCATCATTTTCATTTAGTACACTATAGCAAACATTAATCTTCACTGTGGTTTCTGATCAAGTCTTGGCTGCCTATTTAGGCAGCCAAGACTTGATCAGAAACCACAGTGAAGATTAATGCTTGGTAATTAAGACTTGAAGTATTAACTTAAGCACTCTACAACAATGATAAATGATAATCATGTATACAATACATGTAAGAGTGTCTCTCACGATTATCCATCGAAAGAATATCAAAATATGCTCTGAGAAGTTACGCGCCAACTGAGAAGCCTATTTCTGAGATTTAAGAGCCAGGTTCTGATGTTTCAGAGCCAAATAAGCACTGGCGCATGCCCAGGTCGGTCCCTGACTCCTGTTGTTGTCATTGAACTGATATGGAAGATACCACCTGTGTTCAAAGGGCTAATGATTGCATTTGACGTCGCAAAAACCAGATTCTTCGTTACGTTAAAACATCATGATAACTGTAGTCGGGAAGAGTTAAGGTATGAAATCAAGTTTTGTCATTAGTTTAGTGGACATCCACTCTAGGTGTTGGTTCTGGTCCTATTTTACTATTAAAGCAGAAATTGTTTACCACAGTAAACAAGCACTGCTCCATTTGACAGGGACTGATGGTGAAGACTAATTCAGTTAATCTCCTACAAACACATTCAAGATATATAAATGATTCACTTTTCTACTTCCATTCAGTAAAATTATTTTCATATACAGAACACTAAACATGAAGCAATAAGGCCACAGAAACTAGATCTTCTGTTTCTGAGGCCATTATTTGAGGTGAGCGTTTTTTATTTTATTTTTTATTTCTGTAATTATTTCTTTGCCATCAAAAGTTCATGTTCTTGGTTCAAGTTTTAGGCCACACAATCTAAGGAATAGCATGGGTGGTGGTGTAGTTCATCCCTTGACTGCAAGAAGGCTTTGCAATGTTAAAGCACTGCAAAGCCTTCTTGCACTCAAGGGACAAATTTATCTAACTTGGGTAAAATATCAGACACTTGCAGGGTTACTCGGCGTTGCTTGGGTTGAGGAGAGTATTAAAATTACCCCTAGTAGACCCCTTTGAAGACCTATATCAGTGAGAAAATTTTGGTCATTACTTTTGGTGCCCCCCTACACACTTTTTTAAATCTGACGATGACCTCTGCAATAAAAACATACTCCTAAGAGACCCATTTTGGACACTCGGGGTGGCTCCAAATTCATTTCTATAGCAGACAGACAGACAGACAGACAGACATACATATAGATAGACATTCTAAAATATAGTATAGATAAACCATTTAATTTTTATTTTTTTTAAGTTTACATTGGTTATAAAAAAGAGAGCATGTGGCAGCCAAAAGGACCATGCGAGAGGCTTCACTGAAAAACAGACTTTTTATTTTTTTTGGTCCAACAAGATTTTTTTTGGAACCCCCAACTGAGGAAAGGGGAAGTAATTTTGAACCAAGCATGCCTGTTCTTTTGTTTACTGGCTGCTGTATTGTTTAATTCACAACAGCTTATCTCCGATTCAATGAAAACACCGGAATATAAAAACAATGTGCTACAGGTGTCTAGTTAAATCATTTTTGCATTTACAACATTATAAGTTATTGTGATAAATTGATGGCAAACCTCAGACTATGTTACCGTCATTTCGTCAAAATAACGTATATGTTCCAATAAGACACTACCCATAGCCCAAAACCTACACTGTGAAAGAGGAGAGGTTTATTTACTAAACATGTGATCATTAAAAGTTGCTTTCTGCAAGGCAACTTTTAACGATCACAGGTTTAGTAAATAAACCTTTCGTGTATCTATGACGGCACTGGATAAATAATCAATAAACCAGATACACTCATTCCATCTTAGTTCAAATCGTAAATCAGTTTGTAATTTAAACAACACTTCATCCAGAACACCGTCTGCTGCACACGTGAAACATCCAGAAAAATGAAGCGGCTTGCTAGTCACTCTGTTGATGAAGCAGTTACGAAACAGACGACGTCATTGCAAATATTTCGCATTGTGACTTCAGACGGTAACATTTGCCACTTGAGCTGTAAACATAGAATATACTAAGCGAGCTCTCGTCCAATCAAAGGAGGAGGATTTTAGTCTTATTGGAACATAAAGCTACATTGTATAAGGATAGTTCATTCTTGCATTGCAATGTCAAAACTTATCAACTGATCTTTGATTTTGTGTGTATAAGGTTGGCTAATTTAACCCTTTACCTAACGTAACGGCCAAAACCGGCCAGTGCTATTCTCAAAAATCGCCAATTAATTTTCATTATTTTTTTCATTTTTTGTCTCAAAAACATAGGTTATGACCCCTCGTTGGAACGAGCTCATTGAGCTCGTTCCAACGAGTTGTCCTAACCTATGTTTTTGAGACAAAAAATGAAAAAAAATAGTTATTCAAGAATTATTTTTGCAAGTGTCGTCTGCTTTTCATGTTAGGTAAAGGGTTAACGCGTCATCCAATGTAAGAGCCGAAACCAGCCAGTGCTATTCACAATGAAAGTGTCAATGACACTGTAGCTCAACTTGTTAAGACATGTACATGTATAGTATGTGACACAGCAATGACAAACATCTAGGTAATGACCTGATAAAGGTACATATAAAGTATTGTAACGGTCTGTACATAAATACTGACCGTAGCCTCTAACAAATGTATAGGTAAAGTATTGTAAAGGTGGGTGACAGACAGATGCTAAACTAGAAAAGAAATCTTTGAGTCCCAGAGTGGGTCTGACTGAACACCAAAATATTTATTCTCATAGCACAGTGATAACAAAGGCATCCCAAAACACACTCGTTCCTGTCCCAAGGTGAAAACAGAGGTACCCAAGAAGTTTCGTGAAGATCAGTTCATAAATACGAGCTGTATAGAAGTCGTGACAAAAAACTGATTGGGCCTAATTTCGGTACAAATTGGCCACTGGCAGCCATCTTGAATTTTGGACTGCACCCAGAAACACTCGTTCTCGTCCCAAGGTGATAACAAAGGTACCCCAGAAGTTTCGTGAAGATCGGTTGATAAATACAGCCTCTAGCCCAAGCCGTATTGACATGTGCACTTACAGTGTATAAGTAGCACTAAATAAATCAAAGTTCATCTAATTTGCATAATTTCTGCACGAGAAAAAAACCTGTACTATATGTTATGTATTCCATGTTACTAAACATTCATACAAAAATTTATTCAAATCAGATCTTCCATACAGAAGTTCTGTACAAAAGACTGATGGCACTAATTTTGGTACAAAATGGCTGCTGGCAGCCATCTTGAATTTTGGACCACACCCAGAAACACTCATTCTCGTCCCAAGGTGATAACAAAGGTACCCAAGACGTTTCGTGAAGATCGGTTCATGAATACAGACTCTAGCCTGAGCTGTATTGACATGTGTACTTACTGTGTGTAAGTAGCACTGAAAAAAAACAAAGTTGATCTAATTTGCATAATTTATGCACGAGAAAAAAACCCGTATTATATGTGATGTATCCTATGGTACTAAACATTCATACAAAAAATTATTAAAATCAGCGCTTTCATATGGAAGTTCTGCGCAAAAATCTGATTGCACCTAATTTTGTACAAAATAGCTGCCATCAGTCATCTTGAATTTCGGAAGAGATCGAAATACACTCGTTCTCGCCCCACGGTGATATGAAAGGTACCCAAGAAGTTTCATAAAGATCGGTTCATAAATACGACCTCTAACCCGAGCCATATTGGCATTTGCACCTACAGTGCTGAAAGTAATGCTAAATACATCAAAGTTAGTCTAATTTGCATAATTTATGCACGAGAAAAAACCCCGTATTATATGTGATGTATCCCATGGTACTAAACATTCATACAAAAAATTATTAAAATCAGCGCTTTCATATGAAAGTTCTGCGCAAAAATCTGATTGCACCTAATTTTGTACAAAATGGCTGCCAGCGGCCAACTTGAATTTCGGATCGGACCCCAAAACACTCGTTCTCGTCCCACGGTCATAACAAAGGTACCCAAGAAGTTTCTTAAAGATTGGTTCATAAATACGGCCTCTAGCCCGAGCCGTATTGAAATTGTTGATGGACAGACGGACAACTGGCCATGGCATAAGCTCAAATTTGGCTTTGCCAAAGTTGAGCTAAAAATCACCATTCAATTTTCATTATTTTTTCATTTTTTTCTCAAAAACATAGTTGATGACCCCTCATTGATGATTTACGATAACATTTTGCAGCAGACATGTTAACCTCCAGAATAATTTTTCAGGGAACCTGAGGGTGATTTTCAGGGAAATGGGATGGATTTCAGGGAAAAGTTCACGCGGGGACAAAATAAAAGAAAAAAACTTGCGAATTTTCAGATCATTGACCACTATTAACACCAGGTTATATCCAGAACTAGTTGTCAACTATGCTGATGCATTTATGCTATGTTAAAAAATCATAAAATAACTGTTACTCTGCCCCCCCCCCAGGATCCTCTTCTTCATGAGCTGCACCCCCCCCCCCCCCCCCCCACACACACACACACACACCCACACTGTCCCACAGAGCATCTCCACCTGTGGTTTGCTCTTATCAAAGTCTACTTAGCTAATAATTTCCCAAGTCTGGAAATGTTAACAGGAAAAGATGTCCTAATGTTCAGTTACTTCAAGAACATTAGTACTTAGAAAGTATTTTTATCAAACTTCATGCATGTGGGACATTTGTACCCGACACAAAACTTTTCTTTTCATCATTGAAGCATTTTTTTTTAATTCCATTCAAAATTTCTGGGGACAGATGGCCAACAGTTAACAGTTATGCAGTCAGCACAACAGAAATATAGAACCTTAGTGAGCACGCTCACATCCCCCACGCGCCTCGATATTTCAAGCTCTAATCATTTTTTAAAAATAAACATAGATTCTAGGAATATTGCAGAAAACAGTGTTCTGTAGTTTCAACGGTATTGAAAGAATTCAAACAGAGAAAAAGCCCGGAAAACTGTAATTTTGATGAACTTTTCAAAGTCTATGGGGCCGTAATTCTGGTAAAAATCAGTGGAGTGGAACAAAACGCAAACTTGTTCTGTAGGCCACCATGTTAGACTAACATATCAAAAAATCAGCTCAATATCTGGAAGCGTGTTGGAAAAAAGTACGGAAAACTGTAATTTTGATGAACTTTTCAAAGTTCAAGGGCCGTAATTTCGGTAAAAATCAGTGGAGGGGAACAAAATGCAAGCTTGATCTGTAGGCCACCATGTCAGACTAACATACCAAATATCAGCTCAATATCTGGAAGTGTGTAGAAAAAAAGTCCGGAAAACTAATTTTAATGCATTTTTCAGAGTCCAAGGGTCGTAATTTCAGTAAAAATCAGTGGAGCGGAACAAAACGCAAACTTGTTCTGTAGGCCACCATGTTAGACTAACATACCCAAAAACAGCTCAATATCTGGAAGCGTGTAGGAAAAAAGTCTGCAAAATTGTAATTTTTATGAACTTTTCAAAGTCTATGGGGCGTAATTTCGGTAAAAATCAGTGGAGCAGAACAAAATGCAAACTTGATCTGTAGGCCACCATTTTAGACTAACATACCCAAAAACAGCTCAATATCTGGAAATGTGTAGAAGAAAAGTCCGGCAAACTGTAATTTTTCTGAACTTTTCAAAGTTCAAGGGCCGTAATTTCAGTAAAAATCAGTGGAGCGGAACAAAATGCAAACTTGATCTGTAGGCCACCATGTTAGACTAACATACCAAAAATCAGCTCAATATCTGGAAGCGTGTAGAAAAAAAGTCTGGAAAACTGTAATTTTGATGAATTTTTCAGAGTCCATGGGCCGTAATTTCGGTAAAAATCAGTGGAGTAGAAAAAAATGCAAACTTGATCTGTAGGCCACCATGTTAGACTCACATACCAAAAATCAGCTCAATATCTGGAAGCGTGTAGAAAAAAAGTCTGGAAAACTGTAATTTTGATGAATTTTTCAGTCCATGGGCCGTAATTTCGGTAAAAATCAGTGGAGTAGAAAAAAATGCAAACTTGATCTGTAGGCCACCATGTTAGACTCACATACCAAAAATCAGCTCAATATCTGGAAGCGTGTAGAAAAAAGTCCGGAAAACTGTAATTTTGATGAATTTTTCAGAGTCCAAGGGCCGTAATTTCGGTAAAAATCAGTGGAGCGGAAAAAAATGCAAACTTGATCTGTAGGCCACCATGTTAGACTCACATACCAAAAATCAGCTCAATATCTGGAAGCGTGTAGAAAAAAAGTCCGGAAAACAAGTAGGACTGACTGACAAACAGACCAGTCAAAAACATTATACCCCAGTAACTTCGTTGCGTGGGGTATAATAAATGTAGAGTTTGAAAATAAGTCCATTGTGTTTAAATATACAGTCATAATTTTTCGGCATCCTAAGCGACTTTAACCTACTTTTAAACTGTGCTAAATAGTTGTTGTTTACGTTTTGATTTTGGAAAAGGAATGAGAATTAAAGCTATTCTATGAAGGAATAAATAAATATATATTATTTAATTCCTTTTCATATATTTTAATTTCCAAAAACTGCATTTAAATGAAGGTGGAGTTTTCAATTTTTTGAAAGTAAGTCACCTATTTTCACTTCAACACTCGCACATTGATCACTAATCTCCGAAAAAAAAACCCAGAAATAAACATGAACACAGTAGAAATATATATCATAAAATACCCTTTTCTTAAATAAATTGAACTTAAATCCATATTTTACTGCGTTGTGAGTTTTTACCAGAGTTTGAAATGCATGTGATTTGACTTTTTTCAAAAGTTACAACGGGAACGAAATATTTGACTGTTGTTTTCCGTGATTTTTGGTCCAAAATTGATTCCCGTCCAGGAGGCTGGGAACTACACTGAAATTCCGTGATTTTCACGGGCATTCCAGGAGAATTAACATGTCTGTTTTGCAGGGACTTTTTACATGTCCTCGTGGACCCGATATTCAGTCCACTCATAGGCTCAATATTCGGCCCCATTCCAGTGCAAAATGGCATTTATATTTCTCAATTTTCAACCCTGAAATTCCCAATCCCAGTTGGATATATGCAACATCATCAGGTTCAAGAAGAATTCACCGTTAAATTATTCTTACTTTTTGTCCTCCCCATCGATCAATATGCACTTGAAAAAATACTACAAATCATCGAAATTAAAATCCGAACCCCAGCTTTTGATAACTATGAAGGATGCTCTTTAAAATAGTCACTCACAAATATGAATGGCATACAGTAACACGTGACCGCTAACCAATTAACCAGGTATGCCTTACATGGAGGTCACAACCTTTTCTAGGCAAGATCTCCCTCTACAGTGTTCAGATTTTACCACATAAAATAAAGCTTCTTAATAATTTGTAACCTGAGTATGCAACCTTCTCACCCAAGTGTTCAGGTTTTGATTATCTACACTGTGCCCGGTGGTTATAAAATTAGCACAGAGAAATCCCCACTTCGTGCAAAACAAATCTAAAAATATAAAAAAAATGTTTGATAAGTCATTTTTGTCTTTTAATATTACTGAGTGGAATTGCCTTCCCTTCTCGCACATTTTCACTGATGTCATAAAATTCAGAGTGTCATTTGAATGTTGTTGATACTTTTAAGTGTGGGATTTGAATGGGGACTATTTGGGTATTATTTCTGAACCTATTAAAGCCAGCATGATTTTAAAAAAAAAATGAACAACATAAATATATTCTTTAATTCACAACATTTGGATCAATCAAAAAATATAATTTTGTATGCCCGATCACTGAGCATAAGCTACTTTTGGCTTCAGATTTAGTCGATATTTGGATGGAAACTTGGCAGTAATACGTGAATTCAGAAACAATAACACTGCCTATGATTACTGTTTGCAAAATTATTAAAAGAAGCAAACAATACCACACTGAATGAAGATGTTTAGGCCTGTAACAAAGAGGCACCAGACAGATTAGTGGTGATGTTGTGTGATGCATACTGTGTTTGATGGTGTGTGTGTGCGTGTGTGTGTGTGGGGGGAAACAGTTTGATCCAAATGACCCCCTGGCAACAGTTGATGAAACATTATTTAAATAAAACCGTGGACTTATTTTAGTACCTTTGAGGGTGGAACCATCATGAATGAAAACTGCTAAACAATTACACCCACTTGCTAATAAATTTTAAAAGTTAGGAAAAAACCAGCTGAACAAAAATTTTAACACAAGTCCTACCCTGTCAAGGGGCATAACTCTGGAATGAGAAATGTCATTAAAATGACAAGAGGCCCCAAGGGGCCTGAGGGCGCTCACCTGACATGGTAGCCTAAATTTATATCAACCCAGAGAATTGATTTCAACAAGTTGCATCTGCTCCTCCTAAGAAAAGCTTATACCAAATATCCAAAGATTCTGACCAGTGGATCTAAAAAAAAAAAGATTTTTAAAGAATATTCCTCATATTGAACTAAGTTATAATTCAGGCTCCCACAGGGAGCCCATATCTGAACCCAGGGACTTGGCTTTAACAAACTTGAATCTCACCCCCCTAAGGATGCTGCACACCAAATATCAAAACATTCCGACTGCTGGATCTGAAGAAGAAGATTTTTAAAGAAAAGTCCTCATTTTGAACTAAGTTACAATTCGAGCTCCCACAGTGAGTCCAAATATGGACCTAGGGACATGACTGAAGAAGAAGATTTTTAAAGAAAAGTCCTCATTTTGAACTAAGTTACAATTCGAGCTCCCACAGTGAGTCCACATATGGACCTAGGGACATGGCTTGAACAAACTTGAATCTCACCCCCTAAGGATGCTGCATACCAAATATCAAAACATTCCGACTGCTGGATCTGAAGAAGATTTTTAAAGAAAATTCCTCATTTTGAACTAAGTTATAATTCGGGCTACCACAGTGAGCCCAAATATGAACCCAGAGACTTGGCTTGAACAAACTTGAATCTCACCCCCCTAAGCATGGTGCATACCCAATATCAGAAGATTCTGCCTGCTGGATCTTGAGAAGATTTTCAAAGAAATTTGCCTGAAATGCACTAAGTTCAAATTTGGGCTCCTATACTGAGCCCAAATATAAACCCAGGGGGCCGATTTGAACAAACTTGAATCAGATCCACCCCACAATGTTGCTTACCAAATATGAAAAGATTCTGAAGCTGGATCTGGAGAAGAAGATTTTTCAAGAAATTTGCCTGAAATGCACTAAGTTCGAATTCGAGCTTCTATAGTGAGCCCAAATATGAATCTAGGAAGCCGATTTGAACAAACTTGAATCAGATCCACCCCACAATGTTGCATACCAAATATCAAAAGATTCTGTCTGCTGGATCTGGAGAAGAAGATTTTTTAATAAATTTGCCCGAAATGCACTAAGTCCGAATTCGGGGTTCTATATTAAGCCCAAATATGAATCCAGGGAGCCGATTTGAACAAACTTGAATCAGATCCACCCCGCAATGTTGCATACCAAATATCAAAAGATTCTGCCTGCTGGATCTGGAGAAGAAGATTTTTGAAGAAATTTGCCCGAAATGCACTAAGTTTGAATTCAAGCTTCTATAGTGAGCCCAAATATGAATCCAGGGGGGAGATTTGAACAAACTTGAATCAGATCCACCCCGCAATGTTGCATACCAAATATCAAAAGATTCTGCCTGCTGGATCTGGAGAAGAAGATTTTTTAATAAATTTGATTGAAATGCACGAAGTTCAAATTCGAGCTTCTATAGTGAGCCCAAATATGAATCTAGGAAGCCGATTTGAACAAACTTGAATCAGATCCACCCCACAATGTTGCATACCAAATATCAAAAGATTCTGCCTGCTGGATCTGGAGAAGAAGATTTTTTAAGAAATTTGCCTAAATGCACTAAGTTCGAAATCGGGCTCCTATACTGAGCCCAAATATGAACCCAGGGGGCCGATTTGAACAAACTTGAATCAGATCCACCCTACAATGTTGCATACCAAATATCAAAAGATTCTGCCTGCTGGATCTGGAGAAGAAGATTTTTTAAGAAATTTGCCTGAAATGCACTAAGTTCGAAATCAGGCTCCTATACTGAGCCCAAATATTAACCCAGGGGGCCAATTTGAACACACTTGAATCAGATCCACCCCACAATGTTGCTTACCAAATATGAAAAGATTCTGCCTGCTGGATCTGGAGAAGAAGATTTTTTAAGAAATTTGCCTGAAATGCACTAAGTTCGAATTCGGGCTTCTATAGTAAGCCCAAATATGAATCCAGGGGGCCGATTTGAACAAACTTGAATCAGATCTACCCCGCAACGTTGCATACCAAATATCAAAAGATTCTGCCTGCTGGATCTGGAGAAGAAGATTTTTGAAGAAATTTGCCTGAAATGCACTAAGTTCGAATTCGAGCTCCTATAGTGAGCCCAAATATGAATCTAGGGAGCCGATTTGAACAAACTTGAATCAGATCCACCCTACAATGTTGCATACCAAATATCAAAAGATTCTGCCTGCTGGATCTGGAGAAGAAGATTTTTGAAGAAGTTTGCCTGAAATGCAGTAAGTTCAAATTTGGGCTCCTATACTGAGCCCAAATATAAACCCAGGGGGCCGATTTGAACAAACTTGAATCAGATCCACCCCACAATGTTGCATACCAAATATCAAAAGATTCTGCCTGCTGGATCTGGAGAAGAAGATTTTTTAAGAAATTTGCCTGAAATGCACTAAGTTCGAAATCGGGCTCCTATACTGAGCCCAAATATGAACCCAGGGGGCCAATTTGAACAAACTTGAATCAGATCCACCCTACAATGTTGCATACCAAATATCAAAAGATTCTGCCTGCTGGATCTGGAGAAGAAGATTTTTTAATGTTTTTCCCATTGCCTACAGTGTTAAAAAGTGCTGACTCAGCACTTTTTCAAAGTCCCGAAACTGTACCCTGTGATAAAACCGATGGCAATTTTTTTTTACCAATCCTTTCTGTTGGTCCTAAGGAAGCTGCACACCAAATAAAATTTCTCAGTGCCGTGCAGTTTTGGAGATATGGGAATTTTAATTTTTTTCTATTTTTAGCTCCTGCGGTTCCCACGGGGCTGCAGGAAATTTTTTTTTTTGCATAAATCAAGTACTCATGACCCAATAAGCCCTCACATAAAATTTGGTTCAAATCAGCCTCTTGGTTTGGAAAATAGAAATTTTGGGCGGGGCAAAAAATTTTGCCCCTCCCATAACGACGCCAAGTATAGCCCCACAAACTTCTCTTGAACAAATCTGAGTCTACACCTCAAAAGGAAGCTGCACACCAAATATCAAGTCTCTGCTACTGCTGGTTCATGAGAAGAAGATTTACAAATATTTTGGTGCCCCTTGGGGGCGTGGCACCACCCAGGAGGAGGGGCAACTTCATTTGAACAAATCTGAATTGGCATTAGGTAATAAACATTTAGCCAACATTTGAATAAAATTGGGCTAGTGGTTTAGGAGGAGAAGTCGATAATGTAAAGTTAACACCGGACGGACGACGCCGGACAGAAAGTGATTAGTAAAGCTCCCCTTGAGCTTCGCTCAGGTGAGCTAAAAATCAAACATGACCCGCATGTTATGGTATGTAGTAATGTTGCAAAATAAAGTCATGCATGAAAGCAAACTGGGTTATCCAGAAACCATTGATTTGGTCATTTTGTGACTTTTCAAGGGGCATAACCCAGAACAGGAAATGGGAAATGCCATAACAATGAAAATTGAACTTGACCTGTATTTCATGGTAGGTAGTAATGCTGCAAAATAATACAATCATACATCGAAGTAAACATCTGGAAACCACTGATTTTACCACTTTGTTGCTTTTCAAGGGGCATAACTCTGGAACAGGATAAGCCATAACAGTGAAAATGGAACTTGATCTGTATTTCATTGTAGGTAATGGCACAAAATAATAAGGTCTTACATCAAAGTTGACTGGAGTTATCATCCAGAAACCATTTGTTATGGATGGACGGATGGACAGACATATGGAGAGAGACAAAGCATTGACTAATTTTTTCAGCGATCATAAAAATTAGTTTTTGAAGAATTTTGTTTGTCATCTACCTTTCAAGTTATGTTAGATACAGTAGAACCTGTCTTGAGAGACCACCCTCTGGGCCACACAAAAGTGGTCTCTCAAGACAGGTGGTCTCTCATAACAGGTTTCAGGTTTTCTCAAGTCAGTGAATAACCAACCACAAAATTCAGAAATGGAGAAGAATGGATTTTTGTAATTACTTTGTAGTTGTTCTTTTTTATGAATTTGTTGTAACAAATTGAAATGGACTGTTATAAAAATTATAAAAATAAATTAGTGTTGAAAATATTCAATGAAGATTTTCAACACTAATTTATTTTTATAATTTTTATAACAGTCCATTTCAATTTGTTACAAAAAGATTTTCAACACAAATTTATTTTTATTCCTATCTGTCACATTTCAGGTATGTATGAAATTGTTTATTCAGCAATAATCCTAATCTTTTCACAGGGGTCTTATAAAAACATCTCAGTCTGTAATGAGTTAGCAATTGAAACCCAATTAAGAGCTTTTAATTATGTTAGTATAACCACAATGGATTTTCCAATTCCAGAACAGGTAAAAAGTTTTTGTAATGGTTTCAGCCTTCAAAGGAGCGGTCTCTCAAGACAGGTCCATTATGGCATAAAAATACAAGTTGGTACCAGGTCACAGGTATAAATGGCAAAGAGCCTATAGAAACCGCAAAGAAGGCATCGAATATGTCTACCGACTAGTTACCCAAATGAAGGCCGCTATCAACAATCAGCAAATAGGCGCGGCAGTCCTGTTAGACGTCGAAAAAGCATTAGACTCCGTCTGGCACAATGGAATGCGCTACAAATTATCAGAAATGAAACTCCCCAAGAAACTGCTCAGATTACTATCCTCTTTCTTAAATGGTCGCGAAATTAAAGTCAGAGTGAACAATGAAATGTCTGACAGTGTCCCCCTTGAAGCAGGCACCCCCCAAGGATCCATCCTGAGCCCACTCCTTTACATATTCTATGTAAATGACCTTAACTTCTACAAGGATCGTGTTCAAGTCTCCCAATTCACGGATGACAAGGGCCTCTGGGACTCTAACAATACGGCCAATCTGCTCCAAAAACCCCTGCAACTCGCTCTCGATGACCAAGAACAATGGTGTGCCAAATGGAGAATTAAGCTAAACGCCAATAAAACCCAACGAATCACCTTTACTCGCAAGAAAAATAAATGAGATTTTGATCTAAAACTTATGGATAACACCCTCCCAGAATGCAAAGAGGCGAAATTCCTTGGCATCACAATTGATCAAAAATTGTCCTTTAACAAGCACACCGACGACATGGCGAAAAAAGCCACCAAACGCATTAACTTACTGAAAATGCTTAAGGGAACTTCATGGGGGGCCAACCAGTCCACCCTACTCAAACTATACAAAGCCTTTGTGCGCCCAGTACTCGAATACGGTGCAATCATACTAACTGACCTCAACCAAACTAATATGGGAAAACTCCAGAAGGTCTAAAATCACGCGCTTAGAGTTGACCTCCGTGCCCCATGGGATACACCCATCAAAACACTCCACGACAGGGCCGATATCCCCACCATTAAAGACCGCCTAGCCACCCTGGCCACGAAAAATCATGACCGGTTAGCCGACAGCGAACTAATCTCCGAACTTGGAGCAATTTGCGAAAGCCGACAAAAGCCTAAAAATTGTTATCAAAACTAAGACCGCTCGAATAAAACTAGGGAACGAGAAGGTGAACTAACAGGCAGAAAAACAGCTTAACTGTGGCCTTCTACCAGAAAGGGCTGCCTTTGCCGACTCAAGTAAAATTACACCAGGATTAAATATTGTTAAAAACTAAATAAATAGGGAATGAGAAGGTGAATAAACAGGCAGAAAAACAGCTTAACTGTGGCCTTCTACCAGAAAGGGCTGCCTTCAACGAAGCAAATAAAATTTACATCAGGATTAAATACTGTTATAAAAACTAAATAATTAATAGGGAACGAGAAGGTGAATAAACAGGCAGAAAAACAGCTTAACTGTGGCCTTCCACCAGAAAGGGCTGCCTTCACCGACTCAACTAAAAATTACATCAGGATTAAATACCGTTATAAAAACTAAATAATAAATAGGGAACGAGAAGGTGAATAATCAGGCAGAAAAACAGCTTAACTGTGGCCTTCTACCAGAAAGGGCTGCCTTCACAGACTCAGCTTAAGATTAAACCTTAAGATTGAACAAAATGTGCTACTTTTATCTTTACAGTTTACATATTCTAATGAAAACTAATTCTACCTTCTTCTTTTAAGCAGGTACACAGAAGATGCTTTTTGACCAGCACCCCAATAACCGCTACAGATAGTCTAACCGTTATGGAAACAGTCACCCCCATGGTTCCTGTACATCCTCCACTCCATCCCTAAAAGTGGTCAACCACTTTAAGGAAGGCGAGCGTTGGTCCTGCATCCTGCCTCTGCCCCTTTTTGTAAGCGCAATGCGCATCCTTTTGTCCCAACCCAATAGGATTACAATGCAGGCCTGCCCCCGAACCAGGGAAGTTCGGGTCTTCTTCTTGGTGGTCCCTGAAAGGGGTCGTTGTTGTTTCCTTCAAAGACATCCTATCAAACAGAGACAGCCTGAGGCAGATTATACTTGTCAGTGATGGCCATCACTTAAAATCATCTCCGAAGTGGCAGACTATACTTGCCCGAAAATCCAGATCGACTGCACCCTCGGGGAGAGGTAGTACCTTTGTGAGAGAACCCAACCTCTCACACTGGTCCTCACGTGAGGGTTCAACCGACATCAGTCAAAGAGACCATCATGCCGCAACCGGTGACATCTGCCGAGTACCTGAACCTGTTCCTCCTTCAACACGAGTAGACATGTGGAAATTAGTCATTTACAGCCAATGAGGGTCGAAAGGGGCTTGTTCCCCATACCGTCCCTGCGCGCCTTCGGCGCGTTAAACCATTCCATTCGGAAATTCATTCAGGTCACAGTGATCTCTCAAGACAGGTGGTCTCTCAAGACAGGTGGTCTCCCATAGCAGGTCCATTATAGAGTAAAACCAATCGGCGCCTGGTAGATGTGGTCTCTCAAGACAGGTGGTCTCTCAAGACAGTGGTCTCTCAAGACAGGTTTTACTGTACAGAATTAAAGAAACATCAAAAGTTTGTTTGGATTTTCCTTACAGAGTCATGTGATTGACAGTTATCTAAACCAATTATATTTTAGCATGCTTATTTTGTACCTAAAATACTTGATAGGGCCTAAAAAAGTTAAAAAAGACTGTTTCTCAGGCCCTCCTACTTGGTCCTTTTCGCTGCTGCATGCTCTATTTTTTTTACCAATGCAAGCTTAAAGAAATAATGAAAGTTTCAATGACACTGTAGCTTAACTTGCCTGTGTGTTGTGTTTGATGAGAAGGAAAATGTTCAATGTTTATGAAAGGATTATGAAATAAGACAAGAACTGTGATAACTGGGAATATGTTCATTTCTGTTCCCTGTATGCTATGTTTTTGATAAAAACTAGATATCACAGAGATGGAATCCATCTCTGCAGGCCCCACAGCAACTAACCGATGTTAGGTATAAACTGATGTGAACCATTACGTAAAACTAAAATATTTCAAGCAATAGGTAAAATCTGATTAAAATCCCTTCCCGGACACAAACTTGTCAGAAAAAACAAAAACAAATCTGAATAATTTGACTTTGAGGTCAAACTTCAAGGTGAAAGCATGGCAACCTTGTTACGCGACACGTCGTCTTGAGATAATCTATCCACATATCAAATATCAAAACCCTATCTATTAAGGGAAAAAAGTTACAGCTCGGACACAAACTTGTCAGAAAAGAACCCCAAATTCGGAATAATTTGACCTTGAGGTCAAAGTTCAAGGTCAAAGCATCACAACATTGGTACACGTCACATCGTCTTGAGATAATATACCCACATGTCAAATATCAAAACCTTATCTATTAAGAGAGAAAGATTACAGCCCGGACGGACGGATGCACGGACATAGCGATCACTATAGGCCGTCCGCCTCACGGCGGGGCCCTAATAATGTGAGGTGTACACTGTACTAAAGAGCTGAGGGGTGGGTTAATATGACCTCACAGTTAATGTATGTGGCCTTCACAGTTAACGTATATCAAAGAAAGTTACCAAGTTACAGTGAAATTATTCCAAAATGAGTCATCCTATCAAGTTACATTGAAATCCCTTCATAAATATGGCCTGTAGACTGTGCTAAAGGTTTTCGGGCTCCGGGCCCCTGTAGCCGTCAGTTTCCCAATTGCGTCCAAAGGGGATATTCTCATCTAGACATTATATGAAGTCAACCTACCAAGTTACAATGAAATCCCTTTATAAATATGACCTGTAGACTGTTCAAATGGTTTTTTTGGCTTTGGGCTCGGGCAACCATCATGGTTGAATGATCGCAACCAAAAGGGGACATTCTCATCTGGGCATCATCTGGAGTGATCCTATGAAGTTAGAATGAAATCCCTTCATAAATATGACCTGTAGATTGTGCTCAAGGTTTTTGGGCTTTGGGCCCTTGAAGCCCTCACAGTTGACCAATCATGACCAAAAGGGTATGTCATCATCTAGGCATTATATGGAGTCAACCTAACAAGTTACAATGAAATTCTTCCATAAATATGACCTATAGACTATGCTAAAGGTTTTTGGGCTCGGGTAGCCATAAAGGCTGAATGATCGTGACCTAAAGGGGACGTTCTCATCTAGACATTAGTTGGAGTCATCCTAGCAAGCTACAATGAAATCCCTTCATAAATATGATTTGTAGCTCAAGGTTTTCGGGCTTCGGGCCCCTGTAGCCGTCACAGATGCCCAATCGTGTCCAAAAGGGGATGTTCTCAGACATTATATAAAGTCAACCTACCAAGTTACAATAAAATCCCTTCATAAATATGACCTGTATGTAGACTGTGTTCAAGGTTTTCAGGCTTCGGGCACCTGTAGCCATCATAGTTGACCAATCATGACGAAAAGGGGATGTCATCATCTAGGCATTATATGGAGTCAACCCAACAAGTTACAATGAAATCCTTACATAAATACTACCTATAGACTATGCTAAAGATTTTTGGGCTCGGGCAGCCATCAAGGCTGAATGATTGCGACCAAAAGGGGACATTCGTATTTAGACATTATTTGGAGTCATCCTACCAAGTAACAATGAAATCCCTTAATAAATATGACATGTAGACTGTGCTAAAGGTTTTTGGGCTTCGGGCTCCTGTAGCCGTCATAGTTGCCCAATCATGTCCAAAAGGGGACGATCTCATCTAGACATTATATAAAGTGAACCTACCAAGTTACAATGAAATCCCTCCATAAATATGACCTGTAGACTGTGCTAAAGGTTTGCGGGTTTTGGGCTCGGGCAGTCACGGTTGACAGATCGCGACCAAATGGGGAAGTTCTCATCTAGACATAATCCGGATTCATCCTACCAAATTACAATGAAATCCCTCCATATTAAATATGACCTGAAGACTGTGCTAAAAGTTTTTGAGTTTCGGGCTTCGGCAGCCATCACGGTTGACAGATCATGACCAAAAGGGGATGCTCTCATCTAGATCTAGGCATTATACAGAGGGATCCTACCAAGTTACAATGAAATCCCTTCATAAATACGACCTAAAGACTATGCTAATGGTTTTCGGGTTTTAGGCTCAGGCAGACATCCCAGTTGACCGATCGCGACCAAAAGGGGAGGTTCTCATCTAAACATGCCCCCAAACCTGCATATGAAATTTCGTGACGATCGGACAAGAACTACGGGGTGTAGCCTGTGCTAAAGGAAAATGTGAACAGACTCACAGACTCTCGGACTCACAGACTACCGCACGCATTATGGCAATAGCTTATCTTGACTTTGTCAAGTTAAGCTAAAAAGAGGATCGTTTGTAGAGGGCCTCCTATAGACCATTCTTGCCAAGTTTTGGTTCAGGTCAGCTCAGTAGTTCCAGAGAGAAGATGAAAATGTGATTTCCCACAGGGTTTTTCTATAGTAAGTATAAACTGCAATTGTGGCCATGTTTGCAATACGATCAACATTAACTGAGGACCATTGGTGGAGGGTGTCCCAGTTATGAACCATGCAAAGTTTCAAAACATTTGGCCCTGTGGTTTCAAAGGAGAAGAGTTTTCAAAATTGACCAATCAGAATCAAAGAATGCTTCTGGCAGCCACGTTTTTTCACCAAGCAGGAATAAAATGAGTAACAGTTGTAGAGAACCTCTCATAGACAATGCCTGGCAAGTCTGGTTCACATTGGCTCAGTACTTTCAGTGAAGATGATGAAAATGTGATTTCCTATAGGGTTTCTATGGTAACTACAAGCCACAATTGTAGGCATAATTGCAAACCAATGAAGATTAAATGAGGATCATTGGTAGAGGGGGTTACAGTCATCAGTCACACTAGGTTTTAAAACCATTTGGCCTTGTAATTTCAAAGGAGAGTTTCTTGAAAATGCACACATCTATGAATTCTGTTTCACCAAAAATTCAGTAAAAGGTTAAATATTTTGAAAGTTACAATTTTTTTCAGACAGTATTCTCTTTCAAAATAGTTTTGGATAGGTGAAGGGTTACAGGAAACATATTTTACTCGAATTTTGTCAAATCTTAAAAGATATACAATAATTACTGTCATCTAAGGTGACATGATTGCAAGAGAATATAAACAAAACTTCCCTGGTTTTCCAAACACCTGTCATCAATCAGTATTTTCTGATAAGTAACTTGAGACTTATTATTCATGTAGCAACATACAGTTGCAATGGTTTACAGTACAAGTCAAAATAAGTTGTAGGATAATCTTATAAACTATGTATCTTTTCTCTTCCTACACTGATAAGACCAGAAGCTGACATCATTTTCTGGAAAGCTCTCACTGAAAGCTTTCCAGAAAATGTCAGATTCTGATCTTGTCAGGGCAGGAGAAGTAGATTACTTAGTTTATTGCAGTTATGCTACAACTTATTTGGACTGTACACAATATTTTTTTTTTTCACAGATCTCAGTGGAGAAAACTGGAACCAACCCTTACCAGATTCTAAGAAAAACAAGTATTTTGCTGACAGTACCGATCTTTGTGCAGACAGGAGAGGCATTGGGTTAAGCATTAAAATATAGCCTCTGGTGGCCACATATTTCCATCCTATCATAGACCATCCGTGCCAAGTTTGGTTCACATTAGCCCAGTAGTTCCAGAGAAGATGAAAATGTGATTTCCCATAGGGTTTCTATAGAAACTATAAGCCGCAATTGTGGCCATGTTTGCAACCCGATCAACATTAAATAAGGATAGTTGGTATAGGGGGTCCCAGTCATTGTTTATGTGAAGTATCAAAACATTTCGCCTGGCAGTTTCAGAGGAGAAGATTTTTGAAAATCCACAAATCAGAATCAAAGAATGCCTCTGGCGGCCACGTTTTTCAACCCACGAGAACAAAATGAGGATCATTTGTAGAGGACCTCCCATAGACTATCTCTGCCAGGTTTGTTTTCACGTCACCTCAGTTTTTCCAGAGAAGAAGAGGAAAATGTGATTTCCCATTGGGTTTCTACAGTAACTATAAGCCGCAATTGTGGCCATGTTTGTGACCCGATCAACATTAAATGAGGATCGTTGGTAGAGGGGGCCCAGTCATCATTTCTGTGCAGTTCCAAAACATTTGGCCTGGCAGTTTCAGAGGAGAAGATTTTTGAAAATCCATCAACCAGAATCAAAGAATGCCTCTGGAAACCATGTTTTTCATCCGGCGGGAACATTTGTAGAGAACCTCCGATAGACCATTCCTGCTAAGTTTGGTTCACACCGGCTAAGTGGTTACAGAGAAGAGGAAAATGTGAAAAGTTTACGGATGCCAGACGATGACCGACAGACGAAGACGGATGCCAAGTGATGAGAAAAGCTCACATGGCCTTTTAGGCCAGGTGAGCTAAAAAACAGTGGGAATCAGTTACAAAAAAAAACTCGACTCATTTAACAAGCCGGAAGAATTTTATGACACCCTCGAGATACTAACCAGACAAAAAAAAACAACAACACCTCAAACAAACAACTACGCAAAATGCTACTTTCACACTATGAGACAAAGACAAAGCCAATACTTTTCCCACACTACTAGCGAATACTCACTAAAACCACATAGGTGATAATTATGACAATAATTGGAAAAAGACCATTGACAAACACATCGAAGACAATGCAGCAATCTTCAGTCAATACAATCTAGATAACACGGCGGAAACAGGAGACAAACATGAGCTGGTCGATCCCTTTACACCAGTCAAAATATTTAACTCACTATGCAAATGCAAAAATACGTCCTTGCCTGGTGAGGACAGAATAACTTACAAAGTATTGAAGAAAGCTCCGGAAATCCTATTTATTAGACTGGCCACTATTTTCAACGCCTGTACCCAAATTGGGTATTTCCATAAAACCGGCCATAGGTATCATGCTACCCAAGCCTGAAAGGGAAGAAACAGTCCTTTCTAACTACTGACCCATCAGCCTATTAAGTTGTATAGGTAAGCTTTACGAACAAACCCCAAATATCAGATTGAAAGATCACCTTGAATTGGAAAACTTTTTTAACAAATGGCAAAGAGGCTATCGATGCAACAAACAAGTTTTGAACACATCCATAGGCTAGCAGAACATATCAAAACGGCAATCCTGTGGCGATAAAGATGCGCAGCCATCTTCCTTGACGCCAAAAAGGCATTTGACTCAGTATGGCATAATGGCATTAGGTACAAACTCCACAAATTGAGCCTACCAAACAAAATCATTAGAGTCCTGTCCTCCTTTTTGACCGAGAGAACCATAAAAGTCAGAGTAAACAACAACAAGACAAGACCAATACCGGTCCTGGACCTGCGTCGCTGCATGCAATTGATTACAGAGATGAACAGACTTCAAAGTATCGGCAAACAGGAAGTGGTTGCACAGCAGATCTGAAAATTAGATACTCGATACAACTCATCATTATGAAGCAGCCGACCCAATATAAAATCATTCCCTTTCATAGAAGCCAAGAAAACTTTGACGGAAGAAGTGTTTCGGACGGACTGACGGATAGACTGACGGATAGACTGATGGACGGAGTCGAGCGGTTACTAGACCTGCTCTGCTACTGGCAACGCAGATAAAAATCTCGGAACAGGTTCCACTCAAAGCTGGAATGCCACATTGTTTGGTCCTCTACTATTCCTCATGTATGTAAATGATATAGAAATTAACCCAGCAGACAAAACAGAATACTCTCAATTCGCAGATGATATGGCCCTCTTCACCACCCACAAAAAAAAAACAGAATTCTTAAGAAACGACTCCAAAACACGGTCACCAACATCGAGACTTGGTGCAAAAAGTTGCGCATCAAAATTAACGTCCAAAAATCACAACTAGTCATCTTTCACCGAACTACAAAAATACAAGATGATGTAATTGTCAAACTTTATAATCTCCCAGTCACTAAATACTCGGAAGCAAAGTTTCTCGGCATGACCTTAGACGAAAAACTAAACCTAAAAACCCATGTTCAAAAACTAACCTCCAAAACAAAACAATGCATAAGGCTCATCAGAAGTCTCCGGGGTACAGAATGGGGGGCAAGAGAAATGAAAGTGTCAATGACACTGTAGCTCAACTTGACAAACTTGAACTTGGTAAGTTATAAATGAAATGGCAAAATTGAAGATCATTGGTACCAATGTCATTTTTTTTGCCAGTGGCAACACTTTTTGACAGAAACCGAAGAAAATCGATAGCTCCCATCTAGAGGCCTCCCCAAACAAGCATGCCAGGTTTCAAAGCAATCCGATCATAAATGTGCCCTGTAGGGTGTACAAAAGGGAAATATTGTGGTCTGACTAGACTAAATTCTAAGAACGTTGGCCGTGGCAACATTTTTTGACGGAAATGGAAGAAAATCGATTGCTTCCATCTAGAGGCCACCGTAAATAAGCATACCAGGTTTCAAAGCAATCTAATCATAAATGTACCCTGTAGGGTGAGCCAAAGGGAAATATTGTGGTCTGACTAAACAAAGTTCTAAGAATGTTGGCTGCGGCAACATTTTTTTATGGAAATTGAAGAAAATCGATAGCTCCCATCTAGAGGTCACTCCAAACAAGCATGCCAGGTTTCAAAGCAATCCAATCATAAATGTACCCTGTAGGGTGTGCCAAAGGGAAATATTGAGTCTTCTGACTAAACTAAGTTCTAAGAACGTTGGCCGTGGCAATATTTTTTGACAGAAATTGAAGAAAATCGATAGCTCCCATCTAGAGGTCTCTACAAACAAGCATACCAGGTTTCAAAGCAATCTGATCATAAATGGGCCCTGTAGGGTGTGCCAAAGGGAAATATTGAGGTCTGACTAAACTGAGTTCTACGAACGTTGGCCGTGGCAACATTTTTTGCCAGAAATTGAAGAAAATCGATAGCTCCCATCTAGAGGTCACCCTAAATAAGCATACCAGGTTTCAAAGCAATCAAATCTTAAATGTGCCCTGTAAGGAGTGCCAAAGGGAAATATTGAGGTCTGACTAAACTGAGTTCTAAGAACGTTGGCCGCGGCAACATTTTTTGACGGAAATTGAAGAAAATCGATAGCTCCCATCTAGAGGTCACCCCAAACAAGCATGCCAGGTTTCAAAGCAATCCAATCATAAATGTACCCTGTAGGGTGTGCCAAAGGGAAATATTGAGTCTTCTGACTAAACTAAGTTCTAAGAACGTTGGCCGCGGCAACAGTTTTTGACAGAAATTGAAAAAAATTGATAGCTCATAGCTCCCATCTAGAGGTCTCCCCAAACAATCATACCAAGTTTCAAAGCAATCTGATCATAAATGTGCCCTGTAGGGTGTGCCAAAGGGAAATATGGAGGTCTGACTAAACTTAGTTCTTCGAATGTTGGCCGTGGCAACATTTTTGCCGGAAATTGAAGAAAATCGAAAGCTCCCATCTAGAGGTCACCCTAAATAAGCATACCAGGTTTCAAAGCAATCAAATCATAAATGTGCCCTGTAAGGTGTGCCAAAGGGAAATATTGAGGTCTGACTAAACTGAGTTCTAAGAACGTTGGCCGTGGCAACATTTTTTGACGGAAAATGAAGAAAATCGATAGCTCCCATCTAGAGGTCACCCCAAACAAGCATACCAAGTTTCAAAGTAATCTGATCATAAATGCGACCTGTGAGGTGTGCCAAAGGAAATTGTGGACGTACGTACTAACGTACTAACATACTAACGTACGTACGTACGTACGCCGATGGACGAGAAGTGATGGCAATAGCTCAGCTTGACTTTGTCAAGTTGAGCTAAAAACACTAACTAAAATATATAAAACCTTCATAAGACCAATCTTCGACTAAGGTGCAATAAACACATGTGACACAAGCAGAAGGAACTTAAACAAAATGAAAATCACTCAAAGCTATGCACTGCGCGTCACCACCAGAATGCCAAAAGACTCTAGAATCTCGTGGCTACACAAAAATTGCTCCATCAAAGCCATTACAACAAGATTAACTAAATTAGTGGAATCCACAAAAAATAAATTAGTGAACAGCGATCTCCAGTCGGAGCTCGAGCTACATACCCTAATCAATCGTAGAAACAAACATACTCTTAGCAGAGAAACACACAGGAAAGAAACACCCCTGGGGAGGGTTGGGTCTGGGAAGATTGGAGGTGGCACTGGTGCTAAAATACACTGGGAGGGTTTTAGGTGCGCTGGTAGCCTTTACCAGTCTCACTGGTGCTAGCAGACTGGGGAGGGTTGGGTCTGGGAAGATTGGGGTGGCCTTGGCACTAACATACACTGGGAGGGTTTTACGCGCGATGGTAGCCTTTACCAGTCTCACTGGTGCTGGCAGACCTGGGGAGGGTTGGGTCCTTTGAAGATTGGGGTGGCCCTAAACTTACAAACACCGGGAGGGTTTTAGGCGCGCTTAGGCTAGGCACTGGTAGCCTTTACCGGTCTCACTGGTGCTAGCAGACCGCGCATACACGACACCTACACAGACCGCACATACACGACACCCACACATCTCTCCATCTGCAGTGTTTTTTTAAATTTGTTAACTCAGAATCTAACATATCTCGAGCTAACCGTTAAGGATGTATCTTTTTTTACACCATCTCCTCGGGGTTGGAGGAGATAGGACTGCCAAAACAAACTCTGTATCTTCTCTCAATTTTTATTTATTTAATTCCCATGGCAGGGCTATCCCCAACGAGTTGGTGGCTCCGAACAGAACTGTTTGTTTTAAAACCATTCTCTCCACGCAACAATATCCAATAACTGGCAACAAACAAAAGTGGAGAACGGGTAATACCAAACCTAAAATAGTGACTGCAAGCCATCAAACATTTCATAGACATACTTTCAGAATTTAGCCACAGTTAAGTGACTTGCACGGGGGAAGTTTTAAGGCTGGAACCATCAGCCAGAGAGACTGCAATACTGGCATCTTGAACTTCGCTTCAGGTGAAAAGGTTTGTTCTGTTGTTGTGACTTGTCAGCTTAACGGCACTGCAATGGTGACCAGCATGACCTTAAAGGCTTTAATGACCAAAACTCAATAAACAATTGAAAAGGTTTTTGATATCAAAGTCGAAGCAAATTAAATTTGGTGAGAGATATGTGGCATATGGCGAGCCGAAAGCCCTGTCAGCAATTTTGAAAATAGCTGAGTTCTTTGATAGCTAATTTGATTACCTCCCTTAGACTAGAAGTACCTTTCTACATTACATACATTTTATGCTTCTGGTGAGTTCATTCGCACAGTCGTTAAATCCCAATACCGGTTCAGAGTTGGTTGAGTGGCGGATGAAGGACTTTATGAAAAACTGTGGGGCCGGGGCAGGTGGGGGGGGGGGGGGGGGAGGTGCACCTAGGCTCAAGTTTACCGGCGTATACTGTCAACCAAATTTTGAAATTTAATTCAAAAAGATGCGATTACCTCACAACCGATGCAGATATCCACAATGCACAACCCATCTCCGGGAAAAACTAGTAGGGGAGGGGGAGCACACCAAGTGTGCCGATACCTGGATTTGCTCACGTGGTAAAAAAAAATGTCATAGTATCGTTATTGATAGACTGTATAATAGATGTTTCAATACATAAGGCAACTATTTAATGATTTTAACAGAACATAGCTTTTCAAGTTTATAATATGAAACTCAAGCCAAATATAGCACTTGTCGCCTGGGACAAGCGATTCTTTTTTTGGTTGTCGCTGGTAGAAATTAAATGTTAAGTCAGGGGTCTGATCTACACAGTGTAATGCACAGTACATTTGTTAGTTATTAGCAGAACATTAAAATGGCTGTGAAATAGAGTTAGAATAGGTACCCAATAATTTTTTTCAACAATCGGCAACAGCCGATATTTTTCGTGTTATTCATACCAATTGCTGACAGGTTTTTATCGGCCGATAGCCAATTGCTTACCGATAGATCAGCTCATCCCTACAGATGGGAGTAAAGTGCACCCATAAAATGTTAGTACAGTGGAGCCCACATAATTGTATATCTCTTGTATATCTCTTAGTTCAACAAGTGTTTGACCACCGAGGTGGTATTAGACCCCTACAGCGCTTTTGTGACATAAGGTGTTTTTGTCACAGAAGACACTACAGTATATAAGCATCTCGGATTTTTAAAAAAAAATATTGAGCGTGCATAATCCCCTCACAACCCTTTATCCATGTACCATATATGAAAGGCGTAGCTTGAACCATGTTGGAGGGAGGGGTGGTAACATAAAATAGAGAAAAAAGCTTAAAAAAACAACAAAAATGGCCGCCATTCTGCCATCTTGGATTTTGAAAAATAAAAATTGACTGTGCATCATCCCCTCAGAACCATTTATCCATCTACCAAATATGAAAGGTGTAGCTTGAAGCATATTAGAGGGAGAGGTGGTAAAAACAGACAGACAGACAGACAGACAGACAGACAGACAGACAGACAGACAGACAGACAGACAGACAGACGGACGGACAGACAGACAGATGTTAGATTTTGAAAAAAAAACATTGAGCGTGCATAATCTGCTCACAACATCCTTATTCCATGTACCATATATGAAAAGTGCAGCTTGAACCATGTTGGAGGGAGGGGTGGTAACAGGAAAATAGAGAAAAAAAAGCTTAGGTCTCGTTACAGTTATTCAGGTGAAAATGTCGGCTTTTCAAGAAATGTTCAGCTTCTGATTAACAGGGCCGAGGATATTTCGCATTTAAATTACCTCCCCTATTCACAATACTCACAATGTATATAGTTTCTGGAAGGTCTGAATATGGCCCTTTCTGGAGACAACTGTACACACCAAAAATCTTACAATATCACTCAAATACACTCAGCCGAATGACACAGTTGATGGTTAAAAAAATGGCTCAAAATGGTCAAAATTTTCTCATTTTGGGGATAAATCTCCAATTTTCGTACATCGATAGTGATAAAACTGTGTTATAGGAATTCCTCATTCCTCCACTGAGGATTTTACAGCATAACATAATCATTCTGACAAATAAAAAACATATGGGTTTCTTATTCATTTTTTCAGAAGGCTTTCTCAAAGCAAATTTACACAAAAATTGTCCCATTTGTAAACTGCAAATTGTCAGGTCCCAAACAGGTCTGGGTTAGTCATTTAACACTTCCATGTGACCTTGACCCCCAATTGAAATGCACTTGACAATACCCAGTTTGAATCAAGACCATCAACAGATTATTTTGATCATATCACCATTAATGAGAATTATTTACTAAATCCACACCACCATAAACTAAAACTATAGCCCAAAATAGCCATTCGGCTGAGGATATCCAATAACCTCGGAAATGACCTTTTAATAGGAAACGAGACCTTAAGTGAAAAATAAAAAATTCTTCACATTCTCAGAAATAGTAAAGGTGCATCTGTATTTAATTCTGAGAAAAATGATGTATGGCACATATGAAAAAATTTGTAACTTAGTGCCCTTAAGCCCCATGGATAGCGGCAGACCGAGTACTCTGACAGCCAGTTTCTTTACGTTTCTTTACGCAGTAATGCTCAGTGAGAGAAGGCCTGTTCTTTCACATTTCTGACGCTGATGAAAGTTCTGTAGAGTAAAGTTTGCATCAGGTGAAAGCATGTAACACCAGTGGTTCCCCTATTCTACCAAAGCAGTATGCTTTAACCTGAGAGGAGGAAGTTAGATTTCAATTTAGATGGATGCACAACTGTCTCACCATGAACAATAGCTATCAAGGCAGCTGTGTTGGTATATTGGCCAATGATCAGACTAAACCAATGGTGATGGATTATTTATTTTTGATGTGCACAGTCACTTTCAGCACCAAAAGTTACATCAGGATCACACATTACTGATAAAATTAAAACAAAACCAGAAATGAAATTATATTCATTTGTAAACTGCATCCTCCCTCAAAATGTATATTTCAGTCCCCACCCACCCACTCTTTTCCACAGCATTCTCAACTAACTTTCCGCATTTGGCTAAGCATCATTCACTGATTCCATCAATTATAATATAATGTGATCATAAAAGAAAAAAATCTATAAATCTCTTTTAAACTCATTTTCCTGCATAGCATACATTGTGTTTGCTAAAGGGTTAAAAATAGACCCTTTCAGTTCCTGACCTGATCCAAAAGACTGACATTTGAAGTATATGCTATTTGAAAAGAGCTGTGTAAATGTAACGATTAAGAATATTCTGTCCCAAATTATCTCTACTAATCAGACCACACTCTGATAATTCCCTGGAAAGTTCTTAGAAAGAGTTCTCCATATGACTGTACCAGTAAACAGCATTTTCAAATAAAATTGTGTTAAAAAACCAACATAATTCTCTTGATAACACCATTACTGGACTTGAAATACCTCAAGAGGGAGAACTTTCCAGGAAATTATATCTGAACAGGGTACCACTGAAAAAAGAAAAATATGTTTTAATATTTCTTTTAGTTATCCTACAACATATTCCCACTAATACAGTTGGTTGCTATGGAGATTGAAGGCCAGAAATTGCAATGAAAGCAAACACTGTTTTCTACTTAAGGTCTCGTTACAGTTATCCAGGTGAAAATGTCGGCTTTTCAAGAAATGTTCAGCTTCTGATTAACACGGCCGAGGATATTTCGCATTTAAATTACCTCCCCTATTCACAATACTCACAATGTATATAGTTTCTGGAAGGTCTGAATATGGCCCTTTCTGGAGACAACTGTACACACCAAAAATCTTACAATATCACTCAAATACACTCAGCCGAATGACACAGTTGATGGTTAAAAAAATGGCTCAAAATGGTCAAAATTTTCTCATTTTGGGGATAAATCTCCAATTTTCGTACATCGATAGTGATAAAACTGTGTTATAGGAATTCCTCATTCCTCCACTGAGGATTTTACAGCATAACATGATCATTCTGACAAATAAAAAACATATGGGTTTCTTATTCATTTTTTCAGAAGGCTTTCTCAAAGCAAATTTACACAAAAATTGTCCCATTTGTAAACTGCAAATTGTCAGGTCCCAAACAGGTCTGGGTTAGTCATTTAACACTTCCATGTGACCTTGACCCCCAATTGAAATGCACTTGACAATACACAGTTTGAATCAAGACCATCAACAGATTATTTTGATCATATCACCATTAATGAGAATTATTTAGTAAATCCACACCACCATAAACTAAAACTATAGCCCAAAATAGCCATTCGGCTGAGGATATCCAATAACCTCGGAGATGACCTTTTAATAGGAAACGAGACCTTAAAAAACACAACAAAAATGGCCGCCATTCCGCCATCTTGGATTTTGAAAAAAAAATTTTGAGCGTGCATCATCCCCTCAGAACCATTTATCCATGTACCAAATATGAAAGGTGTAGCTTAAAGCATGTTGGAGGGAGAGGTGGTAACATAAAAAAAAACAGGCGGACGGACGGACGGATGGACGGATGGACGGACGGACGGACAGACAGACAGACGGATGAAGTGCAATCCTATAGTCCCCTTTACAGACTAATAACCCTGTAACCCTGTTAACTGAATATAATTTCCCAACATAAAACCATTTACCATACCTCCAGTACAAATTTCACCAGTTAATTGTATATAGGTTATAGACTAAACTCCTGTTATTTATTTATTTATTGGTGTTTTAAGGTCACATATTTCTGCACAATGGCTAATCATGACCGCGACAGTTTTATAAGTACCCGGAGAGAACCACCGTGCAACGGCGGGCAACTGTCAGCTCCCCAATATACTGACTCCACACAAGCAGGGTTAGCATTGGTTGAAGACAGGTGCACCATCGACGTGCAGTGCGCCTTAGTACACAACGTCACCGTGCCCCCACGTGGGCAATGGGGGGTGAAGTATCTTGCACAAGGACACAACACGGTTGCCGCAGGTGGGATTCGAACAGACTAATTAATATTACTTCAAAGATAATACAAAGCACATTCACTGAATGTGAGCCTTCAAGTGGTACCAGAACTTCAGAATAAAGCCCAAATATGGGCTTCCAGCACTCTACCAGTTAATTGAATAATTTTCGCTGGCAAAGTGGCTATTCAATGAACAGGGTTCCACTGTGTATGAATTTTGAGGGAATAATGTCTCTAAACACCAGAAACCTTGAATGTATAAGGACCTGCTGAACTAAAATAGTAACTTGTCACTGGCCACAAGGTGCAGCTTTCTCAAAACAACACACATTTATATGCCTTCACAGTATATTAATACTCCACAATATTTTTCAACAGGTGTATTTTTAGCTCTCGTAAAATAGAAACCACAGGTGCTGATGGGAGCAATTGCATTCACACACATCTCATCATTTTTAGAACTGATTGATGACACATTAACATAAGAAAATATGATAAAATTCCATAGAAAACACAGGTGCTGACAGGAACAATTGCACTCACACACATCTCATCATTTTTAGAACTGACTGATGACACATTACCATAAGAAAAATTGATAAAATTCCATAACTTACCTCATCTAATTTTTTAATAACTTCATAAATAAAAATAAATGATATGATCATGGCAAATATCTCTTCCATAAAACGAGTAACCAAATGAATGAGGAAGCTTCCTTCAGCTGCTACCACAACCACAGAAATTGCTGCAAACCACACACCCGCCCAAACTCTCATAACTAAAAACTCAATGTCATTTGATTCACAAAACTGAAATGGAAGAAAGAAATATATTTGTTTTAAGATTTCTCTGTGGATAGAATCAGACATGTTAAGTTTCACGATTTTGGCGGGAGGCTCCTGATTTTTTATGACAACTCCTGAACTCACGATCGGGGGATAAATTCTCACGATTTTGAGACCCCATGTTTTGTTTTGCAAACTTGAGTCTCGAGTTTTCAGTTTATAGAGCTGTAGGTTAACCGAAACCAAACCGAGGTTTTTAGTTTTTTAAAAAAACCAAAACCGAAACCGTCGACATCCCATAATCTAAGGTTTTCCGTTTTTTTATTAAATACTCTCTTGCTGCAGAAATTAATACAATGTAGCCATTCCAGATTAGTGAGAGTACCCAGACACTGCCATTGGCAGTGTCTGGGTACTCTCACTACTCTGGAATGGCTCTCACTACTCTGGGAAGGCTACATTCTGTGAATTTCCCACATTTCAGTTTAGTTGTGTTTGCAGCTTTCCTCAAGTTGCGTGTAGGTGTCAGACCTCGAAAAATGGCCAAGCACAATAAAAGTTCTGTATATTTAGGTAATTATTATATTGGCCTTCCTGATTCTTCATGTATTATAGCTTATTTCGAGCATTCATTGAGTTTCATTCAGTTA
Organism: Pictodentalium vernedei; assembly: GCA_031216915.1. NCBI lineage: Eukaryota > Metazoa > Mollusca > Scaphopoda > Dentaliida > Dentaliidae > Pictodentalium > Pictodentalium vernedei. Next base: position 2,924,713 of record CM062294.1, on the reverse strand, counting down.
TGACTCCGGACATAAGAATGAGTTTTATTGAATTTTACTTGGCCTCATGAACAAACCGAAAACCGAACTGAACCGAGGTTTTACTCCACCTGAAAAACCAAAACCGAAACTGAACAAGAAATTTAAAAACCTACAGCTCTATCAGTTTACTGTCCTAACTACTAGAAATAAGCTGAGTGGAAATTGGAAGACAGAAAAAGTATTACAAAGAAATTGTCTAACATGTGCCTGGGCTGCAAATAATTCAGACATGTGAAAGAATAACTGAAAACAGTGAAAAAAATAATTAGGTAAAAAATGAACCTCTACAGTCGAAATTAGGAGAGATATTGGTGAAAATACTGGAGTGAGTAACCAAGAAAAGTGATTTCCATTCCATGACTTAATTAAAAAAAAGAGTTAACAAAATCACAAGAAATATGATTTGTGTTCTGTTTCTATCATTTCATTGGCATTTGAAGTGGAAATCATAAAAAACGTGGCAGATTTTGGTGTTTCTTGCCAGTGGTGGAGCCATGGTCTGAAATGAAATCCTGGGGAGCATGCTAGTGAAGAGGAGGGGGGGGGGGGGGGAATCTCAGAACTGAAGGCACTGTACTTGTACTGAGTGCAGGAAATCAAAAAATTATTTTCAGATTTATTTGGGAGTGCGTATTCCCTCACTCCCCCCCCCCCTCCACCCCTCATTTTTCTGGCTTGAATTTATGGTATGTTTATGGAGAGAGGGTGGGGGGGGGGGGGGGGGGGGTGTCGGGTATTCATTTTATGCAACCTTTTTCCAACCTAATTTTTGTCAATCAGTTAGATGAAACTGTACATATGTTCCCTCAACATTGCAAATATTTTATTTATTTATCTTGTAAACATGATTTCTAAAAGTAATGGATTGGGGGGGGGGGGGGGAAGAAAAATTAACATGCAATCATGAAGAGGTTCTGTTAACAACAGAACAGGTATCCTTAACATGCAATCATGAAGAGGTTCTGTTGACAACAGAACAGGTATCCTTGACATGCAATCATGAAGAGGTCCTGTTGACAACAGAACAGGTATCCTTAACATGCAATCATGGGGAGGTCCTGTTGACAACAGAACAGGTATCCTTGACATGCAATCATGAAGAGGCCCTGTTGACAACAGAACAGGTATCCTTAACATGCAATCATAGGGAGGTCCTGTTGACAACAGAACAGGTACCCTTAACATGCAATCATGAAGAGGTCCTGTTGACAACAGAACAGGTATCCTTAACATGCAATCATGAAGAGGTCCTGTTGACAACAGAACAGTTATCCTTAACATGCAATCATGAGGAGATCCTGTTGACAACAGAACATGTACCCTTGACATGCAATCCTTTGAAGGTTAAATTTAAAATCTCATGCCACTGGGCAGGGCATTTTGAAAATTTGTATTGCTCATCTCTTTACCTTAAAAAAACTCTGTTGCACGTTTATACCATACAGTTAAAACTAGAAGTCCTGTCATGAAATGCGCACAAATAGCACGATGATATGCATGTTAATATGCGCGTTATGGCCCAAGTAAAGCTATCAAATTCTGTACATATGGGCTGTGCACAAGCAATGTTTCAGCCAATGGACCTCCGGGTAACCCGGAGGTCCATTGGCAGAAACATTGCATGTGTTTGCTATGAGTAACCAGGAGAACCTGCAGTGGTTTGGATGCCATTCGATATGGCAATTGCGCGCAATTCCAATGCGCTATTAAGCCTACATAAGCGCACTATTCGTGACAGGAATTCTAGTTTTAACTGTAGAATGGAGTAGGCACCACAGGTACTGAAAGTCATGTCCCATCTGGTTAAACTGCCACTGTATAGCAATGGGCAATTGAATCTCAATATGAATTTTATTGATTTTAAAAATTAAATTCTCACAATAGGCATTCTAATATTATATTCAGAGATTTATAAAGCAATACTTACAGTAAACAGTGATTTCTCAAAGACTAGAACTGGACCAGTAGCACCGAGTACCATCAATGGCTGACCACTAAATAAAGCAAAAATGATACCACTAATGGAAGTAGCTAAAATTGTTTCTGTTACTCCCATTAATCCTTTTGTCTGCTCCCCTGAAATGAGAAATAAATAGAACAAGCTATTAACTGAAATAAGAATATTTTTTTATATTTGGAATTTACTAAAAAACAAACAATGAGGATTCTTAAGCTGAGTGTGAATAGTATTTGCTGGTTTTGGCCATTAAGGTGAGTAAAAAGTTGATATCGACAAGATTTAACTGAACCTGTACAGTGCACACGGTTAGTTACTCAGTTAAAAATGAAAAATTGTTATAACCGGAAAGTGTGACTAATCCTGTGCATTGCATTGCATTGCATTGCATAGGGTTAGTCACACTTTCTGATTATAAAAAAATGGTAACTGCCACATCACACACTACATGAAAATATACGCTGTCTAAGGCTATAAAAATGCACAATGTTAGCTGGTTTCATGTTGTTATGTAGGGTGCAGGATTCAAGGAACTATTAGAAATACTTATACAAGCTTGTGGAAAATTTTTTGAAGTGAATTCCAAAAATGAAAACATATTCTATTTTTAATTAATAGCTTGTTATAAGTGCAATGCCATGAGATGTGCAATCCCCAGCCACCTAAGTATAATACGGTGCAATGCCATGGGATGTGCAATTCCCGACCACCTAAGTATAATAAGGTGCAATGCCATGGGATGTGCAATCCCAGACCACCTAAGTATAATAAGGTGCAATGCCATGGGATGTGCAATCCCCAGCCACCTAAGTATAATAAGGTGCAATGCCTTGGGATGTGCAATTCCCGACCACCTAAGTATAATAAGGTGCAATGCCATGGGATGTGCAATTCCTGACCACCTAAGTATAATACGGTGCAATGCCATGGGATGTGCAATTCCCGACCACCTAAGTATAATAAGGTGCAATGCCATGGGATGTGCAATCCCAGACCACCTAAGTATAATAAGGTGCAATGCCATGGGATGTGCAATCCCCAGCCACCTAAGTATAATAAGGTGCAATGCCTTGGGATGTGCAATTCCCGACCACCTAAGTATAATAAGGTGCAATGCCATGGGATGTGCAATTCCTGACCACCTAAGTATAATAAGGTGCAATGCCATGGGATGTGCAATTCCCGACCACCTAAGTATAATAAGGTGCAATGCCTTGGGATGTGCAATTCCCGACCACCTAAGTATAATAAGGTGCAATGCCTTGGGATGTGCAATTCCCGACCACCTAAGTATAATAAGGTGCAATGCCATGGGATGTGCAATTCCCGACCACCTAAGTATAATAAGGTGCAATGCCATGGGATGTGCAATTCCCGACCACCTAAGTATAATACGGTGCAATGCCATGGGATGTGCAATCCCCAGCCACCTAAGTATAATAAGGTGCAATGCCTTGGGATGTGCAATTCCCGACCACCTAAGTATATTAAGGTGCAATGCCTTGGGATGTGCAATCCCCAGCCACCTAAGTATAATACGGTGCAATGCCATGGGATGTGCAATTCCTGACCACCTAAGTATAATAAGGTGCAATGACATGGGATGTGCAATCCCAGACCACCTAAGAATAATAAGGTGCAATGCCTTGGGATGTGCAATTCCCGACCACCTAAGTATAATAAGGTGCAATGCCATGGGATGTGCAATTCCCGACCACCTAAGTATAATAAGGTGCAATGCCATGGGATGTGCAATTCCCGACCACCTAAGTATAATACGGTGCAATGCCATGGGATGTGCAATCCCCAGCCACCGAAGTATAATAAGGTGCAATGCCTTGGGATGTGCAATTCCCGACCACCTAAGTATATTAAGGTGCAATGCCTTGGGATGTGCAATCCCCAGCCACCTAAGTATAATACGGTGCAATGCCATGGGATGTGCAATTCCCGACCACCTAAGTATAATAAGGTGCAATGCCATGGGATGTGCAATCCCAGACCACCTAAGTATAATAAGGTGCAATGCCATGGGATGTGCAATCCCCAGCCACCTAAGTATAATAAGGTGCAATGCCTTGGGATGTGCAATTCCCGACCACCTAAGTATAATAAGGTGCAATGCCATGGGATGTGCAATTCCCGACCACCTAAGTATAATAAGGTGCAATGCCATGGGATGTGCAATTCCCGACCACCTAAGTATAATAAGGTGCAATGCCATGGGATGTGCAATCCCCAGCCACCTAAGTATAATAAGGTGCAATGCCTTGGGATGTGCAATTCCCGACCACCTAAGTATAATAAGGTGCAATGCCATGGGATGTGCAATTCCCGACCACCTAAGTATAATACGGTGCAATGCCTTGGGATGGGCAATCCTCGATCACCTAAGTATAATAAGGTGCAATGCCATGGGATGTGCAATTCCCGACCACCTAAGTATAATAAGGTGCAATGCCTTGGGATGGGCAATTCCCGACCACCTAAGTATAATAAGGTGCAATGCCTTGGGATGTGCAATTCCCGACCACCTAAGTATAATAAGGTGCAATGCCTTGGGATGTGCAATTCCCGACCACCTAAGTATAATAAGGTGCAATGCCATGGGATGTGCAATCCCCAGCCACCTAAGTATAATAAGGTGCAATGCCTTGGGATGTGCAATTCCCGACCACCTAAGTATAATAAGGTGCAATGCCATGGGATGTGCAATTCCCGACCACCTAAGTATAATACGGTGCAATGCCTTGGGATGGGCAATCCTCGACCACCTAAGTATAATAAGGTGCAATGCCATGGGATGTGCAATTCCCGACCACCTAAGTATAATAAGGTGCAATGCCTTGGGATGGGCAATTCCCGACCACCTAAGTATAATAAGGTGCAATGCCTTGGGATGTGCAATTCCCGACCACCTAAGTATAATAAGGTGCAATGCCTTGGGATGTGCAATTCCCGACCACCTAAGTATAATAAGGTGCAATGCCATGGGATGTGCAATTCCCGACCACCTAAGTATAATAAGGTGCAATGCCTTGGGATGTGCAATTCCCGACCACCTAAGTATAATAAGGTGCAATGCCTTAGGATGTGCAATTCCCGACCACCTAAGTATAATAAGGTGCAATGTCTTGGGATGGGCAATCCCCTACCCCCTAAATATAATATGGTGCAATGCCATGGGATGTGCAATTCCCAACCACCTAAGTATAATAAGGTGCAATGCCATGGGATGTGCAATTCCCGACCACCTAAGTATAATAAGGTGCAATGCCTTGGGATGGGCAATCCCCGACCACCTAAGTATAATAAGGTGCAATGCCTTGGGATGTGCAATTCCCGACCACCTAAGTATAATACGGTGCAATGCCATGGGATGGCCAATCCCCAGCCACCTAAGTATAATAAGGTGCAATGGCATGGGATGGGCAATCCCCGACCACCTAAGTATAATAAGGTGCAATGCCATGGGATGGGCAAACCCCGACCACCTAAGTATAATAAGGTGCAATGCCATGGGATGGGCAATCTCCGACCACCTAAGTATAATAAGGTGCAATGCCATGGGATGGGCAATCCCCGGCCACCTAAGTAAGGTCAATAACTCGTAAAGAAAAACTTGAACGGAGCTGGTTTGCAATCGCCTCCAAAAGGCTATATATTCAGCAAGGAAAAAAAAAATCTACATTTGTATGAAATGTGATGAAAAGAAATGGAAATGTGATTACAAAAAGTTCTAAGCCTAACAAGGGTAACAACTCTTGAAACAAGTGGAACTGGGCTTATATTTCATCTAAATTTGTGAGAATCCATTTGGATTCTCAGGAAAATGGTTGCGAAAATCCATACCTACTTTGAGTGTCCCAGGATTCCATGAGGCCACCATGGTTGAACCACTGTTGTATACTGATAACACATGTTAACCTTTCACCCAACAAACCTTTTTAATTTTTAAAACTAAATTTGATACTTTTTAAACAATAAATTATAAATAAATGATAAAATAATTAAATGAACAATATTTACCAATAAAATCTTACAAATATGGCCTTTGTTGGAACCAATTCAATGAGCCGGTTCCAATGAGAGCCATATTTGTAAGGTTTTATCGACAAAGTGTCAGGATATTTCAGGTCATGTTAGCCTTCTATTGGTTAAATTGTTGCTGCTGTGTTAGTTATAGGGTTAAATTGACTTAATTTTTTTCACGTGAATCCTAGCAGAGGTGCAGCAAGAATCTACAAGGATTCTCGCCAGCTTTATTGCGCAAATCTTTGTGTGAATCGATTCTCAGATTCTCGTCGAAATATAAGCCCTGTGGAATGACGATAGCCAGCGATCAGACAATAGTCCCGCATGGTTGGGGTGTCAAAAATTGTGGACTTATGTTGTATGAATGCAGGAGGATTGAAAGCAGAGCACCAAAATATCTCTGGGATACATGTGATAACAGGATACACCAACATAATATATACTGAAAAAAAGCTTAAGTTCATCTAATTTGCATAATTCATGCACGAGAAAAACCTGTATAATATATTATTTATCTTGTGCTGCTATACCTCCATACCAAAAATGAAAGTGTCAATGACACTGTAGCTTAACTTGTGTGTAGTGTTTTGTTTGATGAAAAGGATAATGTTCAATGTTTATGAAAGGATTATGAAATAAGACAAGAATTGTGATAATTGGGAATATGTTAATTTCTGATCCCTGTATGCTGTTTTTCATAAAAATAATATGAGGTGTACACTGTGCTAAAGGGTGGGGGGGGGTGGGGGTTAATATGACCTCACAGTTAATGTATGTGGCCCTCACAGTTAACGTATGTCAACAAAAGTTACCAAGCTACAGTGAAATTATTCCAAAACGAGTCATCCTATCAAGTTACATTGAATTCCCTTCATAAATATGGCCTGTAGACTGTGCTAAAGATTTTTGGGCTTCAGGCCTGTGTAGCCATGATGGTTGATCGATTGCTACTGAAAGGGGATGTCCTCATCTCGACATTATACCGAGTCATTCTATTGAGTTACAATGAAATCCCTTCACAAATACGACTTGTAGTCTGTACTAAAGTTTTTTGGTTTTGGGCTGCATGATTTGGTTGCATGATCATGACCAAAAGGGGACGTTATAATCTGGGCATCATCTGGAGTGATCCTACGAAGTTACAATGCAATCCCTTCATAAATATGACCTGTAGTCTGTGTTCAAGGTTATTGGGCTTCGGGCCCCTGAAGCCATCACAGTCGACCAATCACGACCAAAAGGGGATGTCATCATCTAAGCATTATATGGAGTCAACCTAACAAGCTACAATGAAATCCTTACATAAATATGACCTATAGACTGTGCTAAAGGTTTTTGGGTTTTGGGCTCCGGCAACCATCAAGACCAGATGATCGCGACCAAAAGGGGACATTCTCATCCAGATATTATTTGGAGTCATCCTACCAAGTTACAATGAAATCCTTTCATAAATATGACCTGCAGATCGTGCTAAAGGTTGTTTGGGTTTCAGGCCCCTGTAGCCTTCAGTTTCCCAATTGAATCCAAAAGGGGACGTTCTCATCTAGACATTATAAGAAGTCAACCTACCAAGTTACAATGAAATCCCTTCATAAATATGACATGTAGACTGTGCTAAAGGTTTTAGGGCTTCGGGCTTGGGCAGCCATTATGGTTAAATGGTCGCAACCAAAAGGGGACATTCTCATCTGGGCATCATCTGGAGTGATCCTACAAAGTTACAATGAAATCCCTTCATAAATATTACCTGTAGACTGTGCTAAAGGTTTTTGGGCTTTGGGCCTGTGTAGCCGTCACAGTTGACCAATCACGATCAAAAGGGGATGTCATCATCTAGGCATTATATTGAGTCAACCTAACAACTTACGATGAAATTTTTCCATAAATTCGACCTATAGACTATGCTAAAGGTTTTTGGGCTCTGTCAGCCATAAAGGCTGAATCATCGCAACCAAAGGGGAATTCTCACCTACCAAGTTACAATGAAATCCCTTCATAAATATGACCTGTAGACTATGCTCAAGGTTTTTAGGCTTCGGGCTCGGGCAGCCATCATGGTTGAATGATCGCAACCAAACGGGGAATTTTCATCTGGAGTGATCTACAAAGTTACGATGAAATCCCTTCATAAATATGACCTGTAGACTGTGCTCAGGGGTTTTGGGCTTCGGGCACCTGTAGCTGTCACAGTTGACCAATCACGACCAAAAGGGGATGTCATCATCTAGGCATTATATGGAGTCAACCTAACAAGTTAAAATGAAATCCTTACATAAATATGACCTATGGACTATGTTAAAGGTTTTTCGGCTCGGGCAGCCATCAAGGCTGAATGATCGCGACCAAAATGGGACGTTCTCATCTAGACATTATATGAAGTCAACCTACCAAGCTACAATGAAATCCCTCCATAAATATGACCTGTAGACTGTGCTAAAGGTTTTCAGGTTTTGGACTCACACAGTCGTCACGGCTCACAGATAGCGACCAAATGGGGAAGTTCTAATCTAGACATCATCCGGAGTCATCCTACCAAGTTACAATGAAATCCCTCCATATTAAATATGACCTGCACACTGTGCTAAAAGTGTTTGGTTTTCGGGCTTGGGCAGCCATCATGGTTGACAGATCATGACCAAAAGGGGACGTTCTCATCTAGGCATTATACAGAGGCATCCCACTAAGTTACAATGAAATCCCTTCATAAATATGACCTGTAGACTGTGCTAATGGTTTTCAGGTTTTGGGCTCGGGCAGCCATACCGGTTGACTGATTGCGACCAAAAGGGGATGTTCTCATCTAGACATGACCCCAAACCTGCATATGATATTTCGTGACGATCACACAAGAACTGCAGGGTGTAGCCTGTGCAAAAGGAAAATGTGAACAGACTCATATACTCACAGACTAACAGACTTCCGGACGCGTGATGGCAATAGCTTATCTTGACTTTGTAAAGTTAAGCTAATGATTGAAATTGGAAATGTTTATAAGTTCTGGGCATAAAACTAATTACATGCAATTTCCAATGAAAATGGCTGCCAGTTGGCCATCTTGAATTTTTTTTATAAAACGTGCACCAATTTTACAAAATGTTTGATCAATACTAAAAATTTGAAACAAAAGCATCAAAGTGTCTGAATTTTTTTTTTCGAATGAAATTTAGGTGCATCATCTTCCCAAGTCTGATTAACGTTGTAAATTTGAAATGCCAACATTCAACTATGTTGGACGGACGGATGGATGCTCCAACATTTCGGGTTTATGGGCTACCAAAAAAACATTTTGTATGTCCAAAACCTTATTTTACCCAGAACCCCACCCCTCCACCCTAGAACTTATATTTAACCCTAACCCCACCTCTCCACCCAAAAACCACACCCTAACCCTACCCACCCTGACCCTAAAAGCCCACCCCAGACCCTAACCCCCACCCACCCCTGGGACCTAACCACCCAACCTTAAGCCCTACTCTGGGGCTACCCCTAACCCCACCCCACCCCTGACCCAACCCCACCCTAGCCAAACCAATAGGATTAGGAGCTATTTTTCGGTTTAGGGGCTACTAAAACTAAAACCCCACCCCTGACCCCAACCCTAACTCCCCCGGGACCTAACCCTCCCCAACCTTAAGCCCTACTCTGGGGCTACCCCTAACCCTAACCCCCACCCCACTCCTAACCCTAACACTACCTTAATTTGGAGGTAGCCCCTAATAATAATATCCCCTAAACCTGAAATGTTGGCCCTGCCGGACGGACCGACCGACCGACAGGCAGACAGATGAATCCATAAGTCCCCTTCATGAAATTTGAAGACATTTCTTTGAAATGTGATGACAATAAATGATAATGACAGTAACTCTTGCATACAGATCTGATTTGCAATCCCATTCATGATATTATCATTAAAAAGCTATATACGAAATTTGGGATAAAAATTTTTAACGGTTCTCTCAGGCCTGGCATTTTCAGAAGAATGATTTATTCGCTAGCCTACTGCTTGCCTTAAGAAAATTGAGGAGGGCGAAAACTAGCTGCCCCGGCCTTAGAAATTAATGATTACCACAATAGTCTATTCCTAAAAACCCATAGGTTTTCACATCTCTGCTATGTTAGTGGTCTCTGCAATATGGGCACCTGCCCCTCCCACACCTCCGGGCCTTACCAAGGCCCGGAGGTCTGGGAAGGGCGGTGTAGCCATCTCATAGAGACTACCTGCTTAGCAGCACCAAATAAAATGTACAAAGCCCACAAGGCAGAATTCATTAATAGTACAACTTCATTTTACCACTTTTAGCTTTTGTAAGCTTGAGGAGAGCTACGGGTAATCATTCCCCTAGGCCATGTGAGAAGAGCGATTTTTAGCTCTCCTGCATATTTAAGAATGCCAGGGATGTTCTCTTTTAAATGTGATAAGAAATAGTTGAGAATGGAAGGAGAGAATAAGAAATAGTTGAGAATGGAAGGATTGAAGGACTGACCAAAGCATACCTAGATGGATGGATGGACAGAAACCATTTCTATAATCCCCTCCCAATATGTGGCAAGAGATAATTACTGAATAAAATTGGTCAAAATCAAAAGAAAAGACCAAACTCTCCACTCGAAGTTAGCTCAGACCTGAAGATAACTCACTTTTTCTGATAAGCTGTTCCAGCTTGTTACAAAAGCATATAAAATGATTACCTCCCTTACCCAAGTTGCTGAGGAGAATAGCAAATTTATTCCCCAAGGGAGTTTTTCCTTTCATAAACAGTGTAGTTGACAAAATGTGTATCATGAGGTATAGTTTGAGAAAATTGTATAAAAAGCAACAAAACTGAAATATAGAATGGGAGGAACTCGACCATTCCTAAGGCCACAAAAAGTAGATCTTTTGTTTCTCAGGCCATTATTTGTAAAATTGCAAGCAGGCGAGCGTTTTTTTATTTTATTTTTTATTTCTGTGATTATTTCTTTGCCATCAAAAGTTCATGCTCTTGGTTTATTCTTTGGGCCTCATAATGTATGGAATAGCATTGGTGGTGGTGCATTTCGTCCCTTGAGAGCAAGAAGGCTTTGCAATGCTAAAGCATTGCAAAGCTTTCTTGCACTCATGGGACAAATTTATCAATTTTTTTTAACTTGGGTAAAATATTAGACATAAACCGTTTAATAAAAATAGAGCATGCAGCCACCAAAAGGACCATGCAAGAGGGCCTGAGAAACAGATTTTTAATTTTTTAGGCCTAACAGGATGATAAACATATCTAAATGTAGGGATGTTCTGACCATGGACATATCAGACAAGCTTATTTCAGACAAGATTGTTTTGGACAATTTTACCCAGAATGCTTTCGTAAGTGGACTTTTCAGGAAAACCGTATTGATATCAACAATTTACCTAACAAATCGGCTGATCCACCCATGTAATTTACAAATTAAGCAGTTGAAAACAATTTAATTTTCAAAACATTTCAAGAAAACCATATCATGTGACCTCTCATCTGAACAAGCTCAGTGAACTTGTACCAGTGAGGGGTCACATGATATGGCTTTGTTGAAATTTTTTTTAACCCTTTACCTAACGTAACGGCCAAAACCGGCCAGTGTTATTCTAAAAAATCGCCAATTAATTTTCATTATTTTTTCATTTTTTGTCTCAGGCTCCTGTAGCCGTCACAGTTGCCCAATCACGTTCAAAAGGGGATTTTCTCATCTAGACATTATATGAAGTCAACCTACCAAGTTACAATGAAGTCCCTCCATAAATCTGACCTGTAGACTGTGCTAAAGGTTTTCAGGTTTAGGGCTAGGGCTGTCGTCATGGTTGACAGATCATGACCAAATGGGGAAGTTCTCATCTAGGCATCATACAGAGCCATCCTACCAAGTTACAATGATATACCTCCTATATTAAACATGACCTGAAGACTGTGCTAAAAGTTTTTGGATTTCGGGCTTGGGCAGCCATCACGGTTGACAGATCATGACCAAAATGGGATGTTCTCATCTAGGCATTATACAGAGGCATCCTACTAAGTTACAATGAAATCCCTTTATAAATACAGCCTGTAGACTGTGCTAATGGTTTTCAGGTTTTGAGCTTGGGCAGTCATACCGGTTGACTGATCACAACCAAAAGGGGACGTTCTCATCTAGACATGACCCCAAACCTGCATATGAAATTTTGTGATATGACAAGAACTATGGGGTGTAGCCTGTACTAAAGGAAAATGTGAACAGACTCACAGGGTAACAGACTTCCACAGGCGTGATGGCAAAAGTTTATCTTGACTTTGTCAAGTTAACCCTTTACCCAATGAATCGGCCGCATCCGCCCGCATAATATGCAAATTCAGCAGTTGAAAAAATATTATTTTTCAAAAAACATCAACAAAACCATATCATGTGACCCCTCGTTGGAACGAGCTCGTTCCAACGAGGGGTCACATGATATGGTTTTGTTGAAATTTTTTGAAAAATTTGAAAAAATTATATTTAAAATAATAAATTTTGAGATCGTCTGCGTTGGGTAAAGGGTTAAGCTAATAACCAATTTATGTCATCACTGAGAGGATAAAATTGAGGATACATTCCATACACCACTATACTATTTGTTTGTAACATCAAAACCACTAACTCTTCATCTAAGTTGGGTGTCAATGCCATGGGCATAACTCTGTAACAGAAAATGCCATGGGCACTGTGAGTAATATTGACATCCAGTAATATTGACACCCAACATTGATGGAGAGTTAAGTGTTTCTTTAATTTTTGGTGCTTAAAAATTTGAGTTAACAAGGGTATTCTGTTAAAAGATATCAAATTAAGTGAGCTCCACTGTACCCGGTAAACAACATCAGGAAAAATTGAGAACATGATCAAACCTGAATCACAATTTTTGGTGATTTTGGAGCCATTTTATTTCCTCCCACTAGTACGAAAGGTAAGTTGGAATGTATTCTTGCCTTTAAATGATTTCAAATTAGGCATTACAAAGTAGATCTGTTTCTCAGGCCATTTTTTTGTAAAATTGAATGTGGGCAGTTTTTCATTTTTGTAATTATTTCTTTGCCATTAAAAAGTTCATATTCGTGGTTTGTTTTATGTTTCAGGCCTCGTAATCTACAGAATAGCATGGGTGGTGGTGTATTAAGTCCCTTGAGTGCAACAAGGCTTTATGCAACGTAGCTTATGAATGTCATTGGAACGAGCTCGTTGAGCTTGTTCCAATGAGGGTTCATAAGCTATGTTTTTGTGACAAAAAATGAAAAAGTAAGGCCTAAAAAATTAAAAATCTGTTTCTCAGGCCCTCTCGCATGGTCCTTTTGGCTGCTGCATGCTCTCTTTTTATAACCAATTTAAACTTCTAAAAAATTAAAATTAAATGGTTTATGTCTGATATTTTACCCAAGTTAAAAAAATTGATGAATTTGTCCTTTGAGTGCAAGAAGGCTTTGCAATGCTTTAGCATTGCAAAGCCTTCTTGCACTCAAGGGATGAAATACACCACCACCCATGCTATTCTGTAGATTATGAGGCCTAAAACTTGAACCAAGAACATGAACTTTTAATGGCAAAGAAGTAATTACTGAAATAAAATATAAAATAAAAAACCGCTCGCCCGCATGCAATTTTACAAATAATGGCCTGAGAAACAGAAGGTCTACATTCTGTGGCCTAATAAAAATTGAATGGAGAATTTTGTGATTAGCACTGGCTGGTTTTGGCTATTACATTGGATCAATGTTTAAAATAATAAATTTTGATAATATCTGTGTTGGGTAAAGGGTTAATAAACTAGAAGGGGTATAAGTATCCTGTGGCTCACCAACAGGTGGCCAATGTAAAGGGGTGGCTGGAGTAAAAAAAAAAGAAAGTACAAAACCTGCACACATAAGTCCAAAATTAAAGTAAATAAGCAGCTAAAGGGTTAAATAATATAATACTAGCCCCAAAAAGCATCCTAACATAAAATAGGAACCATGGCAATATGCTACAAGGTAAGTCTCCACTTTGAAGAAAAGAAAGACAAACCTCAAAACCTGCACATCAGAGTAAAAAAAACATGAGGCCCCAGGGGGCCTTAGGCACTCACCGAACATTCCATACTGTTAAGACACAAACTTTATCAAAAGCTATTCTTAAGGTTCTACAGAGTAAATCTATACTCTCTGTGGAGCTAAAACATCAACAGGACTGAATGGGACAATGCTGTTGATCAAATATCAAAAGATTCTGCATGATGGTTCTGAAGATTTTTAAAGAATTTTCCTTGAATTGGACATAGTAAACATTCACGCCCCCATAGTGAGCCCCAATATTGATCAAAATACTCAATTTGAACAAAAGTGAATCCAACCCATACCAAGATGCTGCATACCAAATATCTAAAGATTCTGCCAACTGGTTCTGCTGAAGAAGATTGTTAAAGATTTATTCTTAAATTGCACTAAGTAAAAATTTACACCCCCACAGTGATCCCCAATATTGAACAGGGGATTCAATTTGAACAAACTTGAACAAGACCCATACCAAGATGCTGTATACCAAATATCAAAAGATTCTGCCCATCGGTTCCGGAAAAGAAGATTTTTAAAGAAATTTTCTTAAATTGCACTAAGTAAAAATTCACATCCCTTTAGTGAGCCCTAATATTGATCGAGGGATTCAATTTGAACAAACTTGAATCAGACCCATACCAAGATGCTGTATACCAAATATCAAAAGATCCTGCCCATTGGTTCTGGAGAAGATTTTTCCTTAAATTGCACTAAGGAAAAATTCATGCCCCTATAGAGAGCCCCAATATTGATCAAGGGACTCGATTTGAACAAACTTGAATCAGACCCATACCAAGATGCTGCATACTAAATATCAAAAGATTCTGCCCATTGGTTCTGGAGAAGAAGATTTTTAAAGAATTTTTCTTAAATTGCACTAAGTAAAAATTCACGCCCCCATAGTGAGCCCCAATATTGGTTGAGAAACTCCATTTGAACAAACTTGAATCAGACCCATACCAAGATGCTGCATACTAAATATCAAAAGATTCTGCCCATTGGTTCTGGAGAAGAAGATTTTTAAAGAATTTTTCTATAATTCATATGGTGCTATCAGAGTTATGCCCCGTACAGAGCTGCCAAGGGACGTGGCCTTTTCATTTGGACACACATGAATTGCCATATAGTAATGAACATCCCCGTGAAGTTTCGTGAAAATCGGACCAGTGGTTTCAGAGGAGAAGTCGTTTGAAAAATGTTCACGACGACGGACGGCAAGTGATAAAAATTCCTCATATTGACCAAGTTATAATTCGGGCTCCCTCAGTGAGCCCAAATATGGACCTAGGGACATGGCTTGAACAAACTTGAATCTCATCCCCCTAAGGATGCTGCATATCAAATATCAAAACATTCCGACTGCTGGATCTGAAGAAGAAGATTTTTAAAGAAAATTCCTCATTTTGAACTAAGTTATCATTCAGACTACCAAAGTGAGCCCAAATATGAACCTAGGGACATGGCTTGAACAAACTTAAAACTCACCCCCTAAGCATGCTGCATACCCAATATCAAAAGATTCTGCCTGCTGGATCTTGAGAAGAAGATTTTTAAAGAAAATTCCTCATTTGAACTAAGTTACAATTCAAGCTCCCACAGTGTGCCCAAATATGGACCTAGGGTCATGGCTTGCACAAATTCGAATCTCACCCACCTAAGGATGCTGCATATCAAATATCAAAACATTCCGACTGCTGGATCTGAAGAAGAAGATTTTTAAAGAAAACTCCTCATTTTGAACTAAGTTATAATTTGAGCTACCACAGTGAGCCCAAATATGGATCCAGGGACTTGGCTTTAACAAACTTGAATCTCACCCCCCCTAAGGATGCTAGACACCACATATCCAAACATTCCGACTGCTGGATCTGAAGAAGAAGATTTTTTAAGAAAATTCCTCATTTGAACTAAGTTACCATTCAAGCTCCCACAGTGAGCCCAAATATGGACCTAGGGACACGGCTTGAACAAATTTGAATCTCACCCCCCTAAGAATGCTGCATACCACATATCCAAACATTCCGACTGCTGGATCTGAAGAAGATTTTTAAAGACAATTCCTCATTTTGAACTAAGTTATCATTCGGGCTTCCACAGTGAGCCCAAATATGGACCTAGGGACATGGCTTGAACAAACTTGAATCTCATGCCCCTAAGGATGCTGCATACCAAATATCAAAACATTCCGACTGATGGATCTGAAGAAGAAGATTTTTAAAGAAATTTCCTCATTTTGAACTAAGTTATAATTTGGGTTACCACAGTGAGCCCAAATATGAACCCAGGGACTTGGCTTGAACAAACTGGAAACTCACCCCCCTAAGCATGCTGCATACCCAATATCAAAAGATTCTGCCTGCTGGCTCTGGAGAAGCAGATTTTTTAATAATTTTTCTATAATTCATACGGTGCTATCAGAGTTATGCCCCATACGAGCCCCATTTCATTTGAACAAACCTGAATTGACATAGTAATGAACATCCACATGAAGTTTCGTGAAAATCGGACCATTGAGTTCAGAGAAGTCGTTGGAAAAATGTTCACGATGACGGACAGCAAGTGATAAGTTAAGCTCCCTTCGGTGAGCTAAAAAGTATCACACTGATTCAAATGGGTTAAAATTGAGAAAAATACCCTGATAATGTCACAGTAACCACCATGGCAATAAGCCAGTAAGGTGAAACTCTACTTAAAAAATATCCACTTGGAAGAAAAGAAAGAAAAACCTCAAAACCTGCACATAAAAGTAACTAGAGGCTCTACAGAGCCTGTAATAGCTCACCTGGAAATACATATAATAAAACATCGAAGCGTTCTCAAGTTACCGTACGACGTGTAAAAAATTGACAATTTTCTAAGTAATAAAGTCCCATAACTCTGGAATAACTAATCGAACGGTGACACTAAACGATAGGGAGCTTCCCTCCATCGATATACACCACCTACCCAAAAATCTCTCAAAGCGTTCTCGAGTTATCGTATGACGTGTAAAAAATCAACAATTTTCTAAGTAATAAAGTCCCATAACTCTGGAATGACTAATCGAATGGCGACACTAAACGAAAGGGAGCTTCCCTCCATCGATATACACCACCTACCAAAAAATCACGAAAATCTCTCAAAGCGTTCTTGAGTTATCGTATGACATATGACCGGGCGGACAGACGGACAGTGGTATACCATAATACGACCCGTTTTTTCAAAACGGGCATATAAAAATGTGATTTCCCATAGGCTTTCCTATGAGTTGCAATTGTGGCCATGTTTGCAACATTACATCAAAATTACATGAGGATCATTGGTAGAAGGTGTCCCAGTCTTCAATCATGTGAAGTTTCAAAACATTTGAATCCATCAAACAGAATCATAGAATGTCTCTGGTGGCCATATTTTCCAGCCAATGGGAATAAAAAGAGTATCGTTTGTAGAGGGCCTCCTATAGACCATTCTTGCCAAGTTTTGGTTCACATCAGCTCAATAGTTCCAGAGAGAAGATGAAAATGTGATTTCCTATAGGTTTTTTCTATAGTAACTATAAACTGCAATTGTGGCCATGTTTGCAAAACGATCAATATTAAAATGAGGAATGTTGGTGGAGGGTGTCCCAGTTATCAACCATGCAAAGTTTCAAAACATTTGGCCCTGTGGTTTCAGAGGAGAAGAGTTTTCAAAATTGACCAATCAGAATCAAAGAATGCTTCTGCCGGCCACGTTTTTCCACCCAGCAGGAATAAAATGATTAACAGTTGTAGAGAACCTCTCGTAGAAAATGCCTGCCAAGTCTTGTTCACATTGGCTCAGTACTTTCAGTGAAGATGATGAAAATGTGATTTCCTGTAGGGTTTCTATAGTAACTATAAGCCACAATTTCAGCCATAATTGCAACCCGATGAAGATTAAAATAAGGATCACTAATAGAGGGGGTTACAGTCATCAGTCACATTAAGTTTTTTCAAACCATTTGGACTTGTAGTTTCAAAGAAGATTTTCTTGAAAATGCAGACATTTATGAATTCTGTTTCAACAAAAAAAATCAGTAAAAAAGGGTTAAAATATTTTGAAAATTACAATTTTTTCAGACAGTATTCTCTTTCAAAATAGCTTTTGGACAGGTAAAGGGTTACGGGAATCTTAAAAGATATACAATAATTACTGTCATCTGAGCTGACATGATTGCAAAATAATAAAGAGAATTTACAATGTAACCTAGATTTTTCTAAACATGTGTCAAACATAATTAGATTACAGCTGAAGATATCAACCTACAGTTGCACTTGTTTTACAGTACAAGACAAAATAAGTTGTGTAGGATAAGCCTATAAACTACGTACCTTTTCTCTTCCTACACTGATAAGACCAGAAGCTGACATTATTTTCTGGAAAGCTCTCATTGATAGCTTTTCCAGAAAAGTGTCAGATTCTGATCTTGTCAGGGCAGAAGCTGCAGTCTTAGTTTATTACAGTTATGCTACAGCTTATTTTGACTTGTGCTGTATACACAATATTTTTTTTTTTTTTTTTTCCTAGTTCTCAGTGGAGAAAAAACTGGAACCAAACCTTACCAGATTCTCAAAAAACTAGTATTTTCCTGAGAGTACCAACCTTTTGTGCAGACAGGAGGGGCACTGGGTTAAGCATTAGAATATAGCCTCTGGTGGCCACATATTTCCATCCTCTCATAGACCATTCCTGCGAAGTGTGGTTCACTTCGGCTCAGTAGTTTCAGAGGAGAAGATGAAAATGTGATTTCCCATAGGGTTTCTATAGTAAGAATAAGTCACAATTGTGGCCATGTTTACAACCTGATCAACATTAAATGAGGATCGTTGGTAGAGGGGGTCCCAGTCATTACTTATGTGAAGTATCAAAACATTTGGCCCGGCAGTTTCAGAGGAGATAATTTTTGCAAATCCACCTATCAGAATCAAAGACTGCCTCTGGCGGCCATGTTTTTCAACCCTCGGGAACAAAATGAGGATCGTTTGTAGAGGACCTCCCATAGACTATCTCTCCCAGGTTTGTTTTCACGTCACCTCGGTTTTTCCAGAGAAGAAGAGGAAAATGTGATTTCCGATAGGGTTTCTGCAGTAACTGTGAGCCACAATTGTGGCCATGTTTGTAATCCAGTCAACATTAAATGAGGATCGTTGGTAGAGGGGGTCCCAGTCATCATTTATGTGAAGATTCAAAACATTTGGCCTGGCAGTTTCAGAGGAGAAGATTTTTGAAAATCCACCAACCAGAATCAAAGGATGCCTCTGGAAGCCATGTGTTTCATCCGACGGGAACAAAATGAGGATCGTTTGTAGAGGACCTCCCATAGACCATTCCTGCCCAGTTTGGTTCACACCGGCTCAGCGGCTACAGAGAAGAAGATGAAAATGTGAAAAGTTTACGGATGCCTGACGACAGACGCCAAGTGATGAGAAAAGCTCACATGGCTGTTTTAGGCCAGGTGAGCTAAAAAAGTATCACATTTGTTCCAAAGGGTTAAAATTTAGAAAAATACCCTGAAAATGTTACACTAACCACCATGGCAATATGCCAGTGAGGTAAAACTCCACTTAAAAAAAAATATCAAAACCTGTACACAAAAGTCAAAAACCTGCACAAAAAAGCCCAAACCTGCACACAAAAGACCAAAATTAAAGTAAATAAGCAGCTAAAGGGTTAAATAATATAATAATAGCCCAAAGAAGCATCCTAACATAAAATAGGAACCATGGCAATATGCTACAAGGTAAGTCGCCACTTGGAAGAAAAGAAAGGCAAACCTCAAAACCTGCACATAAAAGTGAAAAAAAAGTATCAGATTTGTTTCAAGGGGTTAAAATTGAGAAAAATACCCTGCAAATGTCACAGTAACCACACAAAAGTCAAAAACCTGCACACAAAAGCCCAAACCTGCACACAAAAGTCCAAAATTAAAGTAAATAAGCAGCTAAAGGGTTAAATAATATAATACTAGCCCCAAGAAGCATGCTAACATAAAATAGGAACCATGGAAATATGCTACAAGGTAAGTCTCCACTTTGAAGAAAAGAAAGGCAAACCTCAAAACCTGCACATAAAAGTCAAAAAAGTATCACATTTGTTTAAAAGGGTTAAAATTGAGAAAAATACCCTGAAATGTTAAGGTACCCACCATGGAAATATGCCAGTAGGGTAAAACTCCACTTGAAGACAAAATTTCAAAACCTGTATGCAAAAGTCAAAAAACCTGCACAGAAAAGTAAAAAACCTGCACACAAAAGTCCAAAATTAAAGTAAATAAGCAGGGAAAGGGTTAAATTATATAATACTGGCCGTAAGAAGCATTCTAACATAAAACTGGAATCATGGCAATATACTGCAAGGTAAGTCGCCACTTGGAAGAAAAGAAAGACAAATATCAAAACCAGCACACAAAGTCAAAAACCTGTACACAAAAGTCCAAAATTCATGTAACTAAGCATGGAAATGGTTGAATGAAATATTACTATCCCTGAAAAGCATGCTGACATATAAAAAAAAAAAAAAAAAAAAAAAAAAAAAAAAAAAAAAAAATCAAACCCTGCACACAAAAGTTCAAAATGTATGAATCCGTATGCCGACGCTGCTGACGCCGATATGAGGGCTATGCCATAGGCTCAGACAACTATCGTTGGTGAGCCAAAAAATAATCTTGAAAATGGTTGGAATTAGAAATCTTATCTCTAACACGATTATGTGGAAAAACTAATGTTTTCAGCAGTATCTGGTTTGACAGATCTCAGTTAAATTCCCATCTGCTTTAGAACCGGGAAAACTCACCTAGTGTAACCTTTGGTATTTTGACATTAGAATGTCACGGATTTAAGACAGAAAGATAAGGCCACACAAAGTAGATCTTCTGTTTCTCAGGCCATTATTTGTTTTTTATTTTATTTTTTATTTCAGTAATTTCTTCTTTGCCATCAAAAGTTCATGTTCTTGGTTCAAGTTTTAGGCCTCATAATCTACAGAATAGCATGGGTGGGGGTGTATTTCATCCCTTGAGTGCAAGAAGGCTTTGCAATGCTAAAGCATTGCAAAGCCTTCTTGCACTCAAGGGATAAATTCATCAATTTTTTTAACTTGAGTAAAATATCAGACATAAACCATTTAATTTTTATTTTTTTAAAGTTTAAATTGGTTATAAAAAGAGAGCATGCGGCAGCCAAAAGGACCATATGGGAGGGCATGAGAAACAGATTTTTTCATTTTTTTAAGCCTAATGAAGATTTATGTACATAATTCTTACCTATCAACCCTCCAAATGCAATACATGGTGCCACACATGCAAAAAATATAAACAGAAAAGCTAAAAAGCATTGAAGACTTAATGCATCCTTAAAGTCACTCAAATAATATGGATAGCGTCTCTTAATATCATTAACCAAACCACCAAATAAACAACCAGTTCTCTGTAATGGGTCTGATGGAACTTTTGTGTCTTTCATTGAAGCTGAAAATATACAGAATAACAGGTTACAAAGATTTAATACTAAAGTTGTCAAAAAATTTCATAGTGGTGCCTGCGACACATAATAAAAGCCCCTATTACGTCAATAAATGTGAACAGACCCACTGCATTATGTTTGACAGCTACAAGATCGGTCAATTAATATATACCACAGTGCCATCAAGGATGGTCAACTAAAGTTATTGAAAACATTCATACTAGTGCCTGCGACACATAATAAAAGCCCCTATTAAGTCAGTAAATGTGAACAGACCCATTGCTTCATGTTTAACATCTACAAGGCTGGCAAACTAAACTATATCACAGTGACATCAAGGTGACAACCAGTCTATATCAGTGACATCAAGGTAATAACTAGTCTATATCACAGTGACATCAAGGTGAAAACCAGTCTATATCACAGTGACATCAAGGTGACAACCAGTCTATATCACAGTGACATCAAGGTAATAACTAGTCTATATCACAGTGACATCAAGGTGAAAACCAGTCTATATCACAGTGACATCAAGGTGACAACCAGTCTATATCACAGTGACATCAAGGTGAAAACCAGTCTATATCAGTGACATCATGGTGACCAGTCTATATCACAGTGACATCAAGGTGAAAACCAGTCTATATCACAGTGCTATCAAGATGACAGCCAGTCCATATCACAGTGACATCAAGGTGACAGCCAGTCTAAACCACAGTGTTAACAAGGTGACAACTCATCTATATCACAGTGATATCAAGGTGAACACCAGTCTATATCACAGTGACATCAGGTGAAAACCAGTCTATATCACACTGACATCAAGATGACAGCCAGTCCGTATCACAGTGACATCAAGGTTGTCCAACTAGTTTATATCAAAGTGACATCAAGGTGGCAACTAGTCTATATATCATGGTGACATCAAGGTGAGTCAACTAATCTATATCACAGTGGCATCAAGGCAGTACAACTCATCTATATCAGTGACATCAAGGTGACAACAAGTCTATATCACAGTGACATCAAGGTGACAACCAGTCTATATCACAGTGACATCAAGGACAGTCAACTAATCTATATCACAGTGACATCAAGCCAGTACAACTCATCTATATCAGTGACATCTAGGTGATTATTTATTTATTGATGTTTAAGGTCACATATTTATGCACAATGGCTAATCATGACCGTGACAGTTTTACGGGTGGAGGAAGCCGGAGTACCCGGAGAGAACCACCGAGCAACGACGAGCAGCTGCCAGCTCCCCAACATCGTAACTCTGCACTGCAGCACAGGCAGGGTTAGATTGGTTGAAGACATGTGCACCATCGACGTGCAGTATGCCTTAGTACACGGCGTCATCATGCCCCCACGCAGGCAATGGGGATGAAGTATCTTGCCCATGGACACAACGCGGTTGGCACAGGTGGGATTCGAACCGAGGACCTCTCGCCTTGCAGCCTGCACCTCTACCTACTGAGCCACCGCGCGCCCCCATCAAGGTGATAACGAGTCTATATCACAGTGACATCAAGGTGAAAACCAGTCTATATCACAGTGACATCAAGGTGACAACCAGTCTATATCACAGTGACATCAAGGACAGTCAACTAATCTATATCAGTGACATCAAGGCAGGACAACTCATCTACATCAGTGACATCAAGGTGATAACGAGTCTATATCACAGTGACAAGGTGAAAACCAGTCTATATCACAGTGACATCAAGGTGACAACCAGTCTATATCACAGTGCCATCAAAGATGGCCAACTAACCTATATTACAGTGACATCAAGGACAGTCAACTAATCTATATCACAGTGACATCAAGGCAGTACAACTCATCTATATCAGTGACATCAAGGTGATAACGAGTCTATATCACAGTGACATCAAGGTGACAACCAGTCTATATCACAGTGTCGTCAATGATGGCCATCTAATCTATACTACAGTGACATCAAGGACAGTCAACTAATCTATCACAGTGACATCAAGGCAGTATAACTCCTCTATATCAGTGACATCAAGG
The DNA here is from genome assembly GCA_031216915.1 of Pictodentalium vernedei. NCBI lineage: Eukaryota > Metazoa > Mollusca > Scaphopoda > Dentaliida > Dentaliidae > Pictodentalium > Pictodentalium vernedei. Next base: position 2,901,155 of record CM062294.1, on the reverse strand, counting down.
TGATAACAAGTATTTATCACAGTGACATCAAGGTGAAATCCAGTCTATATCACAGTGACATCAAGGTGACAACCAGTCTATATCACAGTGCCATCAATGATGGCCAACTAATCTATATTACAGTGACATCAAGGACAGTCAACTAATCTATATCACAGTGACATCAAGGCAGTACAACTCATCTATACTAGTGACATCAAGGTGATAACGAGTCTATATCACAGTGACATCAAGGTGACAACCAGTCTATGTCACAGTGGCATCAAGGTAATAACTAGTCTATATCACAGTGACATCAAGGTGACAACTAGTCTATATCACAGTGATATCAAGGTGAACACCAGTCTATATCACAGTGACATCAAGGTGAAAACCAGTCTATATCACACTGACATCAAGATGACAGCCAGTCCATATCACAGTGACATCAAGGTGACAGCCAGTCTAAATCACAGTGTAACAAGGTGACAACTACTGTATATCATAGTGATATCAAGGATGGTCAACTAATCTACATCACAGTGACATCAAGGTTGTCCAACTAGTTTATATCAAAGTGACATTAAGGTGGCAACTAGTCTATATATCATAGTGACATCAAGGTGAGTCAACTAATCTATATCACAGAGGCATCAAGGCAGTACAACTCATCTATATCAGTGACATCAAGGTGATAACGAGTCTATATCACAGTGACATCAAGGTGACAACCAGTCTATATCACAGTGCCATCAATGATGGCCAACTAATCTATATTACAGTGACATCAAGGACAGTCAACTAATCTATATCACAGTGACATCAAGGCAGTACAACTCATCTATACCAGTGACATCAAGGTGATAATGATTCTATATCACAGTGACATCAATGTGACAACCAGTCTATGTCACAGTGGCATCAAGGTAATAACTAGTCTATATCACAGTGACATCAAGGTGAAAACCAGTCTATATCACACTGACATCAAGATGACAGCCAGTCCATATCACAGTGACATCAAGGTGACAGCCAGTCTAAATCACAGTGTAACAAGGTGACAACTAGTGTATATCTGTGATATCAAGGATGGCCAACTAATCTATATCACAGTGACATCAAGGTTGTCCAACTAGTTTATATCAAAGTGACATCAAGGTGGCAACTAGTCTATATATCATAGTGACATCAATGTGACAAGTAGTCTATAACACAGTGACATTAAGGTGATAACTAGTCTATATCACAGTGACATCAATGTGAAAACCAGTCTAAATCACACTGACATTAAGGTGATAACTAGTCTATATCACACTGACATAAAGGTAAAAACCAGTCTATATCACAGTGACATCAAGATGACAGCCAGTCCATATCACAGTGACATCAAGGTGACAGCCAGTTAAATCACAGTGTTAACAAGGTGACAAGTCTATATCACAGTGATATCAAGATGACAGCCAGTCCATATCACAGAGACATCAAGGTTGTTGGACTACTCTTTATCACAGTGGTATCAAGGATGGCCAACTAACCTATATCACAGTGACATCAAGGACAGACAGCGAATCTATATCACAGTTGCATCAAGGTAATGACTAGTATATATCACAGTGACAAAAAGGTGGCAACCAGTCTATACCACAGCGATATCAAGGTGACAACCAGTCGATACCACAGTGACATCAAGGACGGCCAACCAATCCATATCACAGTGACATCAATGCAGGCCGATTAATCTATATCACAGTGACATCAAGGTTGTACAACTCATCTATATCATAGTGACATCAAGGTGACAACCAGTCTATACCAGTGACATCAAGATGACAACCAGTCTATATCACAGTGCCATCACAGATGGCTATCTAATCTATATTACAGTGGCATCAAGGACAGTCAACTAAACTGTATCACAGTGACATCAAGGTAATACAACTCATCTATATCAGTGACATCAAGGTGATAACGAGTCTATATCACAGTGACATCAAGGTTACAACCAGTCTATATCACAGTGGCATCAAGGTAATAACTAGTCTATATCACAGTGACATCAAGGTGAAAACCAGTCTATATCACAGTGACATCAAGGTGACAACCAGTCTATATCACAGTGATATCAAGATGACAGCCAGTCCATATCACAGTGACATCAAGGTGACAGCCAGTCTAAATCACAGTGTTAACAAGGTGACAACAAGTCTATATCAAGGTGATATCAAGGTGAACACCAGTCTATATCACAGTGACATCAAGGTGAAAACCAGTCTATATCACACTGACATCAAGATGACAGCCAGTCCATATCACAGTGACATCATGGTGACAGCCAGTCTAAATCACAGTGTAACAAGGTGACAACCAGTGTATATCACAGTGATATCAAGGATGGCCAACTAATCTATATCACAGTGACGTCAAGGTTGTCCAACTAGTTTTATCAAAGTGACATCAAGGTGGCAACTAGTCTATATATCATAGTGACATCAATGTGACAAGTAGTCTATAACACAGTGACATTAAGGTGATAACTAGTCTATATCACAGTGACATCAAGGTGAAAACCAGTCTAAATCACACTGACATTAAGGTGATAACTAGTCTATATCACACTGACATCAAGGTGAAAACCAGTCTATATCACAGTGACATCAAGATGACAGCCAGTCCATATCACAGTGACATCAAGGTGACAGCCAGTTAAATCACAGTATTAACAAGGTGACAACTAGTCTATATCACAGTGATATCAAGATGACAGCCAGTCCATATCACAGTGACATCAAGGTTGTTGGACTACGCTTTATCACAGTGGTATCAAGGATGGCCAACTAACCTATATCACAGTGACATCAAGGACAGACAGCGAATCTATATCACAGTTGCATCAAGGTAATGACTAGTATATATCACAGTGACAAAAAGGTGGCAACCAGTCTATACCACAGAGATATCAAGGTGACAACCAGTCTATACCACAGTGACATCAAGGACGGCCAACCAATCCATATCACAGTGATATCAATGCTGGCCAACTAATCTATATCACAGTGACACCAAGATTGTACAACTCATCTATATCATAGTGACATCAAGGTGACAACCAGTCTATACCAGTGACATCAAGGTGACAACCAGTCTATATCAGAGTGACATCAAGGTGACAACCAAACTGAACCAGTACATCTGCTATAAATCATTCTGACCTGTGTTCAACAATAATTGTTACAGCTGCTACTGTAATATCATTTTTCAAACTGAGATGACAGAGTTTAGTGTAACTGAGTGGAATGAACATCCCCCAACCCCTACATCTCCAATTTCACTTTTAATTTTCTTCCTCCACCCATAAAACTGTCGCGGTCATGATTAGCCATAGTGCATAAATATGTGACCTTAAACAACAATAGTAATAATAATAATCTAATTTTTTTTTATCTATTTTTTGCCGATTCTAAAGAGTGAATATGTATCCATGTTGCTACATGTAAATGTTGTGAGACTCGATTTACATACAACCAACAATGATGTAAAAACTCTACCAAAATAAATGCAAGCTACATGTAAATGTTGTGAGACCCGATTTACATACAACCAACAATGATGTAAAAACTCTACCAAAATAAATGCAAGCTACATGTAAATGTTGTGAGACTCGACTTACATACAACCAACAATGATGTAAAAACTCTACCAAAATAAATGCAAGCTACCGGTAGATTTCAAAGTAAAAATAAAAGTTGATTTTTGTGGCTATATGGGTAATTAACCTCACATGCTGCTGATGGATATTCCAGCCCATGACGTGAAATTTCTTGCCACTGAAATAAGTATAATTTGGGCAAATTTAACCAAATTTTGCCCCTGTAAATTGAAGGGATCTTTTTTGCCCACTGATTTCTTGAGTTAAATTTAGATAAGTTTTTGATCAAATCTAGGCATGGCTGTTTCATAACAGCCATGCCCAGATTTGCTGAAAAATATTTTGAATAGATTGAGTTATTTGTGTGCAAAGCACACAATGGTGTATCCCCACATTTCCTTAGCAACACCTTAGCATAGTCTTAACGTTTCGAATTAATACCAAAGGAGCCTTTCGATGAAAACTGATTTTCTAACGATAAAAGTGGTTCCACTGGAATCACCGGGGGGCAAAATCAAAATTCCGAAACCTTCATGCACATCTAGAGATGTTACCTGAACACATTAGCATAGTTTAAACGTTTCGAATTAAATACCCTAGGAGCCTTTCGATGAAAACTGATTTTCTAATGATAAAAGTGGTTCCACTGGAACCACCGGGGGGGCAAAATCAAAATTCCGAAATCTTCATGCACATCTAGAGATGTTACCTGAACACAGTGACGAATTAAATACCCTAGGAGCCTTTCGATGAAAACTGATTTTGTAACGATAAAAGTGGTTCCACTGGAACCACCGGGGCAAAATCAAAATTCCAAAACCTTCATACACATCTAGAGATGTTACCTGAACACATTAGCATAGTTTAAACATTTCAAAGTGAAAGGAGCCTTTCAGGGTGTGACGTACGGATGGACGGACGTACGGATGGACAGACGGAGATCACGACAATATCCCCGCATTTTGGAAAATGCGGGGATAAAAATACTTAGTAGATTAAGACTTGCACATATATCATTAATCTGCAATGCAAGTATACGTTACTGCTACAGTTTTAACTCTGATTTTAGTAGATTAAGACTTGCACATATATCATTAATCTGCAATGCAAGTATACGTTACTGCTACAGTTTTAACTCTGATTTTAGTAGATTAAGACTTGCACATATATCATTAATCTGCAATGCAAGTATATGTTACTGCTACAGTTTTAACTCAGATTTTAGTAGATTAAGACTTGCACATATATCATTAATCTGCAATATAAGTATACGATACTGCTACAGTTTTAACTCAGATTTTTTTTAATGGGGTTTAATGACACTTTTGATAGCCAGGGTCACATGTCAGACAGTTTTACAGTTGAAGGAAGCTGGAGTACCTGAAGGGAACCACAGAGCAGTGACAAACAGCTGTTTGTGGAGGAGCTAGCCAGTTACATTGTACATACCTTGGAGGAACTAGAAAGTTACATTGTACTTACTTTGGTGGTTACTGCAACAGAACGGGAGGCCCAACATGCTGTTTGTGGAGGAACTAGCCAGTTACATTGTATGTACCTTGGTAGTTACTGCAATAGAACAGGAGGCCCAACATGCTGTTTGTGGAGGAACTAGCCAGTTACATTGTACGCACCTTGGTAGTTACTGCAACAGAATAGATGGCCCAACATGCTGTTTCTGAAGGAACTAGCAAGTTACATTGTACGTACCTTGGTAGTTACTGGAACAGAACAGGTGGTCCAACATGCTGTTTCTGGAGGAACTAGCAAGTTACATGGTACATACCTTGGTAATTACTGCAACAGAACAGGTGGCCCAACATGCTGTTTCTGGAGGAACTAGCCAGTTTCATTGTACATAACTTGGTAATTACTGCAACAGAACAGCTGGCCCAAAATGCTCTTTCTGGAGGAACTAGCAAGTCACATTGTACATACCTTGGTAGTTTTTTCTAGGCAAGTCTTGGCTGCCTGTATAGGCAGCCAAGACTTGCCTAGAAACAACAGCAAAGCCACAGGAGCAGGCTTAGCACTGACTGAAGGATAGCATACCATCAACATACAGTATGCCTTAGTATACAGCAACACTATACCCTCACATGGGCAATCAGATTACGTTCGTTGCCCAAGGAAATGGGCAATTGGTATTAGATATCTTGCCCAAGGACATAAGACAGTTGCCTCTGGTCGGGATCAAACAGTGAACCTTTCAGTCTGAAGTTCAATGCTCTATGCACTGAACCCAACTACCATTAATCTTTAACTGGTAGAGTTCAATGCTCTATGCACTGAACCCAACTACAATCAATCCTTAACTGGTAGAGTTCAATGCTCTATGCACTGAACCCAACTACCGTTAATCTTTAACTGGTAGAGTTCAATGCTCTATGCACTGAACCCAACTACCGTTAATCTTTAACTGGTAGAGTTCAATGCTCTATGCACTGAACCCAACTACCATCAATCCTTAACTGGTAGAGTTCAATGCTCTATGCACTGAACCCAACTACCGTTAATCTTTAACTGGTAGAGTTCAATGCTCTATGCACTGAACCCAACTACCATTAATCCTTAACTGGTAGAGTTCAATGCTCTATGCACTGAACCCAACTACCGTTAATCTTTAACTGGTAGAGTTCAATGCTCTATGCACTGAACCCAACTACCGTTAATCTTTAACTGGTAGAGTTCAATACTCTATGCACTGAACCCAACTACCATCAATCTTTAACTGGTAGAGTTCAATGCTCTATGCACTGAACCCAACTACCGTTAATTCTTAACTGGTAGAGTGCTGGAAGTGAATATTTGGGTTCTATTCTTAAGTGTAGGTACCCTACATAACTGGTAGAGTGCTAAATTATTTTTGACCATCAAAATTTGTTCACATATATTTGCATTGTTACAATTTATGGGAGAGTGCCTATAGGCACTCTCCCATAAATTGTAACAAGACATGTCCTTACAGACTAAATAATATTACTTCATAGATAATACAAAGCACATCCACTAAGTATGAAGCCTTCAAGTTGCAGTACCTTCACCTCAGAGTAAAGCCCAAATATGGGCTTCCAGCAATCTACCAGTTGAAGGCTTCAAATTCTGTGGCTGTGTTTCATATTATCTTTGAAAGTGATATTATTTAGTCTGTTAGAATTTGATATAATTTCTGGGAGGCACTCTCCCATGAATTGTAACAAAGCAAAGACAACTGAACAAACTTTTATGGTTAAAAATAATTTAGCACTCTACTGGTCAAGGGACTAATTCTGACTTTATCCACTTTTTACTGCAACAGAACAGGAGGCCCAACATGCTGTTTCTGGAGGAACTAGCAACACATTGTACACACCTTGGTAGTTACTGGAACAGAACAGGAGGACCAACATGCTGTTTCTGGAGGAACTAGCAATTTACATTGTACACACTTTGGTAGTTACTGCAACAGAACAGGAGGCCCAACATGCTGTTTCTGGAGGAACTAGCAAGTTACATTGTACACACCTTGGTAGTTACTGGAACAGAACAGGAGGACCAACATGCTGTTTCTGGAGGAACTAGCAATTTACATTTTACATACTTTGGTAGTTACTGCAACAGAACAGGAGGCCCAACATGCTGTTTCTGGAGGAACTAGCAAGTTACATTGTACGTACCATGGTAGTTACTGCAACAGAACAGGTGGCCCAACATGCTGTTTCTGGAGGAACTAGCAACACATTGTACACACCTTGGTAGTTACTGGAACAGAACAGGAGGACCAACATGCTGTTTCTTGAGGAACTAGCAATTTACATTTTACATACTTTGGTAGTTACTGGAACAGAACAGGAGGTCCAACATGCTGTTTGTGGAGGAGTTAGCCAGTTACATTGTACATACCTTGGCAGTTACTGGAACAGAACAGGAGGCCCAACATGCTGTTTGTGGAGGAACTAGCCAGTTACATTGTACGTACCTTGATAGTTACAGCAACAGAATAGATGGCCCAGCATGCTGTTTGTGGAGGAACTAGCAAGTTACATTGTACGTACCTTGGTTGTTCCTGGAGCAGAACAGGAGGCCTAACATGCTGTTTGTGGAGGAACTAGCCAGTTTCATTGTATGTACCTTGGTAGTTCCTGGAACAGAACAGGAGTCCCAACATGCTGTTTGTGGAGGAACTAGCCAGTTACATTGTATGTACCTTGGTAGTTACTGGAACAGAACAGGAGGTCCAACATGCTGTTTGTGGAGGAGCTAGCCAGTTACATTGTACATACCTTGGCAGTTACTGGAACAGAACAGGAGGCCCAACATGCTGTTTCTAGAGAACTAGCAAGTTACATTGTACGTACCTTGGTAGTTATTGGAACAGAACAGGAGGCCCAACATTCTGTTTGTGGAGGAACCAGCCTGATACATTGTGCATACCTTGGTAGTTACTGGAACAGAACAGGAGGCCCAACATGCTGTTTGTGTAGGAACTAGCCAGTTACATTGTACATACCTTGGTAGTTACTGCAACAGAACAGGTGGCCCAACATGCTATTTCTGGAGGAATTGGCAAGTTACACTGTACATACCTTGGTGGCTACTGGAACAGAACAGGAGGCCCAACATGCTGTTTGTGGAGGAACCAGCAAGTTACATTCTATGTACCTTGGTAGTTACTGGAACAGAACAGGAGGACCAACATGCTGTTTCTAGAGGAACCAGCAAGTTACATTGTATGTACCTTAGTAGTTACTGGAACAGAACAGGAGGCCCAACATGATATTTGTGGAGGAACTAACAAGTTACATTGTATGTACCTTGGTAGTTACTGGAACAGAACAGGAGGCCCAACATGCTGTTTCTAGAGAACTAGCAAGTTACATTGTACGTACCTTGGTAGTTATTGGAACAGAACAGGAGGCCCAACACTCTGTTTGTGGAGGAACCAGCCTGATACATTGTGCATACCTTGGTAGTTACTGGAACAGAACAGGAGGCCCAACATGCTGTTTGTGTAGGAACTAGCCAGTTACATTGTACATACCTTGGTAGTTACTGCAACAGAACAGGTGGCCCAACATGCTATTTCTGGAGGAATTAGCAAGTTACACTGTACATACCTTGGTGGCTACTGGAACAGAACAGGAGGCCCAACATGCTGTTTGTGGAGGAACTAGCAAGTTACATTCTATGTACCTTGGTAGTTACTGGAACAGAACAGGAGGACCAACATGCTGTTTCTAGAGGAACTAGCAAGTTACATTGTATGTACCTTAGTAGTTACTGGAACAGAAGAGGAGGCCCAACATGATATTTGTGGAGGAACTAACAAGTTACATTGTATGTACCTTGGTAGTTACTGGAACAGAACAGGAGGCCCAACATGCTGTTTTTGGAGGAACTAGCCAGTTACATTGTACATACCTTGGTAGTTACTGCAAAAGAACAGGTGGCCCACCATGCTGTTTCTGGAGGAATTAGCAAGTTACACTGTACGTACCTTGGTAGCTACTGGAACAGAATAGGAAGCCCAACATGCTGTTTGTGGAGGAACTAGCAAGTTACATTGTATATACCTTGGTAGTTACTGGAACAGAACGGGAGGCCCAACATGCTGTTTCTAGAGGAACTAGCAAGTTACATTGTACGTACCTTGGTAGTTACTGGAACAGAAGAGGAGGCCCAAAATGATGTTTGTGGAGGAACTAGCAAGTTACATTGTATGTACCTTGGTAGTTACTGGAACAGAACAGCAGGCCCAACATGCTGTTTGTGGAGGAACTAGCAAGTTACATTGTAAGTACCTTGGTAGTTACTGGAACAGAACTGGAGGCCCAAAATGCTGTTTGTGGAGGAACTAGCAAGTTACATTGTACGTACCTTGGTAGTTACTGGAACAGAACAGGAGGCCCAACATGCTGTTTCTAGAGGAACTAGCAAGTTACATTGTACGTACCTTGGTAGTTGCTGGAACAGAAGAGGAGGCCCAACATGATGTTTGTGGAGGAACTAGCAAGTTACATTGTATGTACCTTGGTAGTTACTGGAACAGAAGAGGAGGCCCAACATGATGTTTGTGGAGGAACTAGCAAGTTACATTGTATGTACCTTGGTAGTTACTGGAACAGAACAGTTGGCCCACCATGCTGTTTCTGGAGGAATTAGCAAGTTACACTGTACATACCTTGGTAGCTACTGGAACAGAAGAGGAGGCCCAACATGATGTTTGTGGAGGAACTAGCAAGTTACATTGTATGTACCTTGGTAGATACTGGAACAGAAGAGGAGGCCCAACATGATGTCTGTGGAGGAACTAGCAAGTTACATTGTATGTACCTTGGTAGTTACTGGAACAGAACAGGAGGCCCAACATGCTGTTTCTAGAGAACTAGCAAGTTACACTGTACGTTCCTTGGTAGTTACTGCAATAGAACCGGAGGCCCAACATGCTGTTTGTGGAGAAACTTGCCAGTTACATTGTACGTACCTTGGTAGTTACTGGAACAGAACAGGAGGTCCAACATGCTGTTTGTGGAGAAACTAGCAAGTTACATTGTACGTACCTTGGTAGGTACTGGAACAGAACAGGAGGCCCAACATGCTGTTTGTGGAGGAACTAGCAAGTTACATTGTACATACCTTGGTAGTTACTGCAACAGAACAGCAGGTCCAACATGCTGTTTGTGGAGGAACTAGCAAGTTACATTGTAAGTACCTTGGTAGTTACTGGAACAGAACTGGAGGGCCAAAATGCTGTTTGTGGAGGAACTAGCAAGCTACATTGTACGTACCTTGGTAGTTACTGAAACAGAACAGGAGGCCCAACATGCTGTTTGTGGAGGAACTAGCAAGTTACATTGTATGTACCTTGGTAGTTACTGGAACAGAACTGGAGGGCCAAAATGCTGTTTGTGGAGGAACTAGCAAGTTACATTGTACGTACCTTGGTAGTTACTGAAACAGAACAGGAGGCCCAACATGCTGTTTGTGGAGGAACTAGCAAGTTACATTGTATGTACCTTGGTAGTTACTGGAACAGAACGGGAGGCCCAACATGCTGTTTCTAGAGGAACTAGCAAGTTACATTGTACATACCTTGGTAGTTACTGGAACAGAAGAGGAGGCCCAACATGATGTTTGTGGAGGAACTAGCAAGTTACATTGTATGTACCTTGGTAGTTACTGGAGCAGAAAAGGAGGCCCCATATGCTGTTTGTGGAGGAACTACCAACGTACATTGTACATACCTTGATAGTTACTGGAACAGAACTGGAGGCCCAACATGCTGTTTATGGAGGAACTAGCAAGTTACATTGTACATACCTTGGCAGTTACTGGATCAGAACAGGAGGCCCAACATGCTGTTTCTAGAGAACTAGCAAGTTACATTGTACGTTCCTTGGTAGTTACTGAAACAGAACAGGAGGCCCAACATGCTGTTTCTAGAGGAACTAGCCAGTTACATTGTACATACCTTGGTAGTTACTGCAACATAACAGGAGGCCCAACATGCTGTTTGTGGAGGAACTAGCCAGTTACATTGTACATACCCTGGTAGTTACTGCAACAGAACAGGAGGCCCAACATGCTGTTTGTGGAGGAACTAGCCAGTCACACTGTACGTACCTTGGTAGTTACTGCAACAGAACAGGTGGCCCAACATGCTGTTTCTGGAGGAACTAGCAAGTTACACTGTACATACCTTGGTAGTTACTGGAACAGAACAAGAGGCCAAACATGCTGTTTGTGGAGGAACTTGCCAGTTACATTGTACGTACCTTGGTGGTTACTGCAACAGAACGGGAGGCCAACATGCTGTTTGTGGAGGAACTAGCCAGTTACATTGTATGTACCTTGGTAGTTACTGCAATAGAACCGGAGGCCCAACATGCTGTTTGTGGAGGAACTAGCCAGTTACATTCTACGTACCTTGGTAGTTACTGCAACAGAATAGATGGCCCAACATGCTGTTTCTGAAGGAACTAGCAAGTTACATTGTATGTACCTTGGTAGTTACTGGAACAGAACAGGTTGTCCAACATGCTGTTTGTGGAGGAACTAGCAAGTTACATTGTACATACCTTGGTAGTTACTGCAACAGAACAGGTGGCCCAACATGCTCTTTCTGGAGGAACTAGCAAGTCACATTGTATATACCTTTGTAGTTTTTTTCTAGGCAAGTCTTGGCTGCCTGTATAGGCAGCCAAGACTTGCCTAGAAACAACAGCAAAGCCATAAGATGTAAACTACTAAAAAGTAGAAAAATATGTATAAAACTCTCTAGGTTCTTAAACATTAAACGACCCAATGAAACTATTGTAAAAGATCCCAACTCAAAATCTCTCCAAATATGATCTACTAGACAATGCATTTTATCTGGAAAAAAGGGTCAAAATAATACCTTTCTCTTCCATTCGTTTTTTCTTTCTTTTGATATTTGCTCTTTTTCTGGCCATGTCCATAATTGGAAGAAGTGTTTTCTGATCCCAATCACCAGGTGGCAGCACTATGGATTCATCTAAAAATTCATTGATAGCATGCAGTAGTTCTTCTCTACTCTCAAATTTATATGCAATACTGTGAAAATGCTGTAAAAAATGGTTAATATTATATTTAATATTTTATATTTGATAATATTTAAAAATGAAAGTGTCAATGACACTGTAGCTCAACTTGACAAACCTGAACTTGGTAAGTTATAAATGAAATGGCAAAATTGAAGATCATTGGGACAAATGTCAGTTTTTTTGCCAGTGGCGACATTTTTTGACAGAAACCGAAGAAAATCGATAGCTCCCATCTAAAGGCCTCCCCAAACAAGCATGCCAGGTTTCAAAGCAATCCGATCATAAATGTGCCCTGTAGGGTGTACAAAAGGGAAATATTGTGGTCTGACTAGACTAAATTCTAAGAACGTTGGCTGCGGCAACATTTTTTGATGGAAATTGAAGAAAATCGACAGCTCCCATCTAGAGGTGACCCCAAATAAGCATGAAAGGTTTCAAAGCAATCCGATCATAAATGTGCCCTGTAGGGTCTGCCAAAGGGAAATATCAAGTCTTCTGACTAAACCAAGTTCTGAGAACGTTGGCCACGGCAACATTTTTTGATGGAAATTGAAGAAAATCGATGGCTCCCATCTAGAGGTCTCCTCAAACAAGCATACCAGGTTTCAAAGCAATCAAATCAGAAAAGTGCCCTGTAGGGTGTGCCAAAGGGAAATATTGTGGTCTGACTAAACTGAGTTCTAAAAACGTTGGCCGCGGCAACATTTTTTGATGGAAATTGAAAAAAATCGATAGCTCCCATCTAGATGTCACCCCAAACAAGCATGCCAGGTTTCAAAGCAATCCGATCATAAATGTACCTTGTAGGGTGTGCCAAAGGGAAATATTGAGTCTTCTGACTAAACTAAGTTCTAAGAACGTTGGCCGCGGCAACATTTTTTGACAGAAATTGAAGAAAATCGATGGTTCCCATCTAGAGGTCTCCCCAAACAAGCGTACCAGGTTTCAAAGCAATCTGATCATAAATGGGCCCTGTAGGGTGTGCCAAAGGGAAATATTGAGGTCTGACTGAACTAAGTTCTACGAACGTTGGCCGTGGCAACATTTTTTGCCGAAAATTGAAGAAAATCAATAGCTCCCATCTAGAGGTCACCCTAAATAAGCATACCAGGTTTCAAAGCAATTAAATCATAAATATGCTCTGTAGGGTGTGCCAAAGGGAAATATTGTGGTTTGACTAAACTAAGTTCTAAGAACGTTGGCCGCGGCAACATTTTTTCACGGAAATTGAAGAAAATCAATAGCTCCCATCTACAGGTCACCCCAAACAAGCATGCCAGGTTTCAAAGCAATCTGATCATAAATGTACCCTGTAGGGTGTGCCAAAGGGAAATATTGAGTCTTCTGACTAAACTAAGTTCTAAGAACATTGGCCGCGGCAACATTTTTTGACAGAAATTGAAGAAAATCGATAGCTCACATCTAGAGGTCTCCCCAAACAAGCATACCAGGTTTCAAAGCAATCTGATCGTAAATGTACCCTGTAGGGTGTGCCAAAGGGAAATTATTGAGGTCTGACTAAACTAAGTTCTACGAACGTTGGCCGTGGCAACATTTTTTGCCGGAAATTGAAGAAAATCGATAGCTCCCATCTAGAGGTCACCCTAAATAAGTGTATCAGGTTTCAAAGCAATCTGATCATAAATGGGCCCTGTAGGGTGTGCCAAAGGGAAATATTGAGGTCTGACTGAACTAAGTTCTACGAACGTTGGCCGTGGCAACATTTTTTGCCGGAAATTGAAGAAAATCGATAGCTCCCATCTAGAGGTCACCCTAAATAAGCATACCAGGTTTCAAAGCAATTAAATCATAAATATGCTCTGTAGGGTGTGCCAAAGGGAAATATTGTGGTTTGACTAAACTAAGTTCTAAGAACGTTGGCCGCGGCAACATTTTTTCACGGAAATTGAAGAAAATCGATAGCTCCCATCTACAGGTCACCCCAAACAAGCATGCCAGGTTTCAAAGAAATCTGATCATAAATGTACCCTGTAGGGTGTGCCAAAGGGAAATATTGAGTCTTCTGACTAAACTAAGTTCTAAGAACATTGGCCGCGGCAACATTTTTTGACAGAAATTGAAGAAAATCGATAGCTCACATCTAGAGGTCTCCCCAAACAAGCATACCAGGTTTCAAAGCAATCTGATCGTAAATGTACCCTGTAGGGTGTGCCAAAGGGAAATATTGAGGTCTGACTAAACTAAGTTCTACGAACGTTGGCCGTGGCAACATTTTTTGCTGGAAATTGAAGAAAATCGATAGCTCCCATCTAGAGGTCACCCTAAATAAGTGTATCAGGTTTCAAAGCAATCAAATCATAGATGTGCCCTGTAGGGTGTACCAAAGGGAAATATTGTGGTTTGCTTAAACTAAGTTCTAAGAACGTTGGCCGCGGCAACATTTTTTGACGGAAATTGAAGAAAATCGATAGCTCCCATCTAGAGGTCACCCCAAACAAGCATAAGAAGTTTCAAAGTAATCTGATCATAAATGCGACCTGTAAGGTGTGCCAAAGGAAATTGTGGACATACGTACTAACGTACTAACATACTAACGTACTAACGTACGTACGCCGATGGACGAGAAGTGATGGCAATAGCTCAGCTTGACTTTGTCAAGTTGAGCTAATGAAACATAATATGGTTAAGAAATAATAAAAAAAATGGCAGCACTAAGGATTCATCTGAGAATGATATGATTACTAATCATATCACCAGGTGGCAGCATTAGAAGTCATCTAAGATTTTATTGACAACATGCAGTAATTTGTCTTTACTCTCATATATACACCACTGTGCAAGTGACCATTACATGAATATCCCAGGTCCACAATATCTTCACTCAAGATCTAAGAGAAGTCACCGACTAATATTGGTGATTGTTTCTCGAGTCAATGTCCGACACGATATTAAAATCGCTGTGATTCTCGGTCAAACAGATTACAGCAGTAATTAATTTCTAGGGCACCTGAGCAAAAAGGATGTACTTATTGTCATATTTTACATGACTCTCACAATTTTGTGGTCAAAATACATGTATAACTCAACAATCTCAACTCAATGAAATGACGTTGGCCTTACCATTACCAACACTCATAAAATATTTACGTTTTTAATCAGTTAGAATATTTTTTTAAACATTTTTGACAAATTGCAACATTCTGACACAAACGTACATAAATTTGATTCAGAAAATTATTGATGACACAAACATTAGTAAAACATGAGAGATGAGGCATATGGTTATGTGCAACGCACAGACAGAAAGGTCAGTAACAGCAAAGAGCTGGAACTGACCTTGGAAGAAGCCGAATGACTGGGGTAGACAACAGCCTGAGCAGAAGAAAGAGAGCCTGTAGTACAAATGTCCTCTGTCTGCTCCTACAACTGTCGCAGATAAGTGGAGAAAGTAGCATTTCTCCAGTAGGCTGCCAGTATAACATCCGACATGACCGAGTTAGTATAAGCCTCAAGAGGTAGACAATGCACGCACCTCGTGGCAGAAATACGATTGGTAATACAATCGGCAGTCAATAGACGAGCGGAAGCTGCTCGAATAGCTAAACGAATCAACCGTGAAATGGTTTAAGGAGAGCTCTTCTGTCGACCAGGAATAAGAGACAGAAAAATCGTTCCTGCCCTTCCAAATGAACAGCGTCCGATTGAGATAAAAGCAAATTGCACAAACTGGACAGAGCAAACTGTGTTTACCCTCAACGGAAGGAAGAGCCCCAGAGAGGAGCAATCACTGGTAAACATAACACTGGTGGGAGAGCTCCAGAAAAAGGCCGGGTAAACCGAGAGGGAGTGAAGCTCACTAACCCGTCTGGCTGAGGCAAAAGCCATCAGAAAAGTTGTCTTGTATATGAGAAAATGCATATCCATCTGGAATAAAGGCTCGAGCGGTGCCCCCCCACCCCCCCCCCTAGAAGAGCAGTACCTAAGAAAGATTCCATCTTGGAGTAGTAAGCTGCAAAGTCCTAGGCCTTTTCAAGGAAAAGTGCCGAACAAGCTTACAGAGGCATGGATTAGTGCCGATACGACGCTGTCCCACATACGAAAAGGTCTCCGAAGCATGGACCTGTACCCTTTAATGGTAACAGGCTGGAGACCCCCAGAATCAAACATATACCAGAAACTCCGCAATCTGTGTGATCGAAGGAGTGACAGGATCAACAGAGTGATCCGCACACCATCGACAGAAGACGTTCCACTTAGCCGCATAGGCTAAACCAATGGAGTGGTTCCTTGAATAAGAAAAGCAACTCCACTGTTCGTCTTGAAAAAAAACGATACGGAGGAGACAGGACCTGGCAAAAGATATGCGCGAAGGCACAATGAAGTCGGGTCAACGTGAAACCTTGGGTGACCTTGGCAAAGAAGGTCGCGATGTAGAGGGAGACGTGCTGGAACCGCCGCCAACAGAGAGCGGAGCAGATTTATCCACACCCACTGAGGCAACAGGGGTGTGATCAAAATGATTCAACACCTGCAGGTTCGTATCTTGGCCAGAACCTGAGGCAGAATCAGAACCGGCAGGGAGGCGACAAGACCGTTCCAAAGGAGGGACAGAGCGTCCACGGCAAAAGCAAGAGCATCTGGACACAAAAGTGTCCACCTGATGGTTCCAACGAGTCGCAAAAAGATTAATGTGGGGACGACCCCAGAGATAGCAAAGCGACTGGAACACCGCCATATCGAGCATCCACTTGGTGGAATAGAACCTGTCCCATCGGGACAGGAACTCAGCTAGGATGTTCAGAGGACCGGGAATGTGACGAATCACCACTCTGGCATTGACATCCTGAGCGAGCAGTGAAAGATCCCGAACCAATTCGTACATGGGAACATAGTGTGTGCCGTCCTGGTTCCGAATATAAGCAACCACTGTCGAATTGTCTGACAACAGAAGGACCTGACAATTCGAAAGGTGGTGGATCCAGTGCCGGAAACTCAGAAGAAGAGCAAGAAGCTCCTTCTGGTTGATGTGATCGATAGCTCCCATCTAGATGTCACCCCAAACAAGCATGCCAGGTTTCAAAGCAATCCGATCATAAATGTACCCTGTAGGGTGTGCCAAAGGGAAATATTGAGTCTTCTGACTAAACTAAGTTCTAAGAACGTTGGCCGCGGCAACATTTTTTGACAGAAATTGAAGAAAATCGATGGTTCCCATCTAGAGGTCTCCCCAAACAAGCGTACCAGGTTTCAAAGCAATCTGATCATAAATGGGCCCTGTAGGGTGTGCCAAAGGGAAATATTGAGGTCTGACTGAACTAAGTTCTACGAACGTTGGCCGTGGCAACATTTTTTGCCGGAAATTGAAGAAAATCGATAGCTCCCATCTAGAGGTCACCCTAAATAAGCATACCAGGTTTCAAAGCAATTAAATCATAAATATGCTCTGTAGGGTGTGGAAACTCAGAAGAAGAGCAAGAAGCTCCTTCTGGTTGATGTGAAGAGTTGCTGGATCCTGGTCCCATGACCCGTGAAGGGAAAGACCTAGAGGATTCAACGTCACACGCCATCCGAGGTCGCTGGCGACTGCCGTCAGAACACGATCGGACATGGGGAAGTCCAACGGAAACTCCCTGCATAATCCACTGAACATCCGTCAGAGGAGAAGGTGACGAGGAAATGACTCCGGTAACTGAAGCACCACATCCAGAGGATCGACATTCGGCCTCCAACGACTGAGCAGAAAGTGTTGGAGAGGTCTGACATGCAGCCGACCTAAAGGAATGTGATCCATCACCGAACCGCAGAGACCGAGCTGTTGTGGACGTCGACTGGGACAGAGTCAGGGGAAAGGCTGAGAAAATCACAGCCCTTGCTTGCCAGGGAAACTGCCACCATATCCAGCTGAGTGCGGAAGCCCATCCCTAGGTGACAAAAATGACAGAGAAGGGACCAGGTCTGACTTTTTCTCATTGACTCTGAACCCTAGTGACGTGAGCAGGCTTAAAAAGGTGTCGGCATCCGACTCCAGAGAGGAAGCATTGTAATGCCTCTGGAGGATATCGACTAGATATGCTGAAGAAGACACCCTGGACTATGTGCGATGTAAGGCTAACACATGTGACATCAGGAGGGTAATGGCACAAGGATCCAGGTCGAGGCCGAAGGACATGGCCTTGAATAGGAAAATTCCCTGGTGAATGGAGCGGCGAACCTACCTGAAAGCCTCCATGCTTAAGTTAGGAGCAATGATAGACTGGGTCAGGATACTCAGATCAATAACCGGTCTGAGTCAACCGTCCTTCTTCGGCACCAAGAACAGGCGGGAATAAAATTCCAATGAATGAATATTCCTGATGACCTCGATCGCTCTTTTTGACAGGAGATAGCTTATCTCCGTGATCAAAAATTAGATCTCAAATGATTAGTCAACGCCGACGTTTTTTTCGCCTATAGTCGACTCTAGTTTTTGTCATCGACTAGTCGAAACACAGTAGGAGGACTCGCAAGCCAACAAAATCTCATTAGAAAGATCAATGAATTCACATCTCTGTGGAAATAGGGTTACAAAATGCTTGGAAAAAATGTGCTGCCGATCGCTGGCTTTAGAAAGCGGCTGCGACAATGTAACATCCAACCGGAAACTCGATAAACTTCAAAGAACTTTATAGACAGTTAGTCCGCAGAACGTGTCACGTTCCCCGATTCCCACGCAGTGCCTCATTGTCTTGGTTTGACTCTTCCAGTGCTGATGTGCCAACATCAAAATATAAATCGTTGAATGTTTCTCGTAATACAACTGGCCCTTGATGTTCATTTTTTCCCTCTTTTGTTTGGTAACCCGGATGTACCCAACCAACATTTTCGGTGTTTTCCAAAATTACTTGGTTCCATTTTCTGTACTTTGACAGCGCCGAGAACCGTACCAACCCGTCAGTAAGCCCAGGGGGCACGTAAAAAATGAGGGTGGGCTTACTCCCCGAAGGAGACTGAATGTAAATGAAAAGTTGACCAGCCAAGAATGATCTGTTTACAGGTCACTTGATTTTGTCAGTGTATGTTGTGTTCCCATTGATATTGAATAAATTAATAATGTACATAAACTTTTATGTGTTTGTTTTATTCGTTTTTTTTCCATCGGAATCATTAATCATTTAAAAATTCATTTCAATAAAAAGAATCAACAAAATCAGCACAAAATGTCAATGATAACAAATGAGGTCAAAAATGCACGTGGTCAATTTGTTTTCACCAGGAAACATGTTTGTTCAGTCGTTACATTTCCAATTTGAATTGTGTTTATTAAAAAAAATATGTGAACTGTGTTTTGTATTGCTCACGTTAAAAAAGGTGCCCTCAGTATTCATAACTCCCACTGTGAAAAAAAAAAAACAAACAATAAATTATTATGTTGCGTTCACTTTCTCCAAGTGCCAGATGAACAGGGGGCAGTTCGCAGCCAACATTGTTGGCACCGGATAACTATCTGCACTATCCACTTCCCAGTGGCTGTTATGGCCAGAGAAGAAAAACATGAGAATTTTTCCTGCGGTCACCACACAACTTAATTCATTCGTAACAAGTTGTGGGATAACTGCACCAAGAGCAAGATGAACAGGGGACATCTGTTTATATTTCGAGTTTATATAATTTTGATTTCACATAACTGCGACAGTATGAGAATAGATTTGGCATACAATGCATTTGATAAAAACACGTGGGCATGTTTCATAAATAAACAAACTATTCTTAAACGGACCACCCTGGTGCAAATAATGTGTCCCCATTGTTGTAAACAATATGGCTTTCCCTTGTTTTGTTTTCAAAACAGACTGGATATTACAACTCGGGGGGAATGAATTCATATTTATTTTTGTGCAGCTATTTTTGCAGGGATCACATCAGGTAATTTCTCAACTCATTTTCTAAAGTAATGAAAAGGAACAATTTGGGTCACTGAACATGCTGTCATTAATATTGAACTGGGAATTTCCCATTCGTCTTCAACATAAAGTTGATAAACATGAGGGCTGACAGTAATAAATAACACAAAACCATGTAGTTTGGGAATTTTATTTTTTAGCTGAAAATGTGAAAAATTAAATTGAGAAAAAAAAAAACAACTCCAAAACGCTTTCTCATCATTTTATTTTGATTAAACAATTGAAATTTTCGTGATGACCGGCACCGGTAGTCAAAACTTTAATTCAGAAAATGACTACGGTACCAACTACGAACAGTTCTACACTAAAATAGGGAGGTTTATGTGTTTGGCACGTTTCTTTTACCACGACGCATAGCTCATGGTTCGTTCTTGTAACGAAGCAGGGTTAGCCTGTTGGGAACTAAAAAAAGAGTCTTTTTCTCATGTAACGCGGTGTTGTTGCCCGGTTACAAGCGCAAATTCCGAAGTTAGTCTGGGTTGCCGATTAGTCAACGTCGACATGACTTTGGGGTGTCGACTAGTCGACTTTGAAATTCCAGTCATTTGAGCACTATCAAAAATTCCCAAAGTGTGTTGGAAGAGGCATTCTTGACTGAGTTGGATGCCTCAACCTGGGATAAATCGTGGTGACTACTGCCGACATCTTCCCTTACCCTGTAAGCAGAAGTGGTGGCAGCAGGATCAGCCCTTGGCTTTGCAGAGGAAGCAGAAGGGTACTCATTAGGCTTTGGACAGCCCCTGCTTCCAACAGAAGGCTGATCAAGCTGACAAAACAGCAGCTGATCGATAGAATGACATAGAAAGTCATCCCAAACCGTCGCCACGGAACCATGGAATAGTTGCGGACCCGCTGAAGAAGCAGATCGAAGAGCAGCACGCTGCCCCTCAAGAAGGGAATGGCTAGTGTCCAGCACAGCATCCCTGTGAACTAATTCCAAGTTAGCCGTGTTAGAGGGATGCATGTGAGAAGATGCATGAGCGCCTTGGACAGCATACACAAAAGATCCTGTACGTCGTCAAACTTATCTGGGGGCAGATAAGCAGAGTCGTGATCGGAGAGAGAAAGCATGTCCAGCATCTCACTCGATAAGCCCAACACAGTCTCCAGAGTCTCCATATGAAAAATGGCTGGCTTGCAAATGGTCACACGTCCTTCAAGAAGAGCGGACGAAAAAAGAATGATTCATTAGTGACTGCCTTGCGCACTGGTTTTCCAGAAGTCATGGAATTGTACTAAGAGAAGAGCGTCCCTACTGGGAGTGCACCGGTGGTGCTCGACCCAGTTTTGGCTTATTTTCTTTTGCACCACTTTTCTTTTCCAAATCTCTTGGGAAAGATCAAAATAGAGAATATATTTTTCGAGTTAGGGTTTTCCATTGTAGTGCAAGCCTGTAGTAAACAATTGTAAGGTAAGTTGATAAGAAATACTGTGTACTGACACACTCTCAACCAGGCCTGAATATAAGCAATCTGTCATTCGCAGAATGAGGTTCCCAGAGGGAGAATTTGCTGATGCTATCCCATGCAGTGGGTAAGTTTATCCTCTGTATACATCTTTCTG
This sequence comes from Pictodentalium vernedei, assembly GCA_031216915.1. NCBI lineage: Eukaryota > Metazoa > Mollusca > Scaphopoda > Dentaliida > Dentaliidae > Pictodentalium > Pictodentalium vernedei. The sequence goes on along the minus strand of CM062294.1, from coordinate 2,879,523 downwards.
TTTAAGTTTGAGACCTTGATTCACACTGAGGTTCACAGAGGGTACATTTAGTGATGCTACCCTGCTGTGCAGGGCAGGGTAGCATCACCAAATTCACCCTCTGGGGACATCATTTTGCAGATGACAGTCTGCTTATTTTCAGGCTTGCTCTCAACAAATTGAAAAAAAAGTCAAAAAGACATATTTTAGGCCACACAAAGTATATCTTCTGTTTCTCAGGCCATTATTTGTGAAATTACATGCGGGCGAGCGGTTTTTTATTTTATTTTCTATTTCAGTAATTACTTCTTTGTCATCAAAAGTTCATGTTCTTGGTTCAAGTTTTAGGCTTCATAATCTACAGAATAGCATGGATGGTGGTGTATTTCATCCCTTGAGTGTAAGAAGGCTTTGCAATGGTAAAGCATTGCAAAGCCTTCTTGCACTCAAGGGACAAATTCATCAATTTTTTTAACTTGGGTAAAATATCAGACATAAACCATTTAATTTTTATTTTTTAAAAGTTTAAATTGGTTATAAAAAGAGAGCATGCGGCAGCCAAAAGGACCATGCAGGAGGGCCTGAGAAACAGATTATTTATTTTTTTAGGCCTTACCTGATTTGACATCAGTGTACAAATGGAACGACCAACTTCATGATAATCCATCGTTGCTTTATGTGTTCCAAGAATAACCACAATAAATCTAACAGGAAGTGGCACTTCTAAAAAGTTTGATATTAACTGTCCTTCTGAGAGACGTACAAATGCAACAGCTGGACGTTCCAAATAGTCTACACAACCAACAAGAATAGAACAGGCTTCTGATCCTGGAGGAATCCTTTTTAAAATGTCCTGAACACGTTTCTGATGAGCCTCTGTGGGAAGGAGACCAATATGAGGTGCGCCATCTGATGGCTGAAAAATATAAAGAAGCCAGTGTTTGTTATTTGACTTGGAAACTGTACATCTTGTAAAAAAGAAAAATTTCATGACCTTCCATAACATTTTTATTACAGTTCCCTGACACTGAATGTAAAATTGGGACACCTTGTTGTAGAAAAATATAATTAAAGTTGAAATTGTGCTATTGGGGGTCAAACATCAAGTGACTTTCACACACTGAAAAGTTAAACTGAAATTCCATAATAATCTGCTTGATTATATATGAAAATAACCCTACCTACTTACAAGTCTTGATTTTGCTAGAAGTGCTAGAAACCACTATCAGGGCTTTCCACATGAAAGTGTCAGTGACACTGTAGCTCAACTTTGAATATGACAGGAATTAGTATTTGCTGTGACCAGGTCAACAATAGTGATTACGACAGGAATCAGTATTTGTTGTGACCAAGTCAACAATAATGAATAAGAGAAAAAGGAGTTTTGTTGTGACCACGTCAACCATAGTAAATCAATTACAAGGTGACTGCAATGGTCTAATGAATAGGACATAAGTATTATATGAGATGCATCCCATGTTAGTAAACATTTGCACAAAAATTTATTCAAATCAGAGCTTTCATATAGAAGTTCTGAGCAAAAAACTGATTGCACAAAATTTTGTACAAAATGGCTGCTGATGGCCATCTTGAATTTTGGACCGGACCCAAAAACACTTGTTCTCGTCCCATGGTGATAACAAAGATATCCAAGAAGTTTCGTAAAGATCAGTTCAGAAATACGGCCTCTAGCATGAGCCGTATTGGCATTTGCAGTTACAATGTTGAAAGTAACACTAAATAGATCAATGTTAGTCTAATTGGCATAAGTTATGCATGAGAAAAAAAACCCGTATTATATGTGATGTATCCCATGGTACTAAAAATTCACACAAAAAATTATTCAAATCAGCGCTTTCATATGGAAGTTCTGCCCAAAAATCTGACTGCACCTAATTCTGTACAAAATGGCTGCCAGTGGCCATATTGAATTTCAGACCAGACCCCAAAACACTCGTTCTCGTCCACGGTGATAACAAAGGCACCCAAGAAGTTTCGTAAAGATCAGTTCATAAATACGGCCTCTAGCCCAAGTCGAATTGGCATTTGCACTTACAGTGCTGAAAGTAACACTAAATAAATCAAAGTTAGTCTAATTTGCATAATTTACGCACAAGAAAAAGCCTGTATTATATGTGATGTATCCCATGGTACTAAACATTCAGACAAAAAAATATTCAAATCAGAGCTTTCATATGGAAGTTCTGCGCAAAAAATCTGATTGCACCTAATTTTGTCCAAAATGGCTGCCAGTGATCGGTTCATAAATATGGCCTCTAGCCTGAGCCGTGTTGATGGCGCGGCAGACGGACGGATGACGGGCCATGCCAATATCTCAAATTTGGCTTTGGCAAAGTTGAGCTAAAACTGATGGTACCATAACAGAAGCCAACATTTTCCTTGCACATGTTTCATATTCGACAAACAGAAACAATATTTTTGTTTATATAAATTTGTTTTATTACAAATTATTGGAGAGTGCTGGTGGGCACGCTCTAATAATTTGTAATAAACAAATATTTAATAACAAATTCAGACTGCCAAAAATAATTTAGCCCTCAGCCAGTTAAAAACGAAAATTTCTTGAATTTCCTTGAATTTCCAGGGTTCCATGTCCCATATGAAGCCTGTTACCTTACACTGCCAGCTAGAACTATAAGGGTTCCATGTCCCATATGAAGCCTGTTACCTTACACTGCCAGCTAGAACTATAAGGGTTCCATGTCCCATATGAAGCCTGTTACCTTACACTGCCAGCTAGAACTATAAGGGTTCCATGTCCCATATGAAGCCTGTTACCTTACACTGCCAGCTAGAACTATAAGGGTTCCATGTCTCATATGAAGCCTGTTACCTTACACTGCCAGCTAGAACTATAAGGGTTCCATGTCCCATATGAAGCCTGTTACCTTACACTGACAGCTAGAACTATAAGGGTTCCATGTCCCATATGAAGCCTGTTACCTTACACAGCCAGCTAGAACTATAACTGATGGTGATTAATACAACAATTTTTGACTTTCCACAATGTTACTCTGAAAGACAAGTTTTGAATTGAAAGTTGAGAATATGTAGATGTTTGCTTGCTTGTGGACATGACTGAAAAGTTCTGGGCAGATGCAGGCGATTCGTTAGGTAAAGGGTTAAATGTGAGTTCAAGGGGAGATAACTTGGTTAAAATTACGACAGCTTGATATCTTAGACAGGTACATAATGGTCATGTCTTATAGTTTTGAAAAAATCATTTAAAAAATATAGGATGAGTTGCACCTACAAGAATTTCAGATAGATAAATGAATGAACAGATATGGAGGGACAAAAAAATGAATGGATATGGACGGACAGATAAATGAATGGATAGATATGGATCGACAGATAAATGATGGATAGATATGGATGGACAGATAAATGACTGGATAGATATGGACAGACAGATAAAAGAATGGATAGATATGGATGGACAGATAAATGATGGATAGATATGGAGACAGATAAATGAATGGATAGATATGGATGGACAGATAAATCAATGGATATGGATGAACAGATAAATTAATGGATAGATATGGATGGACAGATAAATGAATGGATAGATATGGATGGACAGATAAATGAATGGATAGATATGGATGGACAGATAAATGAATGGATAGATATGTATGGACAGAAAAATGAATGGATAGATAGATGTGGATGGACAGATAAATGAATGGATAGATATGGATGGACATATAAATGAATGGATAGATATGGATGGACAGATAAATGAATGGATAGATATGGACAGACAGATAAATGAATAGATAGATATCGATGGATAGATAAATGAATGGGTAGATATGGACAGACAGATAAATGAATGGAAAAATATGGATGGAGAGATAAATGAATGGATAGATATGGATGGACAGATAAATGAATAGGTAGATATGGATGGACAGATAAATGAATGCATAGATAGATATGGATGGACAGATAAATGAATGGATAGATATGGATGGACAGATAAATGAATGGATAGCTATGGATGGACAGATAAATGAATGGATAGATATGGACAGACAGATAAATGAATGGACAGATATGGATGGATAGATAAATGAATGGATAGATATGGGCAGACAGATAAATGAATGGATAGATCTGGATGGGCAGATAAATGAATGGATAGATATGGATGGACAGATAAATGAATGGGTAGATATGGATGGACAGATAAATGAATGGATAGATAGATATGGATGGACAGATAAATGAATGGATAGATACAGATGGACAGATAAATGATTGGATAGATATGGACAGACAGATAAATGAATGGATAGATATGGATGGATAGATAAATGAATGGATAGATATGGGCAGACAGATAAATGAATGGATAGATATGGATGGGCAGATAAATGAATGGATAGATATGGATGGGCAGATAAATCAATGGGTATATATGGATGGACAGATAAATGAATGGATAGATATGGGCAGACAGATAAATGAATGGATAGATATGGATGGGCAGATAAATGAATGGATAGATATGGATGGACAGATAAATCAATGGGTATATATGGATGGACAGATAAATGAATGGATAGATATGGACAAATAAATGAATGGATAGTAGATATGGATGGACAGATAAATGAATGGATAGATATGGATGGACAGATAAATGAGTGGATAGATATGGGTGGACAGATAAATGAATGGATAGAGAGATATTGATGGACAGATAAATGAATGGATAGATATGGGCAGGCAGATAAATGAATGGATAGATATGGATGGACAGATAAATGAATGGATAGATATGGACAGGCAGATAAAGGAATGAATAGATATGGATGGACAGATAAATGAATGGATAGATATGGACAGACAGATGAAAGAATGGATAGACATGGACAGACAGATAAAGGAATGGATAGATATGGGTTGGACAGATAAATGAATGGATAGATATGGACAGTCAGATAAATGAATGGACAGATATGGATGAATAGATAAATCAATGGATATGGATGGACAGATAAATGAATGGATAAATATGGATGGACAGATAAATGAATGGATAGATATGGATGGACAGATAAATCAATGGATATATATGGATGGACAGATAAATGAATGGATAGATATGGATGGCCAGATAAATGAATTGACAGATAAATGAATGGATAGATATAATGGATGGACAGATAAATGAATGGATAGATATGGGCAGACAGATAAATGAACGGACAGATATGGATGAATAGATAAATCAATGGATATGGATGGACAGATAAATGAATGGATAGATATGGATGGACAGATAAATGAATGGATAGATATGGATGAATAGATAAATCAATGGATATGGATGGACAGATAAATGAATGTATAGATATAGACAGACAGATAAATGAATGGATAGATATGGATGGACAGATAAGTGAATGGATAGATATGGATGGACAGATAAATCAATGGATATATATGGATGGACAGATAAATGAATGGATACATAGATATGGATGGACAGATAAATGAATGAATGGATAGATATGGATGGACAGATAAACGAATGTATAGATACAGATGGACAGATAAATGAATGGACAGATATGGACAGACAGATAAATGAATGGATATATATGGACAGACCGATAATTGAATGGATAGATATGGATGGACAGATAAATGAATGGATAGATATGGATGGATAGATAAATCAATGGATATGGATGGACAGATAAATGAATGGATAGATATGGCTGGACAGATAAATGAATGGATAGATATGGATGGACAGATAAATGAATGGACAGATATGGATGGATAGATAAATCAATGGATAAGGATGGATAGATAAATGAATGGATAGCTATGGACAGACAGATAAATCAATGGATAGATATGGGTGGACAGATAAATGAATGGACATATATGGATGGATAGATAAATCAATGGATATGGATGGACAGATAAATGAATGGATAGATATGGATGGACAGATAAATGAATGGATAGATATGGATGGACAGATAAATCAATGGATATATATGGATGGACAGATAAAAGAATGAATAGATATGGATTGATAGATGAATGAATGGATAGATATGGATGGGAAGATAAATGAATGAATAGATATGGATGGACAGATAAATGAATGGATAGATATGGACAGATAAATGAATGGATAGATATGGATGGACAGATAAATCAATGGATAGATATGGATGGACAGATAGATTTGGATGGACAGATAAATCAATGGGTAGATATGGATGAACACATAAGGGAATGGATAGATATGGATGGACAGATAAATGAATGGATAGATATGGACAGACAGATAAATGAATGGAAAGATATGGATGGACAGGTAAATGAATGGATAGATATGGACAGACAGATAAATGAATGGATAGATGTGGATGGACAGATAAATGAATGGATAGATATGGACGGCGTAAAAAATGAATAGACAGATATGGACAGACAGATAAATGAATGGATAGATATGGATGGACAGATAAATCAATGGATAGATATGGATGGACAGATAAATGAATGGATAAATATGGATGGACAGATAAATTAATGGATAGATATGGACAGACAGATAAATGAATGGAAAGATATGGATGGACAGGTAAATGAATGGATAGATATGGACAGAGAGATAAATGATTGGATAGATGTGGATGGACAGATAAATCAATGGATAGATATGGACGGCTTGATAAATGAATGGATAGATATGGACAGAGATAAATGAATGGATAGATATGGATGGACAGATAAATCAATGGATAGATATGGATGGACAGATAAATGAATGGATAGATATGGATGGACAGATAAATGAATGGATAGATATGGACAGACAGATAAATGAATGGATAGATATGGATGGACAGATAAATCAATGGATAGATATGGACGGAGAGATAAATGAATGGATAGCTATAGATGGACAGATATACTGATATACAGATATACTGCCAAACAGAATGATGTCTGTATAGTTTGGGGTCTCGCTTAATTTTAGACTCTTTACCCAACATAATGGCCACAACCGACCAGTACTATTCTAAAAAACTGCCCATTAATTTTCATTATATTTTCATTTTTGGTCTCAAAAACATAGGTTATGACCCCTCTTTGGAAAGAGCTCATTCCAATTAGGGTTCATATAACCTATGTCTTTGAGACAAAAAATGAAAAAGTTATTATTCAAGATCTTTTTTTGCAAATGTTGTCTTCTTTTCATGTTAGGTAAAGGGTTAAAAGAATAACACTGTCAAATAAATTTAATTGCTTCAGATCAAACTGTTTACCATACATTCAGCACAAAAGTTTACCAATTACTTGCAAACAGATTATAGAGAGTAAATGCCTGTTAAGTTCATAAAACATATGACGATTTATCTTGGAATTCGACCTAAAAATCCTCAAATTCTCAAGCTGTACATACCTATTTGACCTCAGTACTCCCAATATGAATATTTATCCTACCGTTTCTTGTTTGACAGAGCTCTAAGAACTCTGCTAAACAAGATAAAATTGAAAAAGACCAAAGAAAAAAATAGCCTATAATAAATAATTATTATTGTGTTAACCCTTTACCCAACGTAACGGCCAAAACCGGCCAGCGCTATTCTCAAAAATCGCCAATTAATTTTCACTATTTTTTTCATTTTTTGTCTCAAAAACATAGGTTATGACCCCTCGTTGGAACGAGCTCGTCGAGCTCGTTCCAACGAGGGGTCATAACCTATGTTTTTGAGACAAAAAATGAAAAAAATTAGTTATTCAAGATTTTTTTTTGCAAATGTCGTCTGCTTTTCACGTTTGGTAAAGGGTTATTAGAACTAGTATGGATACTTTTCTTCTTCAGTGACATAAGCAGAAAGGTCACTGTTGCATGATCCATGTTATATCCCTCCTGCTGACCCCTGGATGACCCAATCAAAAGGCTGATAGCCGTGGGGCCTAAAAATTTATGGCACTACCTGTAGATGCCATGGGATGAAAAGGTCAGAGGGTTGAAGGCTGAGATGGATGTTGGGCCTGTGGCCTGTAATTCTATGGGACAGCCTCCAGGTTGCACTGATGTGGTAAGTTATCTATAGAATACAGGAAAATGAAGGGATGAGAGTGGAAGGTCACTAAATTAGCTGAAATGAGTGGAAATTCTCAAATTTTAACCTAAAGTTTGGGGAAAATGTTTCCTCAGAAAATATGACATATAGTTATGGTATACCTTGGTAGACATTCAATTTCTACTAATTTACATGAAATGGGTCTCAACTCTTAAACAGCTGAGTATTTCCATAATATTTTTCATCAAATCTTGTCATCTCTGCTGTTAAGAAGTCATGACTACAAGCCTGAAAATAAGCAATCTGTCATTCGCAGAATGAGGTCCCCAGAGGGTGAATTTACTGATGCTATCCCATACAGTGTGTCAATTTATCCTTTGGGTATCTCTTGCTGTTTAGGCTTGAGATACTGATTCGGAATGAGATTCACAGGGGGTAAATTTAGTGATGCTGCCCTCTGGGGTCCTCATTCTGCAGATGACAGGCTGCTTATTTTAAGGCCCGCATGACTAGATTTGGTGAAAAATTCATATAAATTTAACTTAAGAATTGCTGATCAATAAGTCCATTCAATTCCACCTCATTAAGAAATCGCTGATCAATAAATCCATTCAATTCCACTTCACAATCGCTGATCAATAAGTCCATTCAATTCTGCTTCATTAACAAATTGCTGATCAATAAATCCATTCAATTCCACATCACAATCGCTGATCAATAAATCCATTTAATTCCACTTCACAATCGCTGATCAATAAATCCATTAAATTCTGCTTCATTAACAAATTGCTGATCAATAAATCCATTTAATTCCACTTCACAATCGCTGATCAATAAATCCATTTAATTCCACTTCACAATCGCTGATCAATAAATCCATTTAATTCCACTTCACAATCGCTGATCAATAAGTCCATTCAATTCTGCTTCATTAACAAATCACTGATCAATAAGTCCATTCAATTCCACTTCACAATCGCTGATCAATAAGTCCATTCAATTCCACTTCGCTATTGTGTTAAGGAAAGGATCATAACATAACATAGCGATAAATTTATAGAACAAGAGGCCCCCAAGGGGCCTGAGGGCACTCACCTGACATGGTAGCCTAAATATCAACCCAGAGAATTGATTTCAACAAGTTGCAAGAAGATTTTTAAAGAATATTCCTCATATTGAACTTGAAGTTATAATTCGGGCTCCGACAGGGAGCCCATATACGAACCCAGGGACTTGACTTAAATCTCACCCCCCTAAGGATGCTGCACACCAAATATCAAAACATTCTGACTGCTGGATCTGAAGAAGATTTTTAAAGTAAATTCCTCATTTTGAACTAAGTTACAATTCAAGCTCCCACAATGAGTCCAAATATGGACATAGGGATATGGCTTGAACAAACTTGAATCTCACCCCCCTAAGGATGCTGCATACCAAATATCAAAACCTTCCGACTGCTGGATCTGAAAAAGATTTTTAAAAAAAATTCCTCATTTTGAACTAAGTTATCATTCAGGCTCCCACAGTAAGTCCAAATATGGACCTAGGGACATGGCTTGAACAAACTTGAATCTCACCCCCCCAAAAGATACTGCATATCAAATATCAAACCATTCCAACTGCTGGATCTGAAGAAGATTTTTAAAGAAAATTCCTCATTTTGAACTAAGTTATAATTCGGGCTACCACAGTGAGCTCAAATATGAACACAGGGACTTGGCTTGAACAAACTTGAATCTCACCCCCCTAAGCATGGTGCATACCCAATATCAAAAGATTCTGCCTGCTGGATCTTGAGAAGAAGATTTTCAAAGAAATTTGCCTGAAATGCACTAAGTTTGAATTCAAGCTTCTATACTGAGCCCAAATAAGAATCTAGGGAGCTGATTTGAACAAACTTGAATCAGATCCACCCCACAATGTTGCATACCAAATATCAAAACATTCCGACTGCTGGATCTGAAGAAGATTTTTAAAGAAAATTTCTCATTTTGATCTAAGTTATAATTCGGGCTACCACAGTGAGCTCAAATATGAATCCAGGGGGCCGATTTGAACAAACTTGAATCAGATCCACCCCACAATGTTGGATACCAAATATCAAAAGATTCTGCCTGCTGGATCTGGAAAAGAAGATTTTTGAAGAAATTTTCCTGAAATGCATTAAGCTCGAATTCAAGTTCAAAATCGAGCTTCTATAGTGAGCCCAAATATGAATCCAGAGGGCCAATTTGAACAAACTTGAATCAGATCCACCCCACAATGTTGCATTCCAAATATCAAAAGATTCTGCCTGCTGGATCTGGAGAAGATTATTTAAGAAATTTGCCTGAAATGCATTAAGTTCGAATTCAAGCTTCTATACTGAGCCCAAATATGAATCCAGGGGGCCGATTTGAACAAACTTGAATCAGATCCACCCCACAATGTTGCATATCATATATCAAAAGATTCTGCCTGCTGGATCTGGAGAAGAAGATTTTTTAAGAAATTTGCCTAAAATGCACTAAGTTCGAATTCAAGCTTCTATGCTGAGCCCAAATATACACCCAGAGGGCCGATTTGAACAAACTTAAATCAGATCCACCCCACAATGTTCCATACCAAATATCAAAAGATTCTGCCTGCTGGATCTGGAGAAGAAGATTTTTTAAGAAATTTGCCTGAAATGCACGAAGTTCGAAATCGGGTTCCTATACTGAGCCCAAATATGAACCCAGGGGGCTGATTTGAACAAACTTGAATCAGATTCACCCTACAATGTTGCATACCAAATAACAAAAGATTCTGCCTGCTGGATCTGGAGAAGAAGATTTTTTAATGTTTTTCCAATTGCCTACAGTGTTAAAAAGTGCTGACTCAACACTTTTTCAAAGTCCTGAAAAAAGTACCTTGTGATCAAACCGATAGGGATTTTTTTTAACCATTCTATTCTACTGGATAAAAGTAAGCTTTATACAAAATAAGAATTCTCTGTGCCGTGTAGTTTTGGAGATATGACAGTTTTAAGGTTTTTCCTATTTTTAGCTCCCGAGGTTCCCACGGGGCAATGAGAAATTTTTTTTTGCATCAATCAACTACTTATGACCCATTATCATCTCATATCAAATTTGGTTCAAATCGACCCCATGGTTCGAAAAATAGAAATTTTAGGCGTGGCCAAAATTTTTGCCCCTCCCATAACGAAGGCAAATAATGCCCGACAAACTTCTCTTGAACAAACTGGATTCTAAACCTCAAAAGGACTCTGTATACCACATATCAAGTCTCTGCTACTGGTGGTTCATTAGAAGATTTTCAAAAAAATTTTTCCCGACACCTCTGCTCAATATGAGCCGAAACCTAATTTGGATAAAAATCAAAATGCCCCTATATAACCACTACTTATATGAAATTTAATTAAAATGTGGCCAGTGGTTTAGGAGAAAGAGGCTCAAACACCACCTTCAAACAGGACGACGGACGAAGAGTGATAAGAAAAGCACACCCTGACTTTCAGTCAGGTGAGCTAACAAATACATGACACTTTAGCTGAAGCTACATGAGGCTGTGTACCCTGCCAAACACCTCACCAAACACTACCTGTTTTGAGAGATTTTTATTTGTTTATTTATTACGGTTTATGGCACTTTTGACAGTCAAGGTCACCTAGTGTCAGACAGTACTACGGGTGAAGGAACCCGGAGTACACAGAGAGAACTATTGAGCAATGGTAAGCAACTGTCAAGACTCCCCAATATACTTACTCCACACAAGCAGAGTTATTTATTTATTTATTGGTGTTTAAGGTCACATAATTTTGCACAATGGCTAATCATGACCACAGCATGAGTATCAACTCAAGACCCTGGGTGAGGGTTAATAAGCCATGTTCAGGGCCCTGCGATGGTTCGGAGATTCGATTCGATGTCGACATTGATGGTAAGATTCGAGATCGATTTCGAATTTTCTCTTGATTCGTTTACATTCGAATAGGGTGACTTGTATGTTTTAACCCTTTACCTAACGTAATGGCCAAAACCGGCCAGTGTTATATACGAAAATCGCTATTCATTTTTTTTATATTTTCATTTTTTGCTTCCAAAACATAGCTTATGACACCTCACTGGAACGAGCGCATTGCGCTCGTTCCAATGAGGGGGTCATAAGCTATGTTTTGGAAGCAAAAAATGAAAATGTTTAGTTATGCAAGATTTTGTTTTGGAGTGTCAGCTGGAACTGGCATTAGGTAACAGGTTAAGCCAGATAAGATAGAAGAAAACCAAATAAATTCTGGTGAAATCTACTCTCACGTCGCTTGACGCCACTAAAGTGCGCAAGTGTTACTATTAACACTACAATAACAGGTGCTGCTGATTATAGTGGTTTGGTGTTTCAGCATTAATGCCCCACGGAAGCTTAAACAATGCTCACATATCTTGAATAAAAATGCTCGAGATATCAAACGGTTCGAACCTGGCGGTATATTTACTGCATATTAACCTGTACTATACTGACAAAAACACGTACAATATTGCAATTGCAACTTGCAAAATTGGAACTTGCATCCTTGATTTGGATTCGAATTCGATGTCGACACCGGACTGCCGATTCGATTCGATTCGAGTTTACAGAACCCGATTCGCAGGGCCCAAGCCATGTTGCCCATTTTAGAGAGGATTTGCACCTCCCAAGCATTGGTGACTGGGTCCTATTTTACCAGTAAAACAGAACCTATCTACCGCAGTGAACAGGCACTGCTTCACTTCCTGGGGTACCCGCAAGCTGGGTTAACATCAGTTAAAGACAAGAGCCCCATCGATGTGCAGTACGCCTTAGTACACAACGTCACCGTGCCCCCATATGGGCAACTGCGATTAAGTATCTTGCACAAGGACACAGCGCTGCCAAAGGTGGGATTCAAACAGAGGACCTCTCAATTTAAAATGCCTCAACCAATAAAAATAAATAGCGATTATCATTAGCACCCACCTCCATATTTAGGACCAACCAAGATTTTTTATTGTATCACGCACCCAAGAATCTACAAAGCTGTAGCTGTTTGGGTGTGGATTGATCATCAGAGGTGTATTATCCCACATTTATGTATTGGTGTTTAAAGTCACATACTTATGCACAATGGCTAATCATACCCGTGACTGTCACAGTTTTACGGGAGGAGGAAGCCGTAGTACTCGGAGAGAGCCACCGAGCATCAACGACCAACTGTTAGATCCTCAACTTTCTTACTTTGTTAAAGCTTGGCTTTAGCAGGGTTACAGTGGTTGAAGACGTGCACTATAGATGTGCAGAACACCTTAGTACACGGCATCATCGTTCCCCCATGTAGGCAACTTGGACAAAGAGCCTTGCCCAAGGACAAAATGCACAGGGATCAAACTTGGGACCTCTAGCATAGAAGTCCAACAGTCTACCACTGAGCCACCACGCTCCCGACCTCTAGCATAGAAGTCCAACAGTCTACCACTGAGCCACCACGCTCCCGACCTCTAGCATAGAAGTCCAACAGTCTACCACTGAGCCACCACGCTCCCGACCTCTAGTATAGAAGTCCAACAGTCTACCACTGAGCCACCGAGCTCCCAACCTCTAGCATAGAAGTCCAACAGTCTACCACTGAGCCACCACGCTCCCGACCTCTAGTATAGAAGTCCAACAGTCTACCACTGAGCCACCACGCTCCCGACCTCTAGCATAGAAGTCCAACAGTCTACCACTGAGCCACCGCGCTCCCGACCTCTAGCATAGAAGTCCAACAGTCTACCACTGAGCCACCACGCTCCCGACCTCTAGCATAGAAGTCCAACAGTCTACCACTGAGCCACCGCGCTCCCGACCTCTAGCATAGAAGTCCAACAGTCTACCACTGAGCCACCGCGCTCCCGACCTCTAGTATAGAAGTCCAACAGTCTACCACTGAGCCACCGCGCTCCCGACCTCTAGTATAGAAGTCCAACAGTCTACCACTGAGCCACCACACTCCCGACCTCTAGCATAGAAGTCCAACAGTCTACCACTGAGCCACCGCGCTCCCGACCTCTAGTATAGAAGTTCAACAGTCTACCACTGAGCCACCGCGCTCCCGACCTCTAGTATAGAAGTCCAACAGTCTACCACTGAGCCACCGCACTCCCGACCTCTAGCATAGAAGTCCAACAGTCTACCACTGAGCCACCGCACTCCCGACCTCTAGCATAGAAGTCCAACAGTCTACCACTGAGCCACCGCGGTCCCGACCTCTAGTATAGAAGTTCAACAGTCTACCACTGAGCCACCGCGCTCCCGACCTCTAGCATAGAAGTCCAACAGTCTACCACTGAGCCACCACGCTCCCGACCTCTAGCATAGAAGTCCAACAGTCTACCACTGAGCCACCATGCTCCCGACCTCTAGTATAGAAGTCCAACAGTCTACCACTGAGCCACCACGCTCCCGACCTCTAGTATAGAAGTCCAACAGTCTACCACTGAGCCACCGCGCTCCCGACCTCTAGTATATAAGTCCAACAGTCTACCACTGAGCCACTGCGCTCCCGACCTCTATCATAGAAGTCCAACACACTACCACTGAGCCACCGCGCTCCCGACCTCTAGTATATAAGTCCAACAGTCTACCACTGAGCCACCGCGCTCCCATATTATTCAATATATAGGGCAGGTATATGAACAAGAATATTACCATTAAATTACTGCATTAATTACCATCATTTAATTCTAATTTTACTTCATTAACATCAAAGTTAGTTTAACCCTTTAGTCCTCAGATTAATTTTAAAGTATTTATGACCTTTTTCTGCTTACCTAGTTATTGATGACTTGGCAGTGGTTCTACATCACTGCTGGCTGCCTGTACAGGCAGCCAGCAGTGATGTAGAACCACTGCCAAGGAAAATTCAGTCTACACACAAGAGTAATAAAAAAGATTACACAAGGGAGCGCCTGCTTCAATGCAATATAAAAGTGGCGGTTTGGGGCTATATGGGGGCTTAAGGGTTAACTAATTACAATATAAAGACTGAAAGTCAAGTCTGTTCAAACCATAAAGATGTGTGGAATCTAATAGAAAGATGTTATGGTTTTAGTCAAGTCTGTTCAAACCATAAAGATGTGTGGAATCTAATAGAAAGAAGTTATGGTTTTAGTCAAGTCTGTTCAAACCATAAAGATGTGTGGAATCTAATAGAAAGATGTTATGGTTTTAGTCCAGTCTGTTCAAACCATAAAGATGTGTGGAATCTAATAGAAAGTGTTATGGTTTTAGTCAAGGCTGTTCAAACCATAAAGATGTATGTAATCTAATAGAAAGAAGTTATGGTTTTCAGGATAAAATATAGTTCCTTATCATGCCTAATTCATGTATTTTGGTCGAGGTCAGGGTCACTCAGAAGTACATCAATAATATGGAATTCCATGTTGTGGGACGAGTGGTCAGGTTCACTGTAGTGTTCACTGATGGGTTTATCAAGGTTGTTTCTGATATCCCTTAAATGTTCCAAGATGCAGACAACATTCTACGGCGATGTGCCGAGGAGCCCCAGGGCTAAGAGGGTAGGTTACTTATTATCAGAAACATTTCTTCCCCACCCCCACCCCCCCCACCCCTCACAAAAAGCATAACCCCCAACCCAAAATGGTCTTGGTTGCAAGTCTAGGTAAATGCCCCAATGGGGACACGCCTCCCATGACCTCCAACACAGAGGTCATAGGTCAAAAGTTCAACAACCCCTCCACCCCCCTCTTCTGAGGGCAATTTGACCTTACAACCAGAGGGGATGGAGCCGTCCCAGATGGCTGCACCCACCACATGACCTCAGGGAGACATGGTTATGCTCTTACTTGACTGGAACATTACACCCTCTCGTGGGGGTATAAAAGGGAGCGAGCAACAGTGACCTCTGGCTTTCACGCCACTGAAGAAGAATACAACAGTTACAGAAACTAGTTTGACTCAGTAAAGCTTGACTTAGCAACACATTAACCTTTGAACTTAGGCTAACCTCCGCTATATATTATTTAGTTAACCTAGTTGAGAGCTTGGAGCCCATATTTGGGCTTTATTCTGAAGTGCAGATAACACAGCTTAAAGGTTTCATATTATACATATGTGCTTCATATTATCTAAGAAGTAATTTATTCCAAATGGATTTGCCTTGTTACAATTTATGGGAGAGTGCCTGCACTCTCCCATTAATTGTAACAAGACAATGACGTGTGAACAAATTTTAACTGAGATTAAGTTAGCATTCTCACAGTTAATGGATAAATATACGCACAGGGAGGGACATTTCTTAGTCATTGTTTGATTCCCTGAAAACATATAATAAAAAAATAAATTTCTACATCCAAACCCCCTGACCCCAATTTAATTTTGAGGGCCTTATTAATGGAGCAAGCAAGTATCATACCATATTACTCTCGATGTCTGTCTGGAACATATCTGGTTTGGCTGGGATAGTATTACCTGTGTGATGACCATTTGAGAAGTAATGCCCTGAGGATTTACTAACAAACTTTTCATCAAGGGCACCGACACCAGCTTTAGTCGACGCATTGACGAGATCCTTCAGAGATGGAAAACTTTGAGTAGATAAGTTCCTATGGATAGATTTGTCACCCTGATGCCTGAAAACAAAATTATTCATAATTAAAGAGTGAAGATATGCTATATCAAAATTCAATGAAACAAATTTTGATGAACAAATTCAGACAAACAAAAATAATGTCGCCCTTAACCAGTTTAATAAGAAATTCGAAATAAATGACTTCATGAGGAGTCCTACTGATTTCCCCATCACTCAACTCACTGCAGCAGGAAAGAGATGGGGCTCTTATTTCTGATACTCAAAAACATCACATCACAAATTGAGTATGAAGTCAAGTTTAGCCATCGCTTATACTTAATGTGGACTGAGAGGACTTGCACACCAGACATTAGTGAATTATTTTCCCAACTTGCCAATACAACATTTATACAAGAATATTAACAATTTGTCAACCCAAATTTATTGATTTATTTATTGGTGTTTAAGGTAATATACTTATGCACAATGGCTAATCATGACCGTGACAGTTTTACGGGTGGAGGAAGCCGGAGTACCCAGAGAGAACCACCGAGCATCGATGAGCAACTGTCAGCTCCTCAACATTCTCTGTTTCAGCGCCACTCAAGCAGGGTTACAGCGGTTGAAGACATGTGCATCATCGACAAGCAGTATGCCTTAATTTAGTACATGGCATCATGTGCCCCCATGTGGGCAATCGAGATAAAGTGCCTTGCCCAAGGACACACCGCAGGTCGTCCCGGACAGGGACTGAACTTGGGACCTCTAGCATAGAAGTCCAACAGTCTAGCACTGAGCCACCGCACTCCCGTCAACCAAAATTATATTATTACTCAGTTAATAGGATAACACCGATATGTTTAGTGTATTGACTGTTAACTGTATGGACTTGATCTATTATTAAAAATGCTAATACAATAAAAAAAGCTATTAATTGAAATTACAATACATTTTCATTTTTGGAATTCACTAAAAAAGAAATTTCCAAAACCCATGACAGTGAGTCTTCATCAGCTGAGTTTGAATATTTTTTTGAGAATAGTACTGGCTGGTTTTGACCATTACAAAGGGTAAAGAGTTGATATATATATATAGAATAGTACTGGCTGGTTTTGACCATTACAAAGGGTAAAGAGTTGATATATATATAGAATAGTACTGGCTGGTTTTGACCATTACATTGGGTAAAGAGTTGATATATATATAGAATAGTACTGGCTGGTTTTGACCATTACATTGTGTAAAGAGTTGATATATATATAGAATAGTACTGGCTGGTTTTGACCATTACATTGGGTAAAGAGTTGATATATATATAGAATAGTACTGGCTGGTTTTGACCATTACAAAGGGTAAAGAGTTGATATATATATAGAATAGTACTGGCTGGTTTTGACCATTACAAAGGGTAAAGAGTTGATATATATATAGAATAGTACTGGCTGGTTTTGACCATTACAAAGGGTAAAGAGTTGATATATATATAGAATAGTACTGGCTGGTTTTGACCATTACAAAGGGTAAAGAGTTGATATATATATAGAATAGTACTGGCTGGTTTTGACCATTACAAAGGGTAAAGAGTTGATATATATATAGAATAGTACTGGCTGGTTTTGACCATTACAAAGGGTAAAGAGTTGATATATATGAGAATAGTACTGGCTGGTTTTGACCATTACATTGGGTAAAGAGTTGATATATATATAGAATAGTACTGGCTGGTTTTGACCATTACATTGGGTAAACAGTTGATATATATATATAGAATAGTACTGGCTGGTTTTGACCATTACATTGGGTAAAGAGTTGATATATATATAGAATAGTACTGGCTGGTTTTGACCATTACAAAGGGTAAAGAGTTGATATATATATAGAATAGTACTGGCTGGTTTTGACCATTACATTGGGTAAAGAGTTGATATATATATAGAATAGTACTGGCTGGTTTTGACCATTACAAAGGGTAAAGAGTTGATATATATATAGAATAGTACTGGCTGGTTTTGACCATTACAAAGGGTAAAGAGTTGATATATATGAGAATAGTACTGGCTGGTTTTGACCATTACATTGGGTAAAGAGTTGATATATATATAGAATAGTACTGGCTGGTTTTGACCATTACATTGGGTAAAGAGTTGATATATATATAGAATAGTACTGGCTGGTTTTGACCATTACATTGGGTAAAGAGTTGATATATATATAGAATAGTACTGGCTGGTTTTGACCATTACAAAGGGTAAAGAGTTGATATATATATAGAATAGTACTGGCTGGTTTTGACCATTACATTGGGTAAAGAGTTGATATATATATAGAATAGTACTGGCTGGTTTTGACCATTACATTGTGTAAAGAGTTGATATATATATAGAATAGTACTGGCTGGTTTTGACCATTACAAAGGGTAAAGAGTTGATATATATATAGAATAGTACTGGCTGGTTTTGACCATTACATTGGGTAAAGAGTTGATATATATATAGAATAGTACTGGCTGGTTTTGACCATTACAAAGGGTAAAGAGTTGATATATATATAGAATAGTACTGGCTGGTTTTGACCATTACATTGGGTAAAGAGTTGATATATATATAGAATAGTACTGGCTGGTTTTGACCATTACAAAGGGTAAAGAGTTGATATATATATAGAATAGTACTGGCTGGTTTTGACCATTACATTGGGTAAAGAGTTGATATATATATAGAATAGTACTAGCTGGTTTTGACCATTACAAAGGGTAAAGAGTTGATATATATATAGAATAGTACTGGCTGGTTTTGACCATTACAAAGGGTAAAGAGTTGATATATATATAGAATAGTACTGGCTGGTTTTGACCATTACATTGGGTAAAGAGTTGATATATATATAGAATAGTACTGGCTGGTTTTGACCATTACAAAGGGTAAAGAGTTGATATATATATAGAATAGTACTGGCTGGTTTTGACCATTACATTGGGTAAAGAGTTGATATATATATAGAATAGTACTGGCTGGTTTTGACCATTACAAAGGGTAAAGAGTTGATATATATATAGAATAGTACTGGCTGGTTTTGACCATTACATTGTGTAAAGAGTTGATATATATATAGAATAGTACTGGCTGGTTTTGACCATTACAAAGGGTAAAGAGTTGATATATATATAGAATAGTACTGGCTGGTTTTGACCATTACATTGTGTAAAGAGTTGATATATATATAGAATAGTACTGGCTGGTTTTGACCATTACATTGGGTAAAGAGTTGATATATATGAGAATAGTACTGGCTGGTTTTGACCATTACATTGGGTAAAGAGTTGATATATATATAGAATAGTACTGGCTGGTTTTGACCATTACAAAGGGTAAAGAGTTGATATATATATAGAATAGTACTGGCTGGTTTTGACCATTACAAAGGGTAAAGAGTTGATATATATATAGAATAGTACTGGCTGGTTTTGACCATTACAAAGGGTAAAGAGTTGATATATATGAGAATAGTACTGGCTGGTTTTGACCATTACATTGGGTAAAGAGTTGATATATATATAGAATAGTACTGGCTGGTTTTGACCATTACAAAGGGTAAAGAGTTGATATATATATAGAATAGTACTGGCTGGTTTTGACCATTACATTGGGTAAAGAGTTGATATATATATAGAATAGTACTGGCTGGTTTTGACTATTACATTGGGTAAAGAGTTGATATATATATAGAATAGTACTGGCTGGTTTTGACCATTACAAAGGGTAAAGAGTTGATATATATATAGAATAGTACTGGCTGGTTTTGACCATTACATTGGGTAAAGAGTTGATATATATATAGAATAGTACTGGCTGGTTTTGACCATTACATTGTGTAAAGAGTTGATATATATATAGAATAGTACTGGCTGGTTTTGACCATTACAAAGGGTAAAGAGTTGATATATATATAGAATAGTACTGGCTGGTTTTGACCATTACAAAGGGTAAAGAGTTGATATATATGAGAATAGTACTGGCTGGTTTTGACCATTACATTGGGTAAAGAGTTGATATATATATAGAATAGTACTGGCTGGTTTTGACCATTACAAAGGGTAAAGAGTTGATATATATGAGAATAGTACTGGCTGGTTTTGACCATTACATTGGGTAAAGAGTTGATATATATATAGAATAGTACTGGCTGGTTTTGACCATTACAAAGGGTAAAGAGTTGATATATATGAGAATAGTACTGGCTGGTTTTGACCATTACATTGGGTAAAGAGTTGATATATATGAGATTTACACTAAGGCTGTACAGTGCGCAGAGTTAGAAAAAAAATTTATAACAAGAAAGTGTGACTAACTGTGCGCAATTTTAAGGCTGTACAGTGCACACGGTTATTTATTTATTTATTTATTAGAGTTTAACAGCACTTTAACAGCCAAGGTCATATCGTGTCGGGGACAGTTTTACGGGTGGAGGAAGCCAGAGTGAGTGCCTGGAGAGAACCACCGTGCAATGATGAGCCACTACCAGCTCCCCAACATCGTAAGACCACGCTGCAACACAGGCAGGTTTGATTGGCTGAATTCATGTGCACCATCGATGTGCAGTATGCCTTAGTACAGGAGGTCATCGTGTCCCCACGTGGACAATCAGGGTTAAATGCCTTTCCCAAGGACACAATGTGGGAGTCCAAATCGATCGCTCAGACGGTCACCCATCCAAGGACTAACCAGACTCGATGTTGCTTAACTTTGGTGATCTGACGAGTAATGGTTACTGCAGTGCACAGGGTTAGTTACTCAGTTAAGAAAGAAAAATGTTTTATAACCAGAAAATGTGATGTGTGCAATTTTAGTCAAACTTTCTGGTTATAAAAAAAATGGTAACTGCCATCTCACACACTACATGAAAATATACACTTACTGAGGCTGTAAAAATGTACAGTGTTAGTTACAGTTAAAACTAGAAGTCCTGTCCTGAAATGCGCACAAATAGCACGTCGATTTGTGCGTTTATCTACGCATTACGACGATGGTAAGGCTATCAAATTCTGCACATACGACCTGTGAACAAGCAAAGTTTCAGCCAATGGACCTCCGGGTAACCCGGAGGTCCATTGGCAGGAACATTGCTTGTGTTTGCTATGGGTAACAAGGAGAACCTGCCATGCTTTGGATGCTATTCGATATGGCAATTGCACGCAATTCCTACGTGCAATTAAGTCTAGATAAGCGCACTGTTCGTGACAGGACTTCTAGTTTTAACTGTAGTTACATGTTACATGGGGTACAGATTGTCCACAGTGTTAGTTAGTTACATGTTACATGGGGTACAGATTGTCCAACGAACTAATGGAAATAGTTCTACTGGATTGTGGAAGGTTTTTTAAAGTGAATTCCAAAAATTGAAACATATTCTATTTTCAATTAATAGGCTGTTGTAGATGCCTGTTAAATGAACTGGTTCATTCTAATCATAGATTAGGAGACAAAAAATTGAAAAAAAATAATAAAATTCTATTAAATTTATCTTTGGCCATGCATATATGGTTATTTTGTTGGGTCATGGTTAATGAAATTTATTAGAAGTTTGAACACAGCATTTCTGTCTATAAATGTCAAAATCAAAGCGGTTTCAGAGTATTTCTATGGAAACTACATCTAAAGGAAATCAGGAAATATTTACCAGTTTTCCATGTTGTTCTGAGTTTCCTATATAATATGTACAAGATGAACAAGGTACTGTTCATGACCATTCTAACGATTTTGTTGTTCTGAGTTTCCTATATACAAGATGAACGAGGTACTGTTCATGACCATTCTATGGATTTTGTTGTTCTGCGTTTCCTATATAATATGTACAAGATGAACGAGGTACTGTTCATAACCATTCTATGGATTTTGTTGTTCTGAGTTTCCTATATAATATGTACAAGATGAACGAGGTACTGTTCATGACCATTCTATGGATTTTGTTGTTCTGAGTTTCCTATATAATATGTACAAGATGAACCAGGTACTGTTCATGACCATTGTATGGATTTTGTTGTTCTGAGTTTCCTATATAATATGTACAAGATGAACGAGGTACTGTTCATGACCATTGTATGGATTTTGTTGTTCTGAGTTTCCTATATAATATGTACAAGATGAACGAGGTACTGTTCATGACCATTCTATGGATTTTGTTGTTCTGAGTTTCCTATATAATATGTACAAGATGAACGAGGTACTGTTCATGACCATTCTATGGATATTGTTGTTCTGAGTTTCCTATATAATATGTACAAGATGAACGAGGTACTGTTCATGACCATTCTATGGATTTTGTTGTTCTGAGTTTCCTATATAATATGTACAAGATGAACGAGGTACTGTTCATGACCATTGTATGGATTTTGTTGTTCTGAGTTTCCTATATAATATGTACAAGATGAACGAGGTACTGTTCATGACCATTCTATGGATATTGTTGTTCTGAGTTTCCTATATAATATGTACAAGATGAACGAGGTACTGTTCATGACCATTCTATGGATTTTGTTGTTCTGAGTTTCCTATATAATATGTACAAGATGAACGAGGTACTGTTCATGACCATTCTATGGATTTTGTTGTTCTGAGTTTCCTATATAATATGTACAAGATGAACGAGGTACTGTTCATGACCATTCTATGGATTTTGTTGTTCTGAGTTTCCTATATAATACGTACAAGATGAACAAGGTACTGTTCATGACCATGGATTTTGTTGTTCTGAGTTTCCTATATAATATATACAAGATGAACAAGGTACTGTTCATGACCATGCTATGGATTTTGTTGTTCTGAGTTTCCTATATAATATGTACAAGATGAACAAGGTACTGTTCATGACCATTCTATGGATTTTGTTGTTCTGAGTTTCCTATATAATATGTACAAGATGAACAAGGTACTGTTCATGACCATTCTATGGATTTTGTTGTTCTGAGTTTCCTATATAATATGTACAAGATGAACAAGGTACTGTTCATGACCATTCTATGGATTTTGTTGTCCTGAGTTTCCTATATAATATGTACAAGATGAACAAGGTACTGTTCATGACCATTCTATGGATTTTGTTGTTCTGAGTTTCCTATATAATATGTACAAGATGAACAAGGTACTGTTCATGACCATTCTATGGATTTTGTTGTCCTGAGTTTCCTATATAATATGTACAAGATGAACAAGGTACTGTTCATGACCATTCTATGGATTTTGTTGTTCTGAGTTTCCTATATAATATGTACAAGATGAACAAGGTACTGTTCATGACCATTCTATGGATTTTGTTGTCCTGAGTTTCCTATATAATATGTACAAGATGAACAAGGTACTGTTCATGACCATTCTATGGATTTTGTTGTTCTGAGTTTCCTATATAATATGTACAAGATGAACAAGGTACTGTTCATGGCCATTCTATGGATTTTGTTGTTCTGAGTTTCCTATATAATATGTACAAGATGAACAAGGTACTGTTCATGACCATTCTATGGATTTTGTTGTTCTGAGTTTCCTATATAATATGTACAAGATGAACAAGGTACTGTTCATGACCATTCTAACGATTTTGTTGTTCTGAGTTTCCTATATAATATGTACAAGATGAACGAGGTACTGTTCATGATCATTCTATGGATTTTGTTGTTCTGAGTTTCCTATATAATACGTACAAGATGAACGAGGTACTGTTCATGACCATTCTATGGATTGTGTTGTTCTGAGTTTCCTATATAATATGTACAAGATGAACGAGGTACTGTTCATGATCATTCTATGGATTTTGTTGTTCTGAGTTTCCTATATAATATGTACAAGATGAACGAGGTACTGTTCATGACCATTCTATGGATTTTGTTGTTCTGAGTTTCCTATATAATATGTACAAGATGAACGAGGTACTGTTCATGACCATTCTATGGATTTTGTTGTTCTGAGTTTCCTATATAATACGTACAAGATGAACGAGGTACTGTTCATGACCATTCTATGGATTTTGTTGTTCTGAGTTTCCTATATAATATGTACAAGATGAACAAGGTACTGTTCATGACCATTCTATGGATTTTGTTGTTCTGAGTTTCCTATATAATACGTACAAGATGAACGAGGTACTGTTCATGACCATTCTATGGATTTTGTTGTCCTGAGTTTCCTATATAATATGTACAAGATGAACGAGGTACTGTTCATGACCATTCTATGGATTTTGTTGTTCTGAGTTTCCTATATAATACGTACAAGATGAACAAGGTACTGTTCATGACCATTCTATGGATTTTGTTGTCCTGAGTTTCCTATATAATATGTACAAGATGAACGAGGTACTGTTCATGACCATTGTATGGATTTTGTTGTCCTGAGTTTCCTATATAATATGTACAAGATGAACGAGGTACTGTTCATGACCATTCTATGGATTTTGTTCTCCTGAGTTTCCTATATAATATGTACAAGATGAACGAGGTACTGTTCATGACCATTCTATGGATTTTGTTCTCCTGAGTTTCCTATATAATATGTACAAGATGAACGAGGTACTGTTCATGACCATTGTATGGATTTTGTTGTCCTGAGTTTCCTATATAATATGTACAAGATGAACGAGGTACTGTTCATGACCATTCTATGGATTTTGTTCTCCTGAGTTTCCTATATAATATGTACAAGATGAACGAGGTACTGTTCATGACCATTCTATGGATTTTGTTCTCCTGAGTTTCCTATATAATATGTACAAGATGAACGAGGTACTGTTCATGAACATTCTATGAATTTTGTTGTCCTGAGTTTCCTATATAATATGTACAAGATGAACGAGGTACTGTTCATGACCATTCTATGGATTTTGTTCTCCTGAGTTTCCTATATAATATGTACAAGATGAACGAGGTACTGTTCATGAACATTCTATGAATTTTGTTGTCCTGAGTTTCCTATATAATATGTACAAGATGAACAAGGTACTCTTCATGACCATTCTATGGATTTTGTTGTCCTGAGTTTCCTATATAATATGTACAAGATGAACAAGGTACTCTTCATGACCCATGACCATTCTATGGATTTTGTTGTTCTGAGTTTCCTATATAATATGTACAAGATAAACAAGGTACTGTTCATGACCATTCTATGGATTTTGTTGTCCTGAGTTTCCTATATAATATGTACAAGATGAACAAGGTACTGTTCATGACCATTCTATGGATTTTGTTGTCCTGAGTTTCCTATATAATATGTACAAGATGAACAAGGTACTGTTCATGACCATTCTATGGATTTTGTTGTCCTGAGTTTCCTATATAATATGTACAAGATGAACAAGGTACTGTTCAAGAACATTCTATGGATTTTGTTGTCCTGAGTTTCCTATATAATATGTACAAGATGAACAAGGTACTGTTCATGACCATTCTATGGATTTTGTTGTCCTGAGTTTCCTATATAATATGTACAAGATGAACAAGGTACTCTTCATGACCATTCTATGGATTTTGTTGTTCTGAGTTTCCTATATAGTATGTACAAGATGAACAAGGTACTGTTCATGACCATTCTATGGATTTTGTTGTTCTGAGTTTCCTATATAATATGTAGAAGATGAACAAGGTACTGTTCATGGCCATTCTATGGATTTTGTTGTTCTGAGTTTCCTATATAATATGTACAAGATGAACGAGGTACTGTTCATGGCCATTCTATGGATTTTGTTGTTCTGAGTTTCCTATATAATATGTACAAGATGAACAAGGTACTGTTCATGACCATTCTATGGATTTTGTTGTTCTGAGTTTCCTATATAATATGTACAAGATGAACAAGGTACTGTTCATGACCATTCTATGGATTTTGTTGTTCTGAGTTTCCTATATAATATGTACTAGATGAACAAGGTACTGTTCATGACCATTCTATGGATTTTGTTGTTCTGAGTTTCCTATATAATATGTACAAGATGAACAAGGTACTGTTCATGACCATTCTATGGATTTTGTTGTTCTGAGATGAACAAGGTACTGTTCATGACCATTCTATGGATTTTGTTGTTCTGAGTTTCCTATATAATATGTACTAGATGAACAAGGTACTGTTCATGACCATTCTATGGATTTTGTTGTTCTGAGTTTCCTATATAATATGTACAAGATGAACAAGGTACTGTTCATGACCATTCTATGGATTTTGTTGTTCTGAGTTTCCCATATAATATGTACAAGATGAACAAGGTACTGTTCATGACCATTCTATGGATTTTGTTGTTCTGAGTTTCCTATATAATATGTACAAGATAAACGAGGTACTGTTCATGACCATTCTATGGATTTTGTTGTTCTGAGTTTCCTATATAATATGTACAAGATGAACAAGGTACTGTTCATGACCATTCTATGGATTTTGTTGTTCTGAGTTTCCTATATAATATGTACAAGATGAACAAGGTACTGTACATGACCATTCTATGGATTTTGTTGTTCTGAGTTTCCTATATAATATGTACAAGATGAACAAGGTACTGTTCATGACCATTCTATGGATTTTGTTGTTCTGAGTTTCCTATATAATATGTACAAGATGAACAAGGTACTGTTCATGACCATTCTATGGATTTTGTTGTTCTGAGTTTCCTATATAATATGTACAAGATGAACAAGGTACTGTTCATGACCATTCTATGGATTTTGTTGTTCTGAGTTTCCTATATAATATGTACAAGATGAACAAGGTACTGTTCATGACCATTCTATGGATTTTGTTGTTCTGAGTTTCCTATATAATATGTAAAAGATGAACAAGGTACTGTTCATGATCATTCTATGGATTTTGTTGTTCTGAGTTTCCTATATAATATGTACAAGATAAACAAGGTACTGTTCATGACCATTCTATGGATTTTGTTGTTCTGAGTTTCCTATATAATATGTACAAGATGAACAAGGTACTGTTCATGACCATTCTATGGATTTTGTTGTTCTGAGTTTCCTATATAATATGTACAAGATGAACAAGGTACTGTTCATGACCATTCTATGGATTTTGTTGTTCTGAGTTTCCCATATAATATGTACAAGATGAACAAGGTACTGTTCATGACCATTCTATGGATTTTGTTGTTCTGAGTTTCCCATATAATATGTACGAGATGAACAAGGTACTGTTCATGACCATTCTATGGATTTTGTTGTTCTGAGTTTCCCATATAATATGTACAAGATGAACAAGGTACTGTTCATGACCATTCTATGGATTTTGTTGTTCTGAGTTTCCCATATAATATGTACAAGATGAACGAGGTACTGTTCATGACCATTCTATGGATTTTGTTGTTCTGAGTTTCCTATATAATATGTACAAGATGAACGAGGTACTGTACATGACCATTCTATGGATTTTGTTGTTCTGAGTTTCCTATATAATATGTACAAGATGAACGAGGTACTGTTCATGACCATTCTATGGATTTTGTTGTTCTGAGTTTCCTATATAATATGTACAAGATGAACAAGGTACTGTTCATGACCATTCTATGGATTTTGTTGTTCTGAGTTTCCTATATAATATGTACAAGATGAACAAGGTACTGTTCATGACCATTCTATGGATTTTGTTGTTCTGAGTTTCCTATATAATATGTACAAGATGAACAAGGTACTGTTCATGACCATTCTATGGATTTTGTTGTTCTGAGTTTCCTATATAATATGTACAAGATGAACAAGGTACTGTTCATGACCATTCTATGGATTTTGTTGTTCTGATTTTCCTATATAATATGTACAAGATGAACAAGGTACTGTTCATGACCATTCTATGGATTTTGTTGTTCTGAGTTTCCTATATAATATGTACAAGATGAACAAGGTACTCTTCATGACCATTCTATGGATTTTGCACAGAAATTTGTTTTAACCCTCTACCTAACATAACGGCCAAAACCGCTCAGCGCTATTCTAAAAAATCGCCAATTTTCATTATTTTTTTCATTTTTTGTCTCAAAAACATAGGTTATGACCCCTTGTTGGAACAAGCTCATTCCAACGAGGGATCATACATAACCTATGTTTTGGAGACAAAAAATGAAAAAAAAATTATTATTCAAGAATTTTTTTGGCATGTGTCGTCTGCTTTTCATGTTAGGAAAGGGTTAAATCCCTTCAATTTCATGTCATTTGAATGAGTTCTGATGGAATTCAAATGGGCACTTAGCAACCAAACTTAAATCCATTGAGACTTTTACAAAGATAATATGTCCCAAATTCAATAATACATATAACTTCTTGTTTATGGGATCCAATCTTAACACGTGTATCTATTTAAAAATACATTATAGTTTGCATATCATTCAGATGAAACCACTTGTTCTGAATAAAATAAATGGCTGACAAAAGTGACATTACATCCCAATAAATAAGTATATGCAGCTTATTGTCATAAAATTCAAAATCACATATATTACCTCTTTGCAGCATTTAGCAATTCTTAACCCACTGAGTATATGTTCTTGAATTTCTCATAAGATCAAGTCATGGCTTCTTTAAAGCAGCCATGACTTTTGATTTGATGAAAATTCAAAATTGTGTGGTATCAAGACATCATTAATAAGAGGACTAGATTTTGTTAACCCTTTACCTAACATGAAAAGCAGACGACACTTGCAAAAAAAATTCTTGAATAACTAATTTTTTTCATTTTTTGTCTCAAAAACATAGGTTATGATCCCTTGTTGGAACGAGCTCGACGAGCTCGTTCCAACGAGGGGTCATAACCTATGTTTTTGAGACAAAAAATGAAAAAAATAATGAAAATTAATTGGCGATTTTTGAGAATAGCGCTGGCCGGTTTTGGCCGTTACGTTGGGTAAAGGGTTAACAGGTTCAGTGACCACATGAAGCCTGCCAGAACTTGCATGGGGCTGTGGGTCACTTAGTTACGCATTGGGCCAACCATTGATGCTAAAAGAAGCATCACTCTAGCAGTCTAAGGAGAGATGTATATTACCGTATTTACTCTATGTATTGGGACAGCTAAAAATAATTATTTTCACAGGTGTCCCAATTCTTAGAAAATAGGGAAAGAACAGAGCCTGGTCTTGATTTGATGCTGAATCAAGTTGTGTGTGATTCGTTTTCCATCACTATATACGAAAATCGTTGTACAATTTTTTTTTATATTTTTATTTTTTGCTTCCAAAACATAGCTTATGATCCCTCATTGGAACGAGCGCATTGAGCTCGTTTCAATGAGGGATCATAAGCTATGTTTTGGAAGCAAAAAATGAAAATTTTTAGTTACTCAAGAATTTTTTTTATGAGTGTCGTCTGCTACTAGTGATGGACCAACTGGAAACAAATCTTCTGAATGTCCCAAACTTTGGAGCATAAAAAAAATATAGTTTTCTGGAAAAAATGTGTGTCCCAAATCAGAGAGTGTTCCAATACATAAAGTAAATACGGTACTCAACTTAATACATATATTTTCCTTCAGATAATAGCCATTGCATCTGTAGTCTATATATTTA
Organism: Pictodentalium vernedei; assembly: GCA_031216915.1. Lineage (NCBI taxonomy): Eukaryota > Metazoa > Mollusca > Scaphopoda > Dentaliida > Dentaliidae > Pictodentalium > Pictodentalium vernedei. The sequence continues at coordinate 2,849,355 of CM062294.1, read as the reverse complement.
CTAGCAAATGGACTGTTGATCAGAATGCTCTTGTACAGACAATGTTGTCCTATTGAGTCAATGGGACCCACGTTCACAATGCCCCCCCCCCCCCCCCCCCAGGAGGCAGGAACCCCTAACTCTTGACCACATTGGACCAAAGGACAATCTGCCACTGCACATATGAGAGGCAATATTATCCCTTTAAACATAGAACCCTTTATCTAATGAAACAGCTGCATCCATCTGTGTAATATACAAATTCTGCAGTTGAAAAAATAGTATTTTTCAAAAAATTCAACAAAACCATATCATGTGATCCCCCCCCCAAACCTCTTCCCCCCACCCCTCCCATTGGGAGTTAACATTTCTAAGGTATAAAAGTCTGCCAGCAGCAGGCAGAGAGTTTGGAAGCAGAACAAGGATTTTTCAACCATATAATATATAAAATACAGACTTTCTAATATATCAAACTTAACAATATTTGTTTTGTTTTTTAACTGTTAAAATGCAAATTATTTTCTTCAGCCGAAACTGATTCATATGTAACTGTCTCATTACAATTTTTTGGAGAGTGTCACTGTGCACTCTACAATAAATATTAATAAGACAAATCCTTGAATAACAAACCTATTTTGCATCCAAAAGAATATTTAAGCCACTCAGGGAATAATAATTATGCCTTTTAATAGTGATATCACCTCTTTCAATTGAAGCAGAATAATCTTGTTGAAGAAAGTTTTAGTTAGTTTTTCAATTCATTAATATTTTGTTCAATAATCTACCAAAGTCCATCCTCAATAGAGGAAAAGAAAATAGACTTGAAACTAAATGTTTAAATACCACAAAAACAAGAAACAAAACCATTTTATAATAAAAAATACATGCAAGCCTGAAAATAAAGACTGTAATCTTCAGAATGAGGTCCTCAGAGGGTGAATTTAGTGACGCTACCCTGCAGAGCAGGGTAGCATCACTAAATTCACCCTCTGTAAACCTCAAACTGAATCAAGACCTCAGGCCTTGAAGGTATCCAGAGGATAAATTGGGGGGATTCTAGCCCACTGTATGGGATGGCATCAGCAAATTCACCTTCTGGGGACCTCATTCTCTAAATAACAATTTGCTTATTTTCAGGCTTGAATACAGGATACAATTACATGAAACAAACAATCGACACAAAACAAAGGATAAATGTCAAAAGGCAACATGCTAAATATAAAGATAATTATATCTCACATCCTGGCTCTACTGTCTGTTCAGGGGTATATAAGCAACTTGAAATACGTAATATAACAATATACAATGTATTCAAGTGACGTCACATGAATACCTCCGCTACATTGAGTATATACCTGAGTCTGCACATTTTGATGATTGAACAAACGACAAGGTGCAAGTTACTTACCAACCTTATCTGTATTTCATTAATTTGAACAACATGTCCAGTACAGTAACATATCGCTGCTTTGCAGCTCTGTCTCACGGAACAGGTTGTCAAAATTCATAAAATACCGCTAGCTTGATTGGTAAGAATTAACTTACATACACAATACATATAGGTTATTACCACCATGTCGGTTTCCAAGATGGTGGATTGAAGTTGACACTTTGTCTCTGGTCATATATCAACAAGTCCTTGCTGAGCTCTGATGTATCATACCGACATGAACTTGAGTTTCGAGACCATTATTCCTAAATAACAAATTGTTCCAACAGATTTCACATATTTTGTTATAGTAAAACGCAAACAGAGGGATTTATTTATTTATTGGTGTTTAAAGTCACAATCTGCATCTTTAGCTGGGTACCAGTAATTATTTAAGTTTGGCCAATCGTTTATACATGTACCTAGGTTGCATACTTTAAAGGACATCCACCCATACATACGTTGGTGACATGAAGTCAAGTTTAGCCAATCGTTTATACCCAGGTTGCATACTTTAGGGGACATCCACCCAAACATACATTGGTGACATGAAAGTCAAGTTTGGCCAATCGTTTATAGGTAGGTGGGATACTTTAGAGGACATCCACCCATATATCAATTGGTGACATAAAGTCAAGTCTGGCCAAAAGTTTATACATAGGTTGCATACTTTAGAGGACATGCACCCATACATACATTGGTGACATGAAGTCAAGTTTGGTCAATTGTTTATACCAAGGTTGCATACTTTAGAGGACATCCACCCATACATACATTGGTGATATGAAGTCAAGTTTGGCCAATCGTTTATACCTCGGTTGCATACTTTAGAGGACATCCACCCATGTATACATTGGTGACATGAAAGTCAAGTTTGGCCAATCGTTTATGGGTAGGTTACATACTTTAGAGGACATCCACCCATACAAATGTTGGTGACATGAAGTCAAGTTTGGCCAATCGTTTATAGGTAGGTTGCATACTTTAGAGGACATCCACCCATACATACATTGGTGACATGAAGTCAAGTTTTGCCAATCGTTTATACCTAGGTTGCATATTTTAGAGGACATCCACCCATACATACATTGGTGATATGAAGTCAAGTTTAGCCAATTGTTTATACCTAGGTTGCGTACTTTTGAGGACATCCACCCATACATACAGTGGAGACAAGAAGTCAAGTTTAGCCAATCGTTTATACCTAGGTTGCATACTTTAGAGGACATGCACCCATACATACATTGGTGACATGAAAGTCAAGTTTGGCCAATCGTTTATAGGTAGGTGGGATACTTTAGAGGACATCCACCCATATATCCATTGGTGACATAAAGTCAAGTTCGGCCAAACGTTTATACATAGGTTGCATACTTTAGAGGACATGCACCCATACATACATTGGTGACATGAAGTCAAGTTTGGTCAATTGTTTACACCAAGGTTGCATACTTTAGAGGACATCCACACATACAGATGTTGGTGACATGAAGTCAAGTTTGGCCAATCGTTTATACCTCGGTTGCATACTTTAGAGGACATCCACCCATGTATACATTGGTGACATGAAAGTCAAGTTTGGCCAATCGTTTATGGGTAGGTTACATACTTTAGAGGACATCCACCCATACAGATGTTGGTGACATGAAGTCAAGTTTGGCCAATCGTTTATAGGTAGGTTGCATACTTTAGAGGACATCCACCCATACATACATTGGTGACATGATGAAGTCAAGTTTTGCCAATCGTTTATACCTAGGTTGCATATTTTAGAGGACATCCACCCATACATACATTGGTGATATGAAGTCAAGTTTAGCCAATTGTTTATACCAAGGTTGCGTACTTTTGAGGACATCCACCCATACATACAGTGGAGACAAGAAGTCAAGTTTAGCCAATCGTTTATACCTAGGTTGCATACTTTAGAGGACATGCACCCATACATACATTGGTGACATGAAGTCAAGTTTGGTCAATTGTTTATACCAAGGTTGCATACTTTAGAGGACATCCACCCATACATACGTTGGTGACGTGAAGTCAAGTTTAGCCAATCGTTTATACCTACGTTGCATACTTTAGAGGACATCCACCCATACATACATTGGTGACATGAAGTCAAGTTTGGCCAATCATTTATACCTAGGTTGCATACTTTAAAGGACATTCACCCATACATACATTGGTGACATGAAGTCAAGTTTGGCCAATCCTTTATACCTAGGTTGCATAATTTAGAGGACATCCACCCATATATACGTTGGTGACATGAAGTCAAGTTTAGCCAATCGTTTATACCTCGGTTGCATACTTTAGAGGACATCCACCCATACATACATTGGTGACAGGTAAGTCAAATTTGGCCAATCGTTTATACCTCGGTTGCATACTTTAGAGGACATCTACCCATACATACATTGGTGACATGAAGTCAAGTTTGGCCAATCGTTTATACCTAGGTTGCATCAAACAGATTTGGCCAACTTTGGAGGACTTCCACCCCCAGGTATCAGTTCCACAATCTATTCACAGGACTTCCACTACAGATATCAGATCCGCGATCTATTCACAGGATTTCCACTACAGGTATCGGTCCCACAACCTATTCACATGACTTCCACCACAGGTATTGGTTCTACGACCTATTCACAGGACTTCTACCCCAGGTATCAGTTCCACAACCTATTCACAGGACTTCCACTACTGGTATCGGATCCACGACCTATTCATAGGACTTCCACTACAGGTATCGGATCCATGACCTATTCACAGCACTTCCACCCCAGGTATCGGTTCCACAACCTATTCATAGGACTACCACTCCAGGTATCGGTTCCACAATCTATTCACAGGACTTCCACCCCAGGTATCGGTTCCACAATCTATTCACAGGACTTCCACCCCAGGTATCGGTTCCACAACCTATTCACAGGACTTCCACCCCAGGTATCGGTTCCACAATCTATTCACAGGACTTCCACCCCAGGTATTGGTTCCACAACCTATTCACAGGACTTCCACCCAAGGTATCAGTTCCACAACCTATTCACAGCACTTCCACCCCAGGTATCGGTTCCACAACCTATTCACAGGACTACCAACCCAGGTATCGGTTCCACAATCTATTCACAGGACTTCCACCCCAGGTATCGGTTCCACAATCTATTCACAGGACTTCCACCCCAGGTATCGGTTCCACAACCTATTCACAGGACTTCCACCCCAGGTATGAGTTCCACAATTTATTCACAGGACTTCCACCCCAGGTATTGGTTCCACAACCTATTCACAGGACTTCCACCCCAAGTATCAGTTCCACAACCTATTCACAGGATTTCCACCCAAGGTATCGGTTCCACAAGCTATTCACAGGATTTCCACCCCAGGTATCAGTTCCACGACCTATTCACAGAACTTCCACCACAGGTATTGGTTCCACAACCTATCCACAGGACTTCTACCCAGGTGTCGGTTCCACAACCTATTCACTGGACTTCCACCCAGGTATCGGTTCCATGACCTATTCACAGGACTTCCACCACAGGTATTGGTTCCACAACCTATCCACAGGACTTCCACCACATGTATTGGTTCCACAACCAATTCACAGGACTTCTACCCAGGTATCGGTTCCATGACCTTTTCACAGGACTTCCACCCAGGTATCGGTTCCACAATCTATTCACAGGACTTCCACCCAGGTATCGGTTCCATGACCTATTCACAGGACTTCCACCACAGGTATTGGTTCCACAACCTATCCACAGGACTTCCACCACATGTATTGGTTCCACAACCAATTCACAGGACTTCTACCCAGGTATCGGTTCCATGACCTTTTCACAGGACTTCCACCCAGGTATCGGTTCCACAATCTATTCACAGGACTTCCACCACAGGTATCGGTTCCACAACCTATTCACAGGACTTCTACCCAGGTGTCGGTTCCACAACCTATTCACAGGACTTCCACCCAGGTATCGGTTCCATGACCTATTCACAGGACTTCCACCACAGGTATTGGTTCCACAAACTATCCACAGGACTTCCACCACATGTATCGGTTCCACAACCAATTCACAGGACTTCTACCCAGGTATCGGTTCCAACACCTTTTCACAGGACTTCCACCCAGGTATCGGTTCCACAATCTATTCACAGGACTTCCACCACAGGTATCGGTTCCACAACCTATTCACAGGACTTCTACCCAGGTATCGGTTCCATGACCTATTCACAGGACTTCCACCCAGTTATCGGTTCCATGACCTATTCACAGGACTTCCACCCGGGTATTGTTTCCATGACCTATTCACAGGACTTCCACCCAGGTATCGGTGGAGGATTTCCACCCAGGTATCGGTTCCACGACCTATTCACAGGACTTCCACCACAGGTATCGTTATTTATTTATTTATTTTATTGATGTTTAAGGTCACATATTTATGCACAATGGCTAATCATGACCGTGGCAGTTTTATGGGTGGAAGAAGCCGGAGTACCCGGAGAGAACCCCGGAGCAACGACGAGCAGCTGCCAGCTCCCCAACATCGTAACTCCGCACTGCAGCACAGGCAGGGTTAGATTGGTTGAAGACATGCGTACCATCGACGTGCAGTACGCCTTAGTACACGGCGTCATCGTGCCCCCACATGAGCAATGGGGGTGAAGTGCCTTGCCCAAGGACACAACGCGGTTGCCGCAGGTGGGATTCGAACTCAGGACCTCTCGACTTGCAGCCTGCACCTCTACCTACTGAGCCTCCGCGCCCCCACCACAGGTATCGGTTCCATGACCTATTCACAGGACTTCCACTACAGGTATCAGTTCATGAATGACTGATGGTACATTGTGTTATGACTATTTAACTAATGTAACAGTCATATGTACGCAGTCATCACAATTCACTAATATCTGGCCATTAATATTTGATTATTCTTGTCAATTTTTGCCTCCAAAATATAGCTTATGACCCCTCATTGGAATGAGTCAATAGAATGAGTACATTCTAATGAGGAGGCCATAAGGCTGTGTTTCCAAGGGTTTCCAAAGAGTGGGGTAAAAGCTATGTTTTAGAGGCCAAAAATTGACATTTTTTAGTTATTTGTTTATTGATGTTTTAGGCGACATATTTCTGCACAATGGCTAATCATGACCATAACATGGATGTAAAGTGAAGTCTGTCAAATTTATTATATCCATGTTGCCAATTTTAGAGGACTTTCACCCAGGGAATTGGTTACCTGGTCCTATTTTACCAGTAAAACAGAGCCTGTTTGGAGGACTTTGACCCAAGGAATTGGTTACCTGGTCCTATTTCACCAGTAAAACAGAACCTGTTTAGAGGACTTTTACCCAAGGAATTGGTTACCTGATCCTATTTCACCAGTAAAACAGAGCTTGTTTAGAGGACTTTAAACCAAGGAATTGGTTACCTGGTCCCATTTCACCAGTAAAACAGAGCCTGTTTAGAGGACTTTTACCCAAGGAATTGGCTACCTAGTCCTATTTCACCAGTAAAACAGAGCTTGTTTAGAGGACTTTCACCCAGGGAATTGGTTACCTGGTCCTATTTCACCAGTAAAACAGAGCCTGTTTGGAGGACTTTAACCCAGGGAATTGGTTACCTGATCCTATTTCACCAGTAAAACACAGCTTGTTTAGAGGACTTTAACCCAGGGAATTGGTTACCTGGTCCTATTTTACCAGTAAACAGAGCTTGTTTAGAGGACTTTAACCCAAGGAATTTGTTACCTTATCCTATTTCACCAGTAAAAAGGAGCTTGTTTAGAGGACTTTAACCCAGGGAATTGGTTACCTGGTCCTATTTCACCAGTAAAACAGAGCTTGTTTAGAGGACTTTAACCCAGGGAATTGGTTACCTGGTCCCATTTCACCAGTAAAACAGAGCTTGTTTAGAGGACTTTAACCCAGGGAATTGGTTACCTGGTCCTATTTCACCAGTAAAACAGAGCCTGTTTGGAGGACTTTAACCCAGGGAATTGGTTACCTGATCCTATTTCACCAGTAAAACAGAGCTTGTTTGGAGGACTTTAAACCAAGGAATTGGTTACCTGGTCCCATTTCACCAGTAAAACAGAGCTTGTTTAGAGGACTTTAAACCAAGGAATTGGTTACCTGGTCCCATTTCACCAGTAAAACAGCGCTTGTTTAGAGGACTTTAAACCAAGGAATTGGTTACCTGGTCCCATTTCACCAGTAAAACAGAGCTTGTTTAGAGGACTTTAACCCAGGGAATTGGTTACCTGGTCCTATTTCACCAGTAAAACAGAGCCTGTTTGGAGGACTTTAACCCAGGGAATTGGTTACCTGATCCTATTTCACCAGTAAAACAGAGCTTGTTTGGAGGACTTTAAACCAAGGAATTGGTTACCTGGTCCCATTTCACCAGTAAAACAGAGCTTGTTTAGAGGACTTTAAACCAAGGAATTGGTTACCTGGTCCCATTTCACCAGTAAAACAGCGCTTGTTTAGAGGACTTTAAACCAAGGAATTGGTTACCTGGTCCCATTTCACCAATAAAACAGCGCTTGTTTAGAGGACTTTAACCCAGGGAATTGGTTACCTGGTCCTATTTCACCAGTAAAACAGCACTTGTTTAGAGGACTTTAACCCAGGGAATTGGTTACCTGGTCCTATTTCACCAGTAAAACAGAGCTTGTTTAGAGGACTTTAACCCAGGGAATTGGTTACCTGGTCCTATTTCACCAGTAAAACAGAGCTTGTTTAGAGGACTTTAACCCAGGGAATTGGTTACCTGGTCCTATTTCACCAGTAAAACAGAGCTTGTTTAGAGGACTTTAACCCAGGGAATTGGTTACCTGGTCCTATTTCACCAGTAAAACAGAGCTTGTTTAGAGGACTTTCACCCAAGGAATTGGTTACCTGGTCCTATTTCACCAGTAAAACAGAGCTTGTTTAGAGGACTTTAACCCAGGGAATTGGTTACCTGGTCCTATTTCACCAGTAAAACAGAGCTTGTTTAGAGGACTTTCACCCAAGGAATTGGTTACCTGGTCCTATTTCACCAGTAAAACAGCGCTTGTTTAGAGGACTTTAACCCAGGGAATTGGTTACCTGGTCCTATTTCACCAGTAAAACAGAGCTTGTTTAGAGGACTTTAACCCAGGGAATTGGTTACCTGGTCCCATTTCACCAGTAAAACAGAGCTTGTTTAGAGGACTTTTACCCAAGGAATTGGTTACCTGGTCCTATTTCACCAGTAAAACAGAGCTTGTTTAGAGGACTTTAACCCAGGGAATTGGTTACCTGGTCCCATTTCACCAGTAAAACAGAGCCTGTTTAGAGGACTTTTACCCAAGGAATTGGTTACCTAGTCCTATTTCACCAGTAAAACAGCGCTTGTTTAGAGGACTTTAAACCAAGGAATTGGTTACCTGGTCCCATTTCACCAGTAAAACAGAGCTTGTTTAGAGGACTTTCACCCAAAGAATTGGTTACCTGGTCCTATTTCACCAGTAAAACAGAGCCTGTTTAGAGGACTTTAACCCAGGGAATTGGTTACCTGGTCCTATTTCACCAGTAAAACAGCGCTTGTTTAGAGGACTTTAACCCAGGGAATTGGTTACCTGGTCCCATTTCACCAGTAAAACAGTGCTTGTTTAGAGGACTTTAAACCAAGGAATTGGTTACCTGGTCCCATTTCACCAGTAAAACAGAGCTTGTTTAGAGGACTTTCACCCAAGGAATTGGTTACCTAGGTCTATTTCACCAGTAAAACAGAGCTTGTTTTGAGGACTTTAACCCAGGGAATTGGTTACCTGGTCCTATTTCACCAGTAAAACAGCGCTTGTTTAGAGGACTTTAACCCAGGGAATTGGTTACCTGGTCCCATTTCACCAGTAAAACAGAGCTTGTTTAGAGGAATTTTACCCAAGGAATTGGTTACCTGGTCCTATTTCACCAGTAAAACAGAGCTTGTTTAGAGGACTTTAACCCAGGGAATTGGTTACCTGGTCCTATTTCACCAGTAAAACAGAGCTTGTTTAGAGGACTTTAACCCAGGGAATTGGTTACCTGGTCCTATTTTACCAGTAAAACAGAGCTTGTTTAGAGGACTTTAACCCAAGGAATTTGTTACCTTATCCTATTTCACCAGTAAAACAGAGCTTGTTTACCAAGAAAGCACTTCACAGGGCTTCCACAGAGACATTCTTCAGTTATCCTGGAACCAGGCCTGAAAATAAGCAGTCTGACATTTGCAGAATGAGGTCTGCAGAGGGTGAATTCGATGATGCTATCCCAAACAGTGGGCTAATTTATCCTCTGGGAACCTCTTTCTGTTTAGTTTTGAGACCCTGATTCAGATTGATGTTTACAGAGGGTGAATTTAGTGATGCTACCCTGCTATGCAGGGTAGCATCATTAAATTTACCCTCTGGGGACCTCATTTTGAAGATGACAGTCTGCTTATTTTCTGGCTTGCCTGGAACTTTTCCTTTCATGTAATATTAGAGTTAAGTAATGGTTTAAAGGAAGAAGAAAAACAATTAAACAAATTTCCAATATTTAAAAATCAGAATTTGGTAAGAGAATGGAAATTAGTATCCTAGTTAGTATTATCTGGTCTATTAAGATGCCCCGAAGGGAACAAATTGGAAATTAAGAAAAACTGGTGAGTAGATATGACATTTGTTATGGCTAAACCCGTAAAATATAATAATAATAATATGAAATATGTTATTATCTGAATTAGATTTAATAACCAATGTATATATAACAATCTATTTATTTCTAATGATATATAGTTAAATTAATATCAGATTAGGGTTAAGGTTATGGCTAGGTTGTGCTAGTCTTATCTAACTTCTACTTAATTTAAGCTCAGCAAAGTAAATTACTTTCCCGTGAACGAGTAGACATATCACAGAGTCACAAGGAACTTCCTGGGTTTATTATCAACAGTTAGGGGCTAGAGAGATCAGAAGTTCAAGGATTATCAACAGTTTTTCAAGGAACAAGAGAGATGAGAAGTACAAGGATTATCAACAGTTTTCAAGGAGCAAGAGAGATGAGAAGTACAAGGATTATCAACAGTTTTCAAGGGGCAAGAGAGATGAGAAGTTCAAGAATTATCAACAGGTTTTAAGGGGCAAGAGAGATGAGAAGTACAAGAATTATCAACAGTTTTCAAGGGGCAAGAGAGATGAGAAGTTCAAGGATTATCAACAGGTTTTAAGGGGCAAGAGAGATGAGAAGTTCAAGGATTATCAACAGGTTTTAAGGGGCAAGAGAGATGAGAAGTACAAGGATTATCAACAGGTTTTAAGGGGCAAGAGAGGTGAGATCAAGGATTATCAACAGGTTTTCAAGAGGCAAGGGGGTGAGAAGATCAAGGATTATCAACAGGTTTTAAGGGGCAAGAGAGATGAGTAGTTCAAGGATTATCAACAGCTTTCAAGGGACAAGAGAGATGAGAAGTTCAAGGATTATCAACAGTTTTCAATGGGCAAGAGAATTGAGAAGTACAAGGATTATCAACTGTTTTCAAGGGACAAGAGAGATGAGAAGTACAAGGATTATCAACAGTTTTCAATGTGCAAGAGAGATGAGAAGTTCAAGGATATCAACTGTTTTCAATGTGCAAGAGAGATGAGAAGTACAAGGATTATCAACTGTTTTCAATGCGCAAGAGAGATGAGAAGTACAAGGATTATCAGCAGTTTTCAATGGGCAAGAGAGATGAGAAGTACAAGGAGTATCAACAGTTTTCAAGGGGCAAGAGAGATGAGAAGTACAAGGATTATCAACAGTTTTCAAGGGGCAAGAGAGATGAAAAGTTCAAGGATTATCAACAGGCTTTAAGGGGCAAGAGAGATGAGAAGTACAAGGATTATCAACAGGTTTTAAGGGGCAAGAGAGGTGAGATCAAGGATTATCAACAGGTTTTCAAGAGGCAATGGGGTTAGAAGATCAAGGATTATCAACAGGTTTTAAGGGACAAGAGAGATGAGTAGTTCAAGGATTATCAACAGCTTTCAAGGGACAAGAGAGATGAGAAGTTCAAGGATTATCAACAGTTTTCAATGGGCAAGAGAATTGAGAAGTACAAGGATTATCAACTGTTTTCAAGGGACAAGAGAGATGAGAAGTACAAGGATTATCAACAGTTTTCAATGTGCAAGAGAGATGAGAAGTACAAGGATTATCAGCAGTTTTCAATGGGCAAGAGAGATGAGAAGTTCAAGGATTATCAACAGTTTTCAATGGGCAAGAGAGATGAGAAGTACAAGGAGTATCAGCAGTTTTCAATGGGCAAGAGAGATGAGAAGTTCAAAGATTATCAACAGTTTTTCAAGGAACAAGAGAGATGAGAAGGACAATGATTATCAACAGTTTTCAAGAGACAAGAGAGATGAGAAGTTCAAGGATTATCAACAGTTTTTAAGGGGCAAGAGAGATGAGAAGTTCAAGGATTATCAACAGTTTTTAAGGGGCAAGAGAGATGAGTAGTTCAAGGATTATCAACAGTTTTCAATGGGCAAGAGAGGAGAGAAGTACAACGAGTATCAACAGTTTTCAAGGGGCAAGAGAGATGAGAAGTTCAAGGATTATCAACAGTTTTTAAGGGACAAGAGAGATGAGAAGTTCAAGGATTATCAACAGTTTTCAATGGGCAAGAGAATTGAGAAGTACAAGGATTATCAACTGTTTTCAAGGGACAAGAGAGATGAGAAGTACAAGGATTATCAACAGTTTTCAATGTGCAAGAGAGATGAGAAGTACAAGGATTATCAGCAGTTTTCAATGGGCAAGAGAGATGAGAAGTTCAAGGATTATCAACAGTTTTCAATGGGCAAGAGAGGAGAGAGGTACAAGGATTATCAACAGTTTTCAATGGGCAAGAGAGATGAGAAGTACAAGGAGTATCAACAGTTAGGGGCAAGAGAGATGAGAAGTTCAAAGATTATCAACAGTTTTTCAAGGAACAAGAGAGATGAGAAGGACAATGATTATCAACAGTTTTCAAGGGACAAGAGAGATGAGAAGTTCAAGAATTATCAACAGGTTTTAAGGGGCAAGAGAGGAGAGAAGTACAACGAGTATCAACAGTTTTCAAGGGGCAAGAGAGATGAGAAGTACAAGGATTATCAGCAGTTTTCAATGGGCAAGAGAGATGAGAAGTTCAAGGATTATCAACAGTTTTCAATGGGCAAGAGAGATGAGAAGTACAAGGATTATCAGCAGTTTTCAATGGGCAAGAGAATTGAGAAGTACAAGGATTATCAACAGTTTTCAAGGGGCAAGAGAGATGAGAAGTACAAGGATTATCAACAGTTTTCAATGGGCAAGAGAGATAAGTACAAGGATTATCAGCAGTTTTCAAGGGGCGAGAGAGATGAAAAGTTCAGAGATTATCAGCAGTTTTCAATGGGCAAGAGAGATGAGAAGTACAAGGAGTATCAACAGTTTTCATGGGACAAGAGAGATGAGAAGTTCAAGGATTATCAACTGTTTTCAATGTGCAAAAGAGATGAGAAGTTCAAGGATTATCAACTGCTTTCAATGTGCAAGAGAGATGAGAAGTTCAAGGATTATCAACAGTTTTTCAAGGAACAAGAGAGATGAGAAGGACAAGGATTATCAACAGTTTTCAAGGGACAAGAGAGATGAGAAGGACAAGGATTATCAACAGTTTTCAAGGGGCAAGAAAAGGGAGAAGTACAAGGATTATCAACAATTTTCAAGGGACAAGAGAGGTGAGAAGTTCAAGGATTATCAACAATTTTCAAGGGACAAGAGAGGTGAGAAGTTCAAGGATTATCAACAATTTTCAAGGGACAAGAGAGGTGAGAAGTTCAAGGATTATCAACAATTTTCAAGGGACAAGAGAGGTGAAAAGTTCAAGGATTATCAACAATTTTCAAGGGGCAAGAGAGATGAGAAGTTCAAGGATTATCAACAGTTTTCAAGGGGCAAGAGAGATGAGAAGTTCAAGGATTATCAACAATTTTCAAGGGACAAAAGAGATGAGAAGTTCAAGGATTAGCAACAGTTTTCAGGGGACAAGAGAGATGAGAAGTTCAAGGATTATCAACAGTTTTCAAGGGGCAAGAGAGATGAGAAGTTCAAGAATTATCAACAATTTTCAAGGGACAAGAGAGATGAGAAGTTCAAGGATTATCAACAATTTTCAAGGGTCAGGAGAAGTGAGAAGTTCAAGGATAATCAACAGTTTTCAAGGGTCAAGAGAGAGGATTATCAACAATTTTCAAGGGGCTGGAGACTGAAGTTCAAGGATTTTAAGGATGTTTTATTGCCAAAATAATTTATTTGAGTTTAAGGTAACTTTCATATCAATGCTATATCATAACTGCAACACAGGCCTTAAGTCAAGTTTAGTTAATTGTTTATACATATGGCTAATCGTCACTGCAACATGGATATACATAAAGTCAAGTCCAGCGATTTGTTTAAACCAATGTTGCCCATTGTAGAAGACTTTCACCCCAGGCCAGGTTGTATATTACCAGTAAAACAGAACAGGTACTGCATCACTTCCCAGGATTCCCATGGAGAAATCTCCCAAAGACATTCCTATTCTTTTGCATTCTGCTTGTTATGGGTTGCTATAAGTACTGCTTCACTTCCCAGGATTCCCATGGAGAAATCTCCCAAAGACATTCCTATTCTTTTGCATTCTGCTTGTTATGGGTTGCTATAAGTACTGCTTCACTTCCCAGGATTCCCATGGAGAAATCTCCCAAAGACATTCCTATTTTTTTGCATTCTGCTTGTTATGGAATGCTATAAGTACTGCTTCACTTCCCAGGATTCCCATGGAGAAATCTCCCAAAGACATTCCTATTCTTTTGCATTCTGCTTGTTATGGGTTGCTATAAGTACTGCTTCACTTCCCAGGATTCCCATGGAGAAATCTCCAAAGAACATTCCTATTCTTTTGCATTCTGCTCATTATGGGTTGCTATAAGTACTGCTTCACTTCCAGGCCTGGCATTCTGAAAAATGCAGGAGGGCACAAAAATCGCTCTCCTCAATCAGCTTAGGAGAGCAATTAGCTTTACACAGCATTTTAAGTACCCAATTGAACGAACTCATTGAAACTGAAACCAACAGACTATTACATCAGTGATTTTATTAACTTTACTAGGTAAAGCGAAATCTCTTAGACATCTAGATGTCTCACTCAACAACCGAACACACACTTGACAAGACCTGTGTGTGTACACAGACCTGTTGTCCAAGAAAGTGATATGCCTACCACTACCACCTTCAACCCCCCAAGGGGGTTGAAGGTGGTAGTGGTAGGCATATGACTTTCTTGGACAACAGGTCTGCTTGAATCTACAGTCACATCCTGGTGCAAGTGCTTCAAGTGACAATATAGTAGTAATGGTACTATATTATAGTGTCAATATTCCTTGAATAATTACCCCTCAAACTGTGATGTCAGTTGTTGAACTTGAAACTGACAGAAAAAAAAATATTGCTGTGACCCATTTTGCTTCAAATGATTGCAACTGTGTTTGGGTATGGTTGCAGCCATTACCTTTTACCATTAAACCACTTTCAAAATGAAATTACGTGATGTTATGTGACTTCGAAGTTAAATTACATTTTTGCTTTACAACAAAAATTTAATGTGAGCATAATACATGTAATCTCAATCATCCCAGACCAAAATATTTAGGAGGGCAATTTTTCGCTCTCCTTAATTCTTTCAGGAGGGCAGTAAGGAGAGCTAAAAAATCGCTCTCCTGAAATTGCCAAACCTGCACTTCCCAGGATTTCCATGGAGAAATCTCCAAAGAACATTCCTATCCTTTTGCATTATGCTAGATATGGGTTGCTGGATTGAACTCTGCTCTTTCCAACAAAGTATCAAATACATTAATACAGTACATATATTGTAGATTACTACTGCATCATGCTAGCCGTGAACATTTACACTTTCTGAGAATGAATCAAAATGAAGCAACAGGAAACTTTCAGCTTGCACCTGGTAGATCAGGAGCTGATAATCTGGTGAAGTATTTTACAAAAAATCATATGTGTTTTGTGTAAAATCACCTTTACTGTGATATCTGGGTAATCTGTACTGTACATGTAAATATTAATCATATTCAAGAAAAGACAATCAAGAGTAGAACTGTTAATATCTTTCAATTATTAACGAATACTAATTAAAAATAACCAATAAATTTCAAGAACATAATTTTTTAAACAAAATACACTTAAAATAAGGTTAACGACTGCAGTATTTCTTTTAGTTCATTTATTGTGATTTCAGGTAACTAACATCTTTGACTGTATATCGTGACCAAGACACAAGTATGAAGTGAAGTTTTACCAATGTTTCAATCTATATACTGCAAACTTTTTAACACTTACGGGTCTCGACAACTGTCGTAAATTCACACCTGACCACAGCCTGTACACATCCAGTAGCTTAGTGATTTCTAGTCAAGATTTGGCTGCCTGTTAATGCAGCCAAAACTTGACTAGAAAACACTGCCTATGTAATTTGTCTATTGTCAGCAGGATAGCCTCATAAGACCAGGGCACCTAATGTCTTAGAAGTGGGAAAGAGGCCTTTAAGGGTTAATGTTTTTCACTCACGGCATTTTTTATTTAAGTAAAGAAGTAATTGTTTACAAAACAAAACTAGCTAGGCTTCCCTTCCCAGGTTTCTGTGAGAGACCAATGTTGTGGAAAAAGCACAATTAAATTTATGAGAAAAATAACTGGCTCTAACTGATCCTCATTCTCAATTTATTCCAATAAAAAAAGTTGATGACAACATGTTTATTGCACTAGTTCATAATAACATGTTTATTACACTAGTTGATAATAACATGTTTATTACACTAATATCTATTTATTGGTGTTTAAGGTCACATATTTCCACACAATAGCAAATCATGACTGCAAAATGGATATAAAGTCAAGTTTACTTAAGGACTTCCACTCCAGGCACTGGTGACCAAGTCCTATTTTACTAGTAAAATAGGGCTTGTTTACCACAGTAAACAAGCACTGCCTCACCTCCTGGGGTTCCTACATGGACTGCACTAATATGTAAATAAATCTAGACCTGTTCTGTAAGAAGAACAACATGAATAAATTTAGATGATTATAATCCATGCTTACATGTTAAGGTTATCTGGGATCATGCTATTCATGCGATTATACTATTTAACATGTACAAATAACAATTACAATATTCTATGTTAGCTGTTAAAGTATTATGGAGGAGAGTATTACATAACACTCGCATACCCATTCATTCACTTATTCATTTGTTGCAGTTTAACAACACTTTCAGCACCAAGGGTAATAATGTGTTGTGCACATTTACAGGTGGTGTACCTGTAGAGAAGCACTAAGCAGTGGATTCACCAACTTATTTAACCCTTTACCCAACGCAGACGATATCAAAATTTATTATTTTAAATATCATTTTTAATATTTTTTCAAACAATTTCAACAAAACCATATCATATGACCCCTCATTGGAACGAGCTCAGCGAGCTCGTTCAAAAGAGGGGTCACATGATATGGTTTTGCTGAAATTTTTTGAAAAATATTTTTTCAGCTGCTGAATTTGCATATTACGTGGGCAGATGCCCATATTTGGGCTTTAGTTAACTGGTTGAGTGCTGGAAGCCCATATTTGGGTAGAGTGCTCAAAACCCATATTTGGGTAGAGTGCTGGAAGCCCATATTTGGGCAGAGTGCTGGAAGCCCATATTTGGGCTTTAGTTAACAGGTTGAGGGCTGGAAGCCCATATTTGGGCTTTACTCTAAAGTGTAGGTACTGCAACTCAGAGGCTTCAAACTCTGTGGGTACCCTTCATATCATCTTTGAATCTAAATTATTTGATCTCCATGGATTTTCCTTGTTACAATTTATGGGAGAGTGCCTTTAGGTAAATTATTTGATCTCTATGGGGATTTTCCTTGTTACAATTTATGGGAGAGTGCCTTTAGGTAAATTATTTGATCTCCATGGATTTTCCTTGTTACAATTTATGGGAGAGGGCCTTTAGGTAAATTATTTGATCTCCATGGATTTTCCTTGTTACAATTTATGGAAGAGGGCCTTTAGGTAAATTATTTGAACTCCATGGATTTTCCTTGTTACAATTTATGGGAGAGTGCCTTTAGGTAAATTATTTGATCTCCATGGATTTTCCTTGTTACAATTTATGGGAGAGTGCCTTTAGGTAAATTATTTGAACTCCATGGATTTTCCTTGTTACAATTTATGGGAGAGGGCCTTTAGGTAAATTATTTGATCTCCATGGATTTTCCTTGTTACAATTTATGGGAGAGTGCCTTTAGGTAAATTATTTGAACTCCATGGATTTTCCTTGTTACAATTTATGGGAGAGGGCCTTTAGGTAAATTATTTGATCTCCATGGATTTTCCTTGTTACAATTTATGGGAGAGTGCCTTTAGGTAAATTATTTGATCTCCATGGATTTTCCTTGTTACAATTTATGGGAGAGTGCCTTTAGGTAAATTTTATGATCTCCATGGATTTTCCTTGTTACAATTTATGGGAGAGGGCCTTTAGGTAAATTATTTGAACTCCATGGATTTTCCTTGTTACAATTTATGGGAGAGTGCCTTTAGGTAAATTATTTGATCTCCATGGATTTTCCTTGTTACAATTTATGGGAGAGTGCCTTTAGGTAAATTATTTGATCTCCATGGATTTTCCTTGTTACAATTTATGGGAGAGGTCCTTTAGGTAAATTATTTGAACTCCATGGATTTTCCTTGTTACAATTTATGGGAGAGGGCCTTTAGGTAAATTATTTGATCTCCATGGATTTTCCTTGTTACAATTTATGGGAGAGGGCCTTTAGGTAAATTATTTGATCTCCATGGATTTTCCTTGTTACAATTTATGGGAGAGTGCCTTTAGGTAAATTATTTGATCTCCATGGATTTTCCTTGTTACAATTTATGGGAGAGTGCCTTTAGGTAAATTATTTGATCTCCATGGATTTTCCTTGTTACAATTTATGGGAGAGTGGCTTTAGGTAAATTATTTGATCTCCATGGATTTTTCTTGTTACAATTTATGGGAGAGTGCCTTTAGGTAAATTATTTGATCTCCATGGATTTTCCTTGTTACAATTTATGGGAGAGGGCCTTTAGGTAAATTATTTGATGTCTATGGATTTTCCTTGTTACAATTTATGGGAGAGTGCCTTAGGCACTCTCCCATAAATTGTAACGAGGCAAAGACATGTGAACAAATTTTGATGACTAAAAATAATTTAGCGTTTTACCAGTTAATAAAATGAATTAAAAAGTAAACAATTTATGACATATATAATATGGATCATTTCTGATTTTGAGGAGACCACTGAGCGGTCTAGGCTAGTGGCTAGGTTACTGAGCGGTCTATGCTAGTGGCTAGGTTACTGAACGGTCTAGGCTAGTGGCTAGTTTAGTCAGCGATCATATAATGATAAAGATTATGAAGAGACCCCTGAGCGGTCTATATTATATTTTTTTTTTTTTTTTATTAGGGTTTAACGACACATTAAGAGCCAGGGTCATATCATGTCGGTGACAGTTTTACGGGTGGAGGAAGCCGGAGTACCCGGAGAGAACAACCGAGCAATGACGAGCAGCTGTCAGCTCTCCAACATCGTAACTCTGAACTCTGCACTGCATCACAGGCAGAGTTAGATTGGTTGAAGACATGCACACTATTGACATGCAGTACGCCTGAGTACACAGCGTCATCATGCTCCCATGTAGGCAAACGGGGTATATTATATTATTATTTATATTCCAAATGTTTTATTAATTAAGTGGTCCACAATGTTCCTACTCAGTTCTGAATTTTGATCTTTCACTTATTCAACCCAAAATGACGTATTGTGACACCATTTTCGAAACTGCAAAATTAATTATTTAATCTCAGCATTTACTGCTGCTTTAACAATGTAACAGAATAATAAAACACCAAACGTTTATAATTTACAAAAATTATATTTAAAGTTTTATTTCTTTTTAATTTTTGCCTCAAAACCATTACTCATGAACCTAATTGGAATGAGCTCACCGAGCCATTTAAATGAGGGGGCATAAGCTATGTTTTTGCAGCTTAAATTGAAAATTTGTAATTATTTTTGAAAATATGTTATTTATTTATTGTGGTTTAACAACACATTCAACAGAAAGGGTAACCTTGTGACAGACAGTTTTATGGGGTGGAGGAAGTACCCATAGATAACCACCAAGCTGCAGCTAGCATCTGTCCGACTACTCAACATACTTACTCTGTACAAGCAGTGTTTGCATTGGTTGAAGGCAAGTACACCACTGACATGCAGTACACCTTAGTGCACTGCACCACCGCCCATGCCCCCACATCATATGTTATTTGTGTTAGTTGAAGGACTAATCAAGACTTGACTCCTAGTATGTGGTTGTTTTGTGAGTTTTATTATTCAAGTAAAGGAGAACTTGTCTACGATAATAAACAAGCACTATTTCTTTTTTTAAGACTCCATAGGGGAATGGTAATTTTTAAAATCCCATCAATTTTCCTGAACTGCAATTATAATTAAAGTGTCAAAACCTTCAAAACTGGAATGAAAAATAAGCTCATTAGAGGACAGTTAAGTGTTAATGTGATATCAGCATTTAATAACATTTAACAGGGTTTGTACACCTGTCTCAGGTAAACATTCCATGACTTCTGAATTTTGCCAGAACTTTTGAGAATTGGAAAACAGACATCACTGACACACTTCGAAAGAATTTGGATGAATGTTTCATGTAATCATGTAATCTAGTCATGGCTGCTTCAAAGCAGCCATGACTAGATTTGATGAAAACTATTTTCAAAATACTCAGCAGGTTATGTGTATATTAAATATTAATAATAATTAAATAATCAGGAAAGATTTATAATTGACAAAGAAATAGAATTTTAAGTGACTGCAACATAGAATACACTTTCTATTGAAAGCATACTTGAAGTTGCAAGCATGTAAACCTCTCCAAAACCTTGGGCAAAAATGATCATTTTCCATAACTTTTCCAAGCTTAGAAACATGATTCTGAAACTCCACAACTTTTTCAGGATTACTGTCTAGTGTACAAACCCTGTTCAAACATCTAATGACAATTTCCAGGATTCGTGACTAGCGTACAAACCCTGTTCAAACATCTAATGACAAATGTTTTACAATTTTATCCTTTCAACTTAGTATGCATAAATTTTTGTATAAAGCACAAGATGGCAGTCCAGAAAAAGGCGACATAAAATACACGTAACTGTGCTGGAGGATCAGTGATAATTTAATCCTACAGCCCTATAAGGCCCTACAGGGCTGTAGGATTAAATTATTACTCAACCTCCCTACAAATATAAGATAGACTCATCCATTTTGTCCTACACAGTGGTGTAGAAGAAGGTATCATTCAGGGCAGTAGGGTAGAAAGGATAAAGATTTTATCACATTAACTGGTTGAGTGCTTATTGATTTATTGGTGTTTAAGGACACATATTTCTGCACATTGGCTAATTATGACCACCATGTTGAGTGCTAGATAGTGGCTTCTGTTGAGTGCTAGATAGTGGCTTCTGTTGAGTGCTAGAAGCCATTATCAGGGCTTAACAAGAAATGAGGGTACCAAAGCAAAGACCAACATTTTCTTTCCTCATCTTTCCTTTTAAATGCTAAATATATTTTGTTTATATAAGTTTGTTCTACAGTGGAGCCCACTTAATTGGATATCTCTTAATTGTATATCCCTGTTAACTGAATATAATTTTCAAACACAAAACCATTTACCATACCTTCAGTACAAATTTGATCTGTTAATTGCATATTGGTTGTAGAGTAAACTCCTGTTAATTGTATATAAATTTTTATAATATGTTGAAAAAATTACTGTGACACGCACCAAATTCCCCTTATTTATCAACCTTTTTGGCCTCACTACATCCAATACAGGCATTTATTCTATTATATCTTCTTTGACGGAGCTCTGTGAGCTCTGTCAAACAAGATATAATAGAGTAAATGCTCAGTTTACCTCCAGAACACAGGAAACTGACCAAATATCTGTTAATTGTATACTCCTGTTAATTGAATAATTTTCACTGGCAAAATGGATATTCAATTAAGAGGATTCTACTGTATTACAAATTAGGGGAGAGTGCCTGTATGCACTCTCCAATAATTTGTAATAAAAAAAATTGATTAACAAATTTAGAGCACCAAAAATAATCTAGCCCTCAATAGTGATGGATCGATAATCGGAATCGGCAATCGGAACCGGCTGGTTATGGAGCATCGGCTGATTATGACAACCAGCAGTATCCGATTATCCTATATTTAACTCTGACTATTAAAAATTCCTTTGATATCTCGCCATTTCAATAAAGTTTTCCCATTAAAAATGTATGTAGCGCATAGCAGAAAATTTAGGGATTTGCAGAGCAGAGATATTACAGAATTTACCAACTGCAATCGGTACAAGATCGCCACCATTCCTTGAAGATTACAGAGTTCATGTAAACATTAGAGAACACATCAAGGGAGGTAACAAGTTGAAACTAGAGGGGTGTCATTTGTGTGCAAAGCACACTATAGTATATCCCCGCATTCGCATTTGTGATTATTGTCAGGGCCGAATCAAAAATCCAAAACCTTTATGCACATCTACAGACGCTATTGATTAACATGAACACACTTTTAGTGTTTTGAATTGAAACCCCTAGGAGTTTTTCTCTGGAAACCATTCCTCTAATGACAAAAATGGTGCCCCTTGCACCCCTCGGGGCCAAATAAAAAATCCAAAACCTTTATGCACATCTACAGACCCTATTGATTAACATGAACACACCTTCAGTGTTTCGAATTGAAACCCCTAGGAGTTTTTCTCTGGAAACCATTCCTCTAACGACAAAAATGGTGTCCCTTGCACCCCTCGGGGCCGAATCAAAAGTCCAAAGCCTTTATGCACATCTACAGACCCTATAAATGAACATGAACACACTTTCAATGTTTCGAATCGAAACCCCTAGGAGTTTTTCGCCAGAAACCATTCCTCTAACAACAAAAGTGGTGCCCCTTGCACCCCTCGGGGCCGAATCAAAAATCCAAAACCTTTATGCACATCTACAGACCCTATTGATTAAAATAAACACACTTTTAGTGTTTCGAATTGAAACCCCTAGGAGTTTTTGTCTGGAAACCATTCCTCTAGCGACAAAAGTGGTGCCCCTTACGCCCCTGAGGGCCGAATCAAAAATCCAAAACCTTTATGCACATCTACAGAAACTATGAATGAACATGAACACACTTTCAATGTTTCGAATTGAAACCCCTAGGAGTTTTTCGCCGGAAACCATTCCTCTAACAACAAAAGTGGTGCCCCTTACGCCCCCAAGGGCCGAATCAAAAATCCAAAACCTTTATGCACATCTACAGACCCTATGCATGAACATGAACACACTTTCAATGTTTTGAATTGAAACCCCTAGGAGTTTTTCGCTGGAAACCATTCCTCTAACGACAAAAGTGGTGCCCCTTATGCCCCCGAGGGCCGAATCAAAAATCCAAAACCTTTATGCACATCTACAAAACCTATTGATTAACATGAACACACTTTTAGTGTTTTGAATTGAAACCCCTAGGAGTTTTTCTCCGGAAACCATTCCTCTAACGACAAAAATGGTGCCCCTTGCGCCCCCGAGGGCCGAATCAAAAATCCAAAACCTTTATGCACATCTACAGACCCTATGAATGAACATGAACACACCTTCAATGTTTCAAATTGAAACCCCTAGGAGTTTTTCGCCGGAAACCATTCCTCTAATGACAAAAGTGGTGCCCCTTACGCCCCCGAGGGCCGAATCAAAAATCCAAAACCTTTATGCACATCTGCAGACCCTATGAATGAACATGAACACACTTTCAATGTTTCGAATTGAAATCCCTAGGAGTTTTTCGCCAGAAACCATACCTCTAACGACAAAAGTGGTGCCCCTTATGCCCCCGAGGGCCGAATCAAAAATCCAAAACCTTTATGCACATCTACAGACCCTATGAATGAACATGAACACACTTTCAATGTTTCGAATTGAAATCCCTAGGAGTTTTTAGCCGGAAACAATTGCTCTAACGACAAAAGTGGTGCCCCTTAAGCCCCCGAGGGCCTAATCAAAAATCCAAAACGTTTATGCACATCTACAGACCCTATGAATGAACATGAACACACCTTCAATGTTTCGAATTGAAACCCCTAGGAGTTTTTCACCAGAAACCATTCCTCTAACGACAAAAGTGGTGCCCCTTACGCCCCCGAGGGCCGAATCAAAAATCCAAAACCTTTATGCACATCTACAGTCCCTATGAATGAACATGAACACACTTTCAATGTTTCGAATTGAAATCCCTAGGAGTTTTTCGCCGGAAACCATTGCTCTAACGACAAAAGTGGTGCCCCTTATGCCCGCGAGGGCCGAATCAAAAATCCAAAACCTTTATGCACATCTACAGACCCTACGAATGAACATGAACACACTATCAATGTTTCGACTTGAAACCCCTAGAAGTTTTTCGCCGGAAACCATTCCCAGACGTACGGACATACGGACGGACATACGGACGGACGGACGGATGGGCGAAGACGACCAATATATCCCCACATTTTTTCAAATGTGGGGATAAAAAGAACAGTGAATAATACATTCTGACAAATGTGTGAACCAAGCGTCATACGACTTCGCAACACACATTAACTTTAAAATTATTATTCATTTAAGACCCAAAGTATGTGTGTTGAGTATATTCCTGGTTAATACAGCCAATACAGTGTATTGCATCCTCACACAAAACTGTATTAACACTATTTACCGGAATAAAACACAATCTTCACGAGAACAATATCCAATGATTGTATTGTTAATAACAATCTTTTCCCCACACCCCAACCAAAATGGAAATAAAATTTTGGCTAATACAGTGGAGCCCACTTAACTGGATATCTCTTAATTGTATATCCCTGTTAATTGAATATAATTTTCAAACACAAAACCATTTACCATACCTTCAGTACAAATTTGATCTGTTAATTGCATATGGGTTGTTGAGTAAACTCCTGTTAATTGTATATAAATTTTTATATGTTGAAAAAATTACTGTGACATGCACCCAATTCCCCTTATTTATCAACCTTTTTGGCCTCACTACATCCAATACAGGCATTTATTTTATTATATCTTGTTTGACAGAGCTCTATGAGCTCTGTCAAACAAGATATAATAGAATAAATGCTCAGTTTACATCAAGAACACAGGAAACTGACCAAATCCCTGTTAATTGTATACTCCTGTTAATTGAATAATTTTCACTGGCAAAATGGATATTCAATTAAGAGGATTCTACTGTATTGCCCAGCACTAAATAAGCATACTCTGAGAACTTATTTAGTATTAAGCTTTCGTAATTGATGATTTATCAACAAAATTTTGTAGTATAATAGGAACCAACAGATTTTCTTCAGTGTTCTACTTCAACCATCGGAATTGGCATTGGAATCGGCATAATCGGCAGAGAAATAACCAGTAATCGGTTGATAGCAAGTTTTAATAATGAGTTCATCACAAGCCCTCAACCAGTCAATAACATTTACAAAATATATCAATTTGAGTTACATTCTGTTATACATCACCCTCTACTCAGTAAATCGGTCATTTTAGCACAAGCATATAATATTATATATATATACACCATATAACAATATAAAGCTGTAAAAAAATAGTATTGAGCATTACAATTAAAAGCAACAAAGGTCAAACATGGAAGGCAAAACCAAAAAAAAAACAAAAAACGCTGCAAGCCAGCATGCATACTAAAACCATTTAAAAAAAGACAACCTGGGTGTTGTTCTATCAGATTGCATGCCTGTTATGTTAGCCGAGGTTAACCGTCTCTGATTAGACCTATTGGATTCTGACATGCGAATATTTGCTGCTGTTGCTCGTCTCTGAGTTAACCTAGCCGCATCTGAAACTCTTAAAAATGCTGTTGAACTTCTGCGAATAAACCTGCTGGATGAGTCTAAACCCACGGTTGATAATCTTCGAATGATGTTGTTTTCCTCTTCAATGACTGGTCTAGATTAAAGGGATTTAAAGACAACATAGAGAATAAAAAAATGATTAATACTTATAAATTCTGACAGTTCCAGGTTGTCTTAGGTCAAAATCATATAGAAAATTTTATATTTCTGGCATTCTGAAAATAAGACCTGAAAGTTGGTCCAAAACTATCCTCTACCAATGTGTGTATTTTTTTTTTTCTTTTTTAAACTCAAAATAAATTTCTGTTGTATGGCATGAAAGCACGGAAATATTAATGGATGGATGGTTGTTGGACGGTCAATCAGCCAAGGCAGTTAAATGCATATATATAGCTGGATGGATGGCATGGAAGCATGGAAATGTTAATGGATGAATGGAAGGCTGGTCAGTCAGTCAGTCAGACAGTTAAATGTATATAGATCAATGGAAGAATGGATTAAATTAATCTGTATACAATAAATTTGCATCTTGTAAAAAGATGCATTCTGAATGAGAAATTTGCAATGGTCTATTTTCATATCAAAAACCTGGTGTAAACATATTAATAATTTAAAATATTTGAGAAAAGAAATTTCTTTAGTTAAATTTCACATGATTTTTCTCCTATTCTAAAAGTAATTTTGTTACAACTATTGGGAGAGTATCAACCAGAACTCTCTTTTCATTAGGGCTGTCGCGATTATTCGATTAGTCGACTAACCGTCGACTATTGAAGTAGTCGACGTTTTTTATTTTTAGTCGATCGTCGTTCATTTTCAAGGTGGTACACGTCTACTACACGTCAGGGCTAAATTGCATTGTTTTGTGAGGTGAATGATCAATGAACGTGAATAACTTTAAATATCTAACCATAGTTAACATTCATATCCGGAAGACTGTACGACTGTCACTGACTGTGTAAGAAAGAACACTCACAGTTACTCGAGAAGAATAGATTCTTCTGAATTTCTCCAGTCTTGTACACACGAATGCACCCATTGGAAAACCCAAAGCGCGGAAGTGACAAAATTATGACGAAAGTCAGAACGTCAGATCACTTCTCAAAGTTCGGAACTTCAGACTAAGATCCAATTTTAACAACTGACGAGGGAATGCATAGATCTCAATGTTCAAAATTTCGAGAAACTTATTGCAGAAAGGAAACATATGCAGGAACGTTCTTTGGTAAATTCATTTTAATTCATCGGCTTCAATCTAGTTCAAACTTGGACCCACAGTCAGTAATATTATTTTTGGGGTTGGTACGTCCTACAGGACGTACCAACCCCAAAAATTATATTACGGACTGTGGGTCCAAGATTGGACTACACGTAGCTTCAGTCGGGACCGATTTGTTGTTCCCACAACCCCACTTCGTCTGAACACACTGGTGCCATTGTCATTTTCAGAGTTTTACGAACAGAAGAATGATTTGCTAAAAAATCATGTGAAGCGACTATTAATCGACTAACCGTCGATTACTGGTCACGATTAGTCGATTACAAAAAATGATAGTCGCGACAGCCCTACTTTTCATAATGAAATGTTCAGCATCACTCAACTCTTCAGGTTTCCCAATGGAGTGAACATATTAATTTAGAGCTTACACAGTAGAATTAATGATATGACTTGATGTAAAATACTTTTCTTCTTTACACGACTAAATGAAAAACCAACAACTCAAATTATAAACAAAAATGAAGCTATTTGGCAGATTTCTCTACAAACACCACACTATATTCAATAGTCATGCAAACATATCAAGCAGGTAAGTTGACAAAAAAAAACAAAAAAAAAAAAAAACAAAAAAAAAACAAGGAAAACATTCAGTAAAAAATCATCAGACCTGCTGCTTCTATTACTGGAGTCCAAACCCATTAAATTCTGATATGAAAAATTTCTTCGAATAAATGCAGCTGCTCTATGGTCGAACACATGTCTGGATTAAATATAGAATAATCAATACGTAATTTTGTCCATATATATAAATAAAAAAAAAAAATGCAGGAGAATGAGGGGGTCACGTGTGTGCACCTCTTGCTTGCCTGTGCATATATCTGTCCATATATATGTCAATAAACCGCAGGAGAGTGAGGGCTTGCATGTGTGCACCTCTTGCTTGCCCGTCCATATATATTTAAAAAAAACTGCAAGGGAGTGAAGGGTCACATGTGTGCACCTCTTGCTTGCCTGTCCATATCCCTCTGCACAGTGATGTCAAAAGACTAGAATTTCAAACAACCAATTTTTCCCATAATGCAACATGGAATTTAACCAATTTAATCTTGCTTGACAGAGCTCATTGAGCTCTGTCAAACTAGATTGAAATTATTAAATTCTCAGTTGCATTATGGGAAACACTTGCTGCGGGACATTTTGATTTTCTGACAGCAGAGTGCAGAGATGTACAGTAAAATCTGTCTTAAGAGACTACTGTCATGAGAGACAACCTGTCTTGAGACCACTTTTGCAATGTACCGATTGGTTTCACTATATAATGGACCTGTCATGAGAGACAACCTGTTATGAGAGACCACCTGTCTTGAGAGACCGCAAAACTGTGGCAAAAACTCAGTTTTTCACCTGTTTTGAGAGACTGGAAAATCACTTTTTGCAATTTCAGAGTATTAAAATCAATCAAGATCAATGCAATATATACAGAAATCAATAGTTCAAAAATGTAACCAGGACATCTGTCCAATAGTAAAATGTAACCAGGACAATTGTTCCCTGAAACCTTAATATCTGAAATCATACACATGTATTTATTTATTTATTTATTGGTGTTTAAGGTCACATATTTATGTACAATGGCTAATCATGACCATGACAGTTTTACAGGTGGAGGAAGCCGGAGCACACAGAGAGAACCACTGAGCAATGGCGAGCAACTGTCAGCTCCCCAACATACAACACAAGCAGGGTTAGCATTGGTTGAAGACAAGTGCACCATCAATGTGCAGTACACCTTAGTACACAACGCCACTGTGCCCCCACGTGGGCAATGGGGGTGAAGTGTCTTGCCCAAGGACACAAAGTGGTTGCCACAGGTGGGATTCAAACCGAGGACCTCTCGGCTTGCAGCCTGCACCTCTACCTACTGAGCCACCGCGCTCCCATACACATGTATGACAAATATCTTTCACTGTAAATTGTCTGAAAACGATATTAATTGGTTTTCAATTAAATTGTTATTCATTTATATAATTCTTCATGTCTGAGAAATTTTTATCAAAATATAAAGATTGTTGTTAAAAAAACAAACTTAGTTTTATGTCCATTATATGTGCATGTGTGACAAAATCCAAGAGGATTGAGCAAACTAAAATACCCTGGTAAGCTTATTTTTACTTAAAGTGTGACTGAAATTATTTTCTGTTAAAACAAAACTTGACAGACACAAAAACAGCCTTATCAAGGTATGACTGTAAAGTATTATGAAAATAATTCATTTCAGAATATTGATAGAAAGAGGAGAATAGTTTGTTTGTATAAAGTAAGAAATAACTATTTTGGATAGACCAGCAGCCCCTTCACACCATATGGATAGACCAGCAGCCCCTTCACTCCATATGGATAGACCAGCAGCCCCTTCACTCCATATGGATAGACCAGCAGCCCCTTCACTCCATATGGATAGACCAGCAGCCCCTTCACACCATATGGATAGACCAGCAGCCCCTTCACTCCATATGGATAGACCAGCAGCCCCTTCACTCCATATGGATAGACCAGCAGCCCCTTCACTCCATATGGATAGACCAGCAGCCCCTTCACACCATATGGATAGACCAGCAGTCCCTTCACACCATATGGATAGACCAGCAGGTCCTTCACACCATATGGATAGACCAGCAGCCCCTGCAATCCATATGGATAGACCAGCAGCCCCTTCACTCCATATGGATAGACCAGCAGCCCCTTCACACCATATGGATAGACCAGCAGCCCCTTCACCCCATATGGATAGACCAGCAGCCCCTTCACTCCATATGGATAGACCAGCAGCCCCTTCAATCCATATGGATAGACCAGCAGCCCCTTCACTCCATATGGATAGACCAGCAGCCCCTTCACACCATATGGATATACCAGCAGCCCCTTCACTCCATATGGATAGACCAGCAGCCCCTCCACACCATATGGATAGACCAGCAGCCCCTTCAATCCATATGGATAGACCAGCTGCCCCTCCACACCATATGGATACACCAGCAGCCCCTTCACACCATATGGATAGACCAGCAGCCCCTTCACACCATATGGATAGACCAGCAGCCCCTTCACTCCATAATCTCAAAAAAGTTTTTCCAATTTATTTCCTTTTAACCCTTTACCCAATACAGAAAATATCAAAATTTATTATTTTAAATATCATTTTTTAAAAAGCAGTAGAGTTAGAGGTCGCATGTGTGCACCAAAATGGTCACCTTCAATACCTGGAATACCAAGATTTAACTCATAACAATAAGCAATATAGCTTGAAGCCAAGTTCCATTATGTTTCTGGCCATGAAGACATTAACAAACATTCAGGCACCATTTAATCACCTATCAGCACAGGTAAGGTCCTGGCCTAGATATAGTGAATTTGGTTCCCCATAATTCTGATTTAGCTTAAATATAAAATATTGGCTTCCAGGTAAGGTCCTGGCCTAGATATAGTGAATTTGGCTCCCCATAATTCTGATTTAGCTCTTAAATATAAAATATTGGCTTCCAGGTATGGTCCTGGCCTAGATATAGTGAATTTCGCTCCCTATAATTCTGATTTAGCTCTTAAATATAAAATATTGGCTTCCAAGTAAGGTCCTGGCCTAGATATAGTGAATTTCGCTCCCCATAATTCTGATTTAGCTCTTAAATATAAAATATTGGCTTCCAGGTAAGGTCTTAGCCTAGATATAGTGAATTTGGTTCCCCATAATTCTGATTTAGCTTAAATATAAAATATTGGCTTCCAAGTAAGGTCCTGGCCTAGATATAGTGAATTTGGTTCCCCATAATTCTGATTTAGCTCTTAAATATAAAATATTGGCTTCCAGGTATGGTCCTGGCCTAGATATAGTGAATTTCGCTCCCCATAATTCCGATTTAGCTTAAATATAAAATATTGGCTTCCAGGTAAGGTCCTGGCCTAGATACAGTGAATTTGGTTCCCCATAATTCTGATTTAGCTCTTAAATATAAAATATTGGCTTCCAGGTATGGTCCTGGCCAAGATATAGTGAATTTGGCTCCCCATAATTCTGATTTAGCTCTTAAATATAAAATATTGGCTTCCAGGTATGGTCCTGGCCTAGATATAGTGAATTTGGTTCCCCATAATTCTGATTTAGCTTAAATATAAAATATTGGCTTCCAGGTATGGTCCTGGCCTAGATATAGTGAATTTCGCTCCCCATAATTCTGATTTAGCTTAAATATAAAATATTGGCTTCCAGGTAAGGTCCTGGCCTAGATATAGTGAATTTCGCTCCCCATAATTCTGATTTAGCTCTTAAATATAAAATATTGGCTTCCAGGTAAGGTCCTGGCCTAGATATAGTGAATTTGGTTCCCCATAATTCTGATTTAGCTCTTAAATATAAAATATTGGCTTCCAGGTATGGTCCTGGCCTAGATATAGTGAATTTGGTTCCCCATAATTCTGATTTAGCCTAAATATAAAATATTGGCTTCCAAGTTGGCTGTTAAGCCCTTGAACCCTTGTTTACTGGAATGGTATCGCATGACTTACCTGTCAGAATTCTATATCCACTTTACCTGTAGCTCAGGGTACATAAAACTCTAACAGAGTACATGCCGCTATGTATCCTGTTAGAATTCTATATATCCTTTACCTGTACGTAGCTCAGGGTACATAAAACTCTAACAGAGTACATGCCGCTATGTATCCTGTTAGAATTCTATATACCCTTTACCTGTACGTAGCTCAGGGTAATAAAACTCTAACAGAGAACATGCCGCTATGTATCCTGTTAGAATTCTATATACCCTTTACCTGTAGCTCAGGGTACATAAAACTCTAACAGAGAACATGTGGCTATGTATCCTGTTAGAATTCTATATACCCTTTACCTGTACGTAGCTCAGGGTACATAAAACTCTGACAGAGTACATGCCGCTATGTATCCTGTTAGAATTCTATATACCCTTTACCTGTACGTAGCTCAGGGTACATAAAACTCTGACAGAGAACATGTGGCTATGTATCCTGTTAGAATTCTATATACCCTTTACCTGTACGTAGCTCAGGGTACATAAAACTCTAACAGAGAACATGTGGCTATGTATCCTGTTAGAATTCTATATATCCTTTACCTGTATGTAGCTCAGGGTACATAAAACTCTGACAGAGTACATGCCGCTATGTATCCTGTTAGAATTCTATATACCCTTTACCTGTACGTAGCTCAGGGTACATAAAACTCTGACAGAGAACATGTGGCTATGTATCCTGTTAGAATTCTATATACCCTTTACCTGTACGTAGCTCAGGGTACATAAAACTCTAACAGAGAACATGTGGCTATGTATCCTGTTAGAATTCTATATACCCTTTACCTGTATGTAGCTCAGGGTACATAAAACTCTAACAGAGAACATGTGGCTATGTATCCTGTTAGAATTCTATATACCCTTTACCTGTAGCTCAGGGTACATAAAACTCTAACAGAGAACATGTGGCTATGTATCCTGTTAGAATTCTATATACCCTTTACCTGTATGTAACTCAGGGTACATAAAACTCTGACAGAGAACATGCGGCTATGTATCCTGTTAGAATTCTATATATCCTTTACCTGTACATAGCTCAGGGACATAAAACTCTAACAGAGAACATGTGGCTATGTATCCTGTTAGAATTCTATATACTCTTTACCTGTACGTAGCTCAGGGTACATAAAACTCTGACAGAGAACATGTGGCTATGTATCCTGTTAGAATTCTATATATCCTTTACCTGTACGTAGCTCAGGGTACATAAAACTCTGACAGAGTACATGCCGCTATGTATCCTGTTAGAATTCTATATACCCTTTACCTGTAGCTCAGGGTACATAAAACTCTAACAGAGAACATGTGGCTATGTATCCTGTTAGAATTCTATATACCCTTTACCTGTATGTAACTCAGGGTACATAAAACTCTGACAGAGAACATGCGGCTATGTATCCTGTTAGAATTCTATATATCCTTTACCTGTACATAGCTCAGGGACATAAAACTCTAACAGAGAACATGTGGCTATGTATCCTGTTAGAATTCTATATACTCTTTACCTGTACGTAGCTCAGGGTACATAAAACTCTAACAGAGTACATGTGGCTATGTATCCTGTTAGAATTCTATATATCCTTTACCTGTACGTAGCTCAGGGTACATAAAACTCTAACAGAGAACATGTGGCTATGTATCCTGTTAGAATTCTATATACCCTTTACCTGTACGTAGCTCAGGGTACATAAAACTCTAACAGAGAACATGTGGCTATGTATCCTGTTAGAATTCTATATATCCTTTACCTGTACATAGCTCATGGTACATAAAACTCTAACAGAGAACATGTGGCTATGTATCCTGTTAGAATTCTATATACTCTTTACCTGTACGTAGCTCAGGGTACATAAAACTCTGACAGAGAACATGTGGCTATGTATCCTGTTAGAATTCTATATATCCTTTACCTGTACGTAGCTCAGGGTACATAAAACTCTGACAGAGTACATGCGGCTATGTATCATGTTAGAATTCTATATACCCTTTACCTGTATGTAACTCAGGGTACATAAAACTCTAACAGAGAACATGTGGCTATGTATCCTGTTAGAATTCTATATATCCTTTACCTGTAGCTCAGGGTACATAAAACTCTGACAGAGTACATGCGGCTATGTATCATGTTAGAATTCTATATACCCTTTACCTGTACGTAGCTCAGGGTACATAAAACTCTAACAGAGAACATGTGGCTATGTATCCTGTTAGAATTCTATATATCCTTTACCTGTATGTAGCTCAGGGTACATAAAACTCTAACAGAGAACATGTGGCTATGTATCCTGTTAGAATTCTATATATCCTTTACCTGTAGCTCAGGGTACATAAAACTCTGACAGAGAACATGTGGCTATGTATCCTGTTAGAATTCTATATATCCTTTACCTGTATGTAGCTCAGGGTACATAAAACTCTAACAGAGAACATGTGGCTATGTATCCTGTTAGAATTCTATATATCCTTTACCTGTATGTAGCTCAGGGTACATAAAACTCTAACAGAGAACATGTGGCTATGTATCCTGTTAGAATTCTATATATCCTTTACCTGTAGCTCAGGGTACATAAAACTCTGACAGAGTACATGCGGCTATGTATCATGTTAGAATTCTATATACCCTTTACCTGTACGTAGCTCAGGGTAATAAAACTCTGACAGAGTACATGCGGCTACGTATCCTGTTAGAATTCTATATATCCTTTACCTGTATGTAGCTCAGGGTACATAAAACTCTAACAGAGAACATGTGGCTATGTATCCTGTTAGAATTCTATATATCCTTTACCTGTAGCTCAGGGTACATAAAACTCTGACAGAGTACATGCGGCTATGTATCGTGTTAGAATTCTATATACCCTTTACCTGTACGTAGCTCAGGGTAATAAAACTCTGACAGAGTACATGCGGCTATGTATCCTGTCAGAATTCTATAGACCCTTTACCTGTAGCTCAGGGTACATAAAACTCTGAATGAGTATGTGTGGCTATGTATCCTGCTAAAGACCTGTATAACTTCTAATATATTCAATTGTTAGCCAATATCTTAGTCCATATATCAGAATCTCCAACTTACTAACATGGGACAAGGCAAGGCAAGCATAACATCATTCTGTCCTACACCTTAGTACATAATGTCACCATTCTCCAACTTACTAACACAGCACAAGGTAAGACAGGTAGAACACCATTCTGTCCTACACCTTAGTACATAATGTCACCATTCTCCAACTTACTAACACGGCACAAGGTAAGGCAGGTATAACATCGTTCTGATCTACACATTAGTACATAATGACACCATTCTCCAACTTATTAACACAGCACAAGGTAAGGCAGGTATAACATCATTCTGTCCTACACCTTAGTACATAATGTCACCATTCTCCAACTTACTAACACGGCACAAGGTAAGGCAGGTAAAAACATCATTCTGTCCTACACCTTAGTACATAATGTCACCATTCTCCAACTTACTAACACAGCACAAGGTAAGGCAGGTATAACATCATTCTGTCCTGCACCTTAATACATAATGTCACCATTCTTCAACTTACTAACAGGGCACAAGGTAAGGCAGGTATAACATCATTCTGTCCTACACCTTAGTACCTAATGTCACCATTCTCCAACTTACTAACACGGCACAAGGTAAGGCAGGTAAAAACATCATTCTGTCCTACACCTTAGTACATAATGTCACCATTCTCCAACTTACTAACACAGCACAAGGTAAGGCAGGTATAACATCATTCTGTCCTGCACCTTAATACATAATGTCACCATTCTTCAACTTACTAACACGGCACAAGGTAATGCAGGTATAACATCATTCTGTCCTACACCTTAGTACCTAATGTCACCATTCTCCAACTTACTAACACAGCACAAGGTAAGGTAGGTATAACATCATTCTGTCCTATACCTTAGTACATAATGTCACCAGTCTCCAACTTACTAACACACCACAAGGTAAGACAGGGCCAACACCATTCTGTCCTACACCTTAGTACATAATGTCACCATTCTCCAACTTACTAACACGGCACAAGGTAAGGCAGGTATAACATCATTCTGTCCTACACCTTAGTACATAATGTCACCATTCTCCAACTAACTAACACACCACAAGGTAAGGCAGGTATAACATCATTCTGTCCTACACCTTAGTACCTAATGTCACCATTCTCCAACTTACTAACATGGCACAAGGTAAGGCAGGTAAAAACATCATTCTGTCCTATACCTTAGTACATAATGTCACCATTCTCCAACTAACTAACACACCACAAGGTAAGGCAGGTATAACATCATTCTGTCCTACACCTTAGTACCTAATGTCACCATTAGTGTTGAAACGATTAGTGATTTTCAGGAATCGACTAGTCGCCAGCAGTAATCGATTACTAATCGACTAGTCGAAGCCCCCATGTTATTGTTATCAAACACGTGTAACGCCGTTCTTTCCTGGTTAAAACTAACAGTAATACTTGCAATGAAACAATGACAAGTGAAGCTTTCAAAGTCCTCAAAACCTCTTTCAATTTCGAGAGAGAATTAATGTTGGTAGCTTCTGTTTAAAATCTTTTTTTCTCAATATAGTCACTGATATTTTAATAAAATAAATCATTTTTCAGGTTTTTTTTATATTATTCGTTCCATCCCATTGAATGTCAACAAAAGGAAGTGCTCTTTACGCATGCGTGATGTACATCCCCTGTCGAAAATTAAGCACAGTTAACGCCCACAGCAGTCATCAGCCTGTCAATAATTGTACACCGAACACTCCCACACAACTTCTTGTATTATGACTTAACCTCTTATCTGTCCATAATTATGCATACATCGAACACGCCTACTAATTTCCATATTGTCTGCTTTGAAAATC
This sequence comes from Pictodentalium vernedei, assembly GCA_031216915.1. Classification (NCBI taxonomy): domain Eukaryota; kingdom Metazoa; phylum Mollusca; class Scaphopoda; order Dentaliida; family Dentaliidae; genus Pictodentalium; species Pictodentalium vernedei. The sequence goes on along the minus strand of CM062294.1, from coordinate 2,813,163 downwards.
ATCACCTGACCTGATTGGGTTTCCTCTTAACTCAGTTGCAGTTCGAGGAAAAGCTAGTTTCACTTTCAATTTCCCGGAAACTCGCAGATTTCCAGGAATTTGTCCGCATGTATTTACAAAATGAAAATAAAAAGCACATGGATTTTGTAATTGGTTCTTTAGTGATAACAAATTGTTCCAAATACGAACTGGTATGTGTTCTTCCATAATTTCTCTTTGATGTTTCTGTAAGACATTTCGAACTTACCAGTACCTGGTGAACAAATTGATGTCCGTAGGTGGCCTAATTTCATGTCAACTTTGGGTCCTAATTTTCCTGCAGGCTCGAGAATAAGCTCACTCATATATTTTTCCCTGTTTACTTCACGCACCCCTGGTCTTATTCAATCTCTGGTCAGTTGGCCAACTAGGGTTGTTATTCATGCAGTCGGAAACATCAAACACGTTATTTCCGTGGGTTGTTTTTTTATTTCGGGAGTTTACTTTTGACGTTCGCAACAATGTTGGGTGAATTTAAGGGGATGGTGTATGGTTGGGGCAGATGTTCCGACTAATCGACTAGCAGATTTAGGGATCGACTAATTTAATAATCGCGTCGACATCGATTAGTCGGCTAATCGTTTCAACACTAGTCACCATTCTCCAACTTACTAACACGGCACAAGGTAAGGCAGGTAAAAACATCATTCTGTCCTATACCTTAGTACATAATGTCACCATTCTCCAACTTACTAACACGGCACAAGGTAAGGCAGGTATAACACCATTCTGTCCTACACCTTAGTACATAATGTCACCATTCTCCAACTTACTAACACGGCACAAGGTAAGGCAGGTAAAAACATCATTCTGTCCTACACCTTAGTACATAATGTCACCATTCTCCAACTTACTAACACGGCACAAGGTAAGGCTGGTATAACATCATTCTGTCCTACACCTTAATACATAATGTCACCATTTTTCAACTTACTACCACGGCACAAGGTAAGGCAGGTATAACATCATTCTGTCCTACACCTTAGTACATAATGTCACCATTCTCCAACTTACTAACACACCACAAGGTAAGACAGGGCTAACACCATTCTGTCCTACACCTTAGTACATAATGTCACCATTCTCCAACTTACTAACACGGCACAAGGTAAGGCAGGTATAACATCATTCTGTCCTACACCTTAGTACATAATGTCACCATCCTCCAACTTACTAACACACCACAAGGTAAGACAGGGCTAACACCATTCTGTCCTACACCTTAGTACATAATGTCACCATTCTCCAACTTACTAACACGGCACAAGGTAAGGCAGGTATAACATCATTCTGTCCTACACCTTAGTACATAATGTCACCATTCTCCAACTTACTAACACGGCACAAGGTAAGGCAGGTAAAAACATCATTCTGTCCTACACCTTAGTACATAATGTCACCATCCTCCAACTTACTAACACACCACAAGGTAAGGCAAATGTAACATCATTCTGTCCTACACCTTAGTACATAATGTCACCATTCTCCAACTTACTAACACGGCACAAGGTAAGGCTGGTATAACATCATTCTGTCCTACACCTTAATACATAATGTCACCATTCTTCAACTTACTAACACGGCACAAGGTAAGGCAGGTATAACATCATTCTGTCCTACACCTTAATACATAATGTCACCATTCTCCAACTTACTAACACGGCACAAGGTAAGGCTGGTATAACATCATTCTGTCCTACACCTTAGTACATAATGTCACCATTCTTCAACTTACTAACACGGCACAAGGTAAGGCAGGTATAACATCATTCTGTCCTACACCTTAATACATAATGTCACCATTCTCCAACTTACTAACACGGCACAAGGTAAGGCTGGTATAACATCATTCTGTCCTACACCTTAGTACATAATGTCACCATTCTCCAACTTACTAACACGGCACAAGGTAAGGCAGGTATAACATCATTCTGTCCTACACCTTAATACATAATGTCACCATTCTTCAACTTACTAACACGGCACAAGGTAAGGCAGGTATAAGATCATTCTGTCCTACACCTTAGTACATAATGTCACCATTCTCCAACTTACTAACACGACACAAGGTAAGGCAGGTGTAACATCATTCTGTCCTACACCTTAGTACCTAATGTCACCATTCTCCAACTTACTAACACACCACAAGGTAAGGCAGGTATAACATCATTCTGTCCTGCACCTTAATACATAATGTCACCATTCTTCAACTTACTAACACGGCACAAGGTAAGGCAGGTATAACATCATTCTGTCCTACACCTTAGTACCTAATGTCACCATTCTCCAACTTACTAACACAGCACAAGGTAAGGCAGGTATAACATCATTCTGTCCTACACCTTAGTACATAATGTCACCATTCTCCAACTTACTAACACACCACAAGGTAAGGCAGGTGTAACATCATTCTGTCCTACACCTTAGTACCTAATGTCACCATTCTCCAACTTACTAACACACCACAAGGTAAGGCAGGTATAACATCATTCTGCCCTACACCTTAGTACATAATGTCACCATTCTCCAACTTATTAACATGGCACAAGGTAAGGCAAATGTAACATCATTCCACCCTACAGTACATAATGTCATCATTGTCCAACTCAGGCAATAGGTACAAGAAATATTTTCCCCAATGATACAATGCCAATGATGGGGTCGGAATTAAACTGTCAACCTTTTGATCTCAAGTCTAATATGCTAATTATCAATCAGCTATCATGCTCTCTAATACAATAATTAGCAATCAGCCACCATGCTTTCTAATACGCTAATTATCAATCAGCCATCATGCTCTCTAATATGCTAATTATCAATCTGCCACCATGCTCTTTAATATGCTAATTATCAATCAGCCACCATGCTCATTAATATGCTAATTATCAATCAGCCACCATGCTTTCGAATATGCTAATTACCATTCAGCCACCATGCTCTCTAATACAATAATTATCAATCAGCCATCATGCTCTTTAATATGCTAATTATCAATCAGCCATCATGCTCTCTAATATGCTAATTATCAATCAGCCATCATGCTCTCTAATATGCTAATTATCAATCAGCCATCATGCTCTCTAATATGCTAATTATCAATCAGCCACCATTCTCTCTAATATGCTAATTATCAATCAGCCACCATGCTCTCTAATATGCTAATTATCAATCAGCCATCATGCTCTCTAATATGCTAATTACCAATCAGCCACCATGCTCTCTAATATGCTAATTACCAATCAGCCACCATGCTCTCTAATATGCTAATTACCAATCAGCCACCATGCTCTCTAATATGCTTATTATCAATCAGCCATCATACTCTCTAATATGCTAATTATCAATCAGCCACCATGCTCTTTAATATGCTAATTATCAATCAGCCATCATGCTCTCTAATATGCTAATTATCAATCAGCTACTATGCTCTCAAAAAGTTTTTAGCTTTTTACCTAACAACTTAACTACACCCATACAAGTAATTTACCAATTAAGCCATTCAAAAATGTACCTTTTTAAAAAAAAAAATGAAAGTGTCAATGACACTGTAGCTCAACTTGTCAAGACAAAGACATGTACATGTATAGTATGTGACACAGCAATGACAAACATCTAGGTAATGACCTGATAACAAAGGTACATATAAAGTATTGTAACGGTCTGTACATAAATACTGACCGTTGCCTGTAACAAATGTATAGGTAAAGTATTGTAAAGGTGGGTGACAGTCAGATGCTGAACTAGAAAAAATCTTTGAGTCCCAGAGTGGGTCTGACTGAACCCCAAAATATTTGTTCTCATAGCACAGTGATAACAAAGGCACCCCAAAACACACTCGTTCCTGTCCCAAGGTGAAAACAAAAGTACTCAAGACGTTTTGTGAAGATCAGTTCATAAATATGAGCTGTATAGAACTTGTGACAAAAAACTGATTGGACCTAATTTCGGTACAAAATGGCCACTGGCAGCCATCTTGAATTTTGGACCGTACCCAGAAACACTCATTCTCATCCCAAGGAGATAACAAAGGTACCCAAGAAGTTTTGTGAAGATCGGTTCATAAATACAGCCTCTACCCTGAGCCGTATTGACATGTGTGCTTACATTGTGTAAGTTGCACTGAATAAATCAAAGTTCATCTAATTTGCATAATTTCTGCACGAAAAAAAAACCCTTACAATATGTGATGTATTCCATGTTACTAAACAATCATACAAAAATTTATTAAAATCAGAACTTTCATACAGAAGTTCTATACAAAAGACTGATTGCACTAATTTTGGTACAAAATGGCTGCTGGTGGCCATCTTGAATTTCGGACCACACCCAAAAACACTCGCTCTCATCCCACGGTGATAACAAAGGTACCCAAGAAGTTTCGTAAAGATTGGTTCATAAATATGGCCTCTAGTCTGAGCTGTATAGAAGTTGTGTACAAAAAACTGATTAGACCTAATTTCGGTACAAAATGGCCACTGGCAGCCATCTTGAATTTTAGACCGCACCCAGAAACACTCGTTCTCGTCCCAAGGTGATAACAAAGGTACCCAAGACATTTCGTGAAGATCAGTTCATAAATACAGACTCTAGTCTGAGCCGTATTGACATGTGTACTTACTGTGTGTAAGTCGCACTGAAAAAATCAAAGTTCATCTAATTTGCATAATTTCTGCACGAGAAAAAAACCCGTATTATATGTGATGCATCCCATGGTACTAAACATTCACACACAAAAATTATTCAAATCAGGGCTTTCATATGGAAGTTCTGTGCAAAAATCTGATTGCACCTAATTTTGTACAAAATGGCTGCCATCGGCCATCTTGAATTTCGGACCGGACCCCAAAACACTCGTTCTCGTCCCATGGTGATACCAAAGGTACCCAAGAAGTTTCGTAAAGATCGGTTCATAAATACGGCCTCTAGCCCGAGTCGTATTGGCATTTGCACTTACAGTGCTGAAAGTAACCCCAAAAAACATCAAAATTAGTCTAATTTGCACAATTTACGTACGAGAAAAAAACCCGTATTATATGTGATGTATCCCATGGTACTAAACATTCATACAAAAAATTATTCAAATTAGAGCTTTCATATGGAAGTTCTGTACAAAAAACAGATTTCTGCATCGTCGGTACAAAATGGCAGCTGGCAGCCATCTTGAATTTCGGACCGCACCCCAAAACACTCGTTCTCGTCCCACGGTCATAACAAAGGTACCCAAGAAGTTTCGTAAAGATCGGTTCATAAATACGGCCTCTAGCCCGAGCCATAGCAGCTTGGCACTTACAGCTCTGAAAGTAACACTAAATAAATCAAAGTCAGTCTAATTTGCATAATTTCTGCACGAGAAAAAAACCCGTATTATATGTGATGTATCCCATGGTACTAAACATTTATATAAAACTTTATTCAAATCAGAACTTTCATACAGAAGTTCTGTACAAAAAACTGATTTTTGCATCATCGGTACAAAATGGCCACTGGCAGCCATCTTGAATTTTGGACCACACCTAAAAACACTCGTTCCCGTCCCAGGGTCATAACAAAGGTACACAAGAAGTTTCGTAAAGATCGGTTCATAAATACGACCTCTAGCCCAAGCCATAGCCAATTGTTGACGTACGGACAGACGGACAGACGGCCAGACGGACAGACGGACGGACGGACAGACGGACGACGGGCCATGACAATAGCTCAAATTTGACTTCGTCAAAGTTGAGCTAAAAATCCTAAAACCATACCATGTGACCCCTCCTCATTGGATCAAGCTCATTTCATTGAGGGGTCATATGATACGGTTTTGGTGAAGTTTCTTTTAAAGCTGTTAACCCTTTACCCAATGTAAAGGCCAAAACTAGCCAGCGCTATTCTCAAAAATCGCCAATTAATTTTCATTATTTTTTTCACTGAACACATCATATGGGAACCGGATGCCATCGGCTGATTAAAATTATTTTTTTAATTCGCCAGATCAGTGTAATGTAAATTATATAACCTTTTATAATTTGCCAATGTCTTCTGAAAATTGACAGCGTACTTTGCTGGGACAATACTTTATTAGTGAAAACATTATCCGTGTTTCTTTTGCACTATGCACATGGCAAGCTGTATTCTGATTGGTAAATTTTACCAGACCTTCATTTTAAAAAAAATCCAGGTGTGCTATAAATTGCGCACCCAAGATGATCTCAAGGCATGCGGTTTCTTCGGTAGTGTGCAGATTTCGGAAAATGCCTCTTAGTGCATAAAAAAGGAAAAAGGAGATGCAATTACAATAGAATCCTCTTAATTGAATATCCATTTTGCCAGTGAAAATTATTCAATTAACAGGAGAATACAATTAACAGGGATTTAGTCAGTTTCCTGTGTTCTGGAGGTAAACTGAGCATTCATTCTATTATATCTTGTTTGACAGAGCTCCAGGAGCTCTGTCAAACAAGATATAATAGAATAAATGCCTGTATTGGATGTAGTGAGGTCAAAAAGGTTAATAAATAATGGGAATTTGGTGCGTGTCACAGTAATTTTTTCGATATATTACAAAAATTTTTATACAATTAACAGGAGTTTACTCTACCAATTAACAGATCAAATTTGTATTGAAGGTATGGTAAATGGTTTTGTGTTTGAAAATTATATTCAATTAACAGGGATATACAATTAAGAGACATCCAATTAAGTGGGCTCCACTGTACAACATTTTGTCAATTATGAAATAATAATATAAAGCACTCGAATATAAAATGCAAATCAGTTAATGATACAAAAACTACAATTTCTTATTATCACTAAATTTCTAACTTTTAAGCACAATAAACTGGAATATTTAGCGAGGTACAAGTAAATTCAGTTCAGAATCCTGACAAAACAAGTGAAAATCACACCACCTGGATTCTGAAGTTTTCATCTGGGTCATTTTGGGGATCTAAAAACTGTCGCTTGATGAAAATTGACATGAATATACATGCAGTGTTTATTCAAGCCAACCAGATCTTCTAAAAACTAGGGTTTACGAGGAATTCCTTACTGATGTAATCAACTTTGTGTGTGATGCTAACACATCAATGTATGTAAATTCATTCAGTACTAATTTAGTGTCAATACATCCATTCGATATTGAATTTATTGGATTTAAAAAATAAAATGGCAACAATTAACACTGATTATCAACAATTTGTAGCTTGATCCAGAGCAGAGTTTAGGTATTACAACATCCATTTCATGAGATAATTTACGAGGGTAAAGTCAAAATTACTGCCTATTTTCATGATATAAACAATGAATATGAAAGATAACAGTTTCTGAGAAACGTTACGTGCCCATCGCAGACCAATGTTATCATTCAATGGTATGATGTATACGGTTAAAAAAAATAGTCAACGATGAAATATAATAGCTGACTATAGCACCTTCCGACGGTTAGTCGATTAATCGAATAATCACAGAGGCCCTAGTGTTTACAGACTCAGCTTATGAAACTCTGACATCCTTGACGTAAACTTATAAAGTAACTGCCTTTAGTTTTTCCATGAATGTAACTGTTCATTCACCACAAATTGTAATTACGTGAGCAATGGTGCATGAGAGCGATCGCGCACCTTTAAAATGACAGTCCGTTTTACAAATCCGACAGAAAGGTGCAATTTTATTGACAGGGACCGACCTGGGCATTTGCCAGTGCGTATCTGGTTCTGAAACATCAGGACCTGACTCTTAAATCTCAGAAATAGGCTTCTCACTTGGCGTGTAACTTCTCAGATAATATTTTGATATTCTTTCAATGGATAATCTCTAGAGACACTCTTACATATATTATATATATGATTATCATTTATCATTGTTGTAGAGTGCTTAAGTTAATTTCAAGTCTTAATTACCAAGCATTAATCTTCACTGTGGTTTCTGATCAAGTCTTGGCTGCCTAAATAGGCAGCCAAGACTTGATCAGAAACCACAGTGAAGATTAATGTTTGCTATAGTGTACTAAATGAAAATGATGAGAGCTATTACATACTTGCAGTAAACAGCAGTGTGACTCCGTAAATTGAAATCTGGCGCATGAATTGAAAAAATAGGCTCCGAGGCTAGAGCGTATTTTAAATAGTCCTGATCGGTCCCCGTATTGACCAATCAATAGTGAAATCATCTGCTACAACCAATCAATCATAGTGTACCAAATAATTTTACCATCTTCTTCTGTGTGTGAAGATAATAAAATAACCCCTGAAATCTGTATCAGAAATACGTGCAAGCATTTTTATTGTTTTCTTACGTTTATCAGAGTTTACTTCAAATTAAAATGCTAGTTGTCACACTTTCTACATTGCTAAAATGATCATTTAAAGACCATATTGGATTTTAACAAACACCAAAGGTGGAAAAAGGTTGGCTAACAGATGTTGGTGCAAGAAATGTGCTGCACATTCTGATAATGCATATGAAATCAGTTGAAAGGAAGGGCTCTTTTGGAGTTCAAATGGATTGTCTTGGGGACTAATTTTTTATAGTAAATATACATTTAGGAAGTAAATGCCATGAACTCGCTTTATTTCTTTTTTTGAAAAGAATGAGTTGACATTATCCAAGTGAACCCCCCCCCCCCCCCCCCCCCGATGGGTGGCAGGATAAATCAAGCGCAAGCCAAAGTAAATCCGAATAGACACTCATTTTCATCAATACCATCCTTCCACACACTTCAAAATGATTTGACGTATTCCTGCACATGCAAACCCTATTAACCCTTTACCTAACATGAAAGGGGAGCGCGGTGGCTCAGTAGGTAGAGGTGCAGGCTCCTCGGTTCGAATCCCACCTGCAGCAACCACATTGTGCCCTTGCAAGACACTTCATCTCCATTGCCCGCGTGGATGCACGGTGGCGTTGACGTACAAAGACGTACTGCATGCCGATGGTGCACTTGTCTTCAACCAATGCTAACCCTGCGCTTGCGTGGAGTTACGATGTTGGGGAGCTGACAGTTGCTTTGTGGTTCTCTCTGGGTACTACGGCTTCCTCCACCTGTAAAACTGTTGCGGTCATGATTAGCCATTGTGCATAAATATATGACCTTAAACACCAATAAATAAATAAATACCTAACATGAAAAGCAGATGACATTTGCAAAAAAATTTCTTGAATAACTAATGTTTTTCATTTTTTGTCTTAACCCTTTAACTAACGAATCGCCCGTATCCGCTCACGTAATATGCAAAATCAGAAGTTGAAAAAATATTATTTTTCAAAAAATTTCAACAAAACCATATCATGTGACCCCTCATTGGAACGAGCTCATTCCAACGAGGGGTCACATGATATGGTTTTGTTGAATTTATCTGAAAAATTTGAAAAAATGATATTTAAAATAAAAATGTTATCGCCTATGTTGGGTAAAGGGTTAAAAACATAGGTTATGACCCCTCATTGGAACGAGCTCAATGAGCTCGTTCCAAAGAGGGGTAATAACCTATGTTTTTGAGACAAAAAATGAAAAAATAATGAAAATTAATTGGTGATTTTTGTGAATAGCGCTGGCTAGTTTTGACCTTTACGTTGGGTAAAGAGTTAAACTGATTACTTCTGTTTGTTTGTTGGTTGGTGGTTAACGTCACATATTTATGCACCATGGCTAATCGTGACACAACATGGAGATGAAGTCAAGTTTAGTCAATCGTTGATCAACATGTTGCCCATTTTAGAGGACTTTCACCCCAAGCATTGGTGACTGGGTCCTATTTTACTAGTAAAGCGGAACTGGTTTACCACAGTAAACAAGTGCTGTTTACTTTCCGGGGTTCCCACGGGGAAATTACTTCTGTAAGTTTGTGAGTGCGATTTGCACTTGCAATTTCATTTGCGAGTGCAATTTTTTGCACCCATAAAATTATACATATTCTTCAATGTTGGACATTTTATTTAGTTATTTTGTAATCAGTTCAGTTTTGGGTGATCAATCGTCAGCTCAACACTTTCCATTTGGTACATGCGGAACAGATTTTCTTTTTCCACATGGTTTAGTGTTGCTGTAGATAAAGATTTAATAGAACAGGCATGTGATAAAGGGTTAACCCTTTACCCAACGCAGACGATATCAAAATTTATTATTTTAAATATCATTTTTTTTAATTTTTCAAAAAATTTCAACAAAACCACATCATGTGACCTCTCGTTGGAACGAGCTCGTTCCAAAGAGGGGTCACATGATATGGTTTTGTTGAAATTTTTTGAAAAATAATATTTTTTCAACTGCTGAATTTGCATATTACGCGGGCGGATGTGGGCGATTCATTGGGTAAAGGGTTAAGCACAGATCATAACGTAGTTATGACCTATTTGAGTGATGGGGGTTAAAAAAAGAAATACACTTTGAAATTAAAGTTAACCACTGGAATGGTGAATTGTAAATTTTTAGCTCAATTCACCACTGATCCAGTATGGAGACATATCAGTACAGCAAGTGTACATAATTAAAATGCTGTGTTAGCTGTTGGTATATTTGTATAAAGAGACATACTTTGTGTGTTTTAGCCCACAGTTAAGTCTAGGTTATCACACACATGGAAGAAGTCAACAACATTAACCTAGAAAAGGTTACCATGACCTAAGTCAAACCATTAACAGCTGATATCCTTTACCTGAAAACCAAATTACTCAACAATTTACTGACTCCGATAATAAAGGGCATTCACCTACAATATTCTACTCTAATCCATGAAAACATACACCCTGCATGAGCATAAAAACCACACAGTACAAAAGGGTGTAGCCAGGGGTGGGATGGGGTTACTAGGGGTGATGTGTCCTCCACCCCAGATTTCAAAAGGGTCAACTCATGGCCAAGCCTGGAAATAAGGACACTAACTATCTGCAGAATGAGGTCCCCCGAGGGTGAATTTGGTGATGCTACCCTCAGGGACCGATCAGGACTATTTAAAATACGCTCTAGTTTCGGAGCCTATTTTTTTCAATTCATGCGCCAGATTTCAATTTACGGAGTCACACTGCTGTTTGAAACACACACAGCAAGTATGTAATAGCTCTCATCATTTTCATTTAGTACACTATAGCAAACATTAATCTTCACTGTGGTTTCTGATCAAGTCTTGGCTGCCTATTTAGGCAGCCAAGACTTGATCAGAAACCACAGTGAAGATTAATGCTTGGTAATTAAGACTTGAAGTATTAACTTAAGCACTCTACAACAATGATAAATGATAATCATATATATAATATGTAAGAGTGTCTCTCTCGATTATTCATCGAAAGAATATCAAAATATGATCTGAGAAGTTACGCGCCAACTGAGAAGCCTATTTCTGAGATTTAAGAGCCAGGTCCTGATGTTCCAGAATCAAATATGCACTGTCGCATGCCCAGGTCGGTCCCTGTACCCTGCACAGCAGGGATATTCAATTACAGTATGAGGCAGAATTTCATGTGCAGCATTGCATTAATCCTTCAGTCCGAGAAATGCCAGGTACATGTGCTAGTAATAAATAAAAGAGAATGTGTGGGTCTTTCTCTCTGTTTGACTTTATATGTTTGTAGACTATAGACTCTGCCATGTCTCAACCAAGAGACAAAATTTGTCATCTAGGGTTAATTTGACCAGGAAAAGGACATTAGAAGATGGTTTGCTACGTTTGTTAGGCTATAGACGTTCCTCGACTGATTGAGACGACGTTTGGCCTCTAGGGGTAATTTGAGTTCTCTCTGCCTTTGTCTGATCAAGCTATTCTAAAATCTGCAAACAGCACGGTGGAGCCCACTTAATTGGATATCTGTTAACTGAATAACCCTGTTAATTGAATATAATTTTCCAACACAAAACCATTTATCATACCTCCAGTACAAATTTGACCTGTTAATTGAATATAGGTTAAAGAGTAAACTCCTGTTAATTGAATAAAAAATCTTGCAACCTGTCAAGAAATTTCCCTGACTCTCCCCAGTTTTCCTTTGTTTATAGACCTAATTGACCTCAGTACATCCAATACAGGCATTTAATCTATTATATCTTGTTTGACAGAGCTCATGGAGCTCTGTCAAACAAGATATAATAGGATAAATACTAAGTTTATCTCCAGAATACTGAAAAGTGACACAATCCTTTTAATTGAATACTCCTGTTAAGTGAATAGTATTCATTGGCAAAATGACTATTCAATTAACAGGGTTCCACAGTATCTTGCTTGTTGCAATGGAGTGTTATGAAGTCAGATCAGCTGTTTTCAACTCATGTTCTTGACACACTTTGTGAATTTACAGTACGTGGAGAGTGGTTTATAACTAAATCACCTGTGGAGTGGAGTTGTCACCCAAGCTATAACTTCAAATTGTGTACATATCGACAAAAAAACACAAGCAGTGTTTCAGCCAACTGACCTCCGGGTTTAACCCGGAGGTCCATTGGCTGAAACTTTGCTTGTACTGGTTATGCTTTGCAACAAATTTGCAATTATTGCTTGGGTGGAATCTCCACTCTGAGGGTGATTCAGTGATAATACACTCTCCACGTACTGTATATTTAAATACATTTTTTTTTAAAAATTATCACTTGTCAAACAACTTTGATCATCGAAATAAACACAGTCTTTTGTTAACCCTTTACCTAATGAATCGCCCGCATCTGCCTGCGTAATATGCAAATAAACAGTCTTTTGTTAACCCTTTACCTAACAAATCGCCCGCATCTGCCTGCATAATATGCAAATTGATCAGTTGAAAAAATTAAAATTTTACAAAATATTTCAACAAAACCATATTGTGTAACCCCTCATTGGAACGAGCTCATTGAGCTCATTCCAATGAGGGGTCACATGATATGGTTTTGTTGAAATTTTTTGAAAAATTTAAAAAAATGATATTTAAAATAATAAATTTTGATATTGTCTGCGTTGGGTAAAGGGTTAACCATTTTACCCACAGCAAATTGAAGATGACACTTACTAAAATAACATGAAAAACTAAAATTTTCTTTTTTAGCCTTAAAAACCTAGATTATAACTCCTCATTAGAACAAGCTCAATTCAAAGATGGGCCATTATCTATATGTTTGAGACAAACCAAAGAATTTGAAAAATGCTTTTTGTGAATAACTCTGGTCGTTTGAGCTGATACTTGGGTAAAGAGTCAAGACGTAGAAGGCTGATAATTTTAAACTGTGCACTTGTTTGTGTAGAGGTCCAATGAAATCTTGGTGATCAAATAAATGGAATAGTTAACAATTTAAAACATGTTATCATGACCTGATTCAGTTTAAACGCTTTGCCTAACAACCAGATGATTCAACAATTTAGCGTCTCCATGAACCACAAAGGTCATTTACCTGGAATATACTCTATGTGGGTAAATACCTGATATGAGCAAATATACAACCTAAATAACTGACAACACAATACACTAACTCATAACACAGGTTATCAACCTCTTAGGGCTTTATTTATTTATTTATTTGGATTTAACGACACATTTACAGCCAAGGTTATATCATGTTGGTGACAGTTTTACAGGTGGAGGAAGCCAGAGTACCCAGAGAGAACCACCGAGCAACAACGAGCAGCTGCCAGCTCCCCAATATCCTAACTTAGATTGGTTGAAGACATGAACACCATTGACACGCAGTATGCCTTAGTATCGTGCCCCTATGTGGACAATCGGGGTGAATTGCCTTGCCAGAGGACACAATGCATGAGTCTGAATCGATCGCTCAGACAGTCACCCATCCAAGGACTAACCAGGCTTGACGTTGCTTAACCCTTTACCCAACAAATCGCCCGCATCCGCCCGCGTAATATGCAAATTCAGCAGTTGAAAAAATATTATTTTAAAAAAAAAATCAACAAAACCATATCATGTGACCCCTCGTTGGAACGAGCTCGTCGATCTCGTTCCAACGAGGGGTCATATGACATGGTTTTGTTGAAATATTTTGAAAATTTTTCAAAAAAATGATATTTAAAATAAATTTTGATATCGTCTGTGTTGGGTAAAGGGTTAACTGCGGTGAACTGACAAGAACTTGTTATCGCAATGCCATAGCACCCCCTCTTAGGTCTTTATATTCAATTATAATTATTTCTGATACAATGAACTACACTCCCAAGGCATTGATACTGTAGACACATTCACTGAAAGCCAGAAAATAAGCAGATTGTCATCTGCAAAATGAGGTCCCAAAAGGTCCCAGAGGGTGAATTTAGTGATGCTACCCTGCATAGCAGGGTAGCATCCCTAAATTTACCCTCTGTGAACCTCAGTCTGAATCAGGGTCTCAAAACTATTTATTTATTTATTGGTGTTTAAGGTCACATATTTATGCACAATGGCTAATCATGACCTTGACAGTTTTACGGAGTACCCGGAGAGAACCACCGAGCAATGACGAGCAGCTGCCAGCTCCCCAACATCGTAACTCCGCACTGCAGCACTGGCAGGGTTAGATTGGTTGAAGACATGCATACCATCGACGTGCAGTACGCCTTAGTACACGGCGTCATCGTGCCCCCACGTGGGCAATGGAGATGAAGTGTCTTGCCCAAGGACACAACGCGGTTGCCGCAGGTGGGATTCGAACCGAGGACCTCTCGGCTTGCAACCTGCACCTCTACCTACTGAGCCACCGCGCTCCCGCATAGCAGGGTAGCATCCCTAAATTTACCCTCTGTGAACCTCAGTCTGAATCAGGGTCTCAAAACTATTTATTTATTTATAGGTGTTTAAGGTCACATATTTATGCACAATGGCTAACAACAGTTTTACGGGTGGAGGAAGCCGGAGTACCCGGAGAGAACCACTGAGCAGCGGCGAGCAACTGTCAGCTCCCCAACATACCAACTCCACACAAGCAGGGTTAGCATTGGTTGAAGACAGGTGCACCATCGACGTGCAGTATGCCTCAGTACACAACGTCACTGTGCTCCCACGTGGGCAATGGGGGTGAAGTGTCTTGCCCAAGGACACAACACGGTTGCCGCAGGTGGGATTCGAACTGAGGACCTCTCGGCTTGCAACCTGCACCTCTACCTACTGAGCCACCGCGCTCCCGCATAGCAGGGTAGCATCCCTAAATTTACCCTCTGTGAACCTCAGTCTGAATCAGGGTCTCAAAACTATTTATTTATTTATTGGTGTTTAAGGTCACATATTTATGCACAATGGCTAACAACAGTTTTACGGGTGGAGGAAGCCGGAGTACCCGGAGAGAACCACCGAGCAGCGGCGAGCAACTGTCAGCTCCCCAACATAACAACTCCACACAAGCAGGGTTAGCATTGGTTGAAGACATGTGCACCATCGACGTGCAGTACGCCTCAGTACACAACGTCACCGTGCTCCCACGTGGGAAATAGGGGGTGAAGTGTCTTGCCCAAGGACACAACGCCGTTGCCGCAGGTGGGATTCGAACTGAGGACCTCTCGGCTTTCAGCCTGCACCTCTACCAACTGAGCCACCGTGCCCCCATGTCTCAAAACTAAACAGAAAGAGGTACCCAAAGGATAAATTGGCCCTCTGTAGTGGATATCATCATCAAATTTACCCTCTGGGGACCTCATTCTTCAAATGTCAGACTGCTTATTTTCAGCCTGATTCACTGGTTGGTTAATTAACACTCCCATCCCAATTATTCCATGTTTCTTATTTTGTCAAATCTTATTGTAACACAGCAGTTTATTTTCCCGTAGGTGACCATTATAACGTTCAGGTGAGAAAAATTATGATCGCAATATAACACTTAAATTTTGGCATTCAAATATCTTTGTCAAGTATAGCCTTTCAGACAACTTTTTCTGACCCCAAAACAGGGGGTCATGCAACAGATAAGAGAGAAAACCTAACAGAAAGGGAAGTACCGGCCACATGCACCTATTTTTCATGGAATTCTCTACAAAAATGCACCAGAAGTCAACTGTATTTTTTAGGTCCAAAAGTCATCAAATAACCCTCTTTGTGAATATTCAGCAATAATGCAAGATGTCATTAGAATGTTTCTAATGTTCACTGAAACAATATATTTTCCCAAGGATGCTTATTTTTAGAGATTGCATCATTTCTGAGTGCAATATTACCAAGGTGGGTAACATCAATTCAAATACTTACTGCAGAGATACCTTATGGTTGAAGTAAAATACATCATTAATTGACACTCCTGTCAATCCAGCTAGACTGGATCCGAGATTTGGGCAGTACAATGTCAGTGCTCAAAATAACTTTTTTTCTATGCGTAGCAAAATGCTACATATTTCCAAAAAATGAATAGCATTTTGTAATGAAAGTGTCAATGACACTGTAGCTCAACTTGACAAACTTGAACTTGGTAAGTTATAAATGAAGTGGCAAAATTGAAGATCATTGAAACCGATGAAAATCGATAGTTCCCATCTAGAGGCCTCCCCAAACAAGCATGCCAGGTTTCAAAGCAATCCGATCATAAATGTGCCCTGTAGAGTGTATAAAAGGGAAATAGTGTGGTCTGACTAGACTAAATTCTAAGAACGTTGGCCGTGGCAACATTTTTTGACGGAAATGGAAGAAAATCGATAGCTCCCATCTAGAGGTCACCGTAAATAAGCATACCAGGTTTCAAAGAAATCCGATCATAAATATACCCTGTAGGGTGTGCCAAAGGGAAATATTGTGGTCTGACTAAATTAAGTTCTAAGAACGTTGGCTGCGGCAACATTTTTTGACAGAAATTGCAGAAAATCGATAGCTCCCATCTAGAGGTCTCCCCAAACAAGCTTACCAGGTTTCAAAGCAATCAAATCATGAATGTGCCCTGTAGGGTGTGCCAAAGGGAAATATTGTGGTCTGACTAAACTGAGTTCTAAAAACGTTGGCCGCGGCAACAATTTTTGATGGAAATTGAAGAAAATCGATAGCTCCCATCTAGAGGTCACCCCAAACAAGCATGCCAGGTTTCAAAGCAATCCGCTCATAAATGTGCCCTGTAGGGTGTGCCAAAGGGAAATATTTAGTCTTCTGACTAAACTAAGTTCTAAGAATGTTGGCCGCGGCAACATTTTTTGACAGAAATTGAAGAAAAACGATAGCTCCCATCTCGAGGTCACCCCAAACAAGCATGCCAGGTTTCAAAGCAATCCGATCATAAATGTACCCTGTAGGGTGTGCCAAAGGGATATATTGAGTCTTCTGACTAAACTAAGTTTTAAGAACGTTGGCCGCGGCAACATTTTTTGACAGAAATTGAAGAAAATCGATAGCACCCATCTAGACGTCTCCCCAAACAAGCATACCAGGTTTCAAAGCAATCTGATTATAAATGTGCCTTGTAGGGTGTGCCAAAGGGAAATATTGAGGTCTGACTAAACTAAGTTCTACGAACGTGGGCCGTGGCAACATATTTTGCCGGAAATTGAAGAAAATCGACAGCTCCCATCTAGAGGTCACCCTAAATAAGCATACCAGTTTTCAAAACAATCAAATCATAAATGTGCCCTGTAGGGTGTGCCAAAGGGAAATATTGTGGTTTGACTAAACTAAGTTCTAAGAACGTTGGCCTCGGCAACATTTTTTGACGGAAATTGAAGAAAATCGATCGCTCCCATTTAGAGGTCACCCCAAACAAGCATGCCAAGTTTCAAAGTAATCTGATCATAAATGCGACCTGTGAGGTGTGCCAAATGAAATTGTGGACGTACGTACTAATGTACTAACGTACTAACGTACGTACGCCGACGGATGAGAAGTGATTGACATAGCTATTTTTGTATACCGGAGTTATCTTATGCTGTTTTGTATTGAATTCTTCTAAGCAGATAGAATAGTTTCCATCCATTTCTGGGCATTTCCAAATGATCTGCAACACATGAAACATTTACTATGTTTTTTTTAACTGAACTGCCTTTAAGGGTTGCATGGACTTGGATATTTTCAAATGACGTCGTGGTTGTTTAACAGAGTTCTCAAAATGGAAGTTGGGATTTTTAATTTGATGGGCTTGAAGTTATTTTTAATGGGCATTTTATGCAAAATGTTGTAAAAACAGGAAGAATTTAAACCAATAGAATTCATCTTACATATGAAGTTGCTAATGATGCTTGATGGAGAGTTAATCTGAGTTATGCCTGGAATGTTCCACAATCAGAAGTAAAGCATCAGTGAACTTGTTTCAAATTTGTTTGCAAATTTTCATTTACATTTTGCGATACAAGATAATCAACTGCAGCCTATTAGGCTGCAGTTGATTATCTTGTATCGCAAAATGCTATACATAATTGAACATTGTGTAGCTTTTTGCAAGTTTTGCATAGCAAAAAGCGACGCGACACCGCTTATTTTGAGCCCTGTACAATGTGCATGTACACCTCATCCCAGCTCTGGTGTGTTAGTAAACAAGCAATGAATTCATGTCTCCCGCTGGGCAGCAGTTTCAAGGGGAATTAATGCATCCAGTGGAATATAGTTGAGTTGCAAGTGGAAGTTATTTAGAAGAGAAGAACAGGCAGTTCTTCAGACAGTGGTTATCAGATTTATTTTCACGGAGGTCACTGTCAAAGTAATTAAAGTGATGTGGAGTGTAACTGTGAGAATCACTAATAATTAAGACTGTATGATAAGACATATTACATTAAACTGATGTGAAAAGTAATCCATATATGAAATTTCATTGAAATCGGATGACTCTAAGGAAAGTCAGAGTCTGGAAACCATCAGCCAATCAAATTTAAGCAACCTAATTAAATATGCACGGAAAATGCCCATGTTCGAACGTGGACCCACAATTGATGAAAATGATCTACTATCCAAATTTCATTGAATTCCACTGACTGTAAGGAAAGTTAGAGTCTGGAAACGAAAAACATGGAAGGTGTGCACTTACTGTGTTTTAGTAGTAGCACTAAATAAATCAAAGTTTCCCTAATTTGCACAATTTTTGCACGAGAACAAAACCCATATTATATATGATGTATTGCATGTTACTAAACATTCATACAAAAATTTATTCAAATCCGAACATTCATATAGAAGTTCTGTACAACAAACTGATTACACCCAATTTCGGAACAAAATGGTCGCTGGTGGCCATCTTGAATTTTGGACCAAATTTTCCCAAAACACATATTCTGGTCTCACAATGATAACAAAGATACCCAAGAAGTTTCGTGAAGTTCGGTTCATGAATATGGCTTTTAGTCTGAGGTGCGTTGACGCACGGGGCAGACGGACAGGCAGATGGACAGATTTTCGGTACAAAATTTCCGTCAATCGAACTTGACCTACGTATTGATAAAAGTAATCCATATATGAAATTTGACTGAAATTGGTTGATTTTGAGGAAAGTTAGAGACTGGAAACCGTCAGCCAATCAAATTTCAGCAACCTAATTAAATATGCGTGGAAAATGCCCATGTTTGAACTTGGACGCACAATTGATGAAAGTGATCTACTACCCAAATTTCATCGAAATTCGGTCACTGTAAGGAAAGTTACAGTCTGGAAATGAAAAACACGGAAGGACAGAAGGACACCCCAAATTTAATATCTCCCTTTTTTTAAAAAAGCGGGAGACAACATGTACTGGTTAAAGGTGGCTCTAAGGTGCCGTACAATCCTATCTTCCAATGTCCCAATTTTTATCTTGAATGTACCGGTTCAAGGTGGCTCTAAGGCGCCGTGCAATCCTGTCTTCCAATATCCCAATTTTTATCTTGAATGTACTGGTTCAAATACAAATGCTTAGAGTGGAATTATTCCGTTATTCTCATCTGCTTATAATAATCAGTTTACCAGAGAAAATTATTCAATTATTCTCACCTGCTTATAACAATAGACTCAATTACTTTTGGAGAAAAATTCCTAGCAATCACCATTATTTGACAGTGGGAAATAAAGGGATAATGTCATCACTTTTATTATTTCCAATTAAATATCTTGACCTTCATTATTACTGAGCCATTATTATTATCAGGCAGGTAAGATTAACAGAAGAATTCAATTAACAGGGATGTAGTCACTTTCCTGTATTCTAGAGATAAGCTGATCACTTAGATACATCGTGCTACAAATTTACCGATACAGATCACGGTTCACCCAGAGATAATTTTCCTTTCCTCAAACTCATGTTTATCTGTAATATTTATTCATTAATTGTTAGAGTGCTAAATTATTTCTGGTCACCAAAATTTATTCACCTGTCTTTGCCATGTTGCAATTTATGGGAGAGTGCCAAAAGGCACTCTCCCATAAATTGCAACAAGGCAAATCCATATAATTGAAATAATTTTACTTCAAAGATAATATGAAGTACACCCACAGAGTATGAAGCCTTTCAATTGTTGCACCTGCCCTTCAAAATTAAGCCCAAATATGGGCTTCCAGCACTCTACCAGTTAAAAGTTATCTTTCACTTTCCCACTCAGACTCAATAATTTGGGGGAATGCACATAGTTTTATTTTGGCATTTTTGACGAAAGTAAACATGTGTTACACACTCTGGAATTGAATGAAACCTTCTAACTGCCCAATAGAATAGCGCCTTCTTTTGAACGTGTTGAATCGAGGACAAACTTTGCGCTGTATTTCATGATTGGATATTTTCGTCACTTCACTAGCTTAGACCAATCAACTCACAGTTTTTTAACTGCTAGAGTGCAGGAAGTCCATATTTGGGCTTTATTCTAAAAGGCACGTACTGTAACATAAAAGTTTCATATACTGTGGATTTGCTTCATATTATCTTGTAAGTGGAATTATTTAGTGTCTGTGAGTTTGCCTTGTTACAATTTATGGGAGAGTGTCCACTAGCGCCCTCCCATAAATTGTAACCAGGCAAAGACATGTGAACAAATTCTGACAACCAAAAATAACTTAGCACCAGTTAAAAAATATCGTCTGCAGATATCAGTGTATCAACCTTAATGGAAGTGTCAATGACACTGTAGCTTAACTTGTCTGTGTATTGTGTTTGATGAAAAGGATAATGTTCAATGGTTATGAAAGGATTATAAAATAAGACAAGAAATGTTAATTTCTGTTCCCTGTATGCTATGTTTTCAATAAAAATAATATGAGGAGTAGACTGTACCAAACAAGTGAGGTGTGGGTTAATGTGGCCCTCACAGTTAATGTATGTGGCCCTCACAGTTAATGTATGTGGCCCTCACAGTTAATGTATGTCAACGAAAGTTACCAAGTTACAGTAAAATTATTCCAAAACGAATCCTATCAAGTTACAATAAAATCCCTTCATAAATACGGCCTGCAGACTGTGCTAAAGGCTTTAGGGCTTTGGACCTGTGTAGCCATCATGGTTGACCGATCGCAACCAAAAAGGGGATGTCCTCATCTAGACATACTGAGTAATCCTACCAAGTTACAATGTAATCCCTTCATAAATATGATCGGTAGTCTGTGCAAAAGACTTTTGGGTCGGGCAGCTGTCATGGTTGAATGATCGTGACCAAAAGGGGATGTTCTCATCTAGGCATTATCTGGAGTCATCTTACCAAGTTACAATGAAATCCCTTCATAAATATGACCTGTAGACTGTGCTAAAGGTTTTTGGGCTTTGGGCCCCTGTAGCCATCACAGTTGACCAAAAGGGGACATTATCATCTAGACATTATATGGAATCAACCTACCAAGTTACAATGAAATCCCTCCATAAATACAATCTGTAGAATGTGCTAAGAGTTTTCGGGTTTTGGGCTAGGGCAACTGTCAAGGCTGAATGATCGTGACCATAAGGGGACGTTCTCATCTAGACATAATCAGGAGTCATCCTACCAAGTTACAATGGAATCCCTTCTTAAGTATGATCTCTAGACTGTGTTGAAGGTTTTCAGGCTTCGGGCCTCTGTAGCCATCACAGTTGAACAATCATGACCATAAGGGGACGTTCTGATCTAGACATTATCTGGAGTCATCCTACCAAGTTACAATGAAATCCCTTCATAAATATGACATATAGACTATGCAAAAGGTTTTTGGGCTCGGGCAGTCGTCACGGTTGACAGATCGCGACCAAATGGGGAAGTTCTCATCTAGATATTATAGAGAGGCATCCTACCAAGTTACAATGAAATCCCTTCATAAATACGACCTGTAGACTGTGCTAATGGTTTTCAGGTTTTGGGCTCGGGCAGCCATCACGGTTGACCGATCACAACCAAAAGGGGACGTTCTCATCTAGACATGACCCCAAACCTGCAAATGAAATTTTGTGACGAATGGATTAGAACTACGGGGTGTAGCCAGTGCTAAAGGAAAATGTGAACAGACTTCCACATGCGTGATGGCAATAGCTTATCTTGACTTTGTGAAGTTAAGCTGATGAAAGTGTCAATGACACTGTAGCTCAACTTGTCAAAACATGTACATGTATAGTATGTGACACAGCAATGACAAACATCTAGGTAATGACCTGATAACAAAGGTACATATAAAGTATTGTAATGGTCTGTACATAAATACTGACCATAGCCTGTAACAAATGTATAGGTAAAGTATTGTAAAGGTGGGTGACAGTCAGATGCTAAACTAGAAAAGAAATCTTTGAGTCCCAGAGTGGGTCTGACTGAACCCCAAAATATTTCTTCTCATAGCACAGTGATAACAAAGGCACCCCAAAACACACTCATTCCTGTCCCAAGGTGAAAACAAAGGTACCCAAGAAGTTTTGTGAAGATCAGTTCATAAACACGAGCTGTATAGACAAAAAACTGATTGGACCTAATTTCGGTACAAAATGGCCACTGGCAGCCATCTTGAATTTCGGACTGCACTCAGAAACACTCGTTCTCGTCCCAAGGTGATAACAAAGGTACCCAAGAAGTTTCGTGAAGATCAGTTGATAAATACAGCCTCTAGCCCGAACCGTATTGACATGGTTACTTACTGTGTGTAAGTAGCACTAAATAAATCAAAGTTCATCTAATTTGCATAATTTCTGCACGAGAAAAAAAACCTGTACTGTATGTGATGTATTCCATTTCACAAAACATTCATACAAAAATTTATTCAAATCAGAACTTTCATACAGAAGTTCTGTACAAAAGACTGATTGCACTAATTTTGCTACAAAATGGCTGCTGGTGGCCATCTAGAATTTTGGACCGGACCCAAAACACCCATTCTCATCCCACGGTGATAACAAAGGTTCCCAAGAAGTTTCGTAAAGATCGGTTCATAAATACGGCCTCTAGCCTGAGCCGTATAGAAGTTGTGTACAAAAAACTGATTAGACCTAATTTTCAGTACAAAATGGCCACTGACAGCCATCTTGAATTTTGGACCGCACTCAGAAACACTCGTTCTCGTCCCAAGGTGATAACAGAGGTACCCAAGAAGTTTCGCAAAGATCGGTTGATAAATACAGCCTCTAGCCCGAGCCGTATTAACATGTGTACTTATACATACTGTGTGAAAGTGGCACTGAAAAAATCAAGGTTCATCTAATTTGCATAATTTCTGCCCGAGAAAAAAACACGTATTATATGTGATGTATCCCATGGTACTAAACATTCATACAAAAAATTATTCAAATCAGAGCTTTCATGTAGAAGTTCTGCGCAAAAATCTGATTGCCCCTAATTTTGAACAAAATGGCAGCCAGCGGCCATCTTGAATTTTGGACCGGACCCAAAAACACTCGTTCTCGTCCCAAGGTGATAACAAAGGTACCCAAGAAATTTTGTAAAGATTGGTTCATAAATACGGCCTCTAGCCCGAGCTGTATCCAATTGTTGACTTACGGACAGACGGACAGATGGTCGACGGGCCATGACAAAAGCACAAATTTGGCTTTGCCAAAGTTGAGCTAAAAATGGAAACAGAATCAGAAATAATGAGGAGTGACTTGTTTATACATTCAGCATTGGAGATTATTATTACAGGACAGTGCATTACTATAAATAGCAGCTAAGTTTAATATATGTTCTATGGCATATTATTTTGTGATCTGAGCATCATTTTTGTATTGAAAAGTGTTTCCAAAATTTGAAAAGAAATTCTTCTTGTGTGAACCAGAATTTAGTCTCCGGAAAAAAAACAACAGGATTCATAAAACACTTTAAACACTTTAAAACAATTTCCACAATCCAGTATAATTATTTAAAATAGTTGCTTGAATCCTGCACCCTATGTAACAACATGTAATCAACTGACCCTGTGCACATTGACAACATTAGTCAGTGTATATATCCATGTAGTGTGTGATATAGCAGTTACCAATTTTTTTATAACCAGAAAGTGTGCCTAACCCTGTGCACATTAACAACATTAGTCAGTGTAAATATCCATGTAGTGTGTGATATAGCAGTTACCAATTTTTTTATAACCAGAAAGTGTGCCTAACCCTGTGCACGTTAACAACATTAGTCAGTGTATATATCCATGTAGTGTGTGATATAGCAGTTACCAATTTTTTTATAACCAGAAAGTGTGCCTAACCCTGTGCACATTAACAACATTAGTCAGTGTATATATCCATGTAGTGTGTGATATAGCAGTTACCAATTTTTTTATAACCAGAAAGTGTGCCTAACCCTGTGCACGTTAACAACATTAGTCAGTGTATATATTCGTGTAGTGTGTGATATAGCAGTTACCAATTTTTTTATAACCAGAAAGTGTGCCTAACCCTGTGCACATTAACAACATTAGTCAGTGTATATATTCGTGTAGTGTGTGATATAGCAGTTACCAATTTTTTTATAACCAGAAAGTGTGCCTAACCCTGTGCACATTAACAACATTAGTCAGTGTATATATCCATGTAGTGTGTGATATAGCAGTTACCAATTTTTTTATAACTAGAAAGTGTGCCTAACCCTGTGCACATTACCAACATTAGTCAGTGTATATATCCATGTAGTGTGTGATATAGCAGTTACCAATTTTTTTATAACCAGAAAGTGTGCCTAACCCTGTGCACATTAACAACATTAGTCAGTGTATATATCCATGTAGTGTGTGATATAGCAGTTACCAATTTTTTTATAACCAGAAAGTGTGCCTAACCCTGTGCACGTTAACAACATTAGTCAGTGTATATATCCGTGTAGTGTGTGATATAGCAGTTACCAATTTTTTTATAACCAGAAAGTGTGCCTAACCCTGTGCATGTTAACAACATTAGTCAGTGTATATATTCGTGTAGTGTGTGATATAGCAGTTACCAATTTTTTTATAACCAGAAAGTGTGCCTAAACCTGTGCACGTTAACAACATTAGTCAGTGTATATATTCGTGTAGTGTGTGATATAGCAGTTACCAATTTTTTTATAACCAGAAAGTGTGCCTAACCCTGTGCACGTTAACAACATTAGTCAGTGTATATATTTGTGTAGTGTGTGATATATCAGTTACCAATTTTTTTATAACCAGAAAGTGTGCCTAACCCTGTTCACGTTAACAACATTAGTCAGTGTATATATTCGTGTAGTGTGTGATATAGCAGTTACCAATTTTTTTATAACCAGAAAGTATGCCTAACCCTGTGCACGTTAACAACATTAGTCAGTGTATATATTCGTGTAGTGTGTGATATAGCAGTTACCAATTTTTTTATAACCAGAAAGTGTGCCTAACCCTGTGCACGTTAACAACATTAGTCAGTGTATATATTCGTGTAGTGTGTGATATAGCAGTTACCAACTTTTTTATAACCAGAAAGTGTTCCTAACCCTGTGCACGTTAACAACATTAGTCAGTGTATATATCCATGTAGTGTGTGATATAGCAGTTACCAACTTTTTTATAACCAGAAAGTGTGCCTAACCCTGTGCACGTCAACAACATTAGTCAGTGTATATATTCGTGTAGTGTGTGATATAGCAGTTACCAATTTTTTTATAACCAGAAAGTGTGCCTAACCCTGTGCACATTAACAACATTAGTCAGTGTATATATTTGTGTAGTGTGTGATATAGCAGTTACCAATTTTTTTATAACCAGAAAGTGTGCCTAACCCTGTGCACATTAACAACATTAGTCAGTGTATATATCCATGTAGTGTGTGATATAGCAGTTACCAATTTTTTTATAACTAGAAAGTGTGCCTAACCCTGTGCACATTACCAACATTAGTCAGTGTATATATTCGTGTAGTGTGTGATATAGCAGTTACCAATTTTTTTATAACCAGAAAGTGTGCCTAACCCTGTGCACATTAACAACATTAGTCAGTGTATATATCCATGTAGTGTGTGATATAGCAGTTACCAATTTTTTTATAACTAGAAAGTGTGCCTAACCCTGTGCACATTACCAACATTAGTCAGTGTATATATCCATGTAGTGTGTGATATAGCAGTTACCAATTTTTTTATAACCAGAAAGTGTGCCTAACCCTGTGCACATTAACAACATTAGTCAGTGTATATATCCATGTAGTGTGTGATATAGCAGTTACCAATTTTTTTATAACCAGAAAGTGTGCCTAACCCTGTGCATGTTAACAACATTAGTCAGTGTATATATTCGTGTAGTGTGTGATATAGCAGTTACCAATTTTTTTATAACCAGAAAGTGTGCCTAACCCTGTGCACGTTAACAACATTAGTCAGTGTATATATTCGTGTATTGTGTGATATAGCAGTTACTAATTTTTTTATAACCAGAAAGTGTGCCTAACCCTGTGCACGTTAACAACATTAGTCAGTGTATATATTTGTGTAGTGTGTGATATATCAGTTACCAATTTTTTTATAACCAGAAAGTGTGCCTAACCCTGTTCACGTTAACAACATTAGTCAGTGTATATATTCGTGTAGTGTGTGATATAGCAGTTACCAATTTTTTTATAACCAGAAAGTATGCCTAACCCTGTGCACGTTAACAACATTAGTCAGTGTATATATTCGTGTAGTGTGTGATATAGCAGTTACCAATTTTTTTATAACCAGAAAGTGTGCCTAACCCTGTGCACGTTAACAACATTAGTCAGTGTATATATTCGTGTAGTGTGTGATATAGCAGTTACCAACTTTTTTATAACCAGAAAGTGTTCCTAACCCTGTGCACGTTAACAACATTAGTCAGTGTATATATCCATGTAGTGTGTGATATAGCAGTTACCAACTTTTTTATAACCAGAAAGTGTGCCTAACCCTGTGCACGTCAACAACATTAGTCAGTGTATATATTCGTGTAGTGTGTGATATAGCAGTTACAAACTTTTTTATAACCAGAAAGTGTGACTAACCCTGTGCATTGCACAGGGTTAGTCACACTTTCTGGTTATAAAAAAATTGTCATTGCTGAGTAACTAACACTGTGCACTGTACAGCCGCAGTGTAAATCTCACCTATATCAAATCTTTACACAATGTAATGACCCAAGCCGGCCAGTGCAATTCAAACTCAGATTTATACCTGTCACTGTTTTTTTTCAGTGAATTCCAAAAATGAAAACATATCCTATTTTCAATTAATATAGATAGCAGGTATATTCTATGGCAAATTATTTTGTGATCTGAGCAAGTCTGAAAATAAGCAGACTGTCATCTGCAAAATGATGTCCCCAGAGGGTGAATTTGGTGTTGCTTTCCTACACAGCAGGGTAGCATCACAAAATTTACCCTCTGTGAACCTCAGTATGAATGAAGGTCTCAAGCCAAAACAGAAAGATGTACCAAGAGGATAAATTGGCCCACTGTATGGGGATAGCATCAGCAAATTCACCCTCTGGGGACCCCATTTTGCAAATGACAGGTTGCTTATATTCAGGCTTGTGTTTCCAAAATTTGAAAAGAATTTGTGTGAACCAGAATTTAGTCTTCTGGAAAAAACAGGATTCAATTGGATTATTTTCAAAACTATCCGAGGAGCCACTACTTGTTTGCATATTAGTTCGATTTGAATTTTGCCGATTACAATATTGGAATTTATTGGTGACAGCTGGAAAGTTTCTTCCTTACTGGATTACTAGGTTCTATTGAACTATATTTTGGACTAACTGATAAGTATTTCTGTTTTTATTTTTCTTTAAACCAAATAGAGTAGAAGATTTTGTATCATTTTCATTTCAAATTATTTTTGTTTGTTTGTTTGTTTGTTGGTTGGTGGTTAACGTCACATATTTATGCACCATGGCTAATCGTGACACAACATGGAGTCACACCCCAAGCACTGGTGACTGGGTCCTATTTTACTAGTTTACCACAGTAAACAAGTGCTGCTTATTCCTGGGATTCCAACGGGAAATTATTTTTGTTACTAAATTTTATAATAGTTAAATTGGAGTTATTGTTGTTGATTCTCACATTTCTTTCTGTTACCATTATTGTTATTAGACGCCATAACAATCAGGAATCATTATTGATTGAAGGTCGATGTCAAGAGGTAATCTTCTTAGTCACCTACTTTCGCTTTGACACTTGTACATTGATAACGCAATTAAATTGAAATAAATAAAACAGAAAAAAAATGTGGATAAAAGTGAAATATTTATAATAAAAAGACTCATTTATTATGTTAGTATTCACTTGCATGGGGGCACGATGGCTCAGTATGTGAAGGTGCAGACTGCAAGCTGAGTGTTCCTCGGTTCAAATCCCACCTGTGGCAAGCATGTTGTGTCCTTGGGCAAGACACTTCACCTCCATTGCCCACGTGAGGGGACAGTGGTGTTGTGTACTAAGGCATACTGCATGTCGATGGTGTACTTGTCTACAACCAATGCTAACCCTGCTTGTGTGAAGTTAGTACATAGGGGGAGCCAGACAGTTGCTTGCCATTGCTTGGTGGTTCTCTCTGGGTACTCCATCTTCCTCCACCTGTAAAACTGTCTGACACGTGACTCTGGCTGTCAAAAGTGTTGTTAAACCCCAATAAATAAATAAATTCACTTGTATGCATATTTTTTGTTTTTTGTTAAACCCCAATAAATAAATAAATAAATTCACTTGTATGCATATTTTTTGTTTTATTCGTTATGACCTGAGCTTCGAAGGCCCATGATTTAAAATTGAATATCTCAAAACAGAAAAATATTTGACAGTACTATTTTCTGGGATTTTTGTCCAAAACCCAATTCCCTTCTAGGAGGCCGTGAACTACCAGTACTCTGAATTTGAAGCATTTTCCTGACCATTCCAGGAGAGTTAACATATCTGAACAAGATATGATGGAATAAATGCTGAGTTTATAAATAGAAGATTGGACCTAACTCCTGTTAATTGGTTACTCTTGTTGATTGAATATTTTTCTCTGTCAAAATGGCTATTCAATTAACAGGGTTCCACTGTACTGAAGACCAAAACAGATCCAAGCGACTGTCCGACTCTCCAACTTACTAAATCTGCACAAGCAGTGTTAGTAGCAGTTGACAGAAAGAATACCATTGATGTGCAGTATGCCTTAGTAAACAGAGCCACAGTGTTAGTAGCAGTTGACAGAAAGTGTACTATTGATGTGCAGTATGCCTTATTAAACAGAGCCACAGTGCCACCTGTTTTCTATTACAAGTAAAGGGCCACATGAAGAAACTTTCAGCAGTTTTATATATAACTCTCGCTAACTTTCAATAAGGAGAGATGGATGACATACACCAAGTGATGGTAATATATAACTCTCGCTAACTTTCAATAAGGAGGGATGGATGACATACACCAAGTGATGGCAATATATAACTCTCGCTAACTTTCAATAAGGAGAGATGGATGACATACACCAAGTGATGGCAATATATAGCTCTCGCTGACTTTCAATAAGGAGGAAGGATCACATACACCAA
Organism: Pictodentalium vernedei; assembly: GCA_031216915.1. Lineage (NCBI taxonomy): Eukaryota > Metazoa > Mollusca > Scaphopoda > Dentaliida > Dentaliidae > Pictodentalium > Pictodentalium vernedei. Next base: position 2,783,427 of record CM062294.1, on the reverse strand, counting down.
GTGATGGCAATATATAGCTCTCGCTGACTTTCAATAAGGAGGATGGATGACATACACCAAAGTGATGGCAATATATAGCTCTCACTGACTTTAAATAAGGAGGATGGATGACATACACTAAGTGATGACAATATATAGCTCTCGCTAACTTTCAGTAAGGAGAGATGGATGACATACACCAAGTGATGGCAATATATAGCTCTCACTAACTTTCAATAAGGAGAGATGGATGACATACACCAAGTGATGGCCATATATAGCTCTCACTAACTTTCAATAAGGAGAGATGGATGACATACACCAAGTGATGGCAATATATAGCTCTCGCTAACTTTCAATAAGGAGAGATGGATGACATACACCAAGCGATGGCAATATATAGCTCTCACTAACTTTCAATAAGGAGAGATAGATGACATACACCAAGTGATGGCAATATATAGCTCTCGCTAACTTTCAATATGAATAAGGAGAGATGGATGACATACACCAAGTGATGGCAATATGTAGCTCTCGCTAACTTTCAGTAAGGAGAGATGGATGACAAACACCAAGTGATGGCCATATATAGCTCTCACTAACTTTCAATAAGGAGAGATGGATGACATACACCAAGTGATGGCAATATATAGCTCTCACCAACTTTCAGTAAGGAGAGATGGATGACACACACCAAGAGATGGCAATATATAGCTCTCGCTAACTTTCAATAAGGAGATATGGATGACATACACCAAGTGATGGCAATATATAGCTCTAGCTGACTTTCAATAAGGAGGGATGGATGACATGCACCAAGTGATGGCAATATATAGCTCTAGCTGACTTTCAACAAGGAGGGATGGATGACATGCACCAAGTGATGGCAATATATAGCTCTCGCTAACTTTCAATAAGGAGAGATGGATGACATACACCAAGTGATGGTAATATATAGCTCTCTCTAACTTTCAATAAGGAGGGATGGATGACATGCACCAAGTGATAGCAATATATAGCTCTAGCTGACTTTCAATAAGGAGGGATGGATGACATGCACCAAGTGATGGCAATATATAGCTCTCGCTAACTTTCAATAAGGAGAGATGGATGACATACACCAAGAGATGGCAATATATAGCTCTCGCTAACTTTCAATAAGGAGAGATGGATGACATACACCAAGTGATGGCAATATATAGCTGTAGCTGACTTTCAATAAGGAGGGATGGATGACATGCACCAAGTGATGGCAATATATAGCTCTAGCTGTCTTTCAATAAGGAGATATGGACGACATACAACAAGTGATGGCAATATATAGCTCTCGCTAACTTTCAATAAGGAGAGATGGATGACATACACCAAGTGATGGCAATATATAGCTCTAGCTGACTTTCAATAAGGAGAGATGAATGACATACACCAAGTGATGGCAATATATAGCTCTCACTAACTTTCAATAAGGAGGGATGGATGACATACACTTGCTGACCTTCAATAAGGGTAGATGGATGACATACACCAAGTGATGGCAATATATAGCTCTAGCTGACTTTCAATAAGGAGAGATGAATGACATACACCAAGTGATGGCAATATATAGCTCTCGCTAATTTTCAATAAGGAGAGACGGATGACATACACCAAGTGATGGCAATATATAGCTCTAGCTGACTTTCAATAAGGAGAGATGGATGACATACACCAAGTGATGGCAATATATATCTCTCTTAACTTTCAATAAGGAGAGATGGATGACATACACCAAGTGATGGCAATATATAGCTCTCGCTAACTTTCAATAAGGAGAGATGGGTGACATACACCAAGTGATGGCAATATATAGCTGTCTCTAACTTTCAATAAGGAGAGATGGATGACATAACCAAGTGATGGCAATATATAGCTCTCGTTGATTTTCAATAAGGAGAGATGGATGACATACACCAAGTGATGGCAATATGTAGCTCTCACTAACATTCAATAAGGAGGATGGATGACATACACCAAGTGATGTCAATATATAGCTCTCGCTAACTTTCAATAAGGAGGGATGGATGACATGCACCAAGTGATGGCAATATATAGCTCTCGCTAACTTTCAATAAGGAGAGATGGATGACATACACCAAGAGATGGCAATATATAGCTCTCGCTAACTTTCAATAAGGGAGATGGATGACATACACCAAGTGATGGCAATATATAGCTCTAGCTGACTTTCAATAAGGAGCTATATAAGGCTCTTGTTGATTTTCAACAAGGGCAACACAAAGTGTGGAACACTGCCCCCGACAGTGGGCATGTTTGAACTAAAAATTTCCTAAAATCGAAAAAATGAAAAAAGGGCCTTAACTCTGGGAAGAATTATTGGACAGAACCTGTTCCTTGTGCATATCTGTTTCCCCATGCAGGTCTATCAGCATATCAGAGAAGATCCAAATCCGACCCATGGTTTTGAAATTACAATGCAATATGTTTGTATGGACAGATGGGCAGACAGACGGGCAGTCAGAGGCTTCACATGATACCCCCAAATCGTCCTTCCGGAGGTCAGGGTCATGATAAGGATGGATGACATACACTAAATTGCAATATTTTGCTCTCGTTGACTTTAACCCTTTACCCAACGAATCGCCCGCATCCGCCCGCGTAATATGCAAATTCAGCAGCTAAAAAAATATTTTGATATCGTCTGCGTTGGGTAAAGGGTTAAGTAAGGCGAGTTAAAAAAAAGCCTATTGTAGAAATTCAACAAATTTTGAACTGATCCAGTTTAAAAAAAATTTCTGATGAATAATAAAAGCACAAAGTCACGTTTTCTACAAGTGTGTAGATATCTAAGGCCAATGAACTCTGCAGCAAATCAACTGCTAGCAGCGCCTTGATAGTCAATGTACTTGTCAACCTACTTTGAAGATATTAAATAAATTAATTACAAATATATAAAACCTGGTTTATCACAGGTGTACATACTTATGTTTACCAAGACAGCTATCAAGGGTAAATTTCACTTGAATATAACATGCAAGACATCGCCATGAGCCAAACTATAGTCATATTTAACCCACTGTATTAAGACATCACCACGAGTCAAACTGGTCATATTAAACCCACTGTATTCACCAAGACATCACAATGAGCCAAACTATAGTCATATTTAACCCACTGTATTCACCAAGACATCGCCATGAGCCAAACTATAGTCATATTTAACCCACTGTATTAAGACATCACCACGAGTCAAACTGGTCATATTAAACCCACTGTATTCACCAAGACATCGCCATGAGCCAAACTATAGTCATATTTAACCCACTGTATTAAGACATCACCACGAGTCAAACTGGTCATATTAAACCCACTGTATTCACCAAGACATCACCATGAGCCAAACTATAGTCATATTTAACCCACTGTATTAAGACATCATCACGAGTCAAACTGGTCATATTAAACCCACTGTATTCACCAAGACATCACCATGAGCTAAACTATAGTCATATTTAACCCACTGTATTAAGACATCACCATGAGCCAAACTATAGTCATATTTAACCCACTGTATTCACCAAAACGTCACCATGAACTAAACTATAGTCATATATAACCCACTGTATTAAGACATCACCACGAGTCAAACTGGTCATATTAAACCCACTGTATTCACCAAGACATCACCATGAGCTAAACTATAGTCACATTTAACCCACTGTATTAAGACATCACCACAAGTCAAACTGGTCATATTAAACCCACTGTATTCACCAAGACATCACCATGAGCTAAACTATAGTCATATTTAACCCACTGTATTCACAAACACATCACCATGAGCCAAACTATAGTCATATTTAACCCACTGTATTAAGACATCACCATGAGCCAAACTATAGTCATATTTAACCCACTGATATCAAGACATCTCCATGAGCCAAACTATAGTCATATTTATCCCACTGTATTCACCAAGACATCACCATGAACTAAACTATAGTCATATTTAACCCACTGTATTCACCAAGACATCACAATGAGCCAAACTATAGACATATTTAACACACTGTATTCACCAAGACATCATCATGAAACAAACAATAGTCATATTTAACCCACTGTATTCACAAAGACATCACAATGAGCCAAACTATAGTCATATTTAACACACTTTATTCACAAAGACATCACCATGAGCCAAACTATAGTCATATTTAACCCACTGTATTCACAAAGACATCACCATGAGGCAAACTATAGTCATATTTAACCCACTGTATTCACCAAGACGTCACCATGAACCAAACTATAGTCATATTTAACCCACTGTATTCACCAAGACGTCACCATGAACCAAACTATAGTCATATTTAACCCACTCTTTTCACCAAGACATCACCATGAACTAAATATAGTCATATGTAACCAACTGTATTCACCAAGACATCACTATGGAACAAACTATAGTCATATTTAACCCACTGCATTCACAAAGACATCATCACCATGAGCCAAACTATAGTTATATTTAACGCACTGTATTCACCAAGACATCACCATGAACTAAACTATAGTATTCACCAAGACATCACCACAAACTAAACTATAGTCATATTTAACCCACTGTATTCACCAAGACATCACCATGAGCCAAACTATAGTTATATTTAACGAACTGTTTTCACAAAGACATCACCATGAAACAAATTATAGTCATATTTAACCCACTGTATTCACCAAGACATCACCATGAAACAAACTATAGTCATATTTAAGCCACTGTATTCACAAAGACATCACCATGAGCCAAACTATAGTTAGATTTAACGCACTGTATTCACCAAGACATCACCATGAAACAAACTATAGTCATATGCAACCCACTGTATTCACAAAGACATCACCGTCAACTAAACTATAGTCATATTTAACCCACTGCATTCATCAAGACATCACCATGAGTCCAATTATAGTTATATTTAACCCACTGTATTAAACCATGACATCAGCATGAAACAAACTATAGTCATATATAACCCACTGTATTTACAAAGACATCGCCATGAACTAATCTATAGTCATATTTAACCCACTGTATTCACAAAGACATCACCATGAGGCAAACTATAGTCATATTTAACCTAGTGTATTCACCAAGACATCACCATGAACTAAACTATAGTCATATTTAACCCACTGTATTCACCAAGACGTCACCATGAACCAAACTATAGTCATATTTAACCCACTGTATTCACCAAGACATCATCCATGAACTAAATATAGTCATATGTAACCAACTGTATTCACCAAGACATCACTATGGAACAAACTATAGTCATATTTAACCCACTGCATTCACAAAGACATCATCACCATGAGCCAAACTATAGTTATATTTAACGCACTGTATTCACCAAGACATCACCATGAACTAAACTATAGTATTCACCAAGACATCACCACAAACTAAACTATAGTCATATTTAACCCACTGTATTCACCAAGACATCACCATGAGCCAAACTATAGTCATATTTAACACACTGTATTCATCAAGACATCACCATGAACCAAACAATAGTCATATTTAACCGACTGTATTCACCAAGACATCACCATGAAATAAACAATAGTCATAATTAACCAACTGTATTCACAAATACATCACCATGAGCCAAACTATAGTCATATTTAACCAACTATATTCACCAGGACATCACCATGAACTAAACTATAGTCATATTTAACCCACTGTATTCACCAAGACATCACCATGAACTAAACTATAGTCATATTTAACCCACTGTATTCACCAAGACGTCACCATGAACTAAACTATAGTCATATATAACCCACTGTATTCACAAAGACATCACCATGGAACAAACTATAGTCATATTTAACCAGCTGTATTCACCAATATGTCACCATGAACTAAACTATAGTCATATTTAACCCATTGTATTCACCAAGACATCACCATGAGCCAAACTATAGTCATATTTAACCCAGTGTATTCACAAAGACATCACCATGAAACAAACTATAGTCATATTTAACCCACTGTATTTACCAAGACATTACCATGAGCCAAACTATAGTCATATATAACCCACTGTATGCACAAAGACATCACCATGAGCCAAACTATAGTCATATTTTACCCACTGTATTCACCAAGACATCACCATGAGCCAAACTATAGTCATATTTTACCCACTGTATTCACAAAGACATCACCATGGGCCAAACTATAGTCATATTTAACCCACTGTATTCACCAAGACATCACCATGAGCCAAACTATAGTCATATTTTACCCACTGTATTCACAAAGACATCACCATGGGCCAAACTATAGTCATATTTAACCCACTGTATTCACCAAGACATTATCATGAAACAAACTATAGTCAAATTTAACCCACTGTATTTACCAAGACATTACCATGAGCCAAACTATAGTCATATATAACCCTCTGTATTCACCAAGACTTCACCATGAGCCAAACTATAGTCATATTTTACCCACTGTATTCACAAAGACATCACCATGGGTCAAACTATAGTCATATTTAACCCACTGTATTCACCAAGACATCACCATGAGCCAAACTATAGTCATATTTAACCCACTGTATTCACCAAGACATCACCATGAACTAAACTATAGTCATATTTAACCCACTGTATTTGCCAAAACGTCACCATGAACCAAACTATAGTCATATTTATCCCACTGTATTCACCAAGACATCACCATGGGTCAAACTATAGTCATATTTAACCCACTGTATTCACCAAGACATCACCATGAGCCAAACTATAGTCATATTTAACCCACTGTATTCACCAAGACATCACCATGAACTAAACTATAGTCATATTTAACCCACTGTATTTGCCAAGACGTCACCATGAACCAAACTATAGTCATATTTATCCCACTGTATTTACAAAGACATCACCATGAACTAATCTATAGTCATATTTAACCCACTGTATTCACAAAGACATCACCATGAGGCAAACTATAGTCATATTTAACCTAGTGTATTCACCAAGACATCACCATGAACTAAACTATAGTCATATTTAACCCACTGTATTCACCAAGACGTCACCATGAACCAAACTATAGTCATATTTAACCCACTGTATTCACCAAGACATCATCCATGAACTAAATATAGTCGTATGTAACCAACTGTATTCACCAAGACATCACTATGGAACAAACTATAGTCATATTTAACCCACTGCATTCACAAAGACATCACCATGAGCCAAACTATAGTTATATTTAACGCACTGTATTCACCAAGACATCACCATGAACTAAACTATAGTATTCACCAAGACATCACCACAAACTAAACTATAGTCATATTTAACCCACTGTATTCACCAAGACATCACCATGAGCCAAACTATAGTCATATTTAACACACTGTATTCATCAAGACATCACCATGAACCAAACTATAGTCATATTTAACCGACTGTATTCACCAACACATCACCATGAAATAAACAATAGTCATAATTAACCAACTGTATTCACAAATACATCACCATGAGCCAAACTATAGTCATATTTAACCAACTGTATTCACCAGGACATCACCATGAACTAAACTATAGTCATATTTAACCCACTGTATTCACCAAGACATCACCATGAGCCAAACTATAGTCATATTTAACCCACTGTATTCACAAAGACATCACCATGAAACAAACTTTAGTCATATTTAACCCACTGTATTCACCAAGACATCACCATGAACTAAACTATAGTCATATTTAACCCACTGTATTCACCAAGGCGTCACCATGAGCCAAACTATAGTCATATTTAACCCAGTGTATTCACCAAGACATCACCATGGAACAAACTATAGTCATATTTAACCAGCTGTATTCACCAAGATGTCACCATGAACTAAACTATAGTCATATTTAACCCACTGTATTCACCAAGACATCACCATGAGCCAAACTATAGTCATATTTTACCCACTGTATTCACAAAGACATCACCATGGGTCAAACTATAGTCATATTTAACCCACTGTATTCACCAAGACATCACCATGAGCCAAACTATAGTCATATTTAACCCACTGTATTCACCAAGGCATCACCATGAGCCAAACTATGTTCATATTTAACCCACTGTATTCACCAAGACATCACCATGAGCCAAACTATAGTCATATTTAACCCACTGTATTCACCAAGACATTACCATGAAACAAACAATAGTCATATTTAACCAACTGTATTCACAAATACATCACCATGAGCCAAACTATGGTCATATTTAACCCACTGTATTCACCAAGACATCACCATGAGCCAAACTATAGTCATATTTAACCCACTCTTTTCACCAAGACATCACCATGAACTAAATATAGTCGTATGTAACCAACTGTATTCACCAAGACATCACTATGGAACAAACTATAGTCATATTTAACCCACTGCATTCACAAAGACATCATCACCATGAGCCAAACTATAGTTATATTTAACGCACTGTATTCACCAAGACATCACCATGAACTAAACTATAGTATTCACCAAGACATCACCACAAACTAAACTATAGTCATATTTAACCCACTGCATTCACAAAGACATCACCATGAGCCAAACTATAGTTATATTTAACGCACTGTATTCACCAAGACATCACAATGAGCCAAATTATAGTCATATTTAACCCACTGTATTCACCAAGACATCACCATGAGCCAAACTATGGTCATATTTATCCCACTGTATTCACCAAGACGTCACCATGAGCCAAACTATAGTCATATTTAACCCACTCTTTTCACAAAGAAATCACCATGAGCCAAACTATAGTCATACTTAACCCACTGTATTAAGACATCACCACGAGTCAAACTGGTCATATTAAACCCACTGTATTCACCAAGACATCACCATGAGCCAAACTATGGTCATATTTAACCCACTGTATTCACCAAGACATCACCATGAGCCAAACTATGGTCATATTTAACCCACTGTATTCACCAAGACATCACCATAAACTAAACTATAGTCATACTTAACACACTGTATTCACAAAGATGTCACCATGAACCAAACTATAGTCATATTTAACCCACTGTATTCACCAAGACATCACAATGAGACAAACTATAGTCATATTTAACCCACTGTATTCACCAAGACATCACCATGAGCCAAACTATAGTCATATTTAACCCACTCTTTTCAAAAAGAAATCACCATAAGCCAAACTATAGTCATATTTAACCCACTGTATTCACCAAGACATCACCATGAGCCAAACTATAGTCATATTTAACCCACTCTTTTCAAAAAGAAATCACCATAAGCCAAACTATAGTCATATTTAACCCACTGTATTCACCAAGACATCACCATGAGCCAAACTATAGTCATATTTAACCCACTGTTTTCACCAAGACATCACCATGAACTAAACTATAGTCATACTTAACACACTGTATTCACAAAGATGTCACCATGAACCAAACTATAGTCATATTTAACCCACTGTATTCACCAAGACATCACAATGAGACAAACTATAGTCATATTTAACCCACTGTATTCACCAAGACATCACCATGAGCCAAACTATAGTCATATTTAACCCACTCTTTTCAAAAAGAAATCACCATAAGCCAAACTATAGTCATATTTAACCCACTGTATTCACCAAGACATCACCATGAGCCAAACTATAGTCATATTTTATACACTGTATTCACCAAGACATCACCATGAGTTAAACTAGTCATATTTAGTCCACTGTATTCACCAAGACATTATCATGAAACAAACTATAGTCATATTGAACCCACTGTATTCACCAAGACATCACCATGAGTCAACTCTAGTCCTATTTAGCCCAGTGTTTACGAGACCAGAGAAAAAGTCTGTGTATAACATTGTAACAAAAAGGTTATTTATGAACAAAATCTTGCTAAACTGAAGCTCTCCTCACTGGTAGCTTGGTAAACTGAAGCTCTCCTCACTGGTAGCTTGGTAAACTGAAGCTCTCCTCACTGGTAGCTTGGTAAACTGAAGCTCTCCTCACTGGTAGCTTGGTAAACTGAAGCTCTCCTCACTGGTAGCTTGGTAAACTGAAGCTCTCCTCACTGGTAGCTTGGTAAACTGAAGCTCTCCTCACTGGTAGCTTGGTAAACTAAAGCTCTCCTCATTGGTAGCTTAGTAAACTGAAGCTCTCCTCATTGGTAGCTTGGTAAACAGAAGCTCTCCTCACTGGAAGCTTGGTAAACTGAAGCTGTCCTCATTGGTAGCTTGGTAAACTGAAGGTCTCCTCACTGGTAGCTTGGTAAACTGAAGCTCTCCTCATTGGTAGCTTGGTAAACTGAAGCTCTCCTCACTGGTAGCATGGTAAACTGAAGCTCTCCTCATTGGTAGCTTGGTAAACTGAAGCTCTCCTCATTGGTAGCTTGGTAAACTGAAGCTCTCCTCATTGGTAGCTTGGTAAACTGAAGCTCTCCTCACTGGTAGCTTGGTAAACTGAAGCTCTCCTCATTGGTAGCTTGGTAAACTGAAGCTCTCATCTAAACTAGTAAACTAGTAGCTTGGTACCACTGAGAAAAATATTTGTGTTACAACTTAATTTAGTGTACTATTAGCTATAATTCCTCATCCAATCAGCACAATGCCTATAAACCGATTTCAAATTTTATATATTTTTTCAATTTCTGCTTGTGAAACATGGTGTTAGACATCAATAAGATACACCTGCATACCAGATGTTTATACTCTTCCAAGTATTTTAAAAGGTATTATATTTAAAAACTCCAACAGACTGGCCAGTTGATAGTGGCATACATACAGTACGTGGAGAGTGGATTGTAACTAAATCACCTGCAGAGTGGAGTTATCACCCAAGCTATAACTTTCAAATTTTGTACATATCGACGAAAAACACAAGCAATGTTTCATCCAATGGACCTCCGGATGTAACCCGGAGGTCCATTGGCTGAAACTTTACTTGTGCTGGTTATGCTATGCAACAAATTTGCAGTTATTGCTTGGGTGGAATCACTCTGATTTAGTGATAATACACTCTCCACGTACTGTACAGCTACTTGTTGGAACTGAAAAATGTTGATAGTAACTCATGTAAGTAATGGGTTCATTTAGATAATGAAGAAATATTGTTGTTAGTAACTCATGTCAGGAACGGCTTCATTTAGATTTGTTTATTTATTTATTGGTGTTTAAGGTCACATATTTATGCACAATGCCTAATCGTGACAGTTTTACGGGTGGAGGAAGCCGGAGTACCCGGAGAGAACCACCGAGCATTGACGAGCAACTGTCAGCTCAACATACTCCACTCAAGCAGGGTTACAGAGGCTGAAGACATGTGCACCATCGACATGCAGTATGCCTTAGTTCACGGCGTCTTCGTGCCCCTATGAATGCAACCGGGATAAAGTGCCTTGCCCAAGGACACAATGCGGGTCATCACGGAAGGGGATCGAACTAGGGACCTCTAGCATAGAAGTCCAACAGTCTACCACTGAGCCACCGTGCCCCCCCCCCCCCCCCCCCCTTCATTTAGATAATCAAAATATGAAAAATATTGTTGTTAGTAAATCACAAACCAAATCTGAAGTCAAACAAGAAGCTCTAAAGAGCCTGTATTCGCTCACCTGGCTGAACAGAAGATGTGATTTCCCATAGGGGATCTATGGTAAATATAAGATGTGATTTCCCATAGGGGATCTATGGTAAATATAAGATGTGATTGCAGCCATCTTTATAACCATATCTACATTACATGAGGAACATTAATTGGTACAGAGTGTCCCAGTTAACAATCATGTGAAGTTTCAAAACATTTGGCCTTGTAGTTTCAGGGGAAGATTTTTGAAAATCCACCTATCGGATTAAGCTATGTGTTTTGTTGGGGTTTTCATACATTTTCGACAGCCAGGTTCACCTTATGTCAGATCAGATTAAGCTATGTTTTTTGTTGGGGTGTTCTGACACTTTTGACAGCAGGGTTCACCTTATGCCAGATTGAGCTATGTTTTTTGTTGGGGTTTTCAGACACTTTCGACAGCCAGGTTCACCTTGTGTCAGATGAAGCTATGTTTCGTTTTACTGGGGTTTAATGGCACTTTCAACAGCTTTTCTTTTATCATGATTCAAACAACTTTTCACCAAAAAAATTCAAGACTTTTTCAATGATTTTTCAAGACCTAAACATCAGATTTTCAAGGGGGCTCAAAAAACCTTTGCTAAACCTACCTTGAATGTTGGATTCATCAAACAGCACAAAGTAAATGACCAGTTATACTCTCAGTTAATATCTTTTGAAAACGTGTTGAGATTACAAAAACAGAAAGGTATGCCATTTTTGTTGATTCGTAATTGTGTGCAAAGTCCAGAGTACTTCAGGTTTAAGAGTTTAATTTTTTGAAATGAAAAACTGTCACATAATTGAAGATTGCTTTAATATTTCAGATTCCGCACCAACTGGTGGGAACTGCGAAAACATTTCTGTCTTTTTAGCAAAGTTGTCTGAATTGCCATTACATTTGAAGATGTGTGTTTCTCGCTCATGAGATTTCAGTGCTGATTTATGATTTTTTTACATGTACAACAAAAAGCTGCATGCACATATCGCTTCACCTCCCTGACCCACTTGTATTTATTCACCCACAATGGATTGTAAACACACTTTCCTATTATGGAGGCAACCATGTCAAGGGAGATAACTGGAAGAATGTTGACATTGCGTTCCACCATTATTTGGCTGTCCCATCTAAAAAATGACACGTTTGCCATTTCTTTTCCAATAAAAACGATACGTAACTATTGAGAATACCCAGAAAAATAAACAAGCGAACTGTTTGCTTTATGTCCTGACTGTATGACTGGGAACTGTTCAAAATTCAATGGTTTTTCAAGACTTTATCCCAGCATTCAAGAGGTTCTCAAGGGTCAATCTCAAATTCAAGGGTTTTTCAAGACAATTGTCATTTTCAAGGGTTTTTCAAGAGTTGTGTGAACCATGTTTATTTGGGTTTAAGGACACATTCACCAGCCAGGGTCACCTTGTGTTGGACTTTGCTATGTTCTTTTATTGGAGTTTAAGGGCACGTTCACCAGCCAGGGTCACCTCATGTTGGATGAAGTTATGTTCTTTTATTGGGGTTTAAGGACACGTTCACTATCCAGGGTCACCTCATGTTGGATTAAGCTATGTTCTTTTATTGTGGTTTAAGGACACATTCACCAGCCAGGGTCACCTCGTGTTGGATTAAGCTATGTTCTGTTATTGGGGTTTAAGGACATGTTCACCAGTCAGGGTCACCTCGTGTTGGATTAAGCTATGTTCTTTTATTGGGGTTTAAGGACACGTTCACTATCCAGACTCACCTCATGTTGGATTAAGTTATGTTCTTTTACTGGGGTTTAAGGACATGTTCACCAGCCAGGATCACTTCATGCTGGGTTAAGCTATGTTCTTTTATTGTGGTTTAAGGACACATTCACCAACCAGGGTCACCTCATGTTGGATTAAGCTATGTTTTTTATTGGGGTTTAACGATGCTATGATGCAAAAAATAATAAAATTTGAATGGTGATTTTTGTGTATTAATTGTGACTGCCGGTTAGGTAAATGATTAAGAGGGCTCCAGTATATATACTACATACCCCATTTCATGGTAAATCTAGCCAGGTAGAGAGTTGGCAGTTACATCATAATGCTTTCCATCCCCATAAACGCAGTTCAGAAAACAAATGTTAATCTGATCAGACAAATGCCTATCAGCTCCAGAGATCAGAAAAATGCAGATCAGTCAAATGCAAATCAGCTTCACTAATGCCATCATAGAAGGACAGAACTTGAGGCTGCACCTCTTGTTCTTTCCTCCCGTCCTGGCACTCTTGCCATATTGACAAACACTTTTCACATTGAGAAGTTCTGTGCATTTGTAAAATTCCAATGCTCAATCATTTTGCTTTCTTACTGTCGTTTGAGAAAAACGTCATTTTTGTGATTGCTGGATGGTAGGATAACTCTTATCCCTTGTAACTAAGAAATTACTTTATTCAGTTGTTCAACATCTTTAGTTTTGTAATTTTATGTGATTGCTGGATGGTAGGATAACTGTTATCCTTGGAACTAAGAAATTACTTTATTCAGTTGTTCAACATTTTTAGTTTTGTAATTTTATGATATTATCACTCCACCATTATTTCCTCTTTGTCAACTTTGATTTCAAATTGAACTAATTTTTTTCTAACTGCAACTTTGCTTTTTATTGTTAATCTACTTTGCAAAATAAGGTTTATATATATACAAAGACTTTAATTAATTTTATTGGGTTATAATAGCTATACAGTTGCCATCTGAAATAAATTATATCTATCTAATACTACTGATAGTGAACATGCATATGCTTAGGGCAGCACGATATTCAAAACTGAATACTGGATTCGGTATTTAAAAAATCGCAACATCGACGTCGTAGCTGCGACGGGTGGTGCAATCTCACAAAATTCTAAGTTCATCAAGGGCCATAACTCCAAGAAAAATATTTGGAACAACACATGCATTGAACAGTGGCTAGACATCAATAAGATACACTTACACGCCCAATATAAAGTCATTCCATCAAGTATTTCAAAAGTTATTAAGTTTTGAAACTCATTGGTCACAAATTTGTTGGTCACAGACAGACCGACAGACCGACCGAGCGGCAGACCGACAGACCAACATTGCCACTTATAGAGCTGCTAGTCGCAGCTAAAAATATCGCTGTATACCGGAATATGAAAACTGTTCAGATATATGAACACAAGTACCACAATCGAGACTCGAGGCATCAGAGTTGGAACGAATTAGCATGTCTTGATGATGTGGTTCGAAACATCTTCACCCAACGCAGACAATATCAAAATTTATTATTTTCAAAATTAATTTATCAGATTTTCCGCAAAGATTTCAACAAAACTATATCCTTAGACCCCTCATTGGAACGAGCTTGTTGAGATTGAGCTCGTTCCAATGACGAGTCACATGATATCGTTTCGTTGAAATTTTTGAAAATTATTTTTTCAACTGCTGAATTTGTATATTATGAGGGCACAAGCAGACAATTCCTTGGATAAAGGGATAACATTATTCTTTTGGGACTACAGTTAAAAAACTCAAGACATCTTGAAAATTAAATTGTGGGTAAATAAATAATGACAATAAACAGATATTTTTGTAATTACACCAGTATTCAATCGATACTGGTTTGAATACCGGTGTACGTCAGTTTATCGATATACCATGCGGCCCTACAGTCTTTGGAGAGTGGATTGTAACTAAATCACCTGTGGAGTGGAGTTATCACCCCCAAGCTATAACTTACAAATTTTGTACATATCTGCAACAAACACAAGCAATGTTTCAGCCAACGGACCTCTGGGTTTAACTCGGAGGTCCATTGGCTGAAACTTTGATGGTGCTGGTTATGCTTTGCAACAAATCTGCAATTATTCCTCGGGTGGAATCTCCACTCTGTGGGTGATTTAGTGATAATACACTCTCCATGTACTGTACATATACTATCATCTTTCTATCTGTGTTGTATCACATATTTTTCAAAAAACTGGAAAATGAATATCATTTAAAGTAAAACCCCTCCCTCAAAGTATGGATTATAATTAAATCCCTCCCCTCAACTTATAAGACACAAAGTATGGATTATAATTAAACCCCTCCCCTCAACTTAGAAGACACAAAGTATGGATTATAATTAAACCCCTCCCCTCAACTTAGAAGACACAAAGTATGGATTATAAATAAACCCCTCCCCTCAACTTAAAAGACACAAAGTGTGGATTATAATTAAACCCTTCCCCTCAACTTAGAAGACACAAAGTATGGATTATAATTAAACCCCTCCCCTCAACTTAAAAGACACAAAGTATGGATTATAATTAAACCCCTCCCCTCAACTTAGAAGACACAAAGTATGGATTATAATTAAACCCCTCCCCTCAACTTAGAAGACACAAAGTATGAATTATAATTAATAATCTCATATAGAAATACAACATTATCTTTATCCCCAAGTTAAAGTGTTTGATTCCTCGGGTCAGTGGCGAAATTTCTTTTCTTTTTTGAATGACATTTTGCATTAACCCTTCATCTTGCAAATCTGAACAGTTGAAAAAACTTATTTAAAAAAAAAAATAAAGCAAAACCATGTCATGTGACCCTTGTTGTTGAGATTGTTCCAATGCTCAGGGGAGGGGGGGGGGGGGGGGGCACTGGGAGCACTTGATGTGGTTTTGTTGAATTTTTGTGCAAAAATTCAAAAAACAAAATAATTCAAGTAACACATTTTGATATCATGTGCACTGGGTAAGGGTGGTAAGTCTTTGGGTTAAATTTAATTTTTTTTATTTATTTATTCAGGGGTCTGAACCACCGAGCAATGGCGAGCAAGTGTCAAATGTTAGATAATCATTTGTTGGGGTTTAATGACACTTTTGACAGACAGGGTCACCTTGTGTCAAATAGTTTTACAGGTCGAGGAATCTGCAATACACGGAAAGAATCACTGAACAGTGGTGAATAACTGTCAGACTATCAAATATACTAACTCTACACAAGCAGGGTTGCCATTAGAGATGAGCACCATTGATGTGTAGTATGCCTTAGTATAGTATGCCTTAGTATACAGTGCACTGAGTCCATATGTGTAGTATGCCTTAGTATACAGTGTCATTGTGTCCATACGTGTAGTATGCCTGAGTATAGTATGCCTTAGTATACAGTGCACTGTGTCCATATGTGTAGTATGCCTAGTATACAGTGCACTGTGTCCATACGTGTAGTATGCCTTAGTATACAGTGCCACTGTGTCCATACGTGTAGTATGCCTTAGTGTAGTATGCCTTAATATACAGTGCCACTGTGTCCATACGTGTAGTATGCCTTAGTGTAGTATGCCTTAGTATACAGTGCCACTGTGTCCATAAGTGTAGTATGCCTTAGTGTAGTATGCCTTAGTATACAGTGCCACTGTGTCCATAAGTGTAGTATGCCTTAGTGTAGTATGCCTTAGTATACAGTGCACTGTGTCCATATGTGTAGTATGCCTAGTATACAGTGCACTGTGTCCATACGTGTAGTATGCCTTAGTGTAGTATGCCTTAGTATACAGTGCCACTGTGTCCATAAGTGTAGTATGCCTTAGTATAGTATGCCTTAGTATACAGTGCCACTGTGTCCATAAGTGTAGTATGCCTTAGTGTAGTATGCCTTAGTATACAGTGCACTGTGTCCATATGTGTAGTATGCCTAGTATACAGTGCACTGTGTCCATACGTGTAGTATGCCTTAGTGTAGTATGCCTTAGTATACAGTGCCACTGTGTCCATAAGTGTAGTATGCCTTAGTATAGTATGCCTTAGTATACAGTGCACTGTGTCCATATGTGTAGTATGCCTTAGTGTAGTATGCCTTAATATACAGTGCCACTGTGTCCATAAGTGTAGTATGCCTTAGTATAGTATGCCTTAGTATACAGTGCCACTGTGTCCATAAGTGTAGTATGCCTTAGTGTAGTATGCCTTAGTATACAGTGCACTGTGTCCATACGTGTAGTATGCCTTAGTGTAGTATGCCTTAGTATACAGTGCCACTGTGTCCATAAGTGTAGTATGCCTTAGTATAGTATGCCTTAGTATACAGTGCCACTGTGTCCATAAGTGTAGTATGCCTTAGTGTAGTATGCCTTAGTATACAGTGCCACTGTGTCCATAAGTGTAGTATGCCTTAGTATACAGTGCCACTGTGTCCATAAGTGTAGTATGCCTTAGTGTAGTATGCCTTAGTATACAGTGCCACTGTGTCCATATGTGTAGTATGCCTTAGTGTAGTATGCCTTAATATACAGTGCCACTGTGTCCATAAGTGTAGTATGCCTTAGTATAGTATGCTTAGTATACAGTGCAACTGTGTCCAAATGAGGACAATCAGGATTAAGTACCTTGACCAAGGACATAACACAGTTACCGCTGGTCAGTATGGAGCTATGAACCTTTTGATTTGAAGTCCAATGCCCAAACCATTGATGAGCCGATGTAATGCCTATGTATTAAATAGCAACACCATTGTACATAGTCTTTGGCCATATGATTTGTATTTGTCTGATCCGATTTCCATTTGTTCCAAACTGCATTTAAAGGGAAAACCAGCAAGGTAATTAATTAGTTAGTATTACAAACTACACACAGATATACTCTACTTTTCATTAAACTGAGAAATATAATATTCCCAATATTATAATCAAACTTTTTGGTAGGTGGTTAATTTTAATGGTACAATTTTTACTACAAGTTACTTGATAATAGAGGTACAATATATGCATGGAGTGATAAAAATATTACACAGCTGTCACTTTTAATAACTTCATTTCTTGATGTTAACTGCTGAAAACAAAACTGTAAGTTATCAGGTTATATGCACATTATCAACAAGTCTGCTGGCCTTAAAATTAGTTGCAGTAACTGGCAGAGTGCACTGACTGGATGCTGGAAGCCACTGTCATGCAGTGACATATGCATTGAGTGCAGGTCTGCCGAGCACGAAAATGGGCCTGAGAGGCAATGTGTAGAACAGGCATTACAGGTCCTACAAGTGCCGAAGGAGCAAAGTGATAAGTAGGACGTTTGGGGGGGTCCTCTTGCAGAAAACTTTTTTAACCCTTTACCCAACAAATCGGCTGCATCCGCGCGCGTAATATGCAAATTCAGCAGCTGAAAAAATAGTATTTTTCCAAAAAATTTCAACAAAACCATATCATGTGACCCCTCGTTGGAAAGAGCTTGTCAAGTTCATTCCAACGAAGGGTCACATGATATGGTTTTGTTAAAATTTTTTGAAAAAAATTAAAAACTGATATTTAAAATAATAAATTTTGATATCGTCTGCGTTGGGTAAAGGGTTAAATTAGTGCTAGGAGAAGCATTCTCCTGCATTTTCATAACAATATCTACTTATTTCCTCAAAATTTGGGTAATTTATTACCTGTATTTCTGTGTGTTTGGTACATTTTTCCTCCAAAGACAATTGTGCCCACCTCGATGCAGGAAACACTGATGGAAAACCAACAAACTGGAACAAGTGTTTTTTTTTTATATGAATGGAACCTGGTCGGTAATGCAACTATGTACTCTTGCCATCTCCACCAGCGTTGGAGGCCCATACCTAAAATCTTGAGTAGTGGCTCCGGCCCTAGGGCAGTTAAATTGTCCCCCCCCCCCCCCCATTCTTTTGGCACTAGTGATGGGGAGGGTGGGGCTAGGGGACTTATGTTGGAGTGGGGAATTGGTGGCCTTGGTCCCCTAAACGTTTTGCTGGGCTTCCCAAAACATTGGACCAATGCAACTTTCACATAGTGCCATTAAATGGTCTCCAATATAGTGGCACAGGGTGGGAGGGAAAAGGGAGCTAGTCTTAACTAGTCGGGCAGGGTGGGAGGGAAAAGGGAGCTAGTCCTAACTAGTCGGGCAGGGTGAGAGAGAAAAGGGAGCTAGTCCTAACTAGTCAGGCAGGGTGGTAGGGGAAAGGGAGCTAGTCCTAACTAGTCAGGCAGGGTGGGAGGGGAACGGGATCTAATCCTAACTAGTCAGGCAGGGTGGGAGGGGAATGGGAGCTAGTCCTAACTAGTCAGGCAGGGTGGGAGGGGAACGGGAGCTGATCCTAACTAGTCAGGCAGGGTGGGAGGGGAAAGGAGCTAGTCCTAACTGGTCGGGCAGGGTCGGAGGAGAAAGGGAGCTAGTCCTAACTAGTCGGGCAGGGTGGGAGGAGAAAGAGAGCTAGTCCTAACTAGTTGGGCAGGGTGGGAGGAGAAAGGGAGCTGTCCTAACTAGTCAGGTAGGTGGGAGGGAAAAGGGAACTAGTCCTGACTAGTCAGGCAGGGTGGGAGGGAAAAGGGAACTAGCCCTAACTAGTCGGGCAGGGTGGGTGGGAAAAGGAGCTAATCCTAACTAGTCAGGCAGGGTGGGAGGGAAAAGGGAGCTAATCCTAACTAGCCAGGCAGGGTGGGAGGGGAAAGGGAGCTAGTCCTAACTAGTCAGGCAGGGTGGGAGGGAAAAGGAGCTAGTCCTAACTAGTCAGGCAGGGTGGGAAGGGAAAAGGAGCTAGTCCTAACTAGTCGGGCAGGGTGGGAGGGAAAAGGAGCTAATCCTAATTAGTCAGGCAGGATGGGAGGGGAAAGGGAGCTAGTCCTAACTAGTCAGGCAGGGTGGGAGGGGAAAGGGAGCTAGTCCTAACTAGTCGGGCAGGGTGGGAGGGAAAAGGAGCTAATCCTAACTAGTCAGGCAGGGTGGGAGGAGAAAGAGAGTTAGTACTAACTAGTCGGGCAGGGTGGGAGGGGAAAGAGAGCTAGTCCTAACTAGTCGGGCAGGGTGGGAGGGAAAAGGGAGCTAGTCCTAACTAGTCAGGCAGGGTGGGAGGGAAAAGGGAGCTAGTCCTAACTAGTCGGGCTGGGTGGGATGGAAAAGGAAGCTAGACCTAACTAGTCGGGTGGGGTGGGAGGGGAAAGGGAGCTAGTCCTAACTAGTCAGGCAGGGTGGGAGGGAAAGGGAGCTAGTCTTAACTAGTCGGACAGGGTGGGAGGGATAAGGAAGCTAGTCCTAACTAGTCGGGCAGGGGGGGGGGGGGAGGAAAAAGGAAGCTAGTCCTAACTAGTTTGTCAGGGTGGGAGGGGAACGGGAGCTAATCCTAACTTGGCACCTATGACCATTATACTCTCATCTCACTGCCCTCCAAGTGGGAGGAGGGGGTAATAACCACAGGGTCCTAGTTAGGACTGGGATAAGCACCCTAACCCCCACAACAGCCTACCAAATTTTATGTTTGCTTTCTCCACCCCAACCCCCCAAACAAAACAAAACTGGACAGAGCACCCTATTACAGGTTCCTGGCTACATGCCTGTTCTCACAAGTCTACTGTGAGTGTTTAAAAGTGCTGAATGTGGCTTTGACACTCTATGCAGCTTGTTTGCCCAGCCGATGGAAAAGAAAACGTTTATATAAAATTTTGCTACAATTTATTGGAGAGTGCCAATAGGAACTCTCCAATACATTGTCACAAAACAATTATGAACAAAATTCAATGGGAGGATTACAGATCAACAAGTCAACTTGAGACATTGTCTGAACACAGGGCTTAAATTTCGTCTAAATTTGTGAGAATCCGTTTGGATTCTCGTGAAAATGGTTGCGAGAATCCATACCAACTATGAGTGTCCCAGGATCCCATGACGCCACCATGGTTGAACCACTGTTGTATATTAATAACACATGTTAACATTTTACCCAAAATACCTTTTTAATTTTTAAAACTAAAAATTATTAAATGAACAATATTTACCAATAAAATCTAACAAACATGGCTGTAGTTGGAACCGGCTCATTGAGCCGGTTCCAACGGCTGCCATATTTGTAAGATTTTATTGACATAGTGTCAGGATATTTCAGGTCGTGTTATCCTTCTGCTGGTTAATTTGTTGCTGCTGTGTTAAATAAAGGGTAAAATTGACTCAATTCTTTTCACGCGAATCCTAGCAGAGGTGCAGCGAGAATCTAAATGGATTCTCGCTGGTTTTATTGCGCAAATCTTTGTGCGAATCGATTCTCGGATTCTCGTCGAAATTTTGGCCCTGGAACACCAATTTGCAATGAAATTTTGTTTATAGTTGGAACCATGATCTTCACCCTCATGGCTACCGACTTCAAAATTAATAGGGTTCTCTTCTTTCCATGATATGCAATAAGTTTCTGAGAGTTTGGGCAAGTTGTGATCAAAAGAAATAATGTCCTCATTATCCGGAAACCTAAAAGTAAAAATTTTAGAAACAGTGACCTTGAACTTCGACCAACAAATCTGAAAATCAATAGCAATCTTATCCTTCCAAGAATGTACTAATACTGTGTAGGAATGGTGAACCTGCATTAAGTGGAACAAGAGTTATTGACCTGGAACCATTTCTGGGCAAGTTCTATCTATAGCTAAAATTCAATAACCTTTGACTTAAGGTTGCAGACAGTAAAACCATCTGAATTATTCCCATACCACTGAGGGCACCTAATCTGTAAATATGGTAAATATAAAACAGAAGTTGTCGGCCTTGAACCAATTTTTGACAAAGTTCTTTTTATAGTAACAGACTGTGACCTTTGACCTTGTGACTACTGATTCAAAGTCTATAGGGTTCTCCATGTGATTACTTCCGGAAAGTTTTGCTGAGCTGTAATGAATAAAAATCACGACATCGACACCGTAGTTGCCACGGGTGGTGCAATCTCTCAAAATTCTAAGTTCATCAAGGGCCATAACTCCAAGAAAAATATTTGGAACAGCACATGCATTGAACAGTAGAAATCAATAAGATACACTTACATGCCAAATATAAAGTCATTCCATCAAGTATTTCAAAAGTTGAGTTTTGAAACTCGTTGGTCACAGACAGACAGACAGACCGACCGTCAGACCAACAGCCATAACTCCAGGAAAAATATTTGGAACAACACATGCATCGAACAGAGGCTAGACATCAATAAGATACACTTACATGCCAAATATAAAGTCATTCCATCAAGTATCAAAAGTTATTGAGTTTTGAAACTCGTTGGTCACAAACAGACAGACAGACCGACAGACAGACCGACATTGCCACTTATAGAGCTGCTAGTCGCAGCTAAAAATCATACCATCATCCAGAAAAAGAAAGGTGCTACTTTTAGTAACAGTGACCTTGATCTTTGGCCAACGGATGTGAAAATCCTTAAGGTACTTCTTCCCTTTCGGACAAATATTCCTGATGTGACCTTCCATTATTATAATCAAAACACATAAAGTTGTATCCCCTACTCATCATGCCATGCTCTAGGTAGGGGTACCCTCCAGTCATTTCAGTATCATTCAAATCATTTCACTATTATGGAGAGAGGTGTACTCTCCAGTTGTCAAACTACCCTCTAGGGAGGTGCACCTTCCCATTATTACACTACCATGCAGGGAGGTGTACCCACCCATCATTACACAACCGTGCAAGGAGGTGTACCCTCGCATCATTTCATCACCGTGGAGGGAGATGTACCCTCCAGTGGTCACATTATCCCATAGGGAGGTACACCTAAGCATTATTACACTATCATACATACAGGGATGGGTACACCCCATAATTACACTGCCATGCAGGGAGGTGCACCCTTCAATTATTACACTACCATGCTGTGAGGTGTGCCCTCCCATCATTTCAGTATCATGGAGGAAGATGTACCCTCCAATGGTCACACTACCCTCTGAGGAGGTGCACCTTCCCATTATTACATTATGGAAACCCTACCATCATTATTACACTACCATGCAGAGAGGTGTACCTGCCAATTATTACGCCAGCTTTCAGGAAGGTGAATCCTCCCATCAATTATACCAGCCTCCAAGGAGGTGTACTTTCCCATCATTACACCAGCCTCCAGAGAGGTGTACCCACCAATCATGTCACTACCATGAAGGTGAGGTGTATATGAGGTGTACCCTCCAGTAATCAAAAGTACACATCCTCCCTCCCACCATTACACTGCCATGCAGGGAGGAGTACCCTCCAATCATTATAATGCCATGCAGGGAGGTGTACCCTCCAATTATTATACTACCATACATGGAGGAGTATCCTCTAGTCATCACATCAGCCTCCTGAGAGGTGTACTCTCCAATCATTATACTACCATACATGGAGGAGTATCCTATAGTCATCACATCAGCCTCTTGAGAGGTGTACTCTCCAATCATTATACTACCATACCTGGAGGAGTATCCTATAGTCATCACATCAGCCTCCTGAGAGGTGTACTCTCCAATCATTATACTACCATACATG
Source organism: Pictodentalium vernedei (assembly GCA_031216915.1). Classification (NCBI taxonomy): domain Eukaryota; kingdom Metazoa; phylum Mollusca; class Scaphopoda; order Dentaliida; family Dentaliidae; genus Pictodentalium; species Pictodentalium vernedei. Next base: position 2,759,484 of record CM062294.1, on the reverse strand, counting down.
GAGGAGTATCCTATAGTCATCACATCAGCCTCCTGAGAGGTGTACTCTCCAATCCTTATACTACCATACATGGAGGAGTATCCTCTAGTCATCACATCAGCCTCCTGAGAGGTGTACTCTCCAATCATTATACTACCATACATGGAGGAGTATCCTATAGTCATCACATCAGCCTCCTGAGAGGTGTACTCTCCAATCCTTATACTACCATACATGGAGGAGTATCCTATAGTCATCACATCAGCATCCCTACAGGTGTACTCTCCAATCATTATACTATCATACATGGAGGAGTATCCTATAGTCATCACATCAGCATCCCTACAAGTGTACGCTCCAATCATTATACTACCATACATGGAGGAGTATCCTATAGTCATCACATCAGCCTCCTGAGAGGTGTACTCTCCAATTATTATACTACCATACATGGAGGAGTATCCTATAGTCATCACATCAGCCTCCTGAGAGGTGTACTCTCCAATCATTATACTACCATACATGGAGGGGTATCCTCTCGTCATCACATCAGCCTCCTGAGAGGTGTACTCTCCAATCATTATACTACCATACATGGAGGAGTATCCTCTCGTCATCACATCAGCCTCCCTACAGGTGTACTCTCCAATCATTATACTACCATACATGGAGGAGTATCCTCTCGTCATCGCATCAGCCTCCTGAGAAGTGTACTCTCCAGTTCCTAGGTCACTGACTGTTGGTATAAACTTGATACCTAACCCCCATATAATTCTTTAACTATAGTGTGGTGAGGTTTAATATTTTCCGACAGTTTTCCTAGGTCACTGACTGTTGGTATGAACTTGATACCGAACTCAATATACTTCTTTAACTATTGTGCGGTGATGGTTAATATTTTCCTACAGTTTTCCTAGGTCACTGACTGTTGGTATGAACTTGATACCTAACCCCATATACTTCTTTAACTATAGTGTGGTGAGGGTTAATATTTTCCTACAGTTTTCCTAGGTCACTGACTGTTGGTATGAACTTGATACCTAACCCCATATACTTCTTTAACTATAGTGAGGTGAGGGTTAATATTTTCCTACAGTTTTCCTAGGTCACTGACTGTTGGTATGAACTTGATACCTAACTCCATATACTTCTTTAACTATAGTGTGGTGAGGGTTAATATTTTCCTACAGTTTTCCTAGGTCACTGACTGTTGGTATGAACTTGATACCTAACCCCATATACTTCTTTAACTATAGTGCGGTGAGGGTTAATATTTTCCGAGGTCATTGTCTGTGTGTACAAACTTGAAACCTAACTGAATATATTTCTTTAATCCTTCACCTAATGAATCGCCAGCATCCTCCCATGTAATTTACGGATTAAGTAACTGAAAAAAAAATTTCTCCAAAACATTTCATAAAACCAAATCATTTAACACCCTCATTGGAGAGATATCATCAAGTTCATTCCAATGAGTCGGTCATACAAAATGAATTTTTAAAAAAAAATTTTAAAAATTTAAAAGAAATATTGCAATTACAAATTTTCATAACATTTGCAATTGGTAAAAGGTTAAAACAATTTTAAAAATTTCTAGCTTTTAGAGAAAATGTTGGTATTACTGTGACAAGCACTTCATCTGATGAACAACAAAATTTTCAGACAGACATGGCCATTCGAAGGGGGGTGAGGCACAAAACTGGTACTGGCACCCCCATTAACTTCAGGCGTGTCTCTACCTTATTTATGCACAAGAAACTTCTCAGTAAAAAAATGCAATAGAATGCAGAGATTAACCCTCTGCACTCTAATGTCAAAATGGAAATGTTTTCAGCAGAAATATTTCACATAATGCAGTTTGATACTTAACCAAATATACCTTGTTCAACAGAGCTCAGTCAAACAAGATATAATTGATCAAATTTATAGAAACAAAAGAAAAAGAGAGATTTTGGAGAAAATTCTGTTGCACTACTAGAGCGCTAAGGTTTAACAATAGTACATGAAATAAATTGTTCACTATACAAACCTTAAGTTCTATCCACCATTAACAGGACATAAAATTTTAGAGGAACAATTTTATCGTTCCTCTGGTGGTTATCTAAATGAAAAAACAGACAACCGAAAAGTTGTTCGTCTGGAACTACAAACAGTTCATCAAAAAGTTGTGTCTTATCACCTTACTTGATAGCACTGTTTTAAAATGTTACTGTGGGAAGACCCCCTCTCGTCAATGCTCAAACTTCCTAAGACAGTTGATGCCGCCTGTGCTTGCCACAGATGGCTTTCAAAATCTGGATGTGGATGGGCATTTTTCCATGCATATAATTCAGAGATGATCCGCTATGACACCTAGCAAAATTTCCACCAATGAAGCACCGGGATGTCCACCCATAGATTTTGGCCCATCCATGATGCCTGTACTGTAATCTGTCCTCTTTATTATATCCAGATGAACAGTAAATAGGTTATCTCAAAATTCCAGATTTTATTCTCTGAATTAATAATACATAACTAAAGACAGTTAATCAATTGAATTTCCTTCCTTCACCACCACCCCCCCCCCCCCCCCCACCCTCCACTCCTTCCTTATCTCTACTCTGAAGATAAAGAATAACTGGAATATAAATTCAAAATTAATGACTGCACAACAAAGACTAAAATAACAATCAAGTTTCTTGTCAACAACAAACAAAATTCACGATTTTTTTTTTTCAAATTCGAGGAATTTTCAGAAGTACTAAAATCAACAAAGAAAAGAAAGTGAAATAATGGTAAAGTGTAAATAAAACAGCCTGGCTCTATGCTGACAGCAAACAAAAGCTGAAAAGCAAAGAATTAAAAGATACATGTTTATTACATATCTAAAAAAAAATAAAAAATATATTACCTGGTAGAGTACTGGAAGCCCATATTTGGACTTTACTCTAAAGTGTCAGTACCAGCACTTAAAAGGCTTCATATTTTGTGGATGTTGTTCATATCACTTTTGAAGTGAAATTATTTAGTCTGATAGGATTTGCCTTGTTACAATTTATGGGAGAGTGCCCATTGGCACTCTCCCATAAATTGTAACAAGGCAAACATATGTGAACAAATTTTGATGACCAAAAATAATTCTGCACTCTACCAGTTAAATAAGAACAGATTGGAAATTGTAGCCAAACAATACGAATCAGTAAAAATAAGGGAGAAGCATAAACAAATTTCACTTAATAGGCTTCTCAGTTGAGGTCGATTAGCTGAAACTTGCAACATGCTTCCAATATTTTTTCACAGGCGTGCTCTTACTGTTTGGTGAAAACACTCCACTCTGTAAGTATTTGTATACTGGGGTTTAATGACATTTTTAACTGAAAAAAAAATCTTGTAATATATTGGGGAATTACCCTAAAGATAACCAAACTGCCCTTGCTTAGAAATGTATTTGGCCTCAGTATTGGCATTTAATTTATCGTATCTTCTTTGACAGAGCTACATGAGCTCCATTGTCAAACAAGATATGATAAAATAAATGATCAGGTACATAAATACAAGAAAGTGACTATATCTCTGTTAATTGAATACTCCTGTTAATTGAATGCCTCTGTTAACTGAATAATTTTCATTTATCAACCTTGTCCTGTAATATTGATTCTATCTTGATAAACATGAGCTTGAATTGAATTTAATGCACTTTGTTCATAAATTTTTGTACAGAATCATGTCTCTATAGTAACCTTCAGTTTGTGTATTTGTGTTTAACCAACCCAACACCGATATCAAAATACAGAAATCTCAACAGAATCATGTCTCTATAGTAACCTTCAGTTTGTGTATTTGTGTTTAACCAACCCAACACCAACATCAAAATACAGAAATCTCAACAGAATCATGTCTCTATAGTAACCTTCAGTTTGTGTATTTGTGTTTAACCAACCCAACACCAACATCAAAATACAGAAATCTCAACAGAATCATGTCTGTATAGTAACCTTCAGTTTGTGTATTTGTGTTTAACCAACCCAACACCGACATCAAAATACAGAAATCTCAACAGAATCATGTCTCTATAGTAACCTTCAGTTTGTGTATTTGTGTTTAACCAACCCAACACCAACATCAAAATACAGAAATCTCAACAGAATCATGTCTCTATAGTAACCTTCAATTTGTGTATTTGTGTTTAACCAACCCAACACCAACATCAAAATACAGAAATCTCAAAAGAATCATGTCTCTATAGTAACCTTCAGTTTGTGTATTTGTGTTTAACCAACCCAACACCGACATCAAAATACAGAAATCTCAACAGAATCATGTCTCTATAGTAACCTTCAGTTTGTGTGTTTAACCAACTCAACACCAACATCAAAATACAGAAATCTCAACAGAATCATGTCTCTACAGTAACTTTCAGTTTGTGTATTTGTGTTTAACCAACCCAACACCAACATCAAAATACAGAAATCTCAACACAATCATGTCTGTACAGTAACCTTCAGTTTGTGTATTTGTGTTTAACCAACCCAACACCAACATCAAAATACAGAAATCTCAACACAATCATGTCTGTACAGTAACCTTCAGTTTGTGTATTTGTGTTTAACCAACCCAACACCAACATCAAAATACAGAAATCTCAACAGAATCATGTCTCTATAGTAACCTTCAGTTTCTGTATTTGTGTTTAACCAACTCAACACCAAAATCAAAATACAGAAATCTCAACAGAATCATGTCTCCATAGCAACCTTCAGTTTCTGTATTTGTGTTTAACCAACTCAACACCCTATGTGAAAGTACAGGAATTTCAAGCAGCATTTTTTTCCCATAATGCAACTGGGAATTTAACAAATTCAAACTTGTATGACTGTTGGGAATTGCCTGCAATAGCATTTGCTTGCCAACGCAATCCTAAACTAACTCATAGATGAATGAAAAACGTTTGCCGACATTGATAATGGCCGACATCACATAAACAGCCGACTGCTCTTCTATGAAATCAGCTTCGACTGACTTCATCTCACAAACAGAAAAAATTAACATGCATACAACAGAGCATATCTGTGATAAACAGTAACCTCCATATCTTTCACTGACACAGTAAAAAAAAACAACTTCCACTAACCGTTATACTTGAGGCATTCCATGCATACTGAAGAATGTTTGCCAGAACTCAATGACTAATTTGTCTCCATGAAACACAACACTGATTTACAGTGCTCCCTTCATAATCTCTTATCGATTCACTGAATAAAAAGTTCCACTTTCCAGTTCTACTCCTGGGAATCCATACACCCTACAGCCCCGGTTGACCGGAACTTACTTTCACAAGAAAGAGTTTTAGAGGTCTTTTATTTTTTGTGTCATCCTTGTAATGGGTATAAGATTATCTTTAACCCTTTACCCAACGCAGACGATTTCAAAATTCATTATTTTAAATATAATTTTTTTAAATTTTTAAAAAAAAATTTCAACAAAACCATATCATGTGACCCCTCTTTGGAACGAGCTCGACGAGCTCGTTCCAAAGAGGGGTCACATGATATGGTTTTGTTAAAATTTTTCGAAAAAATAATATTTTATTTTTTTTAAATTTTTTTATAATAAACTGTATTTGCATATTACGTGGGCGGATATTATTATTTATTATTATTTATTGGTGTTTACGGTCACATACTTATGCACAATGGCTAATCGTGACTGTGACAGTTTTACGGGTGGAGGAAGACGGAGTACCTGGAGAGAACCACCGAGCAACGACGAGCAGCTGTCAGCTATCCAACATCGTAACGCTGAACTCTGCACCGCAGCACAGGCAGGGTCAGATTGGTTGAAGACATGTGCACCATCGATGTTCAGTACGCCTCAGTACACAGCGCCATAGTGCCCCCATGTAGGCAATCGGGGTGAAGTGTCTTGCCCAAGGACACAACGCGGTTGCCGCAGGTGGGATTCGAACCGAGGACCTCTCAGCTTGCAGCCTGCACCTCTACCAACTGAGCCACCGCGCCCCCACGTGGGCAGATGCGGCCGATTCGTTGGGTAAAGGGTTAATAACAAACCTTTTTTTTTTCCCTGCCCATCCATGGGCTTTGAAGAAACAATAAAAATTATCAAATGGTGGTCTCTTTGTTAATTTCTGATCATGATCAGCATTGGGAAATAAAATAAATATTGTGAGAATGCATTTCTGAGCTCCGTATAAAATTGTATGGCCAAATTGTTCACACATTTGAAATGGAAACTTTCAGTGTGATTTTTCACACGCCTACGTTTTTTCCCCAGATGCCATAGTTACAGTCAGACAGAGATCACTGACCTCCATCAATCAACACTGAAGAGTGAATTTGTTAAATTTCTAGTTGCATGGTAAGGACAAATTGGCAGCTTGTAATTCTGACAACTTTACAAAGAGGATTAATATCAATTTCAGCATCTACATATACAACACAAGAATAAAGTCAAGTCTAATCAATTGTTTATATCTAAGCTACCAGTTGTAATGTTAACTCATTCCAGGCATTGGTTAGGCCACACAAAGTAAATCTTCTGTTTCTCAGGTAGTGTTCAACCAATGATCGGAATCAGCCACCCCAATCACTTGATTGTAGTCAATTGGATGACAACAGCAATGGCTCCCGGAACATCGGTTCAACCAATTGTTACTGCATTTTTTTGTGATGATTCATTAACTACATTTTATTATCTATCATTGTAGCAATGCTCATATACAGTCAGTAAATTAAAATGTCCAAAAGTTATTTACTGCAGCACGGTGATTAAGTTGAAATACTCCAACATCACCAACCTATAAAACTGTCTTAACTCAAGATGATGCAAGCCATCGAAAATGCTGTTAGGCACAAGGATCAAACAAATGAATTCTTTAAAATACACTCAATTGCTATACTTGCATGAGGACAAGTGCAATGAAGTGTGTTGTTCGAGAACTCAACAAACTGATCCTCTTGATCAGAAGTATGATACATTAACTCACATGTAAAGTATTTTATGATATGTAATAAACAAACTAAAGAAATTAACTTTGTTCATTTTATTGATAATTCAAACTGTTACATGGATAATTAATACCAAATATGAATGATGTTGATGATTTCAAAATCAGAAAGGTTTATATTTTAAATAACTGTTTTCAGTCAAAAGCATGGCAGACCATGGTAGGTGACTCTAGTCAACATTTTAGCTGATTGTGTGTGTCCATTTCCATGTGTATCTTTCTAATCTATCCAAGATCTATTTATTTATTTATTGGTGTTTAAGGTCATATACTCATGCAGAATGGCTAATCATGACCGTGACAGTTTTACGGGTGGAGGAAGATGGAGTACCCGGAGAGAACCACTGAATAACGACGAGCAGCTGCCAGCTCCCCAACATCGTAACTCTGCACTGCAGCAGAGGCAGGGTTAGATTGGTTGAAGACATGCGTACCTTTGACGTGCAGTACGCCGTAGTACACAGCGTCATCATGCCCCCATGTGGACAATCGAGGTTAAGTGCCTTGCCCAAGGACACAACGCAGGAGTCTGAATCAACTACTCAGACGGTCACAGATCCAAGTACTAACTGGGCTCGACGTTGCTTAACTTCGGTGATCTGACGAGAGCTGGTTACCCCAATGCCACCGTGCCCGCTATCCAAGATCAACTATATCACATTGTTTCAATAATTTGGGTTACATTGTGTTTATTTCAACTGCAAAAGAAGAAATAAGAAATGAAGACTCCAAAATTTTACTAAATGTGTTCCACTTACATATATCAGAAAATCATCAGTCAAAATGTCTGATGCCAAAATTATCAAGAAAGTTAAAAAATTTATAGTAATTTATATATTTTTTATACTTACCAATGACCCAGACATAGCTGGTGCTAACTCTTAAAATATAGGGCCAAACACAAATTTTGCCCCCCAATCCCCAAAATTTGCATCTAAAACTAAAGAAAACATGTCCTGAAAGGCCCTCCACACTTCGCCCCTACTGCGCATGCGCAGTGTCAGGGACGTTCCGAAATTGGCGCCATTTATCATTCTAATAACCAGTGCCTGGTAAGCGCTATGTACTCAGCGGGGAGGCAAGAGTTTCCAACTCCTGGGAGGGCCATCCCCGTCTGGGTCATTGGTAAGTATAAAAAATATATAAATTACTATAAATTTTTTAACATTTTTATACTGTACCAATGACCCAGACATAGCTGAATAGTAAAAAGGCTGGAGGGCCAAGGACATAGAGCAAAATGGAATACGCTCAATAAAATAAAATAGAGTCATCCCCTGTAGGGAAAAGAAGTAATAGGCCTTACATGTATCTTTCTTATTTATGATAAATTAGAAAGATACAACACCTTCCAAAATTGAGCTTCATACATCCATGTACTCTATTAATATCCAATATAATCCTTATACTAATAATTTTTAAAGTAAGCCAATAATAAAGTAAGTCTAGAGAATAGAGACTCTTATACTCCTAAAAGTGTCTGAGAATTGCATAATCATGTCCGTTGACATATGCAATATTCCAAAGCTATACTTTAAAAACTAAGACTTGAATGAATTTTAACTTCTCACTAAACAACCATCCCAATAACAGCTCAGAATTACTAACTCCGGAGGAGGTATCCCCTTGTTTTCATAGTAAAACAGGTGACCCAAGGGAACACCCTCCCCCCCCCCCCCCCCCCCCCCTTTTTCTTGCCCTGGGTCAAATAGCCCAGAGCGAAGAGGGCAGCCGAACGGAGACACTGCCGAAACAGACAGCCTACCTAGCTATAGTAGCAACTGTTAAGTGAATGACATTCTGAGCAGTAGATAATAGACCTAACAAAAGAGGCCTCCAGAAATTGACTCGATATTTCTAAGATAAAATTCATGAATGTGGATGGCTGAGCGCAATGAGCGGCCTTCAAAAATCTATAATAGTGACACTATTAATGTAAGCCCAAGAAGTAGAAGAACTCTTACTTCATGAGCCGAAATCTTAAGCACAACTGCTAAGTCAATGATATACCATAAGCAGTACCGATAGTTAATAGAATCCATTAACAATAAAATGGAGCGTAACGTCCTTCTACTAGACATCAAAGACAGAAGAAGCTTACGCCCTTGTAATAAACAGATATCTGTTTATAAATATATAAACTGTACCCGGAAAGAGTAAAGGCCTATGCCCATACGAAGACGGAAGGACCTTAAAATAATAGGTTCCGGATAATAGGAGCCTAACTCTTATGCAACAATCCAACCTAAATAGTAACGGAAGTATTGATTCCGAAACTATGAAAGTGAAAATCATCCATCGATAGTGCATGAAACTCACTGACTCTACAGTAAAAGAGAAACCAACAGAATTACTGTCTAAAAGGTCAGAATTTGAAAACTACTGTTTCCAGAGGCTCAAATGATTACTTAGCTAAATAAGAACCGAAGTTAAAATCCGTATAGGAATTTAATCTAAAGATTCTAAGTCTATTTATCAAAAAGTTACTAACTGACTTAGATAAAGAGACAAAAGACTCAATTGTAAACTATCGTAGAGTGCATAGGTATGAGGTAACATAAACCTATAACCTAAATAATAACAGGCTGCAGTAGATCTTGTGAAACAAGTATACTAAAAAATAGCAATGAGTAGTATGGAGGGATCAAGAATATGATCATAATGATCCCCACACCACGACGGAAGAGCCTCCACTTTAGTCGCATAGAATAGCGAAGAAGAGGATCTCCTATAGTAAGAAATCGCGTCCAAAGCTCGTCCAGTACAGTGCTTACAATGCAATACGGACCACACAACGGAATACATGAAGGTTGCGACCTTGCTGGTTGTGATAAAGATGACACGATTTACCCAGTGAAAAAAGATCCTCACATAGAGGAAGATTTCACGTTAAGACCCACAGTAGACAAGAGAGTAAGTTACTCATGATCTCTGTGAAGATAGAGATGCTATCAACAGAAATGTATTGTGGTTGTTTATCTTAGCAATACCTGCTAAAACAACAGCGCCGGAGGATACGCGTATCCTATCATTCCGTCCTATAGATCAATAGAGCGTTAACACTATTAGCTCAGAGATCTGGACAAGCCAACACATACGTCTGCAATTGATTAGCAAGCTGTGTCATAAATAAATCATCATTGGGCGCTCCCATAGATAGCAAATCTGATTGAATACTTGTTTGTTGAGAATCCATTCTGACAGCAACAAGCGACCCGTAAGAGAACGGGAGTCCGATAAAACAATCAGACGACCCGGAATATGACGGACCAAAACTGAACTTGGTGTACAATAACCAACAGACGGATTCTTTCCATTAAATTGAATAACGGAAACGAAAGAGTGCCTCCCTGGTTCCGGAGATACGCCACTACTGTCGAATTAAAGGACAGGAATTTGGGCATGCGTTTCTGAATAATGTTCATGCAATGACATAAAGCAAGCCTAAAAAACATTATTCCGCGGAAGTTAAACTGATTGCTAAAAGACTGCGGAACCCAAAGACCCTGGCACTTCGAATCCGTAGGGATCAGTATATATCCCAATCTGTTTGACTGGCAACCGTCATAACAGCCACACTCGGGTCCGGCAACTGCGGTGGCACTCTCTGAGTCAACCACCAAATGTTTGCCCCAGTCTGAATCTCTTGTAACACTAGATAGACAAGAGAACATATAAATCGAGCAATTCATGGATTGCCGGAAAGTTGCCGTCGAAGAGAAGCTCCTCCGAGAACGAAGCGACTCTGAGAGAGTTCTTAACCTTACTATCCACGCGTGTGGATGTAGCTAGGGCTGCGTCACGTCTAACCAACTCCAATCAGCCACTGAAGGGCGGAGTTATACGTGAACAAACTACTGCCCTCAAAAGAAATTACATTGAGAATAATATCCCGTAAATCTTTTCTTGAAGACGTAATGATAACGCCTCAGTAAGGCGGATTACGTATAATAAAGCGTCTAAGTTAAGTCTACTATACATAATGTCGTTCCCAACATAGAAATTGGAAAAGACATAAACGGCGAAAAAGAATATATGCAGTCTTTAATCACACCGTCTAGACGCATATGAACTCTCGGTATGCCCTGCTCTGCCAAAATAAACTATTTGTAAAAATGATAAAATGGCAGAAATGAGCAACGCGGACAAGAAACTAAACTATCATGCTTAGTAGCAGGCTTGTATATATATATATATATATAGCGTCGAAAAATAAAACACATGTTGTAATGACAATATTGGACTGCGTCGGTAAGTCAGGGACAATGTCCCTGTACCGATCGAAAAAACCGAGTCCAATGACGCTATAAGTCTCTATCCAAGATCGCAGCAATGAAGTCCGAACTAATAATCAGTGGAAGATAATGCCAGAAGATACGAAAGGCATCTTCCGATACTACTAAAGGGAAAACTCGAAATCTTTCGAATCCCTTTCGCCATCCTGTCGGACCCTATAAAGCGTTCGGTCGTCCGTAGCTGATGCAACCGCGGACCGCACCGACCCAGCGCCGTCGGATAATTCCTGATTCGACCGAGAAACTGTCAATTGCTGGGATGCTGCGAAACAACTGTGCTAACTCGGATAGCACGTCCGTCACTGAGGCCTGAGGAGAAGCGGTCTTACGATGCACTGCCGCTGGAAGCTCCGTGATCGTTACCCCCGTGCATACTTCCAATATGCGAGCGAACGGAGTGTATAGGCCTCGTGTCCCTTGGCTACCGGATGGCGCGACCTATTCGCCGTGGAATCACTGAATGCCGAAACTGATCGGATACTCGAGGTCACGTAGCCAATGTGCGGTCGTGTGCCCTGCTGTGAGGATGAGGAAGCATTAAAGACAGTCTCTCGGACTGTCTATATAACGGAGCGTCCCGGGCAACGGACATATGCTCCGAATGTAAAATATCTGAACCACAACATGCGGTCCCCTATGTTGTTGGGCGAGAGAGGAACCTCTCTCGCTCACAGCCCGGACGGACCTGGACAAGCCAGGAACCGGACTAACAGGCTTCCTCCAATCTGTCCTCAATCTGCCGTCACTGGGTGAGTACTAAAGTAATTAAAGTGCTCGCATCACCCAAATCTCCTTCCTAGACCGCAACGGACGAACCCGGCAGCCGAACCATTCGATGAATGTACGCTACACCGGGTGAGCTAGCGAATGTCACTCCGTAAGCGATAGACATATTCCATGAGCACTTATTGCCGCTAACTCTTCATTAACTATGACGACAGAGGCACACTTTTGAAAGACATCTCCATAACTCTTCGAACAAGAAACCAGAAATGCTTGGATAGCAAGCATAAAATAATAATATATATAGCGTCGTTCAATAATTCGAAAGTTTGTGTGACATTATTGGACTATGTCGGAACTGAGGGACGATGTCCCTGAACCGAACCAAAAATTTCTAAGTCCACCGACGCTATCAGTTTCTTATCCGGCATCGCAGCATATGTTGTTCCGAAAGGGAAAGCTTGAAATCCTCCGAATCCCTTTCGGTATCCCGTCGGACCGGATGAAACTTTCGGACGTCCGTACCCGCTTCCGCGGAGCGTCCCGACCCAGCATCGTCGGATAAAATATATGCGACAGATTCAGTTGATGCTGGGATGCTGCGATAAACTGTGCTATTAAGGAAAGCACGTCCGTTCCCGAGGCCTGTGCAGTAGCGGACTTACGATGCATTGCTGCCGGAAGCTCCGTGTACGTTGACTCCCGCACACTTCCTATGCGAACGTCCGAAGTCTGCAGGCCTCGTGTCCCCGGCTACCGACCCAGCGCCGTCGGATAATTCTCGATCCGACACCGTTTCTGTCGGCTGCTGGGATGCTGCGATAAGCTGTGCTATGTGCACAAGAATGTCCGGCGTCGAGACCTGCGGAGGCGCAGTCTATCGCTGCTTCGCCGAGGGCAGCTCCGCATCAGATGGCTCCCGCATACTTTTCCTATGCGAACGTCCGGAGTCCATCGGTCTCGAATCCCTGGCTGCCGGATGGTGTGACCTGGTCGCCGAAGAATCCTTGATCGCCGAAGCTGGTAATATATCGGCGGTCACGCAGCCAAGGTGCGGTCGTGTGCGCTGACGAGAAGAGGAAGCCTTAGCAGTCTCAGCGGACTGCCTATACAACGGAGCGTCCCGAGCGACGGACGTATGCTCCGCTAGCGACACATTTTGTACCACAACATCTGGGGCCAGATGTTGTTGAACGAGAGAGGGGCCTCTCTCGCTTGCCGTCCGGATGGACCGGAACGAGCTATGAACCGGACTAAAAGGCTTCCTCCGTTCTCCCTCCGATCCGCCGTCACTGGGTGTGCATTAAGTTAATTTTATAGTGCTCGCATCACCCCAAAATTCCTTCTAGACCGCAACGGACGAACCCGGCTGCCGAACCATTCGGTGAATGGACGCTACACCGGGCGAGCTAGTGGACGTCAAAGGCCGTCGAACCTACTAGGGTCCTCTTAGGCAATTGGCGTATTACATGAGCACTTTTCCGCTAGCCCTTCATTAATTGTGATGACGGAGGCACACTGTTGGAAGACATCACAGATACATCACCCTAATCTTGATCGTCTGAAATAGAAATTGATAAAGTAGAGTGACCCTGCGGGGAAAGGACCGGAGTGTCCAAATCCCCAACAACATACCGTGACATACGCTTCCCATATTGTCATCGAAATCATACGATACAGAACAGGAGTTAATGCGAGTACACTGACCACATATAGAATGATAATAAAGTCAGAGGAAGACTTCCTCTTAAAACAATTGATCAATATCCTTTCAATGTGAAAAGAAAACAAGTCCTGGTACTCGCACTAACCCCTGGCAATCAAAATACATAATAATAATATGATCCATTAATATAGAAAAAATAATTGAAATCAAAATATTTTGAAAAAATATTTTTTCAGAACAGCCCAAGTTTCTGAAAAGTAACGTTGAGCCCCAATGGATCCCAAGCCTAAGTGTAGACAAAAATTTTAAAAATATTTTAAACAATTTATTCAACACTTACGAACAATAATAATGTATCTAGTTATGATTAAAATAACATAAAGATATTATTATTTAGAAATCCCCCCCTCACACAGAGGGCTGTTGTAAATGTAAACAATGAGTGTAAAAACACTAAAATAAGACTCCAGGCACCCAGGCCCGAAATCAGTTACCAAAAATACACTATCTGATGCAAAACAGAGACTTCCAGGGAAGAAACTGCAGAACATCAGATGGTAGATGCAGAACACAACGCCTAACCACCCGTAGGTGAAGACGTAAACATGGGGAAAGAACAGAATTCATTCTGTTATTCAGCTAAAACTCCCAAGAAATTTTAGTAATAATAATTACAGAAACTATGCCAAAAGCATGGGAGAATAGCAAGGGGGAACTTAAAGGACAGGGAGAGAGGAAAACACTTGAAAAAACAGTGTAACTAAATAATCAGAATGACAACAAAATGGCTGCTGCCTTGAAAATAGGTAACTTAACATAATTTCATTAAAAAATTTTAAGTTACAGCCCTGATAATATTCTGTCACACATTCTTTTCCTCTCCTCCTTCTCTATCCTCCTTAGAATCACCATTTCACTAATATTTATGTGTCTGGCATCATTTAAACTGAGATTTAAAAGCACAAAGATCAGTCAGATGTTAACTGATGAAGGGCCAAACTTAGAATGATAAATGGCGCCAATTTCGGAACGTCCCTGACACTGCGCATGCGCAGTAGGGGCGAAGTGTGGAGGGCCTTTCAGGACATGTTTTCTTTAGTTTTAGATGCAAATTTTGGGGATTGGGGGGCAAAATTTGTGTTTGGCCCTATATTTTAAGAGTTAGCACCAGCTATGTCTGGGTCATTGGTACAGTATAAAAATATTTAGTGATCAGAACATCATGCATGCTGGAAATCATGTACATAACTAGCAAGCCTAAAATTAATGATTATTGTGATTTCTGGCCCTGGCATGTTGGGAAGAGTAAAGAAAGTGATTGTACAGCTCATCTGTATTAACAGCATGTGAAGGAATATGATTTGATACATGTATCTAAATTATGCCTGAAGGGTCATTCAGTTCCAATTCAGAATGAAAACAAATATACCTTGTTTGGATGAATTCTGGGCAGTTTTAGGATGAAGGTATATGTACACCCTCAACACATTATTTTGAATACTCAAACTCCATTTTGTAATATGTCAGATATCATTCTTAAATGACAGATATGATTTATTTGGTGTTTCTGACATTTTGTCTGGAAGCGCAATAAAAGTTATTTTGAGGCTTGCTGACACTTATGAATGGCTACATTATCCCCTCTGAAAAGATATAACTTTAAATAAGGTTCCTAGACTAGTTATAAAATTATATCCCTTTAGTCTAAAAACCAATACTTTGGTAAAATTCCTGAACAATATTATGTGCTGTGAATTCTGTTTCTCGGTACATTCTGCTCCAAAAGAGTTACTCTGATAAAATGCCTGTTACATGACACTGTGTTGGAAAGAGCTCATACAGCACATTCTCACAGTGTGTCCTACATCAGCATTACATCTGCAAACAAATTTCAACAGGGAAAATTGTTTCCATACTAAACTGTACAACTAAAACAATCAGTCTGAGAGAACACTAAGCCTAAAGCCTATATATCTCTCAGACACTTTTTTCTCAATTTTATGATGAGGGAAGGGGGCCTTTTTTATGATGTGGGAAGGGGGCCTTTTTAATGATGAGGGAAGGGGGGGGGGGGGGCTTTTTATGATGAGGGAAGGGGGCCTTTTTTATGATGAGGGAAGGTCTTTCTATGAGGGAAGGTGGCCCTTTTTATGAGAGAAGGGGGCCTTTTTATGATGAGGGAAGGGAGGCCTTTTTATGATGAGGGGGAAGGGGGCCTTTTTATGATGAGGGAAGGGGACCTTTTTATGGTGAGGGAAGGGGGCCTCTTTATGAGGGAAGGGGGCCTTTTTATGATGAGGGAAGGGGCCTTTTTATGGTGAGGAAGGGGGCCTTTTTATGATGAGGGAAGGGGGCCTTTTTTATGATGAGGGAAGGGGGCCTTTTTATGATGAGGGAAGGGGGCCTTTTTATGATGAGGGAAGGGGGCCTTTTATGGTGAGGGAAGGGGGCCTTTTTATGATGAGGGAATGGGGCCTTTTTTATGAGGGAAGGGGGCCTTTTTATGATGAGGGAAGGGAGGCCTTTTTATGATGAGGAAAGGGGGCCTTTTTATGATGAGGGAAGGGGGCCTTTTTTATGATGAGGGAAGGGGGTCTTTTTTATTCTTTTATTATATATACTCAAAATGGTCCTGAAAATTAAAAACTTAGTTCTTTACAGCATTTTGTGGAAAAAACAAGGTTGTGTCTAAATTTACGTAAGGCCAAAAAAAACTTAAAAATATGTTTCTCAGGCCCTCCTGCATGGTCACTTTGGCTCCGTGCTCTCTTTTTATAACCAATGCAAATTTAAATGAAAGTGTCAATGACACTGTAGCTCATCTTGACAAACTTGAACTTGGTATGTTATAAGTGAAATGGCAAAATTGAAGATCATTGGTACCAATGTTATTTGGTGAAATTTCAACATAAAAGTGTTGTGTGTGCACAACATCTGAGTTATCCATGCATTTTGAAATAAAAACTGTAAGACTGGCTAAAGGAAGAATGTTGATACACAAATGCAGTAAGCTCTTATCTAATGGTCTTGCCTAATGAGCACACTAGGTTAAAAAATAATCCTATGATACATGGCCAAAGAAGACTGTTGATGCACAAATGCAATAAATTCAAAGATTGTTGCCAATAGCAACAGTTTTTGATGGAAATGAAAAGAAAATCAATAGCTCCTACCTTTGTCACCCTGCATAAGCATACAAAGTTTCAAAACAACCTGATAATGAATGCACCCTCTCAGGCATGCCAAAGGAAGATGTTAATGCACAAATGCACTAAGTTTGAAGATCATTGCTTGTGGCAATGTTTTTTTCTCTCTCTATTGTTATGGAAATTCATAAATACACTCTGCAGAGAGTGTAAAAGTGAAATGCAGTAAGTTCAAAGGTTTTTATGGAAATGAAAAAAATCAATAGCTCACATCTAGAGATCACTCCGAACACACATACCAAGTTTCAAACTGATCCGATCATAAATGTGCCCTGAAGGGTGTGCCAAATGCCAAAAGGAAGTACTGAAGCCTGACTAAACTAAGTTCAAAGGTTTTTTCAAACATTTTTTTACAGAAATGGAAGAAAATCGATAACTCCCATGCAGATATCACCCCACACAAGCACACAAAGTTTCCAAGCGATCCAATCTTAAATGTGCCCTGCAGTGTGTGTCAAAGGGAAATATTGATGCATAACTGCACTAAGTTTTTAATAAGTTCATCAGAGGTCGTTGCCAATGGCAACTATTTTTGACTGAAATGGAAGAAAATCAAAAGCTCCCATCTAGAGGTCATCCCAAACAAGCACACCCAGCTTCAAAGCGATCCGGTCAAAAATGTGCACTGCAGGCTGCGCAAAAGGGAAATATTGATGCATAACTGCACGAAGTCCATCAAAGGTCGTTGCCAGTGGCAACATTTTTTTAGAGAAATTGAAGAAAATCGATAGCTCCCATCTAGAGGTAACTCCAAACAAACATACCAAGTTTCAAACCATTCTGATTATAAATGTGCCCTGTAGGGTATGCTGAAGGAATATATTGAGGTCTGACTTAACTAAGTTCTAAGAATGTTGCCAGCGGCAACATTTTTTGAAAAAAATGAAAGAAAATTGGTAGCTCCCATCTAGAGGTCACTCCAAATAAGCATACCAAGTTTCAAATTGATCTGATCAAAAATATGTACTGCAGGGTGTGCCAAAATAATTGCACTAAGTTCATCGAAAATCGAAGAAAATCGAAGGCTCCCATCTAGAGGTAACACCAAACAAGCATACAAAGTTTAAACCGATCTGATCATAAATGTGTCCTGTTGGGCATGCCAAAGGAATATATTGATGCCTGACTAA
Source organism: Pictodentalium vernedei (assembly GCA_031216915.1). Lineage (NCBI taxonomy): Eukaryota > Metazoa > Mollusca > Scaphopoda > Dentaliida > Dentaliidae > Pictodentalium > Pictodentalium vernedei. The sequence continues at coordinate 2,741,482 of CM062294.1, read as the reverse complement.
ACTAAGTTCAAAGGTCGTTGCCTGTGGCAATATTTTTTGATGGAAATAAAAGAAAATCAATAGCTCCCATCTTGAGGTCACTCCAAACAAGCATGCCAGATTTCAAAGCAATCTGATCATAAATGTACCCTGTAGGGTGTGCCAAAGGAAAAAATTGATGCCTGACTAAACTAAGTTCAAAGGTCGTTGCCAACGGCAACATTTTTTGATGGAAATAGAAGAAAATCAATGGCTCCCATCTAGAGATCACTCCAAACAGGCATGCCAGATTTCAAAGCAATCCGATCATAAATGTACCCTGTAGGGTGTGCCAAAGGGAAAAATTGATGCCTGACTAAACTAAGTTCAAAGGTCATTGCCAGCAGCAACATTTTTTGACGGAAATGGAAAAAAATTGATAGCTCCCATCTAGAGGTCACCCCAAACAAGCATGCCAGGTTTCAAAGCAATCGGATCATAAACATGACCTGTTGTGTGTGACAATGGGAAAAATTTAGGTCTGATTAAACTAAGTTCTAAGAACATTGCCAGCGGCAACATTTTTTGACGAAAATTGAAGAAAATCGATAGCTCCAATCTAGAGCTCCCTTCAAACAAGCATACCAAGTTTCAAAGCGATCCGATAATAAATGTGCCCTGCAGGGTGTGCCAAAGGGCAATTTTGATGCATAACTGCACTAAGTTCATCAAAGGTCATTGCCAGCGGCAACATTTTTTGACAGAAATGGAAGAAAATGGATAGCTCCCATCTAGAGGTCACCCCAAACAAGCATGCCAGGTTTCAAAGCAATTCGATCATAAATGTGCCCTGTAGGGTGTGCCCTGTAGGGTGTGCCAAAGGGAAAAATTGATGCCTGACTAAACTAAGTTCAAAGATCGTTGCCAGCGGCAACATTTTTTGACGGAAATGGAAGAAAATCGATAGCTCCCATCAAGAGGTCACCTCATTAAACAAGCATGCCAGGTTTCAAAGCAATCCAATCATAAATGTGTCCTGTAGGGTGTGCCAAAGGGAAAAATTGAGGTCTGACTAAACTAAGTTCTAAGAACGTTGCCACGGCAACATTTTTTGACAGAAATTGCAGAAAATTGATAGCTCCCATCTAGAGGTCACTCCAAACAAGCATGCCAGGTTTCAAAGCAATCTAATCATAAATGTGCCCTGAAGGGTGTGCCAAAGGGAAATATTGAGGTCTGACTAAACTAAGTTCTAAGAACGTTGGCTATGGCAACATTTTTTGACGGAAAATGAAGAAAATCGAAGAAAATCGATACCTCCCATCTAGAGGTCACCCTAAACAAGCGTACCAAGTTTCAAAGTGATCTGATCATAAATGTAACCTGTGAGGTGTGCCAAAGGAAATTGTGTATGAATTGTGTACGTACGTATGTGCAGAGACCAGTAAGCCTGTCTCACAAGATATGATTGTTTAGATTTTCTGTCCTATAAGTGCAATACACTACATGCATCTTGTTTGACAAAGATCAGAGAGCCTGTCACACAAGATATGATTGTTTAGATTTTCTGTCCTATAAGTGCAATACACTACATGCATCTTGTTTGACAAAGATCAGAGAGCCTGTCACACAAGATATGATTGTTTAGATTTTCTGTCCTATAAGTGCAATACACTACATGCATCTTACTTGACAGAGATCAGAGAGCCTCTCACACAAGATATGATTTTTTTAGATTTTCTGTCCTATAAGTGCAATACACTACATGCATCTTGTTTAACAAAGATCAGAGAGCCTGTCAAACAAGATATGACTAAAGATTTTCTGTCCTATAAGTGCAACACAGTGCATGTATCTTGTTTGACAAAGATCAGAGAGCCTGTCACACAAGATCAGATTGCTCAAATTTTCTGTCCTACCAGTGCAACATAGTATTAATTGAATATGCCAATGAAAATTATTCAATTAACAGGGATAGTGTCACTTTTCTGTATTCTAGAGATAAACTTAGCATTTATTCTTTTTTATCTTGTTTGACGGAGCTCCATGAGATCTGTCAAACAAGATAAAATAGATTAAATGCCTACATTGGATGTCCTGAGGCCAAATAGGTCTATAAACAAAGGAAAACTGGGAAGAGTTAGGGTAATTTCTCAACAGTTATTTTTATTCAATTAACAGGAGTTTACTATGTAACCTATATGCAATTATTAACAGAGCAAACTTGTGTTGAATGTATGGTAAATGGTTTGGAGTTTGAAAATTATATTCAATTAACAAGGTTATTCAATTAAGATATATACAATTAACTGGGATCCACTGTATCTTCTTTGATAGAGCTCAGTGAGCCTGTCAAACAAGATAGGATTGGTTAAATTTTCTGTCCTACAAGTCCAACATAGTACATGTATCTTCTTTGACAAAGCTCAGTGAGCCTGTCAAACAAGATAGGATTGGTTAAATTTTCTGTCCTACAAGTCCAACATAGTACATGTATCTTCTTTGACAAAGCTCAGTGAGTCTGTCAAACAAGATAGGATTGGTTAAATTTTCTGTCCTACAAGTCCAACATAGTACATGTATCTTCTTTGACAAAGCTCAGTGAGCCTGTCAAACAAGATAGGATTGGTTAAATTTTCTGTCCTACAAGTGCAACATAGTACATGTATCTTCTTTGACAAAGCTTAGTGAGCCTGTCAAACAAGATAGGATTGGTTAAATTTTCTGTCCTACAAGTCCAACATAGTACATGTATCTTCTTTGACAGAGCTCAGTGAGCCTGTCAAACAAGATAGGATTGGTTAAATTTTCTGCCCTACAAGTGCAACATAGTACATGTATCTTCTTTGACAAAGCTTAGTGAGTCTGTCAAACAAGATAGGATTGGTTAAATTTTCTGTCCTACAAGTCCAACATAGTACATGTATCTTCTTTGACAGAGCCCAGTGAGCCTGTCAAACAAGAAAGGATTGGTTAAATTTTCTGTCCTACAAGTACAACATAGTATCATCAGAAATTTTACAGATAAAAATAAATGAGGTAAAAGACAGATTTTCAATGATGAAGCAGGTGCGAGAGAAACAAGAATTTTTTTTACCTGTGTTTGGAGAGTAATGTCCTCAATACATCTCCTCTTTGTTCTGGTCCTATTATATCCTGAAGTACCATAGCTTCAACAATATTGTAAATAATTGATGGAAGATCATTGGCAACTAAATCTAACAACACACATCCTACAAAATTAATATAAACATTCACATCATATTTCAAATAGATTTCTTTCTTTTGAGAACTGCACCCAGGATTTCCCGTATTAATTTATTTATTGGTGCTTAAGGCCACATACTTATGCACAATGGTTAACTGGTAGAGTGCTGGAAGCCCATATTTGAGCTTTATTCTGAAGTGGAGGAACCACAGCTTGAAGGCTCATATTCAGTGCAGGTGCTTTGTATTATCATTGAAGTGATATTATTTAGTCTTTAAGGGAGTGCCTTGTTCCAATTTATGGGAGAGTGCCCAGAGGCACTCTCCCATAAATTGTAACAAGGCAAAGACATGTGTACAAGATTTGATGGCCAAAAATAATTTAGCACTCAACCATTTAATCATGACCGTGACAGTTTTACGGGTGGAGGAAGCCGGAGTACCCAGAGAGAACCAATGTGCATTGATGAGCAAATGTTGGCTCCTCAACATTCTAACTTGGTTCAAGTTTCACTCAAGCAGGGTTACAGCGGTTGAAGACATGTGCACCATCGAAGTGCAGTAAGCCTTAGTACACGACATCATCGTACCCTCATGTAGGCAACTGGGATAAAGTGCCTTGCCCAAGGACACAATGCAGGTCATCCTGGATGGGGATCAAACTCGGGACCTCTAGCATAGAAGTCCAACAGTCTACCACTAAGCCGCCACACTCCCAGGATTTCCCATAACAAATTAATGTAGAGAATTTTTCCAGGGCTGCTTTAATTATTAGTACGTTTCCCATGAAAGCCTGAAAACTAACACTCTGTTAATGGTAATATAATATGGTGTTTCAGTATAGTAATCAATTTTTTTTGTTTGCATGTAATAACTCCCAATCCTTCAAAAAGCATTTTTTGGAAAAATTGCCTAAATGACCGTGGGCAGGGGTGGGTAGGGAGGGGGGGGGGGGGAGGGGGGGAGGGGAGGGGGGGGAACCCATTTTCAAACTTAGGTTGTATTACTAGCTGTAAAATACACATTGGTTGAAATCAAATAATCCAAGCTGGAGTTATTGGTCAGAAACCAATTGTTTACGGACGGATGGACCATTTATGTAATATGACCGTTTTTACAAATGGGCATATAAAAGAGTGATATCAAATTTGAAGAGAATCGTATAATTAGAACTGGATTTATCTTCTGGATAACATGGGGAGGAGGGAGGGGAGAATTGATTCCACCCATCTCCCCTTAAGTTTTGGAGACAGCATCAAAGTTCCTCGCTCCCATTTCCTCCAAATCTGTATTACTTTTTGTAAAACAACAGAAGTATGCTGCAGAAGGCATTTCTTTATATTTCAAACTGTGAAGCTCAGGTAATGAGAAAAAAAAGCTGCATACATGTGAAAGAAATCATGTCTGTAAACTCTAAACGTTGTATTCATCATGCAAGAACAAAAAGTGACAAAGTATGTGTTAGATGCCCAATTTCAAATTTAAAGAAAGTAAAGACGAAAACCATTTTGAAAAGGGTTAAATTAATGCAAATAATAAGTGAAACCACTGTATACAACGTGAGAAGAGCTTGCCCCAAATGAAAAACAATGACGTTGTAAGACAGTGTTTGAAGAATATCAGGTACAACCTTGAAGAGTTAAATATGTCCCAAAATAACATAAAACATAATGAGAATGATACAATCAATAGTAATTAATACTAATTAAAGAGAAAAAAAAATGTAATCTTCACTAAAAAACTTTAACCACAAACTTTAACCAAATGTCAACAGACAGACAGACAGATGGGTGGTTGGTTGGAAGGACGAAAGTCATGACTATAACCCTGAATGCAAACAGTGGGGCTAAAAATGTCTAATTGGCATACTGGGGGGAGGGGGATTATAGGAGTCAAAATGTTTTCCACATGGAGTCACTCTAAATCCTTCAAAATGCATTTTCAACTGAAGAAAAAATATTGCTTAAATGGTCCCGATGGAGGAGGAGGAGGAGGGGGTTAGGAGGGGGGGGGGGGGGTACAGAAGTCAATTTTTTTCTGCATGAAGTCACTCTAAATCTTCAAAATGCATTTTGGACCAATGAAAAAAAAGTGCCTCTTTGGAACAGGGAGGGGGGGGGGGGGGGTTGGGGAGGAAATGGGGGTGGGGTATAGGAGTTAAAAAACAATTCCAAATGCAGTCACTCTAAATAGTTCAAAATGCACTTTGGAGCAAAGAAGAACAAAAATATGCCTAATTGGGGGTGGGGGTGGAGGGGGTGGGCAGGGTAGGGCAGGGCAGAGCAGGGCAATAACTCCAACAATTTTCATTGGATAATGGTGTTCATCGAACTTGATGTAGACATTGTTGCTATAGGGGCATATACTGAAAAAAATTGAAATCTGATAACTATTGTTCAAGTTATGCCATAAACCAAGTTTGGACAGACGGTCGGATGGATGGATAGACAGATGGTTGGACAGACCAGATGGATGGATGGAGGGAGGGAGGTCTATGCTATATCACTCCCTTGTGGAAGGATAAAAAGTAACAAAATATGTGGTAGAAGACTAATTTGAAAATTGGAGAAACTAAGTTCGAAAATCATTTTGAAAAGGGTTAAATTAAAGTGAATATTATTTGAAACCACTATAGACAGGTTCAGTAGACCTTGCCCCAAATGTTGTAACACAGTGTTTGAAAAATGAAAGGTACAGCCTTGAAAAGCAAAACTTTAATCCAAAACTTTAAACTGGGAATATTAAGTAAAACTGACTGGCAAAAAGGGTTAAATATTTCCTAAAACCGATAAAAGAAATCAGTGATGTAAATGCAATCATTAAATTGTATTGGCCATGCAAGAATTAAAGTAAGAAAGTATGTGGCAAAGCCTAATTTCAAATACAAAGTAACTGAGTTTGAAAACATGTTTAAAAGAGGTTAAAATCAAGCCAATAGTAATGAAAATCACTGTAGAAGGGTTCAGTAGACAGTAGACATTGTACCAAATGAGAAACAGTGGGATTCTGCTAAACTGTTTGAAGAATTAAAGGTGTAACTTTGTAAACAAAAAAACTTGAACCAAAAACTTTAACCTGGAAGTTGTAAGTTAAATTGCCATACAAAAAAGGGTTAATTATTTCCCAAAATAACATGAAACATAATGATAATGATACAATCAATAGTAATTAATATTAATTTAACCCTTTACCCAACGCAGACGATATCAAAATTTATTATTTTAAATACCATTTTTAAAAATTTTTCAAAATATTTCAAGAAAACCATATCATGTGACCCCTCGTTGGAACGAGCTCAACGAGCTCGTTCCAACGAGGGGTCACGTGATATGGTTTTCTTGAAATTTTTTGAAAAATAATATTTTTTCAACTGCTGAATTTGAATATTACGCGGGCGGATTCGGGCGATTCGTTGGGTAAAGGGTTAAAAGGAAAAAAACTTTAACCTTGACCAAAAAACTTTAACCAAAACTCTAAATGTTAACAGATGGACAGATGGAGAAATGGATGGATGAAAGTCATGACTATAACCCTGACTGTAAACAGTCGGGCTAAAAACATATATAAAGGGTGAACACAATTGACAAATTGATGAATCCCAACAGGGAAGAAATCAGATTTAAGGGTAGATTTAAAGCCTTAGAGAACTGTCCGAACTTTTTGGATATTATTATTATTTGAAAGTTTAATTTGAAATCACCAGGTGTCGTTTTCTTGAAAATGGGACCCAAACTGAAAATTTCAAATTATGTTGCCATGTGGAGATCATGAATATTCATAAGATTAACCCTTTACCTAACATGAAAAGTAGACGACACTTGCAAAAAAATATTCTGGAATAACTAATTTTTTTCATTTTTTGTCTCAAAAGCATAGGTTAGGACTCCTCATTGAAATGAGCTCATTGAGGGGTCATAACCTATGTTTTTGAGATAAAAAATGAAAGTATAATGAAAATTAATTTGCGATTTTTTAGAATAGTGCTGGCTGGTTTTAGCAATTAGATTGGGTAAAGGGTTACAGTTCATAATGATAGTGTTTTCTATTGACAAAAAACAACCAAGCTTCAGGTTGTTTTTTTTTTTTTCTTTTTTGGGAGACCATGGGGGTGGTGGGGGGTGGGGGGGGGGGTGGGTAAGAGTGGCAAAAAAAAATAAAGCAAATACCCATTACAATGTTTTGGTGGGTGATTTCATGAAACTATGAAATATATACACAAAAATGCCGCTCAGGATCACCGATCCAATGTCGAGTTGTGACAACAGTTCCTCGCACCAAGGCCAACACACCTATGAAGTTTCATGACTCTAGGTTGAACCACTATCAAGTTATCAACCGGAAACCAATTGTTGCGATAAACTATGTTAAAGGTCACTGTGACCTTGACCTTTGATCTGGTGAGTCCAAGATCAATAGAGTTCTTCCTCGCACCAAGGCCAACCCACCTATGAAGTTTCATGAATGTAGGTTGAACTACTATCAAGTTATCATCCGGAAAGGAATTGTTGCGATTTACTATGTTCAAGGTCACGTCGACCTTGACCTTTGATGTAGCGAGTCCAAAATCAATAGGGTTCTTCCCCTCACCAAGGCCAATCTACCTATGAAGTTTCATGAATGTGAGTTGAACCATTATCGAGTTATCATCCGGAAACCAATTGTTTTAAGATTTACTACGTTCAAGGTCACTGTGACCTTGACCTTCGACGTAGCATGTCCAAAATCAATAGGGTTCTTCCTCCCACCAAGACCAACCTACGTATGAAGTTTAATGAATGTGAGTTGAACCACTATCAAGTTATCATCCGGAAACCAATTGTTTATGCCCGCCCGCCCGCCCGCCATTCACCAAACTATAAGTCGAGTTTCACTTCGTCACAACTCGACTAAATATATTTACAAATGTGTAAAATAAATTATTAATTTCTTGAATTCACCACATTCCGAAATTTTCAACTTCCATTCCAAATCAGCGGTACAGGTACACTTTCCGTGTACACAATTGAAAGCACTGTTAACCCTTTACCCAATGAATCGCCCGCATCTGCCCGCCCAATATGCAAATTCAGAAGCTGAAAAAATATTATTTTTCGAACAATTTCAACAAAACCATATCATGTGACCCCTCTTTGGAACGAGCTTGTTGAGCTCGTTCCAAAGAGGGATCACATGATATGGTTTTGTTGAAATTTTTTGAAAAAAATTAAAAAATGATATTTAAAATAATAAATTTTGATATTGTCTGCATTGGGTAAAGGGTAAAGCACTGGTTGAATGCCACAGCAACTGATATACAACATTTAGTCGTCTAACAGTTACACCACTGCGCAAGTGACCATTACATGAATATCCCAGGACCACGATATCTTCACTCAAGATCTAAGAGAAATCGCCAACTAATACTGGTGATTGTTTCTCGAGTCAATGTCCGACACAATATTAAAATTACCATGATTCTCAGTAGTGATGAGCCGATATGGGTGTTATCGGTATTGCCGATATCCAATATTTCAATTCAATATCGGACCGATACCGATATTAGTTTTTTGTGGCGACACAAGCTTGTGTATAAATATGATGACATTCAGAGAGGACTAACGAGACATGGGGTTGTTCAGCAGTCAGCGTGACTCGACACGCGTCCCGGGTGGATCTCAACGTAACATACATCTGTGATGTATCAAATTCAATATCATTTCCGAACCAACCCACCAGTGAGCCCAGGCATGTGAAAAAAATGGGGGTGGGCTTATCCACGAATGAGACTGAATATAACATGAAAACTTCACATAATGTTTTATGTGTTTGTTTTATTCATTTTTTCCATCGGAATCATCAATCAATCATTCGAAAATACATTTCAGCAGAAAAACATCAACAAAATCAGCATGAAATATCAACAAAACATCAATGTTAACAAATGAGGTCAAAAACGCACGTGGTCAATTTGTTTTAACCTAAAACATGTTCGTTCAGTCATTACATTTCCATTTTGAAGTGTGTTTAATACTGTTTATTAAAAAGTATTACTATTCAAAACTCCCATCCATTCATTCCATTGTGAAAAAAACAAACGAAATAATCCATTCACGTGTGAGCATTTACATGTACATGCATTGGTGGAACGCTTCTCGGTGAATTCTGATGCGTTCACTTTCTCCAAGTGCAAGATTAACAGGGGGCAGTTCGCAGCCAACATTGTTGGCACCGGATAACTATCTGCACTATCCATTTCCCAGTTATTGACGTATCGACACTGAATATAGCTGTTATTACCAGAGAAGAAGAACATTGGCAGGGTGTGTGCGGGGGGGGGCGGACAGACAGGCAGGCCTATCTGTACAGGCCAATACGTTGCAAGATAATCACAAAGAATTTCCTCACATTTTTTCATCATTGATTCTTTCAAAAAGCATCAGTGATGGAAAATCCGGAGCAAATTTCCTTGTGGTATCATGCAACGTATTTGTATTTTCACTGGTAGTGAATTGACCAATTGTTGGGGATGTTTTGACCAACTCTTGGGGACGTGTTGGTTCGGGGATATTTTGACCAGCGCCCGTAGTGGTATGCCATAGTGGTACTGCATTTACCAAAAAAAAAAAATCATGAATCATTGTCACTTGTCTGTGATCTGCTGTCTTTAGAGTGTAGAAGTGGGGGGAGGGGGGTTACTGAATTCTGCAATGCGTTGATAAAAACACGTGGGCACGTTTCATAAATAAAAAATCTATATTTAAACTGACCGCCCTGATGTACATAATGTGTCCCCATTGTTGTAAACAATATGGCTTTGGCTTTCCCTTGTTTTGTTTTCAAAACAGCCTTTCATGTAGCATGGATCAAACTGGATATTACAACTCAGGGAATTAATTCATATTTATTTTGGAGTAGCTATTTTTGCAGAGATCACATCTGGTAATTTCTCAACTCATTTTCTAAAGTAATAAAATGAACAATTTGGGTCACTGAACACGCTGTCATTAATAATTTAAGAACTGGGAATTTCCCATTTGTCTTCAACATAAAGTTGATAAACACGAGGGCTGACAATAATAAATAACACGAAAGTATAATTGGTAATTTTATTTTTTTTTAGCTGAAAATGTGAAAAGATTGACAAAAAAAAAACTCCCAAACACATTCACATAATTTTATTTTGATTGAACAATTGAAATTTCCATGCACATTTTCGTGATGCCCTGTGTGTTGAAGAATGCTTCACCAGTACCGATAGTCGAAACTTTAATTCAAGAGAAATATGGGGTGGGCTTATTTTGGGTGATTTCCCAAAAATACATTTTCTAAAAAGCCCTAATCTGAGTAATTAGTGCTACTTAGTTGAGATTATCAGCGATTTGCCTGAGAACTTGATTTGGAAAAAAAAAGACATATCGGCTGCCAATATCGGCAGAATTAGTATTTTTTGCCGATACCGATACCCGGCCGATAAGCCATTTATCGGCCGATACCGATAACCCGTACCGATAATCGGCTCATCACTAATTCTCAGTCAAACAGATTACAGCAGTAATTAATTTCTAGGGCACCTGAGCAAAAAGGATGTACTTATTGTCATATTTTACATGACTCTCACAATGTTGTGGTCAAAATACATGAATAACTCAACAATCTCAACTCGACGAAATGACGTTGGCCTTACCATTACCAACACTCATAAAATATCTCATCAGTATTGCTCTTCGTCAAGCTTTCGGCCTCTTGGCCTTCTTCAAGGACCGTTGATAAATTTTCAAACTGGACAATTTAATAATGTATACAATCATAAAATATTTACGTTTTTAATCAGTTAGAATATTTTTTTTTAAATTTTGACAAATTGCAACATTCCGACACAAACGTACATAAATTTGATTCAGAAAATTATTGATGACTGGTTATCATTCTGACATTCTGTGACATCAACATGTAGTAGTTTAGTTGGTCTAATCTATTTCACAATTAACCCTTTACCCAACGCAGATGATATCAAATTTTTTTAATTTAAATAACTTTTTTAATTTTTTTCGAAAAATTTCAACAAAACCATATTATGTGACCCCCTCACTGGAACGAGCTCAACGAGCTCGTTCCAAAGAGGGGTCACATGATATGGTTTTGTTAAAAGTTTCCGAAAAATAATATTTTTTCAGCTGTAGAATCTGCAGATTAGGCGGGCGGATGCGGGCGATACGTTGGGTAAAGGGTTAATGCCATGATTATGCTCTCTGGAGTCAATCCCTTTCACTCCAAATGTCTTGTCCAATTGAATTACTGCTTTCATTGTCCGCGTAATCTCGGGTGAGTTTAATACTTTTGTCTCACCTTGGACCTAGGATATTCATGTAACAGTCGCTTGTGCAGTAGTGTACTTCTCACTCATGATGAGTCAAGTACCAAAACGACTTTCTGTGACATGTGATTATGATTGTAACTGATATATCTATTTACTGGTAAACAGGTAAGTGCTGTTTGCCCATATTTGGGCTTTATTCTGAAGTGCAGGTACAGTGGAGCCCACTTATCTGGATATCTCTTAACTTAGAAACCCTGTTAATTGAATATAATTTCCCAGCACAAAGCCATTTACCACCATACATCCAATACACATTTGGCCTGTTAATTGAAAATAGGTTATAGAGTAAACCCCTGTTAACTGAACAAAACATCTTGAAACCTGTCGAGAAATTACCCTGCCTTTCCCCGGTTTTCCTTTGTTTATAGACCTATATGGCCTCAGTACATCCAATAAAGGCATTTAATCTATTATATCTTGTTTGATAGAGCTTTGTCAAACAAGATATAATAGAATAAAGGCTCACTGAGCTCTGTTAAAGAAGATACAGTGGATCCCAGTTAATTGTATATATCTTAATTGAATAACCTTGTTAATTGAATAATAATATTAATTAATAATTGCAGATATGTTACAAAGTAAACTCCTGTTAATTGAATAAAAATAACTGTTGAGAAATTACCCTAACTCTTCCCAGTTTTCCTTTGTTTATAGACCTATTTGGCCTCAGGACATCCAATGTAGGCATTTAATCTATTTTATCTTGTTTGACAGAGCTCATGGAGCTCTGTCAAACAAGATATAAAAGAATAAATGCTACGTTTATCTCTAGAATACAGAAAGTGACACTATCCCTGTTAATTGATTACTCCTGTTAATTGAATAATTTTCACTTGCAAAGAGGCTATTCAATTAACAAGGAACTGCTATACTGCAAATTAACCCTTTACCCAACGAATCGCCCGCATCCGCCCGCGTAATATGCAAATTCAGCAGTAGAAAAATTATTATTTTTCAAAAAAGTTCAACAAAACAATATCATGTGACCCCTCATTGGAACGAGCTCGTCGATGGTATTTAAAATAATAAATTTTGATATCGTCTGTGTTGGGTAAAGGGTTAAAGGGTTGTTACTCTGAGGATGTGCTTCATGTAATCTTTACAGAGAAATTATTATGTCTGTGTGAATTTGACTTGTCCCTCCAGGCACTCTCCCATAAGTTATATATAGCAAGTCAAAGAGAAGTGCTAAATTTCTATGCCCAAAAATAACTCCACACTCAACTAGTTAACAATTAGAGAGATGTACATTATTAATACTTTACCTCTTTCTAGTCCTTGCCTAAGCTCTAACAGACTGTGAAATGATAGAGAAGCAACATGGGGTTTACCCCATCTCTCTGCTCCTTCTTCAACATCTTCTTCAAATTTGATCCATCGAGCTTTCTCTCTCCATTCAAATTCTCCAGGTTCCTCATAATGTAGTTCATCTAATTCTACAAACATCTACAAAAAACCCACAAATTTGTATAGCATGACCTGTACATTCTATATCACAAATCAACCTTAATATCTAAAAAAAAAAAAAACCACAAATTTGTATAGCATGACCTGTACATTCTATAAACAAACTGAATCACAAATCAACCTTAATATCTACAAAAAAAACAAAAAAAACACAAATTTGTATAGCATGACCTGTACATTCTATATCACAAATCAACCTTAATATCTAAAAAAAAAAACCCACAAATTTGTATAGCATGACCTGTACATTCTATATCACAAATCAACCTTAATATCTAAAAAAAAAAAACCCACAAATTTGTATAGCATGACCTGAATCACAAATCAACCTTAATATCTACAAAAAACCCACAAATTTGTATAGCATGACATGTACATTCCATAAACAAACTGAATCACAAATCAACCTTAATATCTACAAAAAAAAAAAAAAAACACAAATTTGTATAGCATGACCTGTACATTCTATATCACAAATCAACCTTAATATCTAAAAAAAAAAAAACCCACAAATTTGTATAGCATGACCTGTACATTCTATATCACAAATCAACCTTAATATCTAAAAAAAAAAAACCCACAAATTTGTATAGCATGACCTGTACATTCTATATCACAAATCAACCTTAATATCTACAAAAAACCCACAAATTTGTATAGCATGACATGTACATTCCATATCACAAATCAACCTTAATATCTACAAATACCCACAAATTTGTATAGCATGACCTGTACATTCCATATCACAAATCAACCTTAATATCTAAAAAAAAAAAAACCCCACAAATTTGTATAGCATGACCTGTACATTCTATATCACAAATCAACCTTAATATCTAAAAAAAAAAAAACCCACAAATTTGTATAGCATGACCTGTACATTCTATATCACAAATCAACCTTAATATCTACAAATACCCACAAATTTGTATAGCATGACCTGTACATTCCATATCACAAATCAACCTTAATATCTACAAAAAACCCACAAATTTGTATAGCATGACCTGTACATTCCATAAACAAACTGAATCACAAATCAACCTTAATATCTACAAAAAACCCACAAATTTGTATAGCATGACATGTACATTCCATAAACAAACTGAATCACAAATCAACCTTAATATCTACAAAAAAAAAAAACAAAACACAGATTTGTATAGCATGACCTGTACATTCCGTATCACAAATCAACCTTAATATCTACAAAAAAACCACCAATTTGTATAGCATGACCTGTACATTCTATAAAATAACTGAATCACAAATCAACCTTAATATCTACAAAAAACCCAAATTTGTATAGCATGACCTGTACATTCCATATCACAAATCAACCTTAATATCTACAAAAAAAACACAAATTTGTATAGCATGACATGTACATTCCATATCACAAATCAACCTTAATAGCTACAAAAAAAACCACGAATTTGTATAGCATGACCTGTACATTCTATATCACAAATCAACCTTAATATCTAAAAAAAAAAAAAAACACAAATTTGTATAGCATGACCTGTACATTCTATATCACAAATCAACCTTAATATCTACAAAAAAACCCACAAATTTGTATAGCATGACCTGTACATTCTATATCACAAATCAACCTTAATATCTACAAAAAACCACCAATTTGTATAACATGACCTGTACATTCTATAAACAAACTGAATCACAAATCAACCTTAATATCTACAAAAAAAACCCACAAATTTGTATAGCATGACCTGTACATTCCATATCACAAATCAACCTTAATATGTACAAAAAACCCCACAAATTTGTATAGCATGACCTGTACATTCCATATCACAAATCAACCTTAATATCTACAAAAAAACCCCCACAAATTTGTATAGCATGACCTGTACATTCCACATCACAAATCAACCTTAATATCTACAAGAAAAGCCCCCAAATTTGTATAACATGACCTGTACATTCCATAAACAATCTGAATCACAAATCAACCTTAATATCTACAAAACACCCCACAAATTTGTATAGCATGACCTGTACATTCCATAAACAAACTGAATCACAAATTTGTATAGCATGACCTGTACATTCCATAAACAAACTGAATCACAAATCAACCTTAATATCTACAAAAAACCCACAAATTTGTATAGCATGACCTGTACATTCCATAAACAATCTGAATCACAAATCAACCTTAATATCTACAAAAAAACCCACAAATTTGTATAGCATGACCTTACATTCCATAAACAAACTGAATCACAAATCAACCATAATATCTACATAAAAAACCCACAAGTTTGTATAGCATGACCTGAACATTCCATAAACAAACTGAATCACAAATCAACCTTAATATCTACAAAAAAAACCCACAAATTTGTATAGCATGACCTGTACATTCCATAAACAAACTGAATCACAAATCAACCATAATATCTACAAAAAACCCCCCACAAATTTGTATAGATTACCTGTACATTCCATAAACAAACTGAATCACAAATCAACCTTAATATCTACAAAAAAACCCTACAAATTTGTATAGCATGACCTGTACATTCCATAAACAAACTGAATCACAAATCAACCATAATATCTACAAAAAAAACCCCACAATTTTGTATAGCATTACCTGTACATTCCATAAAAAAACTGAATCACAAATCAACATTAATTGATTATTTAGCAATAATAAATATGATCATAAAATACATGTTATCCGACTGAAGTAGGGGAACACAAAAAGTCTTGCCACCTCAGATTACAAAGGCAAATATTGCGCCACAAACTTTGAACAAATTTGATTCTAGACCTAAAAACGCCGCTCAGTTCAAAATATCATTGTACCCATATGGTTCATGAGATTTTTTTAAAATCTGGGGACATTTTCCTCCATCCCCTCCCTATGAAGCACAGCAAGATGATTTCGAACAAAAACAAATGAAATGTCAGAACAAATAACCACCTCAAATTTAACTGAAATCAGTCCAGCAGTTCTGGCACCATGTTCATGGACTCATGACAAACGACAGGCAATGGACGACTGATGACAGATGACGGTTGATAAGTGATATCAATGGCTCACCTTCACTTTCAGGTGAACTAAACCAACTCCCTCATCACTGAAAATCATTCTTTTTTTTACCTAGAAATATCTTCAATGAAATACTATTTTCCACTTGCAGAATTAAAAATTTACCACTCAAGACCAAATACAGTCACTAACTGTTCCTTTTATATTCCCCTGTAAAAGTCTGTACAGACAGTCAACAATAATGTAGAAACACTGTTAAGTCATCTACAGCTGTGTACATGTATATACAGTAGTTATTAATATACACCTGTACAGACAGCCAACAATAATGTAGAAACACTGTTAAGTCATCTACAGCTGTGTACATGTATATATGGTAGTTATTAATATAAACCTGTACAGACAGCCAACAATAATGTAGAAACACTGTTAAGTCATCTACAGCTGTGTACATGTATATACGGTAGTTATTAATATAAACCTGTACAGACAGTAAACAATAATGTAGAAACACTGTTAAGTCATCTACAGCTGTGTACATGTATATACAGTAGTTATTAATATACACCTGTACAGACAGCCAACAATAATGTAGAAACACTGTTAAGTCATCTACAGCTGTGTACATGTATATACAGTAGTTACTATCGTAAACCTGTACAGACAGTCAACAATAATGTAGAAACACTGTTAAGTCATCTACAGCTGTGTACATGTATATACAGTAGTTACTATCGTAAACCTGTACAGACAGTCAACAATAATGTAGAAACACTGTTAAGTCATCTACAGCTGTGTACATGTATATACAGTAGTTACTATCGTAAACCTGTACAGACAGTCAACAATAATGTAGAAACACTGTTAAGTCATCTACAGCTGTGTACATGTATATACAGTAGTTACTATTGTAAACCTGTACAGACAGTCAACAATAATGTAGAAACACTGTTAAGTCATCTACAGCTGTGTACATGTATATATGGTAGTTATTAATATACACCTGTACAGACAGTCAACAATAATGTAGAAACACTGTTAAGTCATCTACAGCTGTGTACATGTATATATGGTAGTTATTAATATAAACCTGTACAGACAGCCAACAATAATGTAGAAACACTGTTAAGTCATCTACAGCTGTGTACATGTATATATGGTAGTTATTAATATACACCTGTACAGACAGTCAACAATAATGTAGAAACACTGTTAAGTCATCTACAGCTGTGTACATGTATATATGGTAGTTATTAATATAAACCTGTACAGACAGCCAACAATAATGTAGAAACACTGTTAAGTCATCTACAGCTGTGTACATGTATATATGGTAGTTATTAATATACACCTGTACAGACAGTCAACAATAATGTAGAAACACTGTTAAGTCATCTACAGCTGTGTACATGTATATATGGTAGTTATTAATATAAACCTGTACAGACAGTCAACAATAATGTAGAAACACTGTTAAGTCATCTACAGCTGTGTACATGTATATATGGTAGTTATTAATATAAACCTGTACAGACAGTCAACAATAATGTAGAAACGCTATTAATTCATCTATAGCTGTGTACATGTATATACGGTAGTTATAAAATTAATCTAAGGAATTAAGGGTTTTAACTAACTTTTTCTTGTTTGACAGAACTCCATTAACTCCTCAGGGATCAGTGGTTAATCAACTTTGCCTATTGGATTATGAAAAAGCTGCTGGAAATGGCTTGTCTAATCATTTGGTTATAAGTGAACAGGTAAAGGTGTGGCTGGTCGATGATTAACAAATTTAACATTGCATGCTTTCAATACATCGACGTGATGACAAAGATACACACAGGTTAAGAATGGGGATAACAAAATCCACATTTCTCACAAAAGTACAGTCCAAAATAACCCACGTCCCCAAAAAATCCTTCACATATCATCTTACCTCATGAGGGCTATGATCAAATTTTGGCTTTGCTGTAAATATTTTTTTCTTCACTTTTGCTGTCTTTCCAATATGAACTACTGTTGATGATGCATTATGCTTGGCTATCTTGTGTCTTCTTACACCTCTAACATCATCCCATCTGTGACCTAAAAAAAAAAATAGCAATGAGTATACAGAGAGAGCTGTCAGCACAAAGAAGTTAAAGACGAAATGTGATTATAATTTTTTAAACTCCTACTAGCTTTGATGCTGGAGTTCTGGGACCAGGAATCAATGCGCTAAAGAGGGGTTTTTCAGGTGTTTTGCAAGCACTGTAGGCATGAGTGAAATAAATGGAAAACTACCAACAAGGCTGTTCTGGAAATGAACAAAATTGACAGGTTTATTTTTGAGCTTTCGTGAAATCAGGGACAGGAGTAAATTGCACCCGTAAAAAGTATGAATTTTCGAGGGAATACTGTCACCAAACTCCAGAAACCTTATCCGTTTGAACCCGAGTGCAGGGACCAGCCGTGAGGGCGACTAGGGCGATTATGTCACCTTTCTAAGCCCAAAGTCGCCTAGAAAAATAGTCGAGGCGATTACAAGTCGCCCTCTAAAAATTGGCCAAAATGAGGAAAGGCTGAACTGAGTGATGCGAGGTTTACATGAAAATGATTATTTTCAAAAATCGAATGTGCTCGAGTGTGATAAATGGGCATTTTCATTCATCAAATAAGCGACCATTTATATGAAATCACACGACAATCAATATTGTCCATTGTCGCTTTTGGCGGATTTTTCTATTTCTATTTAGTTGCATTTCAGTCGGAGCTTAAAATGTCAAAACAAAAATTGGTGACTTACGCGACTCAACAAAATAACCCAGTTTGAAAGTAGGCTACCTCGCTTAGGATGCCGAAAATGTATACACAACGGACGTATTTTATAACAGATTATTTTCATTTCATTTTGCTGATGGCTGTTAACTGTTCGGCTGTCTATTCCCAGAAAAACACGAATGGAATTGCAACACATGAAAAAAAGCTTTCGTGATGACAAGAAAAGCTTTGTACAGGACACAAGTGTGCATGTGGACAATCTTGAAAAAGGGTCGTCCTAAACATCGGAATGACATGAAATGACGCGGAATGACACCGGAATGCCATAAAAATGATGCGGAATGACATTTCTTTTACAAAATACCTGACCCCAGAATGTATTTTGTTTATTAACTAACAAAGTACCTCCCAAGCAACCTTCTTACATCTGGTCCTGTTCACACTTTCAGACTTAGGAAATTATTAGCTCAGTAGACTTTGGTGAAAGGCAACCACAGGAGGGTGCTGGGAGATTGGAACGAAGAAGAGGGGAGGGGTTATGAAGGAGAGGGTAGCAGTGGGGGATTTTCAGTCAATAATTACTTTGTGATTTTTTAACCTGGCACAGATGCATCAAAGACAACTGGACCTGGATTATTTGGACGTTAATGGAGGACCACAAATTGAAAATATGAAGGGGCGGCGGGGATGGTACATGAATATTCTTAATTTTCCCCACTTGCCTATGAAGTCTCCCTACATTTCTCTGCAGTCTCCCTATTTTTTCTGGAGGGAGACTTGAAGTCTCCCTAAAATTCCCCCCTAGGCTGGTCCCTGCCCGAGTGAACGCTTTTCCAGCCAGGAACATGATGCGTCATAACATCATTAAATAGGATCAGTAAATGAGAGGGGTAGACCAACCAGTATTTTCAACGTACAACCCTGAGGCACTCGTAAAACGTTAGTACAGTGGAGCCCACTTAATTGTACATCTCTAAATTGAATTACCCTGTTAACTGAATATAATTTCCCAACAAAAAAACATTTACCATACCTTCTGTACAAATCTGACCTGTTAATTGAGTATAGGTTATAGAGTAAACTTCTGTTAATTGAATAAAAAATATTGAAACCTGTCGAGAAATTACCCTGCCTTTCCCCAGTTTTGCTTTCTTTATGGACCTATTGTGCCTCAGTACAGCCAATACAGGCATACAGACATTTTATCTATTGTATCTTGTTAGACAGAGCTCATGGAGCTCTGTCTAACAAGATACAATAGAATAAATGCTAAGGTTAGCCCTAGAATACAGAAAAGTGACACAATCCATGTTAACTGAACAGTCCTGTTAATTGAATAATTGTCACTAGTGGCAAAGAGGCTATTCAATTAACAGGGTTCCACTGTATATGAATTCTGTCTCTAAACACCAGAAATTTTGAATGTATAAGGTCCTGCTGAACTTTGACAGTAACTTGCCACTGGCCACAGAGTGCAGCTTTCTCAAAACAACACACATTTATATGCTCTCAAAGTATATTAGTGCTGCACAATATTTTTCAACGAGTGCACTTTTTAGCTCCCGTAAAATACAAAACACAGGTGCTGACAGGAGCAATTGCATTCGCACCCGTCTCATTTCCAGGACTGACAAGAATTGTTGATTCCTGTCTCCCATACTATACCCGAGTCTTCTTCAGTATTTGTGCCACAATTAAACTTGAATGAAGTGATTAAAGCTCTGCTTTCCACCTAATTATTATAACACCTGGTCTGCTTTACACCTAATTATTATAACACCTGGTCTGCTTTCCACCTAATTATTATAACACCTGGTCTGCTTTCCACCTAATTATTATAACACCTGGTCTGCTTTCCACCTAATTATTATAACACCTGGTCTGCTTTCCACCTAATTATTATAACACCTGGTCTGCTTTCCACCTAATTATGAGAATATTGCAATGATATATATCTGTCTTGAAATGTTTGGTCAGTTATATCCTTTCAACCTAATATGAGAATATTGCAATGATATTTATCTGTCTTGGAATGTTTGGTCAGTTATGTACGTTCCACCTAATTAGGAAAATATTGCAATGGTATTTATCTATCCTGGAATACTTTGCTAATTATGTCTTTTCCACCTAATTAGAATATTGCAATAGTATTTATCTGTCTTGGAATACTTGGTCAGTTTGGTCCTTGTCATCTAATTATGAGAATATTGCAATGATATTTATATGCTCTGAAATACCTGGTCACTTTGGTCCTTTCCATCTAATTATGGGAATATTGCATTGATATGTACCTGTCCTGGAATATTTTGCCAATTATGTCTTTTCCACCTAATTAGAATATTGTAATGGTATTTATCTGTCTTGGAATACCTGGTCAGATATGTCCTTTCCATCTATTTATGAGAATATTGCAATGATATTTATCTGTCCTGGAATACTTGGTCAGTTATGTCCTTTCCATCTAATTTTGAGAATATTGCAATGATATTTATCTGTCCTGGAATACCTGGTCAGATATGTCCTTTCCATCTAATTTTGAGAATATTGCAATGATATTTATCTGTCCTGGAATACCTGGTCAGATATGTCCTTTCCATCTAATTTTGAGAATATTGCAATGATATTTATCTGTCCTGGAATACCTGGTAGGATATGTCCTTTCCATCTATTTATGAGAACATTGCAATCATATTTATCTGTCCTGGAATACCTGGTCAAATATGACCTTTCCATCTAATTATGAGAATATTGCAATGGAATTTATCTGTTGAGGAATACCTGGTCAGTTATTCAACCTAATTATCAGAATATTACAGTTGTATTTATCTGTCTTGGAAAACTTGGTCAGTTATGTTCTTTCCACCAAATTTTGAGAACACTGAAATGTCATTTATCTGCCCTGGTATACCACAGCATTTATCTCTTGTGGAACACACGGTCTGCTATGTACTTTCCATGTAAATATGAGACAATACAACAGCATTTATCTATCCTGGAACACAAATGTCTGCTACGTACTTTCCACTTAATTACAGGACAATTGCAATGGCATTTATCTGTCCTGGTACACATGGTCGGATATGTACTTTCCATGTAAGTATGAGACAATTACAATGGCATTTATCTGTCCTGGAACACATTGGTCTGCTATGTACTTTCCATGTAAGTATGAGACAATTACAATGGCATTTACCTGTCCTGGAACACATGGTCTGCTATGTACTTTCCATGTAAGTATGAGGCAATTACAATGGCATTTATCTGTCCTGGAACACATGGTCTGCTATGTACTTTTCATGTAAGTATGAGACAATTACAATGGCATTTATCTGTCCTGGAACACATGGTCTGTTATGTACTTTCCATGTAAGTATGAGACAATTACAATGGCATTTATCTGTCCTGGAACACATGGTTTGTTATGTACTTTCCATGTAAGTATGAGGCAATTATAAAGGCATTCATCTGTCCTGGAAAAAAATGTCCAATTGCTATGTACTTACCAACTAATATTATTTATTTATTTATTTATTGATGTTGAAGGTCACATATTTATGCACAATGGCTAATCATGACCATGACAGTTTGACAGGTGGAGGAAGCCGGAGTTCCCAGAGAGAACCACCGAGCAACGACGAGCAGCTGCCAGCTCCCCAACATCGTAACTCCGCACTGCAGCACAGGCAGGGTTAGATTGGTTGAAAACATGCGTACCATCGACATGCAGTACGCCTTAGTACACGGCGTCATCGTGCCCCCCACGCGGGCAATGAAGATGAAGTGCCTTGCCCAAGGACACAACTGGTTGCCACATAAATAAACACAGCAATCTATAACATCTGGTCTGCTTTCCACCAAATTATTATAACACCTGGTCTGCTTTCCACCTAATTATTATAACACCTGGTCTGCTTTCCACCTAATTATTATAACACCTGGTCTGCTTTCCACCTAATTATTATAACACCTGGTCTGCTTTCCACCTAATTATTATAACACCTGGTCTGCTTTCCACCTAATTGTTATAACACCTGGTCTGCTTTCCACCTAATTATGAGAATATTGCAATGATATATATCTGTCTTGAAATGTTTGGTCAGTTATATCCTTTCAACCTAATATGAGAATATTGCAATGATATTTATCTGTCTTGGAATGTTTGGTCAGTTATGTACGTTCCACCTAATTAGGAAAATATTGCAATGGTATTTATCTATCCTGGAATACTTTGCTAATTATGTCTTTTCCACCTAATTAGAATATTGCAATAGTATTTATCTGTCTTGGAATACTTGGTCAGTTTGGTCCTTGTCATCTAATTATGAGAATATTGCATTGATATTTATATGCTCTGAAATACCTGATCACTTTGGTCCTTTCCATCTAATTATGGGAATATTGCATTGATATGTACCTGTCCTGGAATATTTTGCCAATTATGTCTTTTCCACCTAATTAGAATATTGTAATGGTATTTATCTGTCTTGGAATACCTGGTCAGATATGTCCTTTCCATCTATTTATGAGAATATTGCAATGATATTTATCTGTCCTGGAATACTTGGTCAGTTATGTCCTTTCCATCTAATTTTGAGAATATTGCAATGATATTTATCTGTCCTGGAATACCTGGTCAGATATGTCCTTTCCATCTAATTTTGAGAATATTGCAATGATATTTATCTGTCCTGGAATACCTGGTCAGATATGTCCTTTCCATCTAATTTTGAGAATATTGCAATGATATTTATCTGTCCTGGAATACCTGGTAGGATATGTCCTTTCCATCTATTTATGAGCATATTGCAATCATATTTATCTGTCCTGGAATACCTGGTCAAATATGTCCTTTCCATCTAATTATGAGAATATTGCAATGGAATTTATCTGTTGAGGAATACCTGGTAGGATATGTCCTTTCCATCTATTTATGAGAATATTGCAATCATATTTATCTGTCCTGGAATACCTGGTCAAATATGACCTTTCCATCTAATTATGAGAATATTGCAATGGAATTTATCTGTTGAGGAATACCTGGTCAGTTATTCAACCTAATTATCAGAATATTACAGTTGTATTTATCTGTCTTGGAAAACTTGGTCAGTTATGTTCTTTCCACCAAATTTTGAGAACACTGAAATGTCAATTATCTGCCCTGGTTTCCCACAGCATCTATCTCTTGTGGAACACACGGTCTGCTATGTACTTTCCATGTAAATATGAGACAATACAACAGCATTTATCTATCCTGGAACACAAATGTCTGCTATGTACTTTCCACTTAATTACAGGACAATTGCAATGGCATTTATCTGTCCTGGTACACATGGTCGGATATGTACTTTCCATGTAAGTATGAGACAATTACAATGGCATTTATCTGTCCTGGAACACATGGTCTGCTATGTACTTTCCATGTAAGTATGAGACAATTACAATGGCATTTATCTGTCCTGGAACACATGGTCTGCTATGTACTTTCCATGTAAGTATGAGACAATTACAATGGCATTTATCTGTCCTGGAACACATGGTTTGTTATGTACTTTCCATGTAAGTATGAGACAATTATAAAGGCATTCATCTGTCCTGGAAAAAAATGTCCAATTGCTATGTACTTACTAACTAATATTATTTATTTATTTATTTATTTATTGATGTTGAAGGTCACATATTTATGCACAATGGCTAATCATGACCATGACAGTTTGACAGGTGGAGGAAGCCGGAGTACCCAGAGAGAACCACCGAGCAACGACGTGCAGCTGCCAGTTCCCCAACATCGTAACTCCGCACTGCAGCACAGGCAGGGTTAGATTGGTTGAAAACATGCGTACCATCGACGTGCAGTACGCCTTAGTACACGGCGTCATCGTGCCCCCAAACGGACAATGAAGATGAAGTGTCTTGCCCAAGGACACAATGTGGTTGCCACAGGTGGGATTCGAACCGAGGACCTCTCGGCTTGCAGCCTGCACCTCTACCTACTGAGCCACCGCGCTCCCACTTACCAACTAATTATGTGTTATGTGATCAGAAATATTGAGGAACTAACAAACTACATCTTTATCTGACAGAGCTCACAGATAATAAATATCTATGACAGAGAAGCTTCAAATTATCTGTGGAACAATATCTAACTAATATCATTTGCTCTAAGAGGATACAAATGCTACAGAGCACCATAAAACAGATACATTCCTCTGAAATGTAAAAAGCCTTGTTTTTACCCCAATGCAATAACTGGTCACTGAATAATTGATAAATACCTGTTTCACATACATGGATGTTAACCCTTTACCCAACGCAGACAATCTCAAAATTTATTATTTTAAGTATCATATTTTAAATTTTTTCAAAAAATTTCAACAAAACCATATCATGTGACCCCTCTGGAACGAGCTCATTGAGCTCGTTCCAAAGAGGGGTCACATGATATGGTTTTGTTGAAATTTTTCGAAAAATAATATATTACACGGGCGGATGCGGGCGATTCATTGGGTAAAGGTTAATGGAATTATCACTGGTATTTCTGATGATAGTGACTTGTAACAGATATGCAAGAAAAACCATGAGTATTGTTGAGGCAAAGCATTGTATCTCTTCAGAAAAAATCAAATTTTATATGGTGTTGTAAACTTGTTACTTTTGCTTAGGGTTGTAACTCTCAATTTTTTTCAATTTATTTAAGAATACAAATTTAGGATTAGCTGTCTAAATTGTAAAGCCCTATTAATGGTTTTGTCCTGGCCATATTGCAAAGTCACTTGTTTATAAAATACAGTGGAGCCCTGTTAATCCTTAAGGGCCAAATTCTGACTTGGATCACTTTTTACTAAAACAGAACAGGGGGCCCAGCATGCAGTATCAGGGTTAACTTTCATGGCAAAGAAATAATTACAAAAATAAAAAATAAAACTAGACTTTATGATTCTGGAGAATCATGGCTTTTCTCGATGAGATTCCATGATTTTTCATGACCCCACAGTGTTTGATGAATTGTTTTTGACTGTCTCACTGAGATTCCTTCATTGATGTTATGAGAAAAGTGAGTATAGTAGTCTCAAATGACTTGGTGTGATAGAAAAATTGTTTAGGTAAAAACCATCATTAACGGTGGAGTGGGTTAATGCCAATAGCTTCGTCCAACAAGTCAATGACAGACAAAAGGAGTTATGTTTTTTTGACACTTACCCACTGACTGGTGTGGCTATTTGAAAATGGTACATTTTATCTCAAATGTATCCAAAATATTGATGTCTGGCAGCTTGTAGAGGGTTAACAAGTGCTAACAGGAATATTTATTCATGCAACTTGTAATTTCACACCAAAAACTGCGAATGGCCATTTTTACTAAAAATCTATGAGATGTTTTCAAAGAAATCCAGGGAGAACATGAATTTTAAGCTTTTGATGGGTATCATTGTTTATCCAGCCCAAAATGGGTCAAGGTTTTTTTATTTTCGAATACGCTTATTACTTACAAAAATAATTCTTAGTGAATTCTACTCCCACTTATGTTGATTTCTCCTCTTAACTTTTGATGTTTGAGAACCTGCATAGGGTTAACAAATGCTTACTGGAATATTTTGTACATGCAATTTGTAATGTCACACTAAGATCAGAGAATTCCAATTTTTCTTGAAAATCTACATGAAGTCTTTAGAGAAATCCTCGGATAACATGAATTTTTAACCTTTTGAAGGTTATCTCTTTGTAACCAGCTCTAAAGGGTTAATGCTTGGTTTTATGAATACCTTCATTACTTACAAAAATAATCCTCGGGGAATTCCACTTCCAATGAAGGAGGTTATGTTTATCTCGTAAGTACACATTGGGTGCAATGGGTGCCCAAGAACAGCCCATTTTCCTCAAAATTTCTATGTTTTGCAGCCTCTCGAGGGTTAACAAACGGTTAACTTGTAATATCACTCCAAGACCTGCAAACGGTCAATTTTTCTTGAATACTTACTAGATTTTTTTGAGGAATCCACAGGAAATGGGAACTTTAAGCTTTTAAGGGGTACATCTCCTTAACAAGTCGAAAATGGGTTAAGACCTCGATTTTTGAATACCCTTACTACTTACTAAAAATTTTCCCTATCAGTTTTGCGTCCGGTAAAAGCAGTTATGTTTCTCTGTGGTATTCCCATTTGTTGTTGCTGGTGTCCAAAAACAGACTATTTTTTTCAAAATGTTTACATTTAGCAATCCATGGGGGGTTAACAAATGCTTACAGGAATATTTTATCCATGCAACCGGTAATGTGACTCAAAGACCTATCAATAGCCATTTTCTGTTGAAAACAGTAAAGAAATCCATGGAAAACATGATTTTTAAAGCTTTTGATGGGTATCGCGATTAACCACTGCAAAAGGGGTTAACGCTTGGGTTTTTGAATGCCCTTATTACTTACAAAAATGGTCCTCAGTGAATTCCACTTCCAACAAAGGAGATTATCTGAATCTCTCAGGTATACATTGCGTATTGTGCGTGTCTGAAAACAGCCCATTTCAACAAAATTACGATGCTTGACAGCCTGTAGAGGGTTAATAAACGCTCACCGGAATATTTTGTCCATGCAACTTGTAATGTCACACAAAGACCTGCGAGTAGTGAATTTTTCTTGAAAACCTACAGGATGTTTTTAGAGAAATCCACAGAAAATGGGAATTTTAAGATTTTAAGGGGTATCTCTTTTAATCCTGCCAAAAATAGTTTAAGACTTCGACTTTTGAATACCCTTACTACTTACAAAAATGCTTCCGTACAAATTTTACACTCGATAAAAGGAGGTACTTTTCTTTGTGGCGTACCCATTGGGTGCTGTTGCTGTCCAAAATCAGCCCATTTTATCACAATTTTGACTTTTAGCAGCCCGTGGAGGGTTAACAAATGCTCACTGGAGTATTTTGTCCAAGCAACTTGTATTCTCACACCAGGTCCTGCAAGTGGCCAATTTTTCTTGAACATCTACATGACTCATTTAGAGAAATCCACAGAAAACATGAATTTTTTAGCTTTTGAGGGGTGTTGCTGTTTAAACCAGGCCAAAACGGGTTAACGCTTGGTTTTGTGAATACCCTTATTACTTACAAAAATGATGATTGGTGAATTCACTTCCAATAGAGGAAGTTATGTTTATCTCTCGTTCATCGCTTGGGGGCTGTGGGCGCTCGAAAACAGCCCATTTCATCAAAATTTCGATGTTTGACAGCCTGTGGAGGGTTTCTATATGCATCGCCTAATATCTCTTGTGTATCAATGGTCATGTCACAGGCAGGTCTAGCAATAATGAATGTTTAAAAAAAAAAATCTACAAGATGTGTTTCGAGAAAGTGCCTATAAACCTCAATTTTGAGAGTTTTTTTGCCAATTCTGACGAAATAAGGGTTAAATCGAAAATTCCACTTTTTTGGTACATTTTTAGATTTTGGGCCCCTCTATGAGTGTGCAAAATTTTGTGAAAATCGGTTCGAAAATGGCTTTGGAATCGTGCGGACAAAATGTGTGGTAAAAAAAAAATAAACAACAAACCCCCCCCCCCCCCCCCCCCCCCCCCCTCACCTCCCCCCCCCCCCCCCTCCCCCAAAAAAAATAATAATAATCCGTAGAAAAACAATAGTCTTTTCCAGAGGGAAAAGCCTAAAAAAAATAATAAGCTAATAAAAAAACACCCACCCGCATTAAATTCTACAAAAAATGGCCTGAGAAACAGAAGATCTACTTTGTGAGGCCTTGTCTACTTTGGATTTGGATGTACTTGGACAAAATCTGTTTATAAATATGGGGTAATGAATAGTTGTGTTTGTAATTCTTTGATGTATAACATGACGTTTTATTCAATTAACTGTTTATAAATATGGGGTAATGAATAGTTGTGTTTGTAATTCTTTGATGTATAACAGGACGTTTTATTCAATTAACTGTTTATAAATATGGGGTAATGAATAGTTGTGTTTGTAATTCTTTGATGTATAACAGGACGTTTTATTCAATTAACTGTTTATAAATATGGGGTAATGAATAGTTGTGTTTGTAATTCTTTGATATATAACAGGACGTTTTATTCAATTAACTGTTTATAAATATGGGGTAATGAATAGTTGTGTTTGTAATTCTTTGATGTATAACAGGACGTTTTATTCAATTAACTGTTTATAAATATGGGGTAATGAATAGTTGTGTTTGTAATTCTTTGATATATAACAGGACGTTTTATTCAATTAACTGTTTATAAATATGGGGTAATGAATAGTTGTGTTTGTAATTCTTTGATGTATAACAGGACGTTTTATTCAATTAACTGTTTATAAATATGGGGTAATGAATAGTTGTGTTTGTAATTCTTTGATGTATAACAGGACGTTTTATTCAATTAACTGTTTATAAATATGGGGTATTGAATAGTTGTCATTGTATTTCTTTGATGTATAACTCGACGTTTTATTCATTTATTTATTTATTGATGTTTAAGGTCACATATTTATGCACAATGGCTAATCATGACCGTCACAGTTTTACGGGTGGAGGAAGCCGTAGTACCCGGAGAGAACCACAGAGCAACGTCGAGCAGCTGCCAGCTCCCCAACATCGTAACTCCTCACTGCCGCACAGGCAGGGTTAGATTGGTTGAAGACATGCGTACCATCGATGCACAGTACGCCTTAGTACACGGCGTCATCGTGCCCCAACGCGGGCAATGGAGATGAAGTGTCTTGCCCAAGGACACAACGCGGTTGCCGCAGGTGGGATTTGAACCTAGGACCTCTCGGCTTGCAGCCTGCACCTCTACCTACTGAGCCACCGTGCTCCCAAAGACGTTTTATTCAATTAACTGTTTATAAATATGGGGTATTGAATAGTTGTCATTGTAATTCTTTGATGTATAATATTCAATTAACTGTTTGAGTGCTAGAAGAAGCCACTATCGGGGCTTACCAAAAAATGACAAGTACATATGAAGAATATTTTTAAAGAACATTCTTCATATTGCACTCAGGGTTCGTACACATTTTTGAATATCAAATTCCATGACTTTTCCATGACCAAATTAACATTTTCCATGACTATGAAAATGCCACCAATACACAATTGTTTTCAATTTTAATTGATTTTTGTTCATTTTCGAGACTTTCGTGTGCAATCGCACTGCAGCTACATCCATGTTGCTGATGTTGAATGTTTTGTCGCATGCATTGCACGTCACATTGTGATTAGCCTTATTAGTAGCAATTCACTCTTTAAACGAATCATCTAACATCCATGCATTGTTAAATCTACGTTCCCCAGGCCTGATTTGCTTATTTTTTACACCTCAGTCATCACATTCACATTGAAATTATGTGAAATGGGAGGTGTGTGTGAGCGGTGGTTTAGGCAACATGAAAGTTAGTAATGCCAACCGGAATATTGTTGATGTTACACTTCAGGAATATAAGGATAATGACAACGCAGTTCTTTATTTGTTTCGGGTGTTATTCAAACAATAAAACTCAATTAATTCTACAAATGTTATTTTAGTGATTTATTGATTCTAAATATATAAGTCTTAGCTGTTTATCAGAAAAAAATAAGAAAAAATCGCGACATCGACGCCGTAGCTTCGACGGGTGGTGCAATTTCACAAAATTCTAAGTTCAACAAGGGCTATAACTCCAAGAAAAATATTTGGAACAACACATGCACTGAACAGTGGCTAGACATCAATAAGATACACTTACATGCCAAATATAAAGTCATTCCATCAAGTATTTCAAAAGTTATTGAGTTTTGAAACTCGTTGGTCGCAGACAGACTGACCGACATTCTTAGTTCATCAAGGGCCATGACTCCAAGAAAAATATTTGGAACAACACATGCATTGAACAGTGGCTAGACATCAATAAGATACACTTACATGCCAAATATAAAGTCATTCCATCAAGTATTTCAAAAGTTATTGAGTTTTGAAACTCGTTGGTCACAGACAAACTTGTTGGTCACAGACAGACCGACCGACCGACCGACAGACAGACAGACTGACAGACAGACAGACAGACCAACATTGCCACTTATAGAGCTGCTAGTCGCAGCTAAAAATCATTGAATTATCTGAAAACTAATGACCACAACAGAACCGCATAATCGGTCACTTCGTTCTCAGTAATTTTACACAATAAAAAGTTGTAAATTCTTAATCTGTATGGTAATATTTGTTCATTGAATGCAGGTTGGAATGTTGTTGTAGGCAGTTGGAACTTCATCATTCTCCATGACCTTTCCATGACTCACCAAAAAAACATCCATTTTCAAGGTTTTCCTGCTGTTTCCTGGCCTGGAAAATGAAATATTAATTTCCATGACTTTTTCAGGTTTTTTATGACCCGTACGAACCCTATGCACTAAGTAAGTTGAAATTCTGGTTCCTAAATATGAACCTAAAGTCTTGATTTTAACAAGCTTGAATCTGACCCCAAAACCCTCCTCTCTCTCACTCCATAAGGATGGTGTATACCAAATATCAAGATTCTGATTGGTGGTTCTGGGAGAAAGAAGAATTTTTTTAATTTTTAAAAGCATGCAGACTCACATCTTTTCATTTCTTGCTTTGACACAATCGCTTGAAATTTTGGGGCTTATTTTATTCTACTTGTCCCAAGCAAGCAACAAATCCAAACAATAGTTCTCTGTTCGGTGGCATTTTCAAAGATATTTATATTTCCAACTCCTGGGGTTTCCACAGGGAGGTAGGAATATTTTTTTTGCATGAATCAAATAGTTATGACTTAATAAATAGAGGATATTCACGAAAATTTGATGAATACCGAAAATATCTCGTGAGTGGCTACAAAGAAATATGAGGATCTTCACGAGCGACGCAGTCGCAAGTGAAGATCCTCATATTTCTTGTAGCCACGAACGAGATATTTTCAATATTCATCAAATTTTCGTGAATTTTCTTTTTATTTAATGCTCTACGACTACAAACTCTCCAATTTGTGGCCTTTATTTGCCATTAAGGCGCAAAATTTATGTGCCGAACCGGCGTCCATACAAAAATTACAACAACCAAACTCCAACCATTGGAATGTGTGAATATCCGCACAAAAAGTAGTCCCGTCTTATTTCTCCCCTAACTTTACGATTTACCAAGGCTGGCGAATTGAAATAATCGCAATGTGTTTCGAAGAAATAGAACAATAACAAAAAACACCACTTTCTTATTTTCAATAACAAGACACGTCATTTTATTTTTTTTGAACTCAATGCACTGAAGACGTGTGAAGTTGAACTGAAGAAATTTGAAAGTGATTTCGGCTTTTCGCTGGAAGGTGAATGAGAAAGTCAAACTTTGAAACCGCTGATTTAATGAATTGATTTAGTCACTGTCACTATCAATTATTCGAATTCGTTTGTATTTGGGACTCTGGAATTCATTAATGATGTGCTGACTCTGTGATGATTGCATGTAAATGTTTATCGGCCCATTAAACGTGCTGCCACTGAACATCGAAGACAGTGGAAATGAACCTACGATGAAATATCGATTTCTAAATATCATTTTGATATTTCGTTTTGCCGACCGACAGAGGAATATGACTTAATTTTTCAGCGTGAATTGATGCCTGAGCATTAAATAAAAAGTCATACCAAATTTGTTTCAATGCATGTCATCAGTTGAGAAAAGAGTAATTTTGGGAGGGGACAAACAAACATCCTGCCCCTCCAATTATTGTAGCAAATGTTAGCCCACATACTTTATTTGAACAAACTTCTATCTAAACCTCAAAAAGAAGTTGAATACCAAATATCAACTCACTACAACAAGTGGTTCATAAATGACATAAAATTTGATTGAAATCATTTTAGCGTTTTGGGAGAAGACTCAAACACCACCTTCATGATGGACATCACCAAAAATGATGACGGAAGGCAACGCTCACCCTGACAAATGAATAAAAAAACAACAAATATAAGCTCGGACAAATGTGTGTCAAAAAGATCTAAAACTCAACAATATTACGTCTGATCAATCTCACAGGTCCACAGGTTCTTATGGTGGTTAACTTCTAGGTCCAGTTTAAAAAATAAAATCCTAAAATTGTGTCGCAGGTTCGCCACCCTCATTGTGTCCTGTGTTATTATTACATTGGATAATTAGTAATCATAACATATGAATAATATCAATTATCTTATCATACAATATTGCCACTGTGGACTGGTCACTTGCCATGGAGTGGGCAGTATTTACATGGCCACTGTGGACTGGTCACTTGCCGTATTTACATGGACACAATAATATTAGATTAGGCCTAAAAAAATTTAAAATCTGTTTCTCAGGCCCTCCCGCATGGTCCTTTTGGCAGCCGCATGCTCTCTTTTTATTAAATGGTTTATGTCTAATATTTTACCCAAGGTAAAAGAATTGATAAATTTGTTCCTTGAGTGCAAGAAGGCTTTGCAATGCTTTAGCATTGCAAAGCCTTCTTGCTCTCAAGGGACGAAATACACCACCACCAATGCTATTCCATACATTATGAGGCCTAAAACATAAACCAAGAACATGAACTTTTGATGGTAAAGAAATAATTACAGAAATAAAAAATAAAATAAAAAAACGCTCGCCCGCATGCAATTTTACAAATAATGGCCTGAGAAACAGAAGATCTACTTTGTGTGGCCTTGCAAAGACAAATTATAGGCATAATCATTAAAATGTTAATTAATAAAGCACTCGGTACAACCCAGTGCTTCGTTAACTCGTAGATGTTAATTAATAAAGCACTCGGTACAACCCAGTGCTTCGTTAACTCGTAGATGTTAATTAATAAAGCACTCGGTACAACCCAGTGCTTCATTAACTCGTAGATGTTAATTAATAAAGCACTCGGTACAACCTAGTGCTTCATTAACTCGTAGATGTTAATTAATAAAGCACTCGATACAACCCAGTGCTTCATTAACTCGTAGATGTTAATTAATAAAGCACTCGTTACAACCCAGTGCTTCATTAACTCGTAGATGTTAATTAATAAAGCACTCGGTACAACCCAGTGCTTCGTTAACTCGTAGATGTTAATTAATAAAGCACTCGGTACAACCCAGTGCTTCGTTAACTCGTAGATGTTAATTAATAAAGCACTCGGTACAACCCAGTGCTTCATTAACTCGTAGATGTTAATTAATAAAGCACTCGTTACAACCCAGTGCTTCATTAACTCGTAGATGTTAATTAATAAAGCACTCGTTACAACCCAGTGCTTCATTAACTCGTAGATGTTAATTAATAAAGCACTCGTTACAACCCAGTGCTTCATTAACTCGTAGATGTTAATTAATAAAGCACTCGTTACAACCCAGTGCTTCATTAACTCGTAGATGTTAATTAATAAAGCACTCGTTACAACCCAGTGCTTCATTAACTCGTAGATGTTAATTAATAAAGCACTCGTTACAACCCAGTGCTTCATTAACTCGTAGATGTTAATTAATAAAGCACTCGTTACAACCCAGTGCTTCGTTAACTCGTAGATGTTAATTAATAAAACACTCGTTACAACCCAGTGCTTCATTAACTCCTAGAGTGCTAAGTTTTTTGAGGTGTTAAAATTTTGTTCACATTTTATTGCCTTGCTACAATTTATGGGAGAGTGCCTACAGACCTACAGGCTAGAGATGGGCAATATACCGAAAAACTGAACCGATACCGATATCATGGGGACACCGAAAAACCAAACCGACCCAATCTTTGAATACCGAAACCAACGATATTTTCAATTTCCCCTGTGCATTCGCTATTTATAAGGCCTTGATGAGGACTGATAGCAGATGAAGTGTTCATTTTCATGAAAGAAGTGACTGATTTTATTTTTCAGTTTTGTTAAGCCTTAAGGACCAGGGCAGTTGTACTAAATTATCAATAGTCTACGACCTGTACATGTCCAGTTGCTTAGCAGTGATTTCTAGCCAAGTCTTGGCTGCCTTAACAGGCAGCCAAGACTTGGCTAGAAATCACTGACCAGATAATTTTACTACTGTCATCACGCCCACCTAAAGATGACATCTTCAGGACACACATTCTATGATTACAGACGCCTTAAGTGAGCTTGAAAAGTTAAGGTGTATTTAGAACGAGTCACCAAATTACTGTAGATATGATCTGTGTTGACAAAAGATTGACAATGTTGAGCCCATCAACAATGGCATGTGTAGCACTGTGATAGAATGATACAAGAACAACTTATTCTGTATTTTTTCGGACATGGATTCCCCTTTGGTACTATCAGTGAATCTGAAGTCACATACCGAATACCGAACCGATACCGCGGTATGCCCACACAAAAATACCGAAACCGATACCGAACTCAAAATTCCAATACCGCCCATCTCTACTACAGGCACTCTCCCATAAACTGTAGCAGGGCAATTCCATCCAGACTAAATAATATCACATCAAGAATTAATTGAAGCACATCCACAGAATATCAAGCCTTTAACCCTTTACCCAACGCAGACTATTTCAAAATTTATTATTTTAAATATCATTTTTTAAATTTTTTCAAAAAATTTCAATAAAACCATATCATGTGACCCCTCTTTGGAACGAGCTCGATGAGCTCGTTCCAAAGAGGGATCACATGATATGGTTTTGTTGAAAGTTTTCGAAAAATAATATTTTTTCAGCTGCTGAATTTGCATATTACGCGGGCGGATGTGGGTGATTCGTTGAGTAAAGGGTTTTAAGCTGTGGTACCTGAACTTCAGGATAAAGCCCAAAAATGGGCTTCCAGCACTCTACTATTTAATTAAGATTTTGCTGCTGGTGATTTTTCCCTGGTAAATGCATGCGTGGACATCAGTGCTCAAGCACAGATTACAGCCAGTCCATGATGACTGTACTGTAAGATCTCTAACAACCTACTGGCAATATCATCTAAATCAGCTTTATGAAGTCTCAGAGCTTCTTCTTTTTCTGTTGGACTATGGGCCATCATTGTTGGAATCTTTACTTCACTGCCACGTCTTGTACGTAATTGTAAATCTTTTTGTTTGAAGGAATTATGGCCATGTCGATGTTTCTGTTTATTTGTTTTGTTCTCAGACCTGTAAAAAAAATAAAATAAAAATGAATTGGAATCATGAAAGTTATTTCAGGCATATTTGGAGTACATGGGGATTCAATACCTGGATGTTTTAGGTTTGGAAGCAAAAGCTGTGGGCATTAACCCTTTGATACTTTGTATGTCTTATGACGTACGAAATCAAACAGCGCGTTTATACTTGGTGGTAATGTGTTTTGTTATTATTTTTTAAAATTTTAACCTCAATTCCTATTTTCTCCTGAATAGTGCTCAGTGACAACCGTTGAGCCAAATGTTACCTCAGCTTAAAATACTAATATAATCCTGCTGTCAAGACTTCTTAACTAGTTAAGTACAAGAAGCCACTATCAGGGCTTTCAAAATATGAGGATACCAGAGCAAAAGCCAATATTTTCCTTGCTTACATTTCACATTCAGTTCAACACAAACAATATTTTGTTTATATAAATTTGTTTCATTACAAATTATTGGGGAGTGCCTGTGGGCACTCTCAAATAATTTGTAATAAAACAAGTTTTGAATAATAAATTCAGACCCCCAAAAATAATCTAGCCCTCAACCAGATAATCACTAAAGTGAAAAATACCTTGTTATTTGTACTTTTGGATGTTTGAAACACAGGAACTTATTCCAAGACATTTGATGAAATGAAAATGCTTAGAAAAAATACTGCTACAATTATAACTAAATATAAGCAGGGTGCAACAGATAGACATATTACGACATGATGATATGATTAATTGATATGGCACAAGTGCCAGCATGGAAGGATAAAACGAGAGGCCATGTGTCATTCTGTGTTTATTACATGCCTTAACGTCTACAAAAAACCCCATTTATTAGAAGGACAATCAGCAATTCATTTGACAACTATCAACAAAAAGAACACGTTTTATCGCCAACCAAATTTGCGAGGGGAACCGGTGTTACTGTTTCATCCCCTGAGCTCTACTGGCACATAGAACACATTGGAACTCACGAGACAATTTTCAGCTATCGCTAGTGATTAAAATTGCAATTGCGTTGCAAGATATACAGAAAATTCTGGTGAAATTTCGCTTCCATTTAAAAGTAGTCCATCAACGATTTCCGTTCCGCACAAATGTGCAGAACAGATTTTCATTTTTCACATGGTTTAGTGTTGTTGTAGATGGGGATTACATGGAACAGCTATGAAATAAAGACATAACAGATTTTCATTTTTCACATGGTTTAGTGTTGCTGTAGATGGGGATCACATGGTTTAGTGTTGCTGTAGATGGGGATTACATGGTTTTGAGTTGCTGTAGATGGGGATTACATGGTTTAGTGTTACTGTAGATGGGGTTTACATGGTTTAGTGTTGCTGTAGATGGGGATTACATGTTTGAGTGTTGCTGTAGATGGGGATTACATGGTTTAGTGTTGCTGTAGATGGGGGTAACATGGTTTAGTGTTGCTGTAGATGGGGGTAACATGGTTTTGAGTTGCTGTAGATGGGGATTACATGGTTTATTGTTGCTGTAGATGGGGATGACATGGTTTAGTGATGCTGTAGATAGGGATTACATGGTTTAGTGATGCTGTAGATGGGGATTACATGGTTTAGTGATGCTGTAGATAGGGATTACATGGTTTAGTGATGCTGTAGATGGGGATTACATGGTTTAGTGATGCTGTAGATGGGGATTACATGTTTCAGTGTTGCTGTAGATGGGGATACATGGTTTTGAGTTGCTGTAGATGGGGATTACATGGTTTAGTGTTGCTGTAGATGGGGATTACATGGTTTAGTATTGCTGTAGATGGAGATTACATGGTTTAGTGTTGCTGTAGATGGGGATTACATGGTTTATTGTTGCTGTAGATGGGGATTACATGGTTTAGTGATGCTGTAGATAGGGATTACATGGTTTAGTGATGCTGT
Source organism: Pictodentalium vernedei (assembly GCA_031216915.1). Taxonomy (NCBI): domain Eukaryota; kingdom Metazoa; phylum Mollusca; class Scaphopoda; order Dentaliida; family Dentaliidae; genus Pictodentalium; species Pictodentalium vernedei. The sequence goes on along the minus strand of CM062294.1, from coordinate 2,703,710 downwards.
AGATGGAGATTACATGGTTTAGTGTTGCTGTAGATGGGGATTACATGGTTTATTGTTGCTGTAGATGGGGATTACATGGTTTAGTGTTGCTGAAGATGGGGATTACATAGTTTAGTGTTGCTGTAGATGGGGATTACATGGTTTAGTGTTTCTGTAGATGGGGATTACATGTTTCAGTGTTGCTGTAGATGGGGATTACATGGTTTAGTGTTGCAGTAGATGGGGATTACATGGTTTAGTGTTGCTGAAGATGGGGATTACATAGTTTAGTGTTGCTGTAGATGGGGATTACATGTTTCAGTGTTGCTGTAGATGGGGATTACATGGTTTAGTGATGCTGTAGATGGGGATTACCTGGTTTAGTGATGCTGTAGATAGGGATTACATGGTTTAGTGATGCTGTAGATGGGGATTACATGGTTTAGTGATGCTGTAGATGGGGATTACATGTTTCAGTGTTGCTGTAGATGGGGATACATGGTTTTGAGTTGCTGTAGATGGGGATTACATGGTTTAGTGTTGCTGAAGATGGGGATTACATAGTTTAGTGTTGCTGTAGATGGGGATTACATGGTTTAGTGTTTCTGTAGATGGGGATTACATGTTTCAGTGTTGCTGTAGATGGGGATTACATGGTTTAGTGTTGCAGTAGATGGGGATTACATGGTTTAGTGCTGCTGAAGATGGGGATTACATAGTTTAGTGTTGCTGTAGATGGGGATTACATGTTTCAGTGTTGCTGTAGATGGGGATTACATGGTTTAGTGTTGCAGTAGATGGGGATTACATGGTTTAGTGTAGCTGTAGATGGGGATTACATGGTTTAGTGTTTCTGTAGATGGAGATTACATGGTTTAGTGTTGCTGTAGATGGAGATTACATGGTTTAGTGTTTCTGTAGATGGAGATTACATGGTTTAGTGTTGCTGTAGATGGAGATTTCATGGTTTAGTGTAGCTGTAGATGGGGATTACATGGTTTAGTGTTGCTGTAGATGGGGATTACATGGTTTAGTGTTGCTGTAGATGGGGATTACATGGTTTAGTGTTTCTGTAGATGGGGATTACATGGTTTAGTGTTGCTGAAGATGGGGATTACATAGTTTAGTGATGCTGTAGATGGGGATTACATAGTTTAGTGTTGCTGTAGATGGGGATTACATGGTTTAGTGTTGCTGTAGATGGGGATTACATGGTTTAGTGTTGCAGTAGATGGGGATTACATGGTTTAGTGTTGCAGTAGATGGGGATTACATGGTTTAGTGTTGCAGTAGATGGGGATTACATGGTTTAGTGTTGCAGTAGATGGGGATTACATGGTTTAGTGTTGCTGTAGGTGGGGATTACATGGTTTAGTGTTGCAGTAGATGGGGATTACATGGTTTAGTGTTGCTGTAGATGGGGATTACATGGTTTAGTGTTGCTGAAGATGGGGATTACATAGTTTAGTGTTGCTGTAGATGGGGATTACATGGTTTAGTGTTGCTGTAGATGGGGATTACATGGTTTAGTGTTGCAGTAGATGGGGATTATATGGTTTAGTGTTGCTGTAGATGGGGATTACATGGTTTAGTGTTGCTGTAGATGGGGGTTACCTGGTTTAGTGATGCTGTAGATGGGGATTACATGGTTTAGTGTTGCTGTAGATGGGGGTTACATGGTTTAGTGTTGCAATAGATGGGGATTACATGGTTTAGTGTTGCTGTAGATGGGGATTACATGTTTCAGTGTTGCTGTAGATGGGGATTACATGGTTTAGTGTTGCAGTAGATGGGGATTACATGGTTTAGTGTTGCTGTAGATGGGGATTACATGGTTTAGTGTTGCTGAAGATGGGGATTACATAGTTTAGTGTTGCTGTAGATGGGGATTACATGTTTCAGTGTTGCTGTAGATGGGGATTACATGGTTTAGTGTTGCAGTAGATGGGGATTACATGGTTTAGTGTTGCAGTAGATGGGGATTACATGGTTTAGTGTTGCAGTAGATGGGGATTACATGGTTTAGTGTTGCTGAAGATGGGGATTACAGAGTTTAGGGTTGCTGTAGATGGGGATTACATGGTTTAGTGTTGCTGTAGATGGAGATTACATGGTTTAGTGTTTCTGTAGATGGGGATTACATGGTTTAGTGTTCCTGTAGATGGGGATTACATGGTTTAGTGTTTCTGTAGATGGGGATTACATGGTTTAGTGTTTCTGTAGATGGGGGTTACATGGTTTAGTGATGCTGTAGATGGAAATTACATGGTTTAGTGATGCTGTAGATGGGGATTACATGGTTTAGTGTTGCTGTAGATGGGGATTACATGGTTTAGTGTTGCTGTAGATGGGGATTACATGGTTTAGTGATGCTGTAGATGGGGATTACATGGTTTAGTGTTGCAGTAGATGGGGATTACATGGTTTAGTGATGCTGTAGATGGGGATAACATGGTTTAGTGTTGCTGTAGATGGGGATTACATGGTTTAGTGTTGCAGTAGATGGGGATTACATGGTTTAGTGTTGCAGTAGATGGGGATTACATGGTTTAGTGTTGCTGAAGATGGGGATTACATAGTTTAGTGTTGCTGTAGATGGAGATTACATGGTTTAGTGTTGCAGTAGATGGGGATTACATGGTTTAGTGTTGCTGTAGATGGGGATTACATGGTTTAGTGTTGCTGTAGATGGGGATTACATGGTTTAGTGTTTCTGTAGATGGGGATTACATGGTTTAGTGTTTCTGTAGATGGAGATTACATGGTTTAGTGTTTCTGTAGATGGGGATTACATGGTTTAGTGTTGCTGTAGATGGGGATTACATGGTTTAGTGTTTCTGTAGAAGGGGATTACATGGTTTAGTGTTTCTGTAGATGGGGATTACATGTTTTAGTGTTGCTGTAGATGGGGATTACATGGTTTAGTGTTGCTGTAGATGGGGATTACATGGTTTAGTGTTGCTGTAGATGGGGATTACATGGTTTAGTGTTGCTGTAGATGGGGATTACATGGTTTAGTGTTTCTCTAGATGGGGATTACATGGTTTAGTGTTTCTCTAGATGGGGATTACATGGTTTAGTGTTGCTGTAGATGGGGATTACATGGTTTAGTGTTTCTGTAGATGGGGATTACATGGTTTAGTGTTTCTGTAGATGGGGATTACATGGTTTAGTGTTTCTGTAGATGGGGATTACATGGTTTAGTGATGCTGTAGATGGGGATTACATGGTTTAGTGTTGCTGTAGATGGGGATTACATGTTTTAGTGTTGCTGTAGATGGGGATTACATGGTTTAGTGTTGCAGCAGATGGGGATTACATGGTTTAGTGTTGCTGTAGATGGGGATTACATGGTTTAGTGTTGCTGTAGATGGGGATTACATGGTTTAGTGTTGCAGTAGATGGGGATTACATGGTTTAGTGTTGCTGTAGATGGGGATTACATGGTTTAGTGTTGCTGTAGATGGGGATTACATGGTTTAGTATTGCTGTAGATGGAGATTACATGGTTTAGTGTTGCTGTAGATGGGGATTACATGGTTTAGTGTTGCAGTAGATGGGGATTACATGGTTTAGTGTTGCTGTAGATGGGGATTACATGGTTTAGTGTTGCTGTAGATGGGGATTACATGGTTTAGTATTGCTGTAGATGGGGATTACATAGAACAGGCATGTAATAAAGACATATTATGACATTATAATATACTTGTCAGGAATTGACTGAAACACAAATTTTTTTCCGATTTGCAAGTGTTACACCTCATTTGTCTGGGAGTCCTACATTGAGCCACACATTCAGAATGAAGGTCACACCTCAAGAAGTGTTTTACTTGAGTAGGTATAAATACATTCATTAAGTGTACATTCAAAGTTCCACTGACTATAGTTTCCTATGCAATAAACTAAGCAACATGTTAGACGTGTTCTATTTTGTATTAGGCATCATATTCATGTCTATTGAAGGATTATTGTTATTTAAACACAATGCGGTTAAAGCTTGCGAGACTGAGGCTGATAATGTGGATAACTTGTGTGATTTTTCAGTCTCAACTTGGATTCGTAGCTGCCGGATTGAACAGCACTTGTGGAATTCAGAAGAGGAAGGTACATTTAATAATAGTGAACATTTTGAATGATGACCATCAGAAAGCACAGAATTGTTATCACTGATGACAGATGTTCATACTCTGCTAAGTTGATAATGAACTGTGGGTAGAAATCGGTAATTATGGAGTAATATTTTCTTGTAATTTCTGCATCAGTATTTTGTGATCCCATTTCCCTTTCTGTACTCAAAATCTTATCAGTATTGATGGTAATAGTTGTAGATAGCTTAATAATTCTAATCAGAGTTTTCTTAGTTGAAATGAGCTGGTTAGGGGTCAAGGTTATTCTTAGGACCTCAATGAGAGTAAAACTGAATACTGCTGAAGCTAATCACCAGTTTGATATATGTTTTTTCAAGGATTTTTAACCCATTGGAACAAGGTCGTCGAGCTCGTTCCAGTGAGGGGTCATAACCTAGGTTTTTGAGACAAAAAATGAAAAACAGTTATTCAAGAATTATTTTTGCAAGTGTCATCTGCTTTTCATGTTGGGTAAAGGGTTATGAATTTTGCAGGTTCATGGTAAAGCATTTCTTTATTTCCAGACTTTAAATTCAGTGTTTCTGCAGGCAGGGACTGAAAAAATTCAAGGCTATTCAAAGTTGTTTATTGACATTTTTCAGCAATTTTCAAAGACCTACGAAGGCCACCACCTTCCTACATTCATCCAACTAGGACTACAAGTCATTAGCACATCCTCCCACCTCCCATCAAGGCCACCACCCTCCTGCACTCATCCAACTAGGACTACCAGTTGTTAGCACACCCTCGCACTTCCCATCAAGGCCACCACGCTCCTACATTCATTCAACTGGGACTACCAGTCATTAGCAGACCCTCTCACTTCCTGTCAAGGCCACCACCACCCTACTACACTCATTCAACTATGACTATCAGTCGTTTGCACATCCTCCCACTTCCTGTCAAGATCACCACCCATCTACGTTCATCCAACTAGGACTACCAGTTGTTAGCACATCCTCACACTTCCCATCAAGATCACAACCCTACTACATTCATCCAACTAGGACTACCAGTCATTAGCACATCTTCAAAATTCTTTTGAAGCCCACCACCCTCCTACATTCATCCAATTAGGACTACCAGCTTTAGAAAACCCTAAGACTTCCCTTAAGGGCCACCACCCTCCAATACTTATCCAACTAGGACTATCAGTCATCAGCAGATCCTCCTACTTCCCTTAAGGGCCACCACACTCCTACATTCATCCAACTAGGACTATCAGTCATCAGCACATCCTCATAATTCCCTTGAGGGCCACCACACTCCAACATTCATTCAACTAGGACTATCAGTCATCAGCAGATCCTCCTACTTCCCTTAAAGGCCACCACACTCCTACATTCATCCAACTGGGACTATCAGTCATTAGCACATCCTCACAATTCTCTTAAAGGCCACCACACTCCTACATTCATCCAACTAGGACTATCAGTCGTCAGCAGATCCTCCTACTTCCTTAAGAGACCACAACCCTCATACACTCATCTGAACAAGGACTACCAGTCGTTAACACATTCTCCCACTTCTCTTGAAGGCCACCACCCTCCTACATTCATCCAACAAGGACTACCAGTCGTTAACACATTCTCCCACTTCTCTTGAAGGCCACCACCCTCCTACATTCATCCAACTAGGACTACCAGTCGTTAACACATTCTCCCACTTCTCTTGAAGGCCACCACCCTCCTACATTCATCCAACAAGGACTACCAGTCGTTAACACATTCTCCCACTTCTCTTGAAGGCCACCACCCTCCTACATTCATCCAACAAGGACTACCAGTCGTTAACACATTCTCCCACTTCTCTTGAAGGCCACCACCCTCCTACATTCATCCAACAAGGACTACCAGTCGTTAACACATTCTCCCACTTCTCTTGAAGGCCACCACCCTCCTACATTCATCCAACAAGGACTACCAGTCGTTAACACATTCTCCCACTTCTCTTGAAGGCCACCACCCTCCTACATTCATCCAACAAGGACTACCAGTCGTTAACACATTCTCCCACTTCTCTTGAAGGCCACCACCCTCCTACATTCATCCAACTAGGACTACCAGTCGTTAACACATTCTCCCACTTCTCTTGAAGGCCACCACCCTCCTACATTCATCCAACTAGGACTACCAGTCGTTAACACATTCTCCCACTTCTCTTGAAGGCCACCACCCTCCTACATTCATCCAACTAGGACTACCAGTCGTTAACACATTCTCCCACTTCTCTTGAAGGCCACCACCCTCCTACATTCATCCAACAAGGACTACCAGTCGTTAACACATCCTCCTACTTCTCTTGAAGGCCACCACCCTCCTACATCCATCCAACTAGGACTACCAGTCGTTAACACATTCTCCCACTTCTCTTGAAGGCCACCACCCTCCTACATTCATCCAACAAGGACTACCAGTCGTTAACACATTCTCCCACTTCTCTTGAAGGCCACCACCCTCCTACATTCATCCAACTAGGACTATCAGTTGTTAGCACAATGACCAGAGGGCCCTAGACAGGACTATGCCTGGAACTACAAGTCATTACCACTTCCTCCTACTTCCTGTCAAGGCTACCACTCTGCTACACTCATCCAACTAGGACTGCCAGTCGTTAGCACATCCTTCCACTTCCTGTCAAGGCCCCCTTCCCTCCGACACTCAGCCAACTAGGACTATCAGTCGCTAGCTCATCCTCCCACTTCCGATGAAGTAAAGGAAGGGCTAATGACCAAAAGGTCCTAGATAGGACTATGCCTAGTACTACCAGTCGTTACAACATCTTCCACTTGCACTTTCTGTCAAGGCCACCACCCTCCTGCACTCACCCAACTAGAGTGACAGTCATTAGCACACCCTCCAACTTCCTGTCACATCACCACCCTCTTACACTCATCAAACCAGGACTACCAGACGTTACCACATTCTCCCACTTGATATCAAGGAAAGTGGAAGGAAGGATTAACAACCAGACAGTCGTAGTTAGGACTATGCCTAGTATTACCAGTCATTATCACATCCTCCCACTTGATATCAAGGAAAGTGGAAGGAAGAAGTAACAACCAGACGGTCGTGGTTAGGACTAAGCCTAGTATTACCAGTCTCTACATCCTCCCACTTGATATCAAGGAAAGTGGAAAGAAGGAGTAACAACCAGACGGTCGTGGTTAGGACTATGCCTAGTATTACCAGTCTCTACATCCACCCACTTGATATCAAGGAAAGTGGAAGGAAGAAGTAACAACCAGACGGTCGTGGTTAGGACTATGCCTAGTATTACCAGTCTCTACATCCACCCACTTGATATCAAGGAAAGTGGAAGGAAGGAGTAACAACCAGACGGTCGTAGTTAGGACTATGCCCAGTATTACCAGTCATTATCACATCCTCCCACTTGATATCAAGGAAAGTGGAAGGAAGAAGTAACAACCAGACGGTCGTGGTTAGGACTATGCCTAGTATTACAAGTCTCTACATCCACCCACTTGATATCAAGGAAAGTGGAAGGAAGGAGTAACAACCAGACGGTCGTAGTTAGGACTAAGCCTAGTATTACCAGTCTCTACATCCACCCACTTGATATCAAGGAAAGTGGAAGGAAGGAGTAACAACCAGACGGTCGTAGTTAGGACTATGCCCAGTATTACCAGTCATTATCACATCCACCCACTTGATATCAAGGAAAGTGGAAGGAAGGAGTAACAACCAGACGGTAGTGGTTAGGACTATGCCTAGTATTACCAGTCTCTACATCCACCCACTTGATATCAAGGAAAGTGGAAGGAAGGAGTAACAACCAGACAGTCGTAGTTAGGACTATGCCCAGTATTACCAGTCATTATCACATCCACCCACTTGATATCAAGGAAAGTGGAAGGAAGGAGTAACAACCAGACGGTCGTGGTTAGGACTATGCCTAGTATTACCAGTCTCTACATCCACCCACTTGTTATCAAGGAAAGTGGAAGGAAGGAGTAACAACCAGACGGTCGTAGTTAGGACTATGCCTAGTATTACCAGTCATTATCACATCCTCCCACTTGATATCAAGGAAAGTGGAAGGAAGGAGTAACAACCAGACGGTCGTGGTTAGGACTATGCCTAGTATTACAAGTCTCTACATCCACCCACTTGATATCAAGGAAAGTGGAAGGAAGGAGTAACAACCAGACGGTCGTGGTTAGGACTATGCCTAGTATTACAAGTCTCTACATCCACCCACTTGATATCAAGGAAAGTGGAAGGAAGGAGTAACAACCAGACGGTCGTAGTTAGGACTAAGCCTAGTATTACCAGTCTCTACATCCTCCCATTTGATATCAAGGAAAGTGGAAGGAAGGAGTAACAACCCGACTGTCGTAGTTAGGACTATGCCCAGTATTACCAGTCATTATCACATCCTCCCACTTGATATCAAGGAAAGTGGAAGGAAGGAGTAACAACCAGACGGTCGTAGTTAGGACTATGCCCAGTATTACCAGTCATTATCACATCCACCCACTTGATATCAAGGAAAGTGGAAGGAAGGAGTAACAACCAGACGGTCGTGGTTAGGACTATGCCTAGTATTACCAGTCTCTACATCCACCCACTTGATATCAAGGAAAGTGGAAGGAAGGAGTAACAACCAGACGGTCGTGGTTAGGACTATGCCTAGTATTACCAGTCTCTACATCCACCCACTTGATATCAAGGAAAGTGGATGGAAGGAGTAACAACCAGACGGTCGTAGTTAGGACTATGCCCAGTATTACCAGTCATTATCACATCCTCCCACTTGATATCAAGGAAAGTGGAAGGAAGGAGTAACAACCAGACGGTCGTGGTTAGGACTAAGCCTAGTATTACCAGTTGTTACATCCTCCCACTTGATATCAAGGAAAGAGGAAGGAAGGAGTAAAAACCAGACGGTCGTAGTTAGGACTATGGCTACTTTTACCAGTCATTATCACATCCTCCAACTTGATATCAAGGAAAGTGGAAGGACGAAGTAACAACCAGACGGTCGTGGTTAGGACTATGCCTAGTATTATCAGTTGTTACATCCTCCCACTTGATATCAAGGAAAGAGGAAGGAAGAAGTAACAACCAGACGGTCGTGGTTAGGACTATGCCTAGTATTACAGTTGTTACATCCTCCCTCTTGATATCAAGGAAAGAGGAAGGAAGGAGTAACAACCAGAAGGTCCTCGTTAGGACTATGCCTAGTATTACCAGTTGTTACATCCTCCCACTTTATATCAAGGAAAGAGGAATGAAGGAGTAACAACCAGAGGGTCCTAGTTAGGACTATGCCTAGTATTACCAGTTGTTACATCCTCCCACTTGATATCAAGGAAAGAGGAAGGAAGGAGTAACAACCAGAGGGCCCTGGTTAGAACTATGCCTAGTATTACCTGTCATTACATCCTTCCACTTGACATGAAGGAAATAGGAAGGAAGGAGTAACAACCAGAAGGTTGTAGTTAGGACTATGCCTAGTATTACCAGTTGTTACATCCTCCCACTTGATATCAAGGAAAGAGAAAGGAAGGAGTAACAACCAGGAGGTCCTTACATTATTTCAAAATGCAAGGCCAAATGAAGAAAACTTATTTCAAAAAATAAATTAAAGAGACCAGAGTCTTCAATGTACATAAATTCATGAAAAGCATTTATAAAAACTCAAGGAACTTACTCATCTTGCAATTGTTTTGGCATTGGGACCTCGAGATGATTAGTATCTTGATGATAATCTGTAACACCCTCAGTGTTCAAAGAAACATAGCTGGCATCTCCTCCTGAAATAAATAAAAAGCAGCCAGTTAGTTCCAATATGCATACAAAACACAAGTAACCCCCTCAGTGTTCAAAGAAACATAGCTTGCTTCTCCTTCTGACATATATAGCAGCCATTTAGTTCCAATATACACACAAAACACAATGAATCCAACATTTCAAATTAAATTTTCCTTTACTATAGGGTTACTGCAGGCAAGGACTGATAAAATTCACAGCTATTCAAGGACAATTCTTGACATTTTTCAGCATTTATGAGTGGCCCTACAATGGCCAAATTCAATAATTTTTAAGGCCCTGCCTTCTCCAGTCCTAACTAGGACCCACTGGTCATTACCCTCTCCTCCCAGGCAGAGATTGTAAAGACCAGAAGGGCCTAGTTAGCAGTATGTCTACACTCCTCCCAGGTAGAGGTGGTAAAGACCAGAGGGTTCTAGTTAGGACTACGTCTACACTCCTCCCAGGTAGAGGTGGTAAAGATCAGTGGGTCCTAGTTAGGTCTATATCTTTACTCCTCCCAGGTAGAGGTAGTAAAGACCAGTGGCTCCTAGTTAGGACTATGTCGACACTCCTCCCAGGTAGAGGTGGTACAGACGAGTGGCTGTTCTTGGCTAGAACATTGTCAGTTGTTCTTGTCAAGAACCTTGTCAGTTGTTCTAGGCAAGATCCTTGTCAGTTTTTCTTGGCAGGAACCTTGTCAGTTGTTCTAGGCAAGGACCTTGTCTGGTGTTCTAGGCAAGAACCTTGTCTGTTGTTATTGGCAAGAACCTTGTCAGTTGTTCTTGGCAAGAACCTTGTCAATTGTTCGAAGCAAGAGTCTTGTTAGTTGTTCTAGGCAAGAATCTTGTCAGTTGTTCTAGGCAAGAACCTTGTCTGTTATTGGCAAGAACCTTGTCAGGTGTTCTTGGCAAAAACCTTGTCAATTGTTCGAAGCAAGAACCTTGTCAGTTGTTCTAAGCAAGAATCTTGTCAGTTGTTCTAGGCAGGAAACTGGCCAGTTGGGACTCTGACTACACTCCTCCCAGGTAGAGGTGGTAAAGACGAGTGGTTGTTCTTAGCCAGAACCTTGTCAGTTGTTCTTGTCAAAAACCTTGTTAGTTAATCTTGGCATGAGCCTTGTCAGTTGTTCTAGGCAAGAACCTTGTCTGTTGTTCTAGGCAAGAACCTTGCCAGTTGTTCCAGTCAAGAACCTTGTCAGTTGTTCTAGGCAAGACCCTTGTCTGTTGTTCTAGGCAAGGACCTTGTCTGGTGTTCTAGGCAAGAACCTTGTCTGTTGTTATTGGCAAGAACCTTGTCAGTTGTTCTTGGCAAGAACCTTGTCAATTGTTCGAAGCAAGAGTCTTGTTAGTTGTTCTAGGCAAGAATCGTGTCAGTTGTTCTAGGCAAGAACCTTGTCTGTTATTGGCAAGAACCTTGTCAGGTGTTCTTGGCAAGAACCTTGTCAATTGTTCGAAGCAAGAACCTTGTCAGTTGTTCTAGGCAGAAAACTGGCCAGTTGGGACTCTGTCTACACTCCTCCCAGGTAGAGGTGGTAAAGACGAGTGGTTGTTCTTAGCCAGAACCTTGTCATTTGTTCTTGTCAAAAACCTTGTTAGTTAATCTTGGCATGAGCCTTGTCAGTTGTTCTAGGCAAGAACCTTGTCTGTTATTGGCAAGAACCTTGTCAGGTGTTCTTGGCAAGAACATTGTCAATTGTTCGAAGCAAGAACCTTGTCAGTTGTTCTAAGCAAGAATCTTGTCAGTTGTTCTAGGCAGGAAACTGGCCAGTTGGGACTCTGACTACACTCCTCCCAGGTAGAGGTGGTAAAGACGAGTGGTTGTTCTTAGCCAGAACCTTGTCAGTTGTTCTTGTCAAAAACCTTGTTAGTTAATCTTGGCATGAGCCTTGTCAGTTGTTCTAGGCAAGAACCTTGTCTGTTGTTCTAGGCAAGAACCTTGCCAGTTGTTCCTGTCAAGAACCTTGTCAGTTGTTCTAGGCAAGAGCCTTGTCAGTTGTTCTGGGCAAGAACCTTGTCTGTTGTCCTAGGCAAGAACCTTGTCAGTTGTTCTTGTCAAGAAACTTGTCAGTTGTTCTAGGCAGGAGCCTTGTCAGTTGCTCTTGGCAGGAACCTTGTCAGTTGTTCTAGGCAAGAACCTTTTCAGTTGTTCTAGGCAAGAACCTAGTTGTTCTAGGCAAGAACCTTGTCAGTTGTTCTAGACAAGAACCTTGTCAGTTGTTCTTGTCAAGAACCTTGTCAGTTGTTCTAGGCAAGAGCCTTGTCAGTTGTTCTTGGCAAGATCCGTGTCAGTTGTTCTAGGTAAGAACCTTGTCAGCTGTTCTAGGCAAGAACCTTGTCAGTTGTTCTTGGCAAGATCCTTGTCAGTTGATCTTGGCAAGGACCTTGTCAGTTGTTCTAGGCAAGAACCTTGTCAGTTGTTCTTGGCAAGAACCGTGTCAGTTGTTCTAGGCAAGAACCTTGTCAGTTGTTCTTGGCAAGAACCGTGTCAGTTGTTCTAGGCAAGAACCGTGTCAGTTGTTCTTGGCAAGAACCTTGTCAGTTGTTCTAGGCAAGAGCCTTGTCAGTTGTTCTAGGCAAGAACCTTGTCTGTTGTTCTAGGCAAGAACCTTGTCAGTTGTTCTTGTCAAGAAACTTGTCAGTTGTTCTAGGCAAGAGCCTTGTCAGTTGCTCTTGGCAGGAACCTTGTCAGTTGTTCTAGGCAAGAACCTTTTCAGTTGTTCTAGGCAAGAACCTAGTTGTTCTAGGCAAGAACCTTGTCAGTTGTTCTAGACAAGAACCTTGTCAGTTGTTCTTGTCAAGAACACTGTCAGTTGTTCTAGGCAAGAGCCTTGTCAGTTGTTCTTGCCAAAAGCCGTGTCAGTTGTTGTAGGTAAGAACCTTGTCAGCTGTTCTTGGCAAGAACCTTGTCAGTTGTTCTAGGCAAGAACCTTGTCAGTTGTTCTTGGCAAGAACCCTGTCAGTTGTTCTAGGCAAGAACCTTGTCAGTTGTTCTTGGCAAGAACCTTGTCAGTTGTTCTAGGCAAGAGCCTTGTCAGTTGTTCTAGGCAAGAACCTTGTCTGTTGTTCTAGGCAAGAACCTTGTCAGTTGTTCTTGTCAAGAAACTTGTCAGTTGTTCTAAGCAAGAGCCTTGTCAGTTGTTCTAGGCAAGAACCTTGTCTGTTGTTCTTGGCAAGAACCTTGTCAGTTGTTCTTGTCAAGAAACTTGTCAGTTGTTCTAGGCAGGAGCCTTGTCAGTTGCTCTTGGCAAGAACCTTTTCAGTTGTTCTAGGCAAGAACCTAGTTGTTCTAGGCAAGAACCTTGTCAGTTGTTCTAGACAAGAACCTTGTCAGTTGTTCTTGTCAAGAACCTTGTCAGCTGTTCTAGGCAAGAACCTTGTCAGTTGTTCTTGGCAAGATCCTTGTCAGTTGATCTTGGAAAGAACCTTGTCTGTTGTTCTAGGCAAGAACCTTGTCAGTTGTTCTTGTCAAGAAACTTGTCAGTTGTTCTAGGCAAGAACCTTGTCAGTTGCTCTTGGCAGGAACCTTGTCAGTTGTTCTAGGCAAGAACCTTTTCAGTTGTTCTAGGCAAGAACCTAGTTGTTCTAGGCAAGAACCTTGTCAGTTGTTCTAGACAAGAACCTTGTCAGTTGTTCTTGTCAAGAACATTGTCAGTTGTTCTAGACAAGAGCCTTGTCAGTTGTTCTTGGCAAAAGCCGTGTCAGTTGTTCTAGGTAAGAACCTTGTCAGCTGTTCTTGGCAAGAACCTTGTCAGTTGTTCTAGGCAAGAACCTTGTCAGTTGTTCTTGGCAAGAACCGTGTCAGTTGTTCTAGGCAAGAACCTTGTCAGTTGTTCTTGGCAAGAACCTTGTCAGTTGTTCTTGGCAAGAACCTTGTCAGTTGTTCTAGGCAAGAACCTTGTCAGTTGTTCTAGGCAAGAGCCTTGTCAGTTGTTCTTGGCAAGAACCTTGTCTGTTGTTCTGGGCAAGAACCTTGTCAGTTGTTCTTGTCAAGAAACTTGTCAGTTGTTCTAGACAAGAGCCTTGTCAGTTGTTCTAGGCAAGAACCTTGTCAGTTGTTCTTGTCAAGAAACTTGTCAGTTGTTCTAGGCAAGAACCTTGTCAGTTGTTCTAGGCAAGAACCTTGTCATTTGTTCTTGGCAAGAACCTTGTCAGTTCTTCTTGGCAAGAACCTTGTCAGTTGTTCTAGGCAAGAACAAGAACTGTGTCTGTTGTTGCTGCATAGACACAACTACAAAGCCACAGTGTGTAAAAGTACAGTAAAATGTACATCATTTAACTCTTAGCCATGACTAGATTTAATGAAATAAGTTCTACACAAAGCATGGGCCGCTGTCCCTGATCCAAGGGCATGTTCAATCTTAGCCATGACTAGATTTAATGAAATAAGTGCTACACAAAGCATGGGCCACTGTCCCTGATCCAAGGGCATGTTCAATCTTAGCCATGACTAGATTTAATGAAATAAGTGCTACACAAAGCATAGTCCACTGTCCCTGATCCAAGGGCATGTTCAATCTTAGCCATGACTAGATTTAATGAAATAAGTGCTACACAAAGCATGGGCCACTGTCCCTGATCCAAGGGCATGTTCAAAGTTGCCTTAAAGGTATTGAGGGACAGAAACATTTTCTAATTCGAAAGAGTGAAAAAAGGACCATAACTCTGGGAAAAATTATTGGAAGAAACCTGTTCCTTGTGAATATCCGTTCCCTCATGCGGGTCTATCAGCATACCAGAGGAGATCCAAATCTGACTGATGGCTTTGAAATTATAAACCAAAACCTTTGTATGGACAATTGGACAAACAGGCAGACAGACAGACAAACAGAGAGACAGACAGATGGACAGATGGATGGATGGATGGATGGATGGATGGATAGATAGATGGATGGATGGATGGATGGGGTCTTCATTAGATACCCCTGAATCCTCCTTTGGAGGTTGGGGGCATAAAAATTCATCTGTATTTAAACTCAAGAAATCATTGGTGAAAAAATCCATCCAATCTACAGGGTTGAAATTTGATTAAATACGTCCAAATTCCAAAACTATGTTACACAGAGGGGAATTTGACCAAAATATATTTATTATTCTGTGGTTCAAAACACTGAAACATTTATAGAAAACTTTCATACACTGTATAATTTGTGCACAATTACCTTATTTGAACACAGTATTTATCTTTGTAATTTGAGGGAAATGTGAAGCCTGTTGTCAAAGCATGATATGTAAGAACATTGAATCTCAAATTACTTTTACATTTAGTTTTCTTGATTCAATCTTACTTTTGAAATATTTTATTTATGACAACTCAATCCACTTGTGTAAGGAAGACAAAATTAGATGTTGATTGATACAGAAAGAGACAAGTGTTACACATTGTGTGCTCACAGTAATGTAAGGAAGACAAAACTAGTTCTTGATTGATACAGAAAGAGACAAGTGTTACACATTGTGTGCTCACAGTAATGTAAACGACAGAACTTTATAGAACAAATATGTAAAAGAACAAATTGAGTAAGGCCACACAAAGTAGACCTTCTGTTTCTCAGGCCATTATTTGTAAAATTACATGCGGGCGAGTGGTTTTTATTTTATTTTTTATTTCAGTAATTACTTCTTTGCCATCAAAAGTTCATGTTCTTGGTTCAAGTTTTAGGCCTCATAATCTACAATATAGCATGGATGGTGGTGTATTTCATCCCTTGAGTGCAAGAAGGCTTTGCAATGCTAAAGCATTGCAAAGCCTTCTTGAACTCAAGGGACAAATTCATCAATTTTTTTTAACTTGGGTAAAATATCAGACATAAACCATTTAATTTTTATTTTTTTAAAGTTTAAATTGGTTATAAAAAGAGAGCATGTTGCAGCCAAAAAGACCATGCGGGAGGGCCTGAGAAACATATTTTTTATTTGTTTAGGCCTAAACTAACTCTTAATGTATTATGATTATCCATCTCCAACTTCAGAAGCAACATGAGAATTAAAATTCAATTTTACACACAAAAGTGTTGTTTTCTAGAAAACTGTCATCTTTTGGAATACAGTGTCAAAAAAAAATGATAAATGTAAAGGAATGTTTAAATACAAAATCATTTCCATACTCAAGGACAAGTTGTCCACTTCCAACATCTAAGCTAGTGGTGGGTAACTTTGTTATATCTTATAGCTAGAGGATCTGCAAAATCAAAATCTCTATCACGAAGTGAATTTCAAATTGAATTGGTGGTCCAATGTCGATATTAACATTGAATTGGTGGTCCAATGCTGATATTAACATTGAATTGGTGGTCCAACGGCGATATTAACATTGAATTGATGGTCCAATGTCGATATTAACATTGAATTGGTGGTCCAATGCCGATATTAACATTGAATTGGTGGTCCAATGCCAATATTAACATTGAATTGGTGGTCCAATGCCGATATTAACATTGAATTGGTGGTCCAATGCCAATATTAACATTGAATTGGTGGTCCAATGCCGATATTAACATTGAATTGGTGGTCCAATGCCGATATTAATATTGAATTGGTGGTCCAATGCCGATATTAACATTGAATTGGTGGTCCAATGTTGATATTAACATTGAATTGGTGGTCCAATGCCGATTTTAACATTGAATTGGTGGTCCAATGCCAATATTAATATTGAATTGGTGGTCCAATGTCGATATTAACATTCAATTGGTGGTCCAATGTTGATATTAACATTGAATTGGTGGTCCAATGTTGATATTAACATTGAATTGGTGGTCCAATGCCGATATTAACATTGAATTGGTGGTCCAATGCCAATATTAACATTGAATTGGTGGTTCAATGTTGATATTAACATTGAATTGGTGGTCCAATGCCGATATTAACATTGAATTGGTGGTCCAATGCCAATATTAATATTGAATTGGTGGTCCAATGTCGATATTAACATTGAATTGGTGGTCCAATGTCAATATTAACATTGAATTGGTGGTCCAATGCTGATATTAACATTGAATTGGTGGTCCAATACTGATATTAACATTGAATTGGTGGTCCAATGCCAATATTAACACTGAATTCAATTTATATTCAAATCAAATTAAAGGTAGCACCTGAACAAAATTATCATGAATGTACTTGTCATTTGAGCAAATTACTATTTGCCAATATATACTACTACTCAATGTTTGCTTAGCCCCAAATATATCCAACTACCTGTTTTACGTTTTAGTTTAAATATTGTTATGAAAAGTGTATATATTTTTTATTTAATTATATCTTTAATGATTTTAGTACAGAAATTAAGATTTTATTTGTGTTTGATATTATTTTTTAGCTTTGGAATACGATAACCATGGAAAATGGATATTACTTACATGTATTGGTAAAAGAGGAAATTTTTCAAATTTGCCAAAAAGTTGACGGAGCGAACTGGTATGGGTTCAATATCGAGCATGAGACCCATTAGTGTTAATTACAGCTTGACAACACCTTCTGATGTTCCCAGTCAGGTTCTGATAGTCCTTTGTGGGATGTTATCCCATTCATGGACCATCATGGCACCAAGCTCCTGGACACTTCTTGGCTTGACTGGACGGGCTGAAATTGCAAGCTGCAACTCATTCCAGACATGTTCAACTGGATTGCAGCTGGCCAGTCCATATGCTCAATCCTCTTCCCCTGTCAGTACTCCCAGACAACATAGATAACATGAGAACTTTCATGAGGACCATCAGAATGAATCTATCACCCACTGCACCTGCATACAATCTGACGTGGGCACAAAGGATCTCATCAATATACTGATGTGCAGTCAATGTACCACGGTCAAGGACACAGAATTCTGTACGTCCATCCCAGATGATACTGTCCCAGACCATTATTGTCCCTCCACCATAGCGGTCATGTCCAGCAATGTTGGCTGCATGGAATCACTCTCCTGGACTTCTTCATACCCTAGAATGTCTATGTGTGCAGTCCGGGCAGTACCTTGTCTCATTTGTAAAAGGGACAGGTCGCCAATCTTCTCCGGTACATCCAACATGGTCCATGGCCCATCCATATCGTGTCTGGAGGTGGTTCTGGGACAACGGAATGCAAATACATGGCCTTCACGATGGGATACCACCTTTGTTCAACCTTGCCCAGATAGTCTTGAGTCGAAACATTTACCCCAGATGCATTCTGAAGGTCACTGCAAAGCTGGGTTGCTGTGGCAAAGCGGTTCCTATGGACCTGAATGATCAAAAACAGGGTCTTCAGGTGCAGATGTTGCCCTGTCTCTGCCACTACCATGCCATCTTACTGGTGTGCCATACTGCTGAAATCTTGCCCAGGCTCTGGAGATTATCGTATGGTGTATTCCAAGGGCTTCACCAACCAGACGGTGGGTAGGTAGCCCCTTGCTCCACCATCCATACAGCCCACCACACTTCTGCTTCAGACAAATGTCTTCTTACATTTGCCTTTGCCATATCCAATCACTAAATCACGAGGGTTTGTGTTGAAATGAAGATTGAATACCCTACACATGTCATGTACTTGTAGACAGTACTCGAAAACATCATAAAAATCAAGGGGTACATGCTTTAAATGACTGTCACGAAAAGTCTGCCTGTCAAGAGAGCAAATGTAAATACTGGGGACCATCTCAATACATTCCTCAATCATATCCACCAAAAATATCGCAAATATGTCACAAGCAAATTTCATAATGATGTGTCAAATATTTGGTGCTTAGCAAACTTTGAGTAGTTTACAGTGAAATCGTTCACTGTTATTCGTTGAAAGCAATCAAACAGTAAAATTGTAGGAATAGTGAGAAATTTATGACAATAAAGCCAAAGAAAATTAAAAATTTGTTTCTGAGCCCATGCTATATGGTCCTTTTGGCTGCTGCATACTCTCTTTTTATAATCTTATAAAATAAAAAGAAAATTGTTTATATCTGATATTATACCCAAGTTAATAAAATTGATAAATCTCTCCCGAGTGTACAAAGGCTTTGCAATGCTTTAGCACTACAAAGCCTTCAGGTACCCAGTGGACCAAATACAACACCACCTGCATAATTCTGTACATTATGAGGCCTAAAACATAAAAAAAAACAAAGAACAAGAATTTTTGATGTAAAAATAAAATGAACAAGAGGCCCCACGAGGCCTGAAGTGCTCATCTTGAACAGAACACAATATAAACAGAGTCCAAGAAAGAGTCTACATTAACCCTTTACCTAATATGAAAAGCAGACGACACTTGCAAAAATAATTCTTGAATAACTCATTTTTTTCATTTTTTGTCTCAAAAACATAGGTTATGACCCCTCGTTGGAACGAGCTTGACGAGCTCGTTCCAACGAGGGGTCATAACCTATGTTTTTGAGACAAAAAATGAAAAAAATAATGAAAATTAATTGGCGATTTTTGAGAATAGCGCTGGCCGGTTTTGGCCGTTACGTTGGGTAAAGGGTTAAACAGTCCATCTTCATAGGATACACCGTCAATCCTTGCGTTCCTCAGGAGTGACAAAAATGCCGATAGGATCACCAATCCAATGTTGAGTTGTGACAGCACAAAGGTGGGTTTAATCATTATCAACTTATCGTCCGGAAACCAATTGTTTACAATTTACTATGTGAAGAGTCACTGTGACCTTGACCTTTGACCTGGTGAGACCAAAATAAATAGGGGTCATCCACTCAATAATAATAATAATAATAATAATAATAATAATAAATTGATTTTGTAAAAGTGTAAAACCACGAAGAGTGCCCTAAAACGCTTCACAGAAATAAAATACACTTTTCTGAAAATAAAGAGTCACATGTTTCAGTTTCCTCTAGGGAGGTTCAGGAGAATGCTTCAGTAAATAGGAAAGTTTTAAGATTTCTTTTGAAGATGTTGATAGTTTCTGAATTTCTGACACTAATAGGCAACGCATTCCACAATCTTGGACCCACGATGGAGAATACACGATCATTAGCCAGATTAGATCTGCTAAAAGGTATGACTAGTTGAATTTGATCTTTAGATCTCAGACTGCGTGATGGAGTGTATACAGTGATGAGCTCTTGCAGGTAAACTGGAGCCAGTTTGTGGATACATTTGAATACTAAGATCAATATTTTGAAATTAATTCTCTGTTTAACTGGAAGCCAATGTAATTGTCTTAAAACAGGTGTTATGTGTTCAGAGCATTTGGTACCAGTAATTATCCTAGCAGCAATATTCTGAACTTTTTGAAGCTTCTGAATCAAATACTGCGGCAGCCCCACTAACACTGAATTACAATAGTCTGGTTGTGAGGTGATGAAGGAATGCACAAGTTTTTCAAGTGCTGACTGGTTAAGATAAGTTCTCAGTCTTCCAATATTCCGAAGCTGCCAGTAATATTTTTGACATATTTTATTGATATGGATGTCCAGCTTTAAATTTGAGTCCATAATCAGTCCAATATTCCTGGCCGATTCACTTTTCATGGTGATGTTGTTTCCAACCTGAATTGAAGTAACAGTGGGTGTAGGCATGCGAATCCCGGATATCACTAAGAATTCTGTTTTAGAGTCATTCATTTTCAGTTTAAACATCCATTCCCGCACCAGATTTATGCAAGTTTCCATGTTGCTGACTGCAGTGATTCAGTCACTTTGAAGAGATGAATTAAATGTAATGTACAGTTGGGTATCATCAGCATACAGATGATATGATATGCCATGCCTTTTAAGAAGATGACCCAGAGAAGAAGTGTACAGAGTAAACAAAAGTGGACCAAGAACTGAGCCCTGAGGAACACCACACTTTAACATCTTGCTTTCTGAACCGGTCTTGTTGATATATATTTGTTGACTGCGACCTCCTAGATATGATGCAAAGCATGATAAGACAGTTCCACATATGCCATGCTGTGTCAATGTCTGCAAAAGAATATCATGGTCGACTGTGTCGAATGCTGCTGACAAATCCAAGAGAACAAGCAGTACAGCCTTACCCTCAGACACTGATTTAACAATGTCGATGATGACTCGCAGTAAAGCTGTCTCTGTACTGTGATTGGCTCTGTATGCAGACTGGAAAGGCTCTAAAAGATCATTTTCATGCAGATGTTTTTTGAGTTGTGAAGCAACAACCTTTTCCAACAATTTAGACAGGAAAGAGAGGTTCGATACTGGTCGATAATTCTTCAGGTTGTCAGGATCAAGAGCTGGCTTCTTGATGAGCGGAGTAACAAGTGCTTTTTTCAGTGGGCGTGGAACAAATCCCTCATGAAGGGATTCAGATATAATAGATGATATGGCTGGCAGAAGATGATCAATTGTCTCTTTCAGAAGGAATGTTGGAATTTCATCTAGATCATTGGATTTATTGGATGATGACAAAATCATTTTTCGAATATCTTCTTCCAAGACAGTGTGAAAACTGGAAAAATCTCACCTAGGACAATCAACCTATGAAGTTTCATGAAAGTGGGTTGAAAGGTTATCATGTTATCATCCGGAAACCAATTGTTTATGATTTACTATGTTGAAGTTTCATGAATGTGGGTCAAACCATTATCAAGTTACGTCTGGAAACCAATTGTTTACGATTTACTATGTTGAAGGTCAGTGTGGCCTTGACCTTTCACCTAGCAAGTCCAAAATAAAGAGGGTTCTTCCTCTCACTGATGCCAACCTAACTATGAAGTTTCATGAACATGGGTCGAACCATTATCAAGTTATCATCCGGAAACCAATTGTTTTGATTTACTATGTTCAGGGTCACTGTGACCTTGACCTTTGACCTAGTAAGTCCAAAATAAATAGGGTTCTTCCTCTCACGAAGGCCAACCTACATATGAAGTTTAATGAACGTGGGTTGAACCATAGTCAAGTTATCATCCGGAAACCAATTGTTTACAATTTACTATGTTCAAGGTCACTGTGACGACCACCTGCCAGCCCGCCCACCCGCCCACATTCATCAAACTGTAAGTCAAGTTTAACTTCATCACAACTCGACTAAAAATAATCTGGGCATCATGCCTTTTCTTCAGTTGATCATAATGTATAATGTGGAGCTCCCCTATGAAGTCCCTTGATACAACCTACATGTATGTGGATTAATCTTAGTTACACACCTCTAGAGGGTACTGAATACAAAATTTTTAATTCTTCAGCAACATGGCCAATCCTGGCTCCCATAGGGAGCCCAAATATTAACCCAAGCTCTCGATTTGAACACAGTTGTATCTGACTTCCCTCGAGATGTCAAATATGAAAGCACTCTGACTGTTGGATCTGAAGAAAGAGAAATTTTAAAGAAATTTCTTCATATTGCACCAAGTTAAAATTTGGGCTACCATAGCGAGCCCAAATATTAACCTATGGATCCGATTTGAACAAACTTGAATCTGACCCCCCCCACCAGAGATGGACCCCAAATATTAACACAGGCATTCGAATTGATCAAACTTGAATCTGACCCCCCTGGAGATGCTGAATACCAAACATGAAAGCATTCCGACTGGTGGATCTGAAGAAGATTTTTAAAGAAATTTCCTCACCTCCTAGAGATTTTGCATACCAAATACGATAGCATTGTGACTGGTGGATCTGAAGAAGAATTTTTAAAATTATCCCCCATATTGAATGTTCAATACGTTGGAAACCCAAATATTAACCTGTGGACTTGGTTTGAACAATCTTGAATCTGACCCTCATAACAATGATGTACCGTATATCAAACATTAAAAGATTCTGACTGGTGGTTCTGAAGAAGAAGATTTTTAAAGAATATTCCCCATATTACCCCATGTTAAAATTCGGGCTCCTATTGAGCCCAAATATGAACCAATGGGCTTTATTTTAACAAACTTGTATCTCACCCCCTTATGAATACTGTATACCGAATATCAAAAGATTCTGATGGTTCTGAAGAAAAGATTTTTTAAAATTTTTGCAAATATGCCGACTCAGCATTTTTTTGATGCCCATTACAGAACACCCTAACATAGCCAATGGCATTTTTTTTACCATTCTATTCTACTGGTCCTAAGGATACTTCATACCAAATAACAGCTCTATGTTCCGTGTGGTTTGGGAAATATGGGTGTTTGAAAATATTTCTAGGGTTCCCATGGGGATGCGGGAATTATTTTTTTACATGAGTCAAGTACTTATGACCCAATAATACCACATGCCAAATTTGGTTCAAACCAGACCATCGGTTCAGAAACATTTTGGGCGGGGCCAAAAATCTTACCCCTCCTATTACAATGCCAAATATTGCTTCATGAACTTTGTTTGAACAAACTTGATTCTACACGTCAAAAGGAAGCTACATAGCAAATATCAAGTCATTGTACACACTGGTTCATGAGAAGATTTTAAAAATATTTTGGAGCACTTTTCCCCACTCCCTCCCTATGGGGCTGGGCAAGCTGAGTTGAACAAAAGTGCAATGCCCCTTCGGAACCATCACACACAAACTTTTACTTGAATTGGCCCAGAGACTTTGGAGGAGAACACCAAAACATGGTGTTGATGGATGACAGACGGCAGGACGATGGACGACGGATGGAGAGCGATGAGATTAGCTCAGCTTAACTTTGTCAAGATGAGCTAAAAACCACCCACCCAAATGAAATTTTACAACAAATGACTTAACCCTTTACCCAACGAAGACGATATCAAAATTTAATATTTTAAATATCATTTTTTCAAATTTTTCAAAAAAATTCAACAAAACCATATCATATGACCCCTCGTTGGAACGAGCTTGACGAGGTTTTTGCAACAAGGGGTCACATGATATGGTTTTGTTGAAATATGTTGAAAAATAATATTTTTTCAACTGCTGAATTTGCATATTATGCAGGTGGATGTGGACGATTCATTGGGCAAAGGGTTAAGAAACTTTGTAGGCCCTAAGGATTAGGTGGATGAAGAGAATTGTTCACGAAATTCAAATTACGAGAAAAGGAAATTTCAGACTTTATAATATAATATTAGAACGTTCCTTTTCATGTTCTATCGGTCGATAGTACCTGAGTTTGTGTGATTTCTGAATTCGCTGCTGAAGGTTTTATTTCAGATATCACACAAACTCAGGTACTATCGACCGATAGAACATGAAAAGAAACGTTCTAATTATTTTATTATGCCAAACAAAATATGACTTTCATTGTTAAGCATTAACTGCAACAAGCCATCGATCTTGTAACAACAATGTAGTCGAATCCAAAAACATGACGTCATTTCGAACGAATTACGTCTCTTCGAAAATGACTTGTCACAAGTGCCGTCGCTTTGGGAGTTTCTATATCAACAAATGCCAATGTTAACAACTGCATCATGCTTTTCGTGTTATAATTCATTGTTAATGCTTGTGTGAAAAGTGATTTAAATTAATGGAATATAAATTCATGTTTCTCGGACAACAGTTGATAGAATTAAGCGGAGTGAAACACAAGTCAAAACTGAGACTCATATTCAGGATTCACTGAAGTGGTGAACAACACGTGAGTGAGTTTTTTAATATTTCTGATTCTTTTGAATGCATTGTTTGCAGTTAAAATTGAAAACACACCCACTGAAGGTGATGTATTTGTTGGTAAGTTTGTGTCTACCGGTGCTGAAAAAGCTAAACGGGCACGGAGCCAGCGTTTGGTGTTGAGAAATTTGACGCTGATCAATGGAAATGGCGCTTACATTTTCTTCGTTCTCTTGTCTCCAGGGGAAAACGTTCCGATAGTACCCGTGTTTTGCCCCAAAACTCCTGTACTATGACTTTTAGAAGCAGAAATATGTTACCTTAACCCTTTACCCAACGTAACAGCCAAAACCGGCCAGCGCTATTCTCAAAAATCGCCAATTAATTTTCATAATTTTTTCATTTTTTGTCTCCAAAACATAGGTTATGACCCCTCATTGGAACGAGCTCGTCAAGCTTGTTCCAATGAGGGGTCATAACCTATGTTTTGGAGACAAAAAATGAAAAAAAATTAATTATTCCAGAATTTTTTTTTGCAAGTGTCGTCTGCTTTTCATGTTAGGTGAAGGGTTAAACACCAATAAATAAATAAATAATGATATGAAACTAACAAAAAAAAATATAGTGTAACCCTGTTAGCCACTTTGCCAATGAAAATTATTCAATTAACAGGAATATTCCATTAAGAGGGATTGTTTCACTTTCCAGTATTCCAGAGACAAATTTAGCTTTTATTCTATTATATTTTGTTTGACAGAGCTCGATGAGCTCTGTCAAACAAGATATAATAGATTAAATGCCTGCATTGGATTACTGAGGCCAAATAAGTATATGAACAAATGAAAACTGGGTAGAGTCAGGGTATTTTCTTGACATGTTACAAGATTTTTTATTCAATTAACAGGAGTTTACTCTATAACCTATATTCAATTAACAGGTCAAATTTATGCTGGGGGAATGGTAAATGGTTTTGTACTGGGAAATTATTTTCAATTAACAGGGATATACAATTAAGTGAGTTCCACTGTAACAGCTAAATCTGAATCAGGAAGCTGATTTGATACAGATCCTGAAACACGTCCTCTTGCACTATCTCTCAATGATAGTTATAAGATGCATCGGGAAGCTGATTCGATATCGATCCTGAAACAAGGCCTTTCACTATCTCTCAGTGATAGTTATAATATGTATCGGGAAGTTCATTCGATATCGATCCTGAAACAAGGCCTTTCACTATCTCTCAGTGATGGTTATAATATGTATCGGGAAGTTGATTCGATATTGATCCTGAAACAAGGCCTTTCACTATCTCTCAGTGATGGTTATAATATGTATCGGGAAGTTGATTCGATATCGATCCTGAAACAAGGCCTTTCACTATCTCTCAGTGATGGTTATAATATGTATCGGGAAGTTGATTCGATATCGATCCTGAAACAAGGCCTTTCACTATCTCTCAGTGCTGGTTATAATATGTATCGGGAAGTTCATTCGATATCGATCCTGAAACAAGGCCTTTCACTATCTCTCAGTGATGGTTATAATATGTATCGGGAAGTTGATTCGATATCGATCCTGAAACAAGGCCTTTCACTATCTCTCAGTGATAGTTATAATATGTATCGGGAAGCTGATTCGATATCGATCCTGAAACAAGGTCTTTCACTATCTCTCAGTGATGGTTATATCATATGAATCGGGAAGCTGATTGGATATTGATCCTAGGACTGACCTTACACTATCTCTCAGTGATAGTTGTATTACAATATGAAACAGGAAGCTGATTGGATATCGATCCTGACACTGACCTTGCACTATCTCTCAGTGATAGTTATATTACAATATGAATCGGGAAGCTGATTCAATATCAATCCTGAAACATGACCTTGTATTATCTCTCAGTGATAGTAATATTACATGAATTAGGAAGATGATTCAATATCAATCCTGAATCCTGAAAGATGGCCTTGCACTATCTCTCAGTGATAGTTATATTATAATATGAATCAGGAAGCTCATTCTATATTGATCTTGAAACATGACCTTGCGCTATCTCAGTGATAGTTATAGTATAATATGAATCAGGAAGCTGATTCAATATCGATCTTGAAACATGACCTTGCACTATCTCAGTGATAGTTATACTAAAATATGTTTCGGGAATCTCATTCGATATCAATCCTGAATCATGACCTTGCACCATCTCTGTGATAGTTATAGTATAATATGAATCAGGAAGCTGATTCGATATTGATCCTGAAAAATGACCTTGCACTATCTCTGTGATAGTTATAGTATAATATGAATCTGGAAGCTGATTCGATATCGATCTTGAAACATGACCTTGCACCATCTATGTGATAGTTATATTAAAATATGTTTCGAGAATCTGATTCAATATCATTCCTGAATCATGATCTTGCACTATCTTCATGATAGTTATATTGTAATACGAATTGGAAAGCTGATTCGATATTGAATCATGAATCATCACCTTACACTATCTCTCAGTGATAGTTATATTATACTATGAATCAGTAATCTGATTCGATATCGATCCTGAAACATAATCTTGCACTATCTTTGTGATAGTTATATTATAATACATATAAGGGAAGCTGATTGGATATCGAATCATGAATCATCACCGTACACTATCTCTCAGTGATAGTTATATTATAATATGAATCGGGAAGCTGATTCAATAATAAATCATGAATCATCACCTTTTATTATCTCTCATTGAGAGTTATATTATGTGAATCAGGAAGCTGATTCAATATCAATCCTGAATCATGACCTTGCACTATCTCTGTGATAGTTATAGTATAATATGAATCAGGAAGCTGATTCGATATCGATCCTGACACAAGCTGATTGGATGTCGATCCTGAATCATGATCTTGCACTATCTCTGTGATAGTTATATTATAATAGGAATTGGGAAGCTGATTCAATATCGATCATGAAACATGACCTTGCACTATCTTTGTGATATTTATATTATAATGTGAATCGGGAAGCTGATTTAATATCGATCTTGAAACAAGACATTGCCCTATCTCTCAGTGATAGTTACAATATGAATCGGGAAGCTGATTCGATATCGAATCATGAATCATCACCTTACACTATCTCTCAGTGATAATTATATTATGTGAATCAGGAAGCTGATTCGATATCGATCCTGAAACATGGCCTAGCACTATCTCTCGGTGATAGTTAAATTATAATAAGAATTAAAAACTGATTCAATATCGATCCTGAGACATGACCTTACACTATCTCTCAGTGATAGTTTTATTTTAATATGAATCGGGAAGCTGATTGGATATCGATCCTGAATCATGACCTTGCACTATCTCTCAGTGATAGTTATATGAATCGGGAAGCTAATTCGATATCGAATAATGAATCATCACCTTACACTATCTCTCAGTGATAGTTATATTATATTCAGTGGTAGACTGTTGGACTCCTATGCTAGAGGACCCGAGTTCAATCCACATCCATGACGAATCACGTTGTGTCCTTGGGCAAGGCACTTTATCCTGGTTGCCCACATGGGGGCACGATGATGTCGTGTACTAAGGCTTATTACATGTCGATGGTGGACATGTCTTCAACTGCTGTAACCCTGCTTGAGCCGAGCTTGAACAGAGTTAGAATGTTGCAGAATTGATAGTTGCTCATCGATGCTCGGTGGTTCTCTCTGGGTACTCCGGCTTCCTCCACCCATAAAACTGTCACAGTCATGATTATCTATAAGTATATGACCTTAAACACCAATAAATAAATAAATAAATAAATAAATAAATAAATAAATAAATGAATAGTTATATTATAATAAAACCACGATAACAAAGTACTATTGCACGGCACTGAATCTGAGGATGATAATGCCACTGACCTTTTTCCTTGTCTTAACTAACAATTATTGCATTTAACAAACTCAAACTTCCCGTATCTGTAATTTAACTTATTCAACACTGGTAGTGTGGAAGGTATAATTTCAGGCAATACTGTCAAGGGCGAAATGGGCGAAACCCTCCTGTTTTGTCAGGAGGTTCAGCAATAATTTAATCCAACAGCTCGTTAGAGCTGTTGGATTAAATTATTACCGAACCCTGCTTCAGTCTTTTTGCTCTTTATATCATCTGCTTGTTCAGTCCTGGAAATGAGATGGGTGCGAGTGCAGTCGCTCCTGTCAGTACCCATGTTTTCTATTTTACTGGAGCTAAAAAATGCACTTGTTGAAAAATAATGAGGAGCACTAATATACTGTGAGGGCATATAAATGTGTGTTGTTTTGAGAAAGCTACACACCGTCACCAATGGGAAATTACTCTCAAAGTTCAGCAGGACCTTATACATTTAATGTTTCTGGTGTTTGGTGAAAGTATTCCCTTAAAATTCATATACAACATTTTACAAGAGCAATTTACTGATTCAATTTACAAATTCTGATTTCACAGGGCTTAAAACTGCACCAGTCAATTTTGTTCACTACCAGCACTGCATCCCCTGCCATTTTTTTCTTTATGCAAACATTTATGCACACTGTGTTGAAAGGGTTAACAAACTAATTAATATTTTTACCTAACTGAAAGCTAACTTTTCCTCCCGTATCAGCTTCTTCTTTGTGATAAAACTGCACATCATCCTTCAAATATGGACGATCTTGTGCCGCACTGTGAGATGGCTGAGGTTCAGCATCTCCAAATGTGGAAGCATAAAACTTTGATGGTGAAGTAAGAGGTTCATCAGGAACCTGACGACGAAACCTGTGAGCTTCAACTGACATAGCCGATGCGACAGATGGATGACTTGATGGTACGACAAGTTCAGCTGTACTTGATGGTTCTGTTATTGCTGGGGAAGACATACCCTCTCTATCTCCAATGAAGAAGCCCACTTTAATCTCAGGTATTGGTCTTGTAGTTTCATGAGGAGTATAACCATTATCTGAGTCTGAGAGTATAGCAGTCTCCCGAATTTCACCATCAACTGCATCATCATCCGACTCAGTCACACTCTCCGATTCTCCACTTCCAAAGTTGTCTGCAAGTATCTCATTATCAAACACTTCTGATAGAAGTTGATCAGTTTCCTGAGCGTTGTTATCCCATTCACCATGGTCACCATTAGTTGACTCCTGAAAAAAAAAGGTAGTAAATACACAGAATGTCACGATGTGCATATGCATTTGGTCAATAGGGCATGAGTGACAGTGACAACATGGAAGGATAGAACTAGGGCAGTCATGATTAAGCAATTAATTGATTATCGATAACTGATGCCAAACTCGATTAGTATTTTGCGTTGTCGAAGAATCGGTAAATTTTACCCCGTTTTAGACATTTAATTATTAAAAAAAATTAATGAAAGAACTATTGTTTCTAAAGGTGAAGGTTCAAGAACGTCAACGTTAAACCTCAAGAAGCCGTTAGAAGAATTTGTCTTTTAGGTACATTCAAAGCTTTGATGTTCTGACCTTTTGAACCATCAGTGTAATAATGAAGACAGGTCGGCAGTTGCGAACTTGCAAAGTTCGCAACTGACAACCGGTCTTGATTATAACACTGATGGTTCAAAAGTTCAGAACATCAAAACATTGAGTGTACCTAAAAGAGGATCGTCTTCATTGTTTACTTGAAGTAGGTCAACTGACTTGAACTTCATTTTTAACGACTTCAAAGAGAGGGAGAGGGAGGGAGGGGTCATCTGGGTACAATTAATCGATTATCGATTATTTGCGACAATTAATGGATTCCTAAATTCAAAAATCGTGACAGCCCTGGATTGAACTAGAGTTCTATCCTTCTGCTGTGGCATGAGTGCCATACTGACGAATACATTCATACATCGTGGTGTGTGTTCTGTGTTTATTACCCGTCTCTATGACATGGAATCCATTAATATAAAAATTCAAACATCACCCACAGAACATACCAAACTTAAAAACTCTTTATTTACTGGCAGAAGCATTTGAGAAGCTTCCAAACTGATCTTGGGTCAGTTTAGTTCTTTTGATGAATAAATGACAACAGGTGGAAAAATGTAAATGGAAATCCATATGGAACACGTATTCCATATGGACATGTAAATATGGAACCGGTGGAAAAGTAATAGACATGTAGTTATTTTCTTTATCAACTTTTCTACTAGAAAATCAAGAGTGCGGTTGAGAAATAGTGAACTGTAATGGTAGACTGCCCTACACTTTACCCTGGGAAGCAAAAATTGAAATTTAAGATAACACCCACAAATGTTATGTGAAAAACAAGAGGCCACAAGGGGCCTTAATCACTCACCTGGCAAAGTGGTTCAAAGAAGTAGTTGGGGTCACATTCAGTTAGTCATGCATGGTTGAACAACATCAGAGGAATGAAGTTATGAAATTATTCATAACTCTAGTGTCAATGTCAGATAATTACTATCATGGGTCTTTGTGACTGCTTCCAATTCTACCAGCTATAGACAAGCACCACCCGCCTCCCTGAAGATGTTGTATACCAAATGTGAAAGCATTTGGACTGGTGAACTTCCAAGAAAAAGATTTTTAATGGAATTTCCTCTTATTGCACGAAGTTAAAATTCAGGCTTCCATATTATTAACCCATGGACTTGATTTGAACAAACTTGAATCCGAGATCCCCCCACCACCCATGTCCCATCCCTCACCCTAGAGATGTTGTATACCAAATATTAAAGCATTCTGACTAGTGGATCTGAAGAAGATGATTTTTAAAGAAATTTCCTCATATTGCAGTAAGTTAAAATTCAGGCTCCCAGAGGGACCCCCATATATTAACACAGGGACTCGATTTGAACAAACTTGAATCTGACTCCCCTTGAGATGTTGTATATTAAATATGAAAGGAATCCGCCAGGTGAATCTGAAGAAAAAAGATTTTTAAAGAAATTCCCTTATATTGTAGTAAGTTAAAATTTGGGCTCCAATAAACAGCCTCAATATTAACTCAGGGACCTGATTTGAACAAACACCCCCCCCCCCCCCCCCCCCACACACACACACACACCCAAGAGGTCTTGTATACCAAACATGAAAGAATTCTGACTGGTGGATCTGAAGAAGATTTTTAAAGAAACCGCCTCTTATTGCACCAAGTTAAAATTTGGGCTCCCATATGAAGCCCAAATATTAACCCAGGTACTCCATTTCATTCACGATCCAGTCAACCTTCACTTTTATGCCCACGGGATTCACAGTGCTGTAATATGTGCATTGCAGTTGGTATAGTCATAAAATACACAAAATTTAGACCAGATCTCATTCACAATCCACTCAAACTTTACTGTTCACTTTTATTCCCACAGGATTCACAGCAATGTAATATGTGCATTGCAGTTGGTACAGTGCAGGCCACTCAATTGGTTATATCTTAACTGAATAACCTGTTAATTGAATATAATTTTCACACACAAAACCATTTACCATACCTCCGGTACAAAATTGACCTACTAATTGAATATAGGTTAAAGAGTAAACCCCTGTTAATTGAATAATAATAATAATAATTGATTTTCTAGAGCGTAAAATCACAAATAGTGCTCTAAAACGCTTGACAGAAATAAATACAATTTTCTGAAATGAAGAGTCACATCTGTTTTGGTTGCCTCTTAGAGAGGTTTAGGAGAATGCTTCAGTAAATAGGAAAGTTTTAAGATTTCTTTTGAAGACATCGAGAGTTTCTGAAGTTCTGACACTAAATGGCAGGAAATTCTACAATCTGGGACCCACGATGGAGAACACACGATCATGAGCCTGATTAGATCTGCTAAAAGGCACAACTAGTTGAATTTGGTTTTTAGATCTGAGACTGCGTGATGGTTTATATACAGTGAGGAGCTCTTGCAGGTAAACTGAAGCCAGTTTGTGGATACATTTGAATACTAAGATCAATATTTTGAAATCAATCCTCTGTTTAACTGGAAGCCAATGTAATTGTCTTGAAACAGGTGTTATGTGTTCAGAGCATTTGGTACCAGTAATTATCCTAGCAGAAGTATTCTGAACTTTTTGAAGCTTCTGAATCAGGCACTGGGACAGCCCCACTAACACTGAATTACAAAATCTTGTAACCTGTCGAGAAATTATCCTGACTCTCCCCAGTTTTCGTTTGTTTATATAGACCTATTTGGCCTCAGTGCATCCAATATAGGCATTTAATCTATTATATATTGTTTGACAGAGCTCATGGAGCTCTGTCAAACAAGATATAATGGAATAAATGCTAAGTTTTTCTTTAGAATACAGAAAAGTGACACAATCCATGTTAATTGAATACTTTTGTTAACTGAAAAATTTTCAATGGCAAAGTGACTATTCAATTAACTGGGTTCCTCTATGCAGTCATAAAAGAAGATACAAAATTAAGACCGAATCTCATTCACAATCCAGTCAAAATTTACTGTTCACTTTCATAACCACGGGATTGTGATCATAGTAAATGACTGGATATTTGGAGGGTATATGAAACTGACATGGTTATTTCATTAAAAAATATTCAATTAACCCTTCATGCAACATAAATAGAAGGCAACAAACTTGTTCTAATGAGAGGTTATAAGCTATATTGCGATCGGGGTGATTATGTTATTGGGCTTCAAGATGGAAGGTTCAGGGTTCGACCCCCCCCCCCCCCCCCCCTCCGGGACAACTTTGTTGTGTCCATGGAGAAGCCACTTAATCCTGAATCCCCACATGGGGGTACAGTATCACTGTGTACCAAGACATACTGCACATCGATGGTGTACTTGTCTTCAACCAATGCCAAGCCTCCTCATTCGGAGTAATAACATTAAGGAGTCTTGTCAGTTGCTCACTGCTGCTCGGTGGTTCTTTTTGGGTGCTCCTGTTTCCGCCACCCATAAAACTGTTTGACCATGCCTACTGAAAGTCATTAACCCTTTACCCAATGAATCGGCCGCATCCGCCCGCGTAATATGCAAATTCAGCAGCTGAAAAAATATTATTTTTCGAAAAATTTCAACAAAACCATATCATGTGACCCCTCTTTGGAACGAAATTTAAAAAATGATATTTAAAGTAATAAATTTTGAAATCGTCTGCGTTGGGTAAAGGGTTAAACCCCAGTAAATGATAAAATAAATAAAAGTTGGAAAAATCATAAAATTTGAATGTCAATTTTTGTGAATAGCACTGAAATTTTTTGGCCATTGGACCTCATCAAGTAGATTTTCTGTTTCTCAGGCCATTTTTTGGTTTTTTATTTTATTTTTTATTTTTGTAATTATTTCTTTGCCATCAAAAGTTCATGTTCTTGGTTGTTTTATGTCTTAGGCCTCATAATCTACAGTCCAGAACAGCATGGGAGGTGATGTATTTCGTCCCTTGAGTGCAAGAAAGCTTTGAAATGCTAAAGCATTGCAAAGCCTTCTTGAACACAAGAGATAAATTGATCAATTTCATTTAACTTGGATAAAATATCAGACATGAACAATTTAATTGGGTAAAATATCAGACATGAACAATTTAATTTTTATTTTTTGAAGTTTGCATTTGTTATAAAACGAGAGCATGTGGTAGCCAAAAGGACCATGTGGGAGGGCCTGAGAAACAGATTTTTAACTTTTTTTAGGCCTTATGTTAGGTAAAGTGTCAAGTTGACTGACTGAATATAACAAAGTGGTAACTATGTTTTGAAATTAGGATACAAGGTTGGCTTTATCAACTTTACCATGTGGAACACAATTAGTAGAATGTCAACCTTCTGGCTTTCACATGGCCTGCAGTGTTAAAAATGAAAAGAAATGTCAAACTTGAAGAACCTTTGAAATGATGATTATGAAAGAATTTCACACTACTGAAGTAGTTAACATTAATCAAGTGGTGAAAAATGTGACTGTTATAATTAAATCAAGTAAACTCAAGTAATTGAATGCCCTTGTCCCGACACTGTGTGTTAATTTATCCATAATTATAAATGTATTATGAAATAACTCTATACATTTTCTGTTATATCTGAGTGTAAACTTGACATTACCAATGCAATGACTTAATTAACTGCAGTACTAAATTATTTTTGGTCACTGAAAATTGTTCATGTCTTTGCCTTGTTATTTATGGGAGAGTGCCTAATGGCAGGCCTTTAAAAATTGCACGAACACCGTTCAAGCAAACGCCCTGTGGCTTAACCTTTATTCCGTTCATGTAGGTTCTTTTGTGTAATTTGAAACATCAACTGAAAAAAGTGAAATAGGTTCAGGCAAAAAAAACTAGAGGCTCAAAGAGCCTGTAATCAAATCACCTGGAGCTACATATAAAAATGTGATTTTGCATAGGCTGCAGAGAAGATGAAAATGTGATTTCCCATAGGGTTTCTATAGTAACTATAAGCCACAATTGAAGCCATGTTTGCAACTCGATCAACATTAAATGAGGATCATTTGTGGGGGGGGGGGGGGGAGGGGAGTGAGAGGGGGGGGGGGGAGTGAGGGGGGGGGAGGGGCTCCTAGTCATCAACCATGCAAAGTTTCAAATTACTTGGCTCTGTGGTTTCATGAAAAGATTTTTCCATGAATCAGAATCAAAGAATGCCTGTCAGCTCCTCAACATTCTAAGTCTGTTCAAGCTCCGCCAAGCAGGGTTACAGCAGTTGAAGACATGTGCACCATCGACGTGCAGTATGCCTTAGTACACGGCGTCATCATGCCCCCATGTAGGCAACCGGGATAAAGTGCCTTGCCCAAGGTCACAACGCGGGTCGTCCTGGATGGGGATCGAACTCGGAACCTCTAACATAGAAGTCCAACAGTCTAGCACTGAGCCACTGCACTCCCGGCAACCAAAACTGTGAATTGGACTAGCTAAATAGAGGATATGGAATGAGTGTTTTTCTCATATAATATTTATGAAACGAGTCTAAGAATTTTCCGTTTTTGCAAGCCCAAACGGAAAATTCAGTCGAGTTTCATGAATATTATATGAGAAAAACACTCATTTTATATTCTGTTTATCATATGACAAACACATGCACAAATTAGCCACTTAGTATGACTTTTTAACCCATCACCTAACTTGAGTTGCAGACAGCACATGGAAAAAACATCCTCGTATAACTAAAAAAATTTCATTTTTTGCTTCGAAAACATAGGTTGTGACCCCTCATTGAAACGAGCTCGTCGAGCTCGTTCCAATGAAGGGTCATAAGCTATGTTTTGGAAGCAAAAAGTGAAAATATAAAAAAAAAGAATGGT
The DNA here is from genome assembly GCA_031216915.1 of Pictodentalium vernedei. Taxonomy (NCBI): domain Eukaryota; kingdom Metazoa; phylum Mollusca; class Scaphopoda; order Dentaliida; family Dentaliidae; genus Pictodentalium; species Pictodentalium vernedei. Next base: position 2,668,134 of record CM062294.1, on the reverse strand, counting down.
GTTTTTCTTGTTGATATAAGATTAATACAATATAACCGACAGATAACGTAAATTCCCCCTACTGAAATTATGCAAATGTGACCCACTTGTATTTTGTTTAGCCAATCAAATTGTCCAGTTTGAAAATTGACCAATGAAAGCTCCCAACTCTAATTATGCAAATTATGAAAATGTGACCCAGTTGTATTTTGTTCAGCCAATGAAATTGTCTAGTTTTGAAATTGACCAATAAAATTGATGGAAGGCTTTATTTATGACAAATATGGATATTACACAAGTGTTAATAACTAACTTGTACATAGTAATGGATTACACAAGTGTTAATAACTAACTTGTTCATAGTAATGGATTACACAAGTGTTAATAACTAACTTGTACATAGTAATGGATTACACAAGTGTTATTAACTAACTTGTACATAGTACTTAATGGATTACACTTAGTGTTAATAACTAACTTGTACATAGTAATGGATTACACAAGTGTTAATAACTAACTTGTACATAGTAATGGATTACACAAGTGTTAATCACTAACTTGTACATAGTAATGGATTACGCAAGTGTTAATAACTAACTTGTACATAGTAATGGATTACACAAGTGTTATTAACTAACTTGTACATAGTACTTAATGGATTACACTTAGTGTTAATAACTAACTTGTACATAGTAATGGATTACACAAGTGTTAATAACTAACTTGTACATAGTAATGGATTACACAAGTGTTATTAACTAACTTGTACATAGTGATGGATTACACAAGTGTTAATAACTAACTTGTACATAGTAATGGATTACACAAGTGTTAATAACTAACTTGTACATAGTAATGGATTACACAAGTGTTAATAACTAACTTGTACATAGTAATGGATTACACAAGTGTTAATAACTAACTTGTACATAGTAATGGATTACACAAGTGTTAATAACTAACTTGTACATAGTAATGGATTACACAAGTGTTATTAACTAACTTGTACATAGTGATGGATTACACAAGTGTTAATAACTAACTTGTACATAGTAATGGATTACACAAGTGTTAATAACTAACTTGTACATAGTAATGGATTACACTTAGTGTTAATAACTAACTTGTACATAGTAATGGATTACGCAAGTGTTAATAACTAACTTGTACATAGTAATGGATTACACAAGTGTTATTAACTAACTTGTACATAGTGATGGATTACACAAGTGTTAATAACTAACTTGTACATAGTAATGGATTACACAAGTGTTATTAACTAACTTGTACATAGTGATGGATTACACAAGTGTTAATAACTAACTTGTACATAGTAATGGATTACACAAGTGTTAATAACTAACATGTACATAGTAATGGATTACACAAGTGTTAATAACTAACTTGTACATAGTAATGGATTACGCAAGTGTTAATAACTAACTTGTACATAGTAATGGATTACACAAGTGTTATTAACTAACTTGTACATAGTGATGGATTACACAAGTGTTAATAACTAACTTGTACATAGTAATGGATTACACAAGTGTTAATAACTAACTTGTACATAGTAATGGATTACACAAGTGTTAATCACTAACTTGTACATAGTAATGGATTATGCAAGTGTTAATAACTAACTTGTACATAGTAATGGATTACACTTAGTGTTAATAACTAACTTGTACATAGTAATGGATTACACAAGTGTTAATAACTAACTTGTACATAGTAAGGGGTTTGTTTGTTTGTTTGTTGGTGGTTAACGTCACACATTTATGCACCATGGCTAATCGTGACACAACATGGAGATGAAGTCAAGTTTAGTCAATCATTGATCTACATGTTGCCCATTTTAGAGGACTTTCAGCCCAAGCATTGGTGACTGGGTCCTATTTTACTAGTAAAGCAGAACTGGTTTACCACAGTAAACAAGTGCTGCTTACATCCCGGGGTTCCCACGGGGATATAAGGGGTTAACTATTTTAGAAAACCATCAGCGGGATGATGACTTATAAATACTCAATCTCCCTGTAGAGATTATATATAACTAGAAAACTATAATCTTGGACTTCCCTAATGCAATGCATTACAATTCACTGAACGATTAACTCGATGAATGAATGAGCAATTGGTGAACTTGTGTTTTTTAATCAGAATCAATATTCCCATAAATATTGAAAATGATAACATTGTAAAAAGTTTTCTGATGAGAAAAATACTTCCACGATTAACCCTTTTAACCCTGATGGTATCTTCCAAGTTAATTCAATGACAGAAAATGGAAGAGTCCATTTTCATTACCTGGTGGTAGATTTATTTATTTATTTATTGACTGGTGTTTAAGGTCACATATTTTTGCACAATGGCTAATCATGACAACAACATGAGTATCAACTCAAGACTAGAGGTGAGCGTTAACTGGTAAAGGGCGAGTTTTTTTCCGACAACAAATCAAAGCTCATCATATATTGCTCTATTACATTTAATTGGATAGTGCCTTATAGGCACTATCCAATTAAATGTCAGAGAGCAAGGTATTGTATAAAAAATCTGATTCATATCAGGGACAATAAAGGCTTCCTCAGGCAGAATGTAGCTACAGACAGTTATTGCCTGACACTTTTATTAAAGCCCAAAATAGGGCTTCCAGCACTCTACCAGTTAATAAGCCATGCTGCCCATTTTAGAGAGGGTTTGCACTTCCCAAGCATTGGCGACTGGATCCTATTTTACCAGTAAAACAGGGCCTGTTTACCACAGTGAACAGGCACTGCTTCACCTCCCGGGGTTCCAGCAGGGAGCCTGGTGTTATACCATTCAATATTTTCAACATTGAAAATATTGAATGGTTACCCGACACATTCAATGAGCAATCATTCTATTTGGTGAAAGTATGACCTATCATGTTCCTGGATTGGAAAAATCAACCTTTAGGGTTCAAAGGGTTCATCCAGTGAAATGGTAAAAAAGGGGTCACCATTATTCACATACTTGCTGTTGAGCCCAAATTAAACAAAGTGAAAGGTCTGATCAGAGCTCAACAGATAGTGAAATCTCCTGCACGAATTAACAGTTAACCTTCTGGGGATTACTACTGACTGTTACAATTAAAATTTGATTCACAGGCCTCAAATTTATGTTGTAAAGTAAATCATTGTCCTCAACTGATTTGGACTTAATTTTGTGTAATATCCAAATAAAATTACACTTTTTCATTCATTTAAATATCTGTCCTCTCATCTGGCACTTCTGTAACAGATCAGAGCAGAGTAAATCTTTAGAAAATTTAGTACCATGCTTTACGATTTATTGATAATGATTGTGAATCATCCAATGATGAGCTTATTATTAAAATAAAAGGCCTGTTATTAAAGCTGATGAGGTTTAGAACTGTGAAAGACTTTTCTAATATGACATAATACTATATGTATCATGCTTGAGTTATTTTTTCCAGGTGAAAAAATATAAATCTAGTTTTAGTACTTCTAGATATACCAACTTTCTTGATATTCATTGGTTTGATTATATGCTAGCCTGTGAATTATCGCAAATTATCTAAAAGATATTTCTTGATATGCATCGACTCGATGGATATCGAGTAATATCCCTCAGTAGCTTCCTAAATGACGTCATGCTACGCCACATCAAGTCACCTTGAAGGAACGATCAGCCGATCTTTGTTATTGTTTTGAAACCTACACATTTTGTGTCGAATTGGGCTGAATATTATGCAATAAAATTTCTCGTAGCATATAATAAAAAGGAAAATTTACTTTATTTTAGTCAGTATCTTGAATTTTCTCATGAGTGTGGTCCAGAAAGTTTTATTTTTCATGAGCGTTTGCCCAGGTCCAAATGATAACTTTTTTCAGTAGCTTCCTAAATGATGTTACACTTCGGTGCATAACGTCACCTTGAATGCTGCCTTGAAGGAAGGATCAGCAATATTTTGTTACTGTCTTGAAACTATTTGCAGTAGAATTGGGCTGAATATTTTGCAGTAAAATGTCACATATCATATAATAAAAAGAAAATCTATGCTGTTTTAGTGAATACTGGGAGTTATCTCATTCTCGTGGACCTGAAAGTATTATTTTTCACAAGGGCAAGCGTTCGTGAAACATAAAACTTTCAGGTTCACACTAATGACATAATTCCCAATATTCACTAAAACAGCATAGATATCCTCTATATATTCACTAAGGCCTAAAAAATTAAAAATATGTTTCTCAGGCTCTCCTGCATGGCCCTTTTATCTGCCGCATGCTCTCTTTTTATAACCAATGTAAACTTTAAAAAAATTAAAAATTAAATGGTTTATGTCTGATATTTTACCCAGGTTAAATTTTTTTTATAAATTTGACCCTTGAGTGCAAGAAGGCTTTGCAAGGCTTTAGCCTTGCAAAGCCTTCTTGCACTCAAGGGACAAAATACACCACTACCCATGCTATTCTGTAGATTATGAGGCCTAAAACATAAACCAAGAACATGAACTTTTGATTGGAAAGAAATAATTACAGAAACAAGAGGCCCCAAGGGGCCTGAGGGCGCTCACCTGACATGGTAGCCTAAATATCAACCCAGAGAATTGATTTCAACAAGTTGCATCTGATCCTCCTAAGAAAAGCTTATACCAAATATCCAAAGATTCTGACCAGTGGATCTAAAAAAAAAATAGAAGATTTTTAAAGAAGATTCCTCATATTGAACTAAGTTATAATTCGGGCTCCCACAGTGAGTCCAAATATGGACCTAGGGACTTGGCTTGAACAAAGTTGAATCTCACTCCCTAAGCATGGTGCATACCAAATATCAAAAGATTCTGCCTGCTGGATCTTGAGAAGATTTTTAAAGAAAATTCCTCATTTTGAACTAAGTTACAATTCAAGCTCCCACAGTGAGCCCAGATATGGACCAAGGGACTTGGCTTGAACAAACTTGAATCTCACCCCCTAAGCATGGTGCATACCAAATATCAAAAGATTCTGCCTGCTGGATCTTGAAAAGAAGATTTTCAAAGAAATTTGCCTGAAATGCATTAACTTCGAATTCGGGCTTCTATAGTGAGCCCAAATATGAATCCAGGGGGCCAATTTGAACAAACTTGAATCAGATCCACCCCACAATGTTGCATAACAAATAACAAAAGATTCTGCCTGCTGGATCTGGAGAAGAAGATTTTTAAAGAAATTTGCCTGAAATGCACTAAGTTCGAATTTGGGCTTCTATAGTGAGCCCAAATATGAATCCAGGGGGCCGATTTGAACAAACTTGAATCAGATCCACCCCACAATGTTGCATACCAAATATCCAAAGATTCTGCCTGCTGGATCTGGAGAAGAAGATTTTTTAAGAAATTTGCCTGAAATGCACTAAGTTCGAATTCGAGCTTCCATACTGAGCCCAAATATAAACCCAGGTGGCCGATTTGAACAAACTTGAATCAGATCCACCCCACAATGTTGCATGCCAAATATCAAAAGATTCTGCCTGCTCGATCTGAAGAAGATTTTTTAAGAAATTTGCCTGAAATGCACTAAGATCGAATTCGGGCTTTTATAGTGAGCCCAAATATGAATCCAGGGAGCCGATTTGAGCAAACTTGAATCAGATCCACCCCACAATGTTGCATACCAAATATCAAAAGATTCTGCCTGCTGGATCTGGAGAAGAAGATTTTTTAAGAAATTTGCCTGAAATGCACTAAGTTCGAAATCGGGCTCCTATACTGAGCCCAAATATGAACCCAGGGGGCCGATTTGAACAAACTTGAATCAGATCCACCCTACAATGTTGCATACCAAATATCAAAAGATTCTGCCTGCTGGATCTGGAGAAGAAGATTTTTTAATGTTTTTCCCATTGCCTACAGTGTTAAAAAGTGCTGACTCAGCACTTTTTCAAAGTCCCGAAACTGTACCCTATGATAAAACCGATGGCAATTTTTTTTTACCAATCCTTTCTGTTGGTCCCAAGGAAGCTGCACACCAAATAAAAATTCTCAGTGCCGTGCAGTTTTTGAGATATAGGCGTTTTAATTTTTTTCTATTTTTAGCTCCTGTGGTTCCCACGGGGCTACAGGAAAAAAAATTTCTGCATAAATTAGGTACTTATGACCCAATAAGCCCTCACATAAAATTTGGTTCAAATTGGCCTCTCGGTTTAAAAAATAGAAATTTGGGGTGGGGCCAAAATTTTTGCTCCTCCCATAACATCGCCAAGTATAGACCTACAAACTTCTCTTGAACAAACTTGAGTCTACACCTCAAAAGGAAGCTGCATACCAAATATCAAGTCTCTGCTATTGCTGGTTCTTGAGAAGAAGATTTTTTAAGAATTGGAGCATTTTTGCCCCACCCCTCTGCTCAATATGAGCCGAAACCTAATTTGCCCAAAAATCAAAATGCCGCTATATAACCCCTACTCACATGAAATTTCATTAACATGCGGCCAGTGGTTTGGAAGAAAAAGACCCAAACACCACCTTCACGCCGGACGACGGAAGACGGACGGACGACGGACGCCGGACGACGGACGACGGACGAAAAGTGATCAGAAAAGCTCACCCTGACTTTCAGTCAGGTGAGCTAATAAAAGCTAAAATAAACAAGAGGCCCCAAGGGGCCTTAATCGCTCACCGGGCAAAGTGATTCAAACAAAGTGGTTCAAAGAAGTATTTGGGATCACATTCAGTTAGACATGGTTCATCAACACAACAAAGGAATGAAGTCATGAGAGACAAATTTTATGGAACTAGGGACACGGCTTGAACAAACTTGAATCTTACCCCCCTAAGGATGCTGCATACCAAATATCAAAAGCATTCATCTGCTGGATCTGAAGAAGATTTTTAAAGAAAATTCCTCATTTTCAACTAAGTTATCATTCGGGCTCTCACAGTGAGCCCAAATATGAACCCAAGGACTTGGCTTTAACAAACTTGAATCTCAGCCCCCCCCCCCCCCCCCCCCCCCCCCCCCCCAAGAATGCTACACACCACATATCAAAACATTCCAACTGCTGGATCTGAAGAAGAAGATTTTTAAAGAAAATTCCTCATTTCGAACTAAGTTACAATTCAAGCTCCCACAGTGAGCCTAAATATGGACCTAGGGATATGGCTTTAACACACTTCAATCTAAATTATCATTCAGGCTTCCACAGTGAGCCCAAATATGGACCTAGGGACATGGTTTGAACAAACTTGAATCTCACCCCCCTAAAGATGCTGCATACCAAATATCAAAACATTCTGGCCGCTGGGTCTGAAGAAGAAGATTTTAAAAGAAAATTCCTCACTTTGAACTAAGTTATAATTCGGGCTACCACAGTGAGCCTAAATATGAACCCAGGGACTTGGCTTGAACAAACTTGAATCTCAGCCCCCTAAGCATGCTGCATACCCAATATCAAAAGATTCTGTCTGCTAGATCTTGAGAAGAAGATTTTTTAAGAAATTTGCCTGAAATGCACAAAATTCGAATTCGGGCTTCTATACTAAGCCCAAATATGAATCCAGGGGGAGGGGGGGGAGGGGGGGGGCCCGATTTGAATAAACATGAATCAGATCCACCCCACAATGTTGCACACCAAATATCAAAAGATTCTGCCTGCTGGATCTTGAGAAGAAGATTTTTTAAGCAATTTGCCTGAAATGCACTAAGTTTGAATTTGGGCTTCTATACTGAGCCCAAATATGAATCCAGGGGGCCGATTTGAACAAACTTGAATCAGATCCACCCCACAATGTTGCATACCAAATATCAAAAGATTCTGCCTGCTGGATCTGGAGAAGAAGATTTTTTTTTAAGAAATTTGCCTGAAATGCACCAAGTTTGAATTCAAGCTTTTATAGCGAGCCCAAATATGAATCCAGGGGGGCCGATTTGAACAAACTTGAATCAGATCCACCCCACAATGTTGCATACCAAATATCAAAAGATTCTGCCTGCTGGATCTGGAGAAGAAGATTTTTGAAGAAATTTGCCTGAAATGCACTACGTTCGAATTCGGGCTTCTATACGGAGCCCAAATATGAATCCTGGGGGCCGATTTGAACAAACTTGAATCAGATCCACCCCACAATGTTGCATACCAAATATCAAAAGATTCTGCCTGCTGGATCTGGAGAAGAAGATTTTTGAAGAAATTTGCCTAAAATGCATTAAGTTCGAATTCAAGCTTCTATGCTGAGCCCAAACATAAACCCAGGGGGCTGATTTGAAGAAACTTGAATCAGATCCACCCCACAACGTTCCATACCAAATATCAAAAGATTCTGCCTGCTGGATCTGGAGAAGAAGATTTTTTAAGAAATTTGCCTGAAATGCACTAAGTTCGACTTTGGACTTCTATACTGAGCCCAAATATGAATCCAGGCGGCCAATTTGAACAAACGTGAATCAGATCCACCCCACAATGTTGACTGCCAAATATCAAAAGATTCTGCCTGCTGGATCTTGAGAAGACTTTTTAAGAAATTTGCCTGAAATGCACTAAGTTCAAATTAGGGCTCCTATACTGAGCCCATATATAAATCCAGGAGGCCGATTTGAACAAACTTAAATCAGACCCATACCAAGATGCTGCATACCAAGTATCAAAAGATTCTGCCCACTGGTTCTGGAGAAGAAGATTTTTTAATAATTTTTCTATAATTCATACGGTGCTATCAGAGTTATGCCCCATAACGTGGCCATTTCATTTGAACAAACATGAATTGCCATATAGTAATGAATATCCACATGAAGTTTCGGGAAAATCAGACCAGTGGTTTCAGAGGAGAAGTCTCTTGTGAAAAATGTTCACGACGACGGATGACGGACGGCCGGTGATAAGTTAAGCTCCCTTCGGTGATCTAAAAACCGCTCACCCGCCTGCAATTTTACAAATAATGACCTGAGAAACAGAAAATCTATTTTGTGTGGCCTAAACTGTGGGCAAGTCTTTCCAGTATGCAGCATCTACACCACTCTGAAATGACTTCTCAGAGACAACCAAACATATTATGTAAAATGTCTTAGTTTTTGTGTTTCTTCCCCTCCAAAATGGGTTCCCAATTAGAGCCGCAAATGGCAAGGGCCCTGGGCCCTTTCCCAAAGGGGGAAAGAATCATTCAATCAATTAAGTAGAACATACTGTTTAACTATCATTTATAACCAGGGAAAATAAAATATTTAAACAAGGGCATTAATTCCACCATAGGATGTGTTCCCTCATGATTAGGTAGACGCAAGCCCAAAATTATTTTAATTCAACTTAGGGCTGTCGCGACTATCACTTTTTGCAATCGACTAATCGTGACCAGTAATCGACGGTTAGTCGATTAATAGTCGCTTCCCATGATTTTTTAGCAAATCATTCTTCTGTTCGTAAAACTCTGAAAATGACAATGGCACCAGTGTGTTCAGACGAAGTGGGGTTGTGGGAACAACAAATCGGTCCCGACTGAAGCTACATGTAGTCCAATCTTGGACCCACAGTCCGTAATATAATTTTTGGGGTTGGTACGTCCTGTAGGACGTACCAACCCCAAAAATAATATTACTGACTGCGGGTCCAAGTTTGAACTAGATTGAAGCCGATGAATTAAAATGAATTTACCAAAGAACGTTCCTGCATATGTTTCCTTTCTGCAATAAGTTTCTCGAAATTTTGAACATTGAGATCTATGCATTCCCTCGTCAGTTGTTAAAACTGGATCTTAGTCTGAAGTTCAGAACTTTGAGAAGTGATCTGACGTTCTGACTTTCGTCATAATTTTGTCACTTCTGCGCTTTGGGTTTTCCAATGCGTGCATTCGTGTGTGTACAAGACTGGAGAAATTCAGAAGAATCTATTCTTCTCGAGTAACTGTGAGTGTTCTTTCTTACACAGTCAGTGACAGTCGTACAGTCTTCCGGATATGAATGTTAACTATGGTTAGATATTTAAAGTTATTCACCTTCATTGATCATTCACCTCACAAAACAATGCATTTTAGCCCCGACGTGTAGTAGACGGGTACCACCTTGAAAATGAACGACGATCGACTAAAAATAAAAAACGTCGACTACTTCAATAGTCGACGGTTAGTCGACTAATCGAATAATCGCGACAGCCCTAATTCAACTAATAGTGGTGGAGGATGAGTATCAAACATGGTGGACAGAAATAATCTGTAATGTACCAACATAAGAACCTATACAGCTCTTTACTATATATTCCCTCAGGAGGGGGGGGGGGGGGGGCATAATAAAGGAGGACAACTTAAAACAGCATGAGAGTTACATTCACCCAAGAAAGCTGAATTCAGCTGAAATTCCTCTATTTTTATGAATAAATTTAAGGAAAGTCATATAAAAAACAAAAAAACAAATGGATATCTTAAAGCAATATCGATTGATATATCTTTTATTTCCATCAAGTTGTAGAGAACTGGTCTTTCAGACAAGATAGCTAAGCAGAATTTTTTATCAATATTGATTGCAAATGTTAATTAAAAAAAAATTCACTGAGAACGTTATACACTTAATTACCATTACAATTTCTCAATAATGATAGCTGAGCAGATTTGTGTCTGTAAACATTCTAATCATTTATGCTGATTAGTAAAATTTGTTTTCGAACGCAATCTCGACTATGATAAAAGTATGATAAAATTTTATTTAATTAGCTATGTAATCAGCTAAAAAATGTTTACATTAACCCCCTGCCTCTAATGTTAAAATGGCAAAGTTTTCAGTTGGAAATATTTCCCACAACATAATTTAATATTCAATCAAATATACCTTGTTTGACAGAGCTCAATGAGCTCTGTCAAACAATGTATAATTGGTTACAAGTCATTGTTAAATAAGAGAAAAACAGAGAGGTGGAAGAAAATTCTGTTGCATTACCCAAGTTCTAGGGGTTTAAACACTCACTGATCATGTCATGTGTTTATTTTTCAATCAATTATTATCAAGTAATCTCAGGAAATTTGGTTTTCAACAGTCTCATTCAACATGTTCTTTTCAATTGAACCATCGCAATTTATTTACTAATGTTCAAGTCACATATTTCTGCACAATTGTTAATCATGAATGCTACATGGATAAACAGTTAAGTCCAGCCAATCGTTTATACCCATGTTGCCAATTTTAGAGGACTTCCACCCCAGCCAATCGTTTATACCCATGTTGCCGATTTTAGAGAACTTCCACCCCAGGCATTGGTTATCGGCTCCTATTTTACCAGTAAAACAGAGCTTATTTACCACAGGGTTCCCATGGGGATTTAACATCGAAAATGGAATCAAAACCTATCTAAATCAGACACATGTATGTTGCACTAATTTTAAATGTTTTGTAAAGGGGTCGACTTAAATGTTCTTTCCACTGATGGCAAATATCCTTACAAATTAGCAGAAACTAAACAGATCTAAGTCAGACACATGTATGCAGCACCAATTTTAAATAGTTTGTGAATGGGTTGACTTAATTTCTTCCATCCGTTGCCAAATTAAGCAGTGGAAAACCTTTTTTTAACTGGATGAGCACTAGAAGCCACTATCATAGCTCCAGTGAAATGTGCTCAAAGATACTAGTGGCTTAATGCTCTATGGATTAGCTTGTTTTCTCAGTATTTGAAAAAAAATTAAAATTTAAAAAAAAAATGCAAAGTAATATTGCTCCAAACTTAGTGCACAATTAATGCACACATCACTACCAGAGAGATATTTATTAGGACAAGATACAGAAAAATATTTGTTGCACATTTCCCACTATCATATAAGGTAAAACATTGCATCATTTATCCTCCAAATCTTATCGAAAGGTCGATTGGGACATTAAAATCCTGGTATTTAAACTTTACTTCTCAAAAAGATTGTCATGTGAGAATTCAACACGTAGTGTAGGACATCAGTATTTGACCTTTCACAAATAATTGATTTCATCAAGAAACAGAAAGAAGAAATATGCATCTCAGGTCTTTGCACATGGAAAATTGGCATGGGTTGTGCAAGAGAAAATTGGCATGGGTAGTGCAAAAGAAAATTGGCATGGGTAGTGCAAGAGAAAATTGCAGGTTGTGCAAGTATCTGAATGATGATTAGAAATGATTTCAAAGCATTATATCAGATCTGTGTGATAATTTGAAATGATTTCAAAGCATTCGATCAGATCTGTATGATGATTAGAAATGATTTCAAAACATTTGATCAGCTTTGTACAATTAGAAATGATTATAAAGCATCTGGTCAGCTCTGTATGATTAGAAATGATTACAAAGCATTACATCAGCTCTGTATGATTAGAAATGATTTCAAACCATCTGGTCAGCTTTGTATGATTAGAAATGATTACAAAGCATTACATCACCTCTGTATGGTGATTAGAAATGATTACCAAGTATTATATCATATATGTATGGTGATTAGAAATGATTACCAAGCATTACATCTGATGTGTATGATGATTAGGAATGATTACCAAGCATTATATCAGATCTGTATGATGATTAGAAATGATTACCAAGTATTATATCAAATCTGTATGATGAATAGAAATGATTACCAAGCATTATATCATATCTGTATGATGAATAGAAATGATTAGCAAACATTACATCTGATATGTATGATGATTAGGAATGATTACCAAGCATTACATCTCATATGTATGATGATTAGGAATGATTCAAAGCATTATATCACCTCTGTATGGTGATTAGAAATGATTACAAAGCATTACATCTGATCTGTATGATGATTAGAAATGATTACAAAGCATTATATCTTATCTGTATGATGATTAGAAATGATTACCAAGCATTATATCTTATCTGCATGATTAGAAATGATTACCAAGCATTATATCAGATCTGTATGATGATTAAAAATGATTACCAAGCATTATATCTGATCTGTATGATGATTAAAAATGATTACAAAGCTTTATATCTTATCTGTATGATGATTAGAAATGATTACCAAGCATTATATCTTATCTGCATGATTAGAAATGATTACCAAGCATTATATCAGATATGCATGATGATTAGAAATGATTACCAAGCATTATATCAGATCTGTATGATGATTAAAAATGATTACAAAGCTTTATATCTTATCTGTATGATGATTAGAAATGATTACCAAGCATTATATCTGATCTGTATGATGATTAGAAATGATTACCAAGCATTATATCTTATCTGCATGATTAGAAATGATTACCAAGCATTATATCTGATCTGTATGATGATTAGAAATGATTACAAAGCATTATATCAGATATGCATGATGATTAGAAATGATTACACAGCATTTTATCTTATCTGTATGATGATTAGAAATGATTACCAAGCATTATATCTTATATGTATTATGATTAGAAATGATTACAAAGCATTATATCTTATATGTATGATGATTAGAAATGATTACACAGCATTATATCTTATCTGTATGATGATTAGAAATGATTACCAAGCATTATATCTTATCTGTATGATGATTAGAAGTGATTACCAAGCATTATATCTGATCTGTATGATGGTTAGAAATGATTACCAAGCATTATATCTGATCTGTATGATGATTAGAAATGATTACCAAGTATTACATGTGATCTGTATGGTGATTAGGAAAAGATTACGAAGCATTATATCTGATCTGTATGGTGATTAGAAATGATTACCAAGCATTATATCAGATATGTATGATGATTAGAAATGATTACAAAGCATTATATCTGATCTGTATGATGATTAGAAATGATTACCAAGTATTACATCTGATCTGTATGGTGATTAGAAATGATTACAAAGCATTATATCTGATCTGTATGATGATTAGAAATGATTACAAAGCATTATATCTTATCTGCATGATTAGAAATGATTACCAAGCATTATATCAGATATGTATGGTGATTAGAAATGATTACAAAGCATTATATCTTATCTGCATGATTAGAAATGATTACCAAGTATTACATCTGATCTGTATGATTAGAAATGATTACAAAGCATTATATCTTATATGTATGATGATTAGAAATTATTACAAAGCATTATATCTGATCTGTATGATTAGAAATGATTACAAAGCATTATATCTGATCTGTATGATGATTAGAAATGATTACAAAGCATTATATCTTATATGTATGATGATTAGAAATGATTACAAAGCATTATATCTTATATGTATGATGATTAGAAATGATTACAAAGCATTATATCAGATATGTATGATGATTAGAAATGATTACAAAGCATTATATCTTATATGTATGATGATTAGAAATGATTACAAAGCATTATATCTGATCTGTATGGTGATTAGAAATGATTACAAAGCATTATATCTTATATGTATGATGATTAGAAATGATTACAAAGCATTATATCTTATATGCATGATGATTAGAAATGATTACAAAGCATTATATCTGATCTGTATGATTAGAAATGATTACAAAGCATTATATCTTATATGTATAATGATTAGAAATGATTACAAAGCATTATATCTTATATGCATGATGATTAGAAATGATTACAAAGCATCTGGCCAGCTCTGTACTATTATGATTACAAAGCATCTGGCCAGCTCTGTATCATGATTAGGAATGAATTCAAAGCATGTGGTCAGCACATATGATCAGAAAAGCATCTGATCAGCTCTGTACAATGATTAGAAATGAATTCAAAGGATTTGGTCAGCTCTGCATGGTGATTTGAAGTGATTTCTAAACATTATATCAGACCTGTATGATGATTTAGAAATGATTTCAAAGCACAGGCAGCCAACAATAAAAAAACAGACAAACTATTAAGTCACCTGTTGTTGTGAACATGTATATAAGGTAGTTACTATTGTAAACCTGTACAGACAGCCAACAATGATGTAGAAACACTGTTAAGTCATCTACAGCTGCATATGTGTATATACAGTAGTTATTAATATACACCCATAGAGACAGTCAACAACTAGAGGTACTGTGAGCAAACTCACAAAGTGATACCTCCCACGCCTTAAATGTATAAGTTAGATTATCTCCCCTTGGAAATGTCAGAATGGAATTATACTGCTTCATGCACATCTTCATATGGAGTTCTTCCATTATGTAAAGTTTCATGAAAATTCTTCAAATGGTTTAGGAGGAGTTGCACTTACAAGGATGGACAGATGGTATAAGTTAGATTATCTTCCCTTGGAAATGTCAGAACGGAATTATATTGCTTCATGCACATCTCCATATGGAGTTCTTCCAATGTGTAAAGTTTCATGAAAATTCTTCACATGGTTTAGGAGGAGTTGCGCTTACAAGGATGGACAGATGGTATAAGTCAGATTATCTCCCCTTGGAAATGTCAGAACGGAATTATATTGCATCATGCACATCTTCATATGGAGTTCTTCCATTGTGTAAAGTTTCATGAAAATTCTTCAAACAGTTTAGGAGGAGTTGCGCTTACAAGGATGGTCAGGCAGACAGATTATCTCCCCTTGGAAATGTCAGAACGGAATTATATTGCTTCATGCACATCTCCATATGGAGTTCTTCCATTAAGTAAAGTTTCATGAAAATTCTTCGAACGGTTTAGGAGGAGATGCGCTTACGAGGATGGACAGATGGACAGACGGACGGACAGACAGGGTGATTCCTATATACCCCCCCAAACTTTGTTTGCAGGGGGTATAATAATGTAGAAACACTGTTAAGTCATCTAAAGCTGTGTACATGTGTATACGGTAGTTATTGATCTAAACCTGTACAGACAGCCAACAATAATGTAGAAACACTGTTTGTCATCTACAGCTGTGTACGTGTATATACGGTAGTTACTATCGTAAACCTGTTCAGACAGCCAACGATAATGTAGAAACACTGATAAGTCATCTACAGCTGTGTACATGTATATACAGTAGTTATTAATATACACCTTTAGAGACAGCCAACGATAATGTAGAAACACTGTTAAGTCATCTACAGCTGTGTACATGTATATACGGCAGTTATTAATATAAACCTGTACAGACAGCCAACAATAATGTAGAAACACTATTTGTCATCTACAGCTGTGTACATGTATATACAGTAGTTATTAATATAAACCAGTGACAACAGTAGATGTGTGCCCTGCCTGATTGAGGAGATCTGATCACCAGTAACAACAGTAGATGTGTGTCCTGCCTGATTGAGGTGATCTGATCACCAGTAACAACAGTAGACGTGTGTCCTGCCTAATTGAGGTGCTCTGATCACCAGTAACAACAGTAGATTTGTGTCCTGCCTGATTGAGATCTGATCACCAGAAACAACAGTAGACGTGTGTCCTGCCTGATTGAGGAGATCTGATCACTGTAACAACAATAGATGTGTGTCATGCCTGATTGAGGAGATCTGATCACCAGTAACAACAGTAGATGTGTGTCCTGCCTGAATGAGGTGATCTGATCACCAGTAACAACAGTAGATGTGTGTCCTGCCTAATTGAGGAGATCTGATCACCAGTAACAACAGTAGATGTGTGTCCTGCCTAATTGAGGAGATCTGATCACCAGTAACAACAGTAGATGTGTGTCCTGCCTAATTGAGGTGATCTGATCACAAGTAACAATAGTAGATGTGTGTCCTGCCTGATTGAGGTGATCTGATCAACCGTAACAACAGTAGATGTGTGTCCTGCCTGATTGAGGAGATCTGATCACCAGTAACAACAATAGATGTGTGTCCTGCCTGATTGAGGTGATCTGATCACCAGTAACAACAATAGATGTGTGTCCTGCCTGATTGAGGAGATCTGATCACCAATAACAATAGTAGATGTGTGTCCTGCCTGATTGAGGAGATCTGATCACCAGTAACAACAGTAGATGTGTGTCCTTCCTAATTGAGGTGATCTGATCACCAGTAACAACAGTAGATGTGTGTCCTGCCTGATTGAGGAGATCTGATCACCAGTAACAACAGTAGATGTGTGTCCTGCCTGATTGAGGAGATCTGATCACCAGTAACAACAACAGATGTGTGTCCTGCCTGATTGAGGTGATCTGATCACCAGTAACAACAGTAGATGTGTGTCCTGCCTGATTGAGGAGATCTGATCACCAATAACAATAGTAGATGTGTGTCCTGCCCGATTGAGGAGATCTGATCACCAGTAACAACAATAAATGTGTGTCCTGCCTGATTGAGGAGATCTGATCACCAGTAACAACAGTAGATGTGTGTCCTGCCCGATTGAGGAGATCTGATCACCAGTAACAACAATAAATGTGTGTCCTGCCTGATTGAGGAGATCTGATCACCAGTAACAACAGTAGATGTGTGTCGTGCCTGATTGAGATCTGATCACCAGTAACAACAGTAGATGTGTGTGTCTTGCCTGATTGAGATCTGATCACCAGTAACAACAGTAGATGTGTGTCGTGCCTGATTGAGATCTGATCACCAGTAACAATAGTAGATGTGTGTCCTGCCTGATTGAGGTGATCTGATCACCAGTAACAACAGTAGATGTGTGTCCTGCCTGATTGAGGTGATCTGATCACCAGTAACAACAGTAGATGTGTGTCCTGCCTGATTGAGGTGATCTGATCACTGTAACAACAATAGATGTGTGTCGTGCCTGATTGAGGAGATCTGGTCACCAGTAACAACAGTAGATGTGTGTCCTGCCTGACTGAGGAGATCTGATCACTGTAACAACAATAGATGTGTGTCATGCCTGATTGAGGTGATTTGATCACCAGTAACAACAGTAGATGTGTGTTCTGCCTGATTGAGGAGATCTGATCACCAGTAACAGCAGTAGATGTGTGTTCTGCCTGATTGAGGAGATCTGATCACCAGTAACAACAGTAGATGTGTGTCCTGCCTGATTGAGGAGATCTGATCACCAGTAACAACAGTAGATGTGTGTCCTGCCTGATTGAGGTGATCTGATCACCAGTAACAACAGTAGATGTGTGTCCTGCCTGATTGAGGAGATCTGATCACCAATAACAACAGTAGATGTGTGTCCTGCCTGATTGAGATCTGATCACCAATAACAATAGTAGATGTGTGTCCTGCCTGATTGAGGTGATCTGATCACCAGTAACAACAGCAGACGTGTGTCCTGCCTGATTGAGGTGATCTGATCACTGTAACAACAATAAATGTGTGTCGTGCCTGATTGAAGAGATCTGATCACCAATAACAATAGTAGATGTGTGTCCTGCCTGATTGAGGAGATCTGATCACCAGTAACAACAGTAGATGTGTGTCCTGCCTGATTGAGGTGATCTGATCACCAGTAACAACAGTAGACGTGTGTCCTGCCCGATTGAGGAGATCTGATCACCAGTAACAGCAGTAGATGTGTGTTCTGCCTGATTGAGGTGATCTGATCACCAGTAACAACAGTAGATGTGTGTCCTGCCTGATTGAGGTGATCTGATCACCAGTAACAACAGTAGATGTGTGTCCTGCCCGATTGAGGAGATCTGATCACCAATAACAATAGTAGATGTGTGTCCTGCCTGATTGAGGAGATCTGATCACCAGTAACAACAATAAATGTGTGTCCTGCCTGATTGAGGTGATCTGATCACCAGTAACAACAGTAGATGTGTGTCCTGCCTGATTGAGGTGATCTGATCACCAGTAACAACAGTAGATGTGTGTACTGCCTGATTGAGGTGATCTGATCACCAGTAACAACAGTAGATGTGTGTCCTGCCTAATTGAGGTGATCTGATCACCAGTAACAACAGTAGATGTGTGTACAGCCGGATTGAGGAGATCTGATCACCAGTAACAACAGTAGATGTGTGTCCTGCCCGATTGAGGAGATCTGATCACCAGTAACAACAGTAGATGTGTGTCCTGCCCGATTGAGGAGATCTGATCAACCGTAACAACATCAGATGTGTGTCATGCCTGATTGAGGAGATCTGATCACCAGTAACAACAGTAGATGTGTGTCCTGCCTAATTGAGGAGATCTGATCACCAGTAACAACAGTAGATGTGTGTACTGCATGATTGAGGAGATCTGATCACCAGTAACAACAGTAGATGTGTGTACTGCCTGATTGAGGAGATCTGATCACTAGTAACAACAGTAGATGTGTTTACTGCCTGATTGAGGAGATCTGATCACCAGTAACAACAGTAGATGTGTGTCCTGCCTAATTGAGGTGATCTGATCAACCGTAACAACAATAGATGTGTGTCGTGCCTGATTGAGGAGATCTGATCACCAGTAACAATAGTAGATGTGTGGTTTGGGAGGAAAGTAGTCTTAAATGTTTTCCCATTATCCACAGTGTTAAGAAATGATGACTCAGCAATTTTTCAAAGTCCCAAAAACGTACCCCATGATAAAACCAATAGCAATTTATTTTTACCATTCCATTCTGTTGGTACTAAGGAAGCTTCACACCAAATAAGAATTCTCAGTGTCATTAAGTTTTGGAGATATGGACGTTTTGAGTTTTTTTCTATTTTTAGCTTCTGAGGTTCCCACGTGGCAGCGAGAAAATGTTTTTTGGCATGAATCAAGTTTATGACCCAATAATACCTCATAGCAAATTTGGTTCAAATCGGCCTCTCGTTTTGGAAAATAGAAATTTTGGTCGGGGCACAAAATGGGGATCCTCCCATAGCGAGCCCAAATATTGACAGAGAAACTTTCTTGGAACAAACTTGAATCTTGAGTACCAAAGGAGCTTACATACCAAATATCACAGCATTCTGACTGGTGGTTCATAAGAAGATTTCAGGAGAAACTGATGCTTTGGGGGCATCACTCCCACACCAGAGGGGGCACCGAGTTCATTTTAACAAACTGGAAAGAGGATATCTCCAATATACTGTATGTCAAATTTGTTTGGGTTTGGGCTAGTGGTTTTGAAGAAGATCAAGTTGTGAAAGTTAACAGACGATGGACAACGGACGACATACGACGGATGGGCGCCAAGTTATGGCAAAAGCTCACACTGACTTTCAGTCAGGTGAGCTAAAAATAAAATAGCCAATGTATGATAACAAATGACTCACCGAATAAGCTTCCACATCAACTTCAGGTATACTAGGAGCTGCTACTGCAGATTTCGATGGATATGAGCCAGAGTGACGTGGTGAGCCACTATGTTTCTTCCTTTTTTTCTTGGATTTCTTTTCTGATTTTCCATGTCTTCCCGATGTTTTACTATGGATTGCTTTTAAGGGGTGGTGAATGTGAGGAAAGGTGGCTCTACGATGACCTAAAGAACAAATAAAACAAACATGACTGATACTATTATAAAAATGAAAGTGTCAATGACACTGTAGCTCAACTTGACAAACTTGAACTTGGTAAGTTATAAATGAAATGGCAAAATTGAAGATCATTGGTACCAATGTCATTTTTTTTCGCCAGTGGCAACATTTTTTGACAGAAACCGAAGAAAATCGATAGCTCCCATTTAGAGCCCTCCCCAAACAAGCATGCCAGTTTTCAAAGCAATCCGATCATAAATGTGCCCTGTAGGGTGTACAAAAGGGAAATATTGTGGTCTGACTAGACTAAATTCTAAGAACGTTGGCCGTGGCAACATTTTTTGACGAAAATGGACGAAAATCGATAGCTCCCATCTAGAGGTCACCGTAAATAAGCATGCCAGGTTTCAAAGCAATCCAATCATAAATGTCCCCTGCAGGGTGTACAAAAGGGAAATATTGTGGTCTGACTAGACTAAATTCTAAGAACGTTGGCCGTGGCAACATTTTCTGACGGAAATGGAAGAAAATCGATAGCTCCCATCTAGAGGTCACTGTAAATAAGCATACCAGGTTTCAAAGCAATCTAATCATAAATGTGCCCTGTAGGGTGTGCCAAAGGGAAATATTGAGGTCTGACTAAACTAAGTTCTATGAACGTTGGCCGCGGCAACATTTTTTGATGGAAATTGAAGAAAATCGATAGCTCCCATCTAGAGGTCTCCCCAAACAAGCATACCAGGTTTCAAAGCAATCAAATCACAAATGTGACCTGTAGGGTGTGCCAAAGGGAAATATTGTGGTCTGACTAAACCGAGTTCTAAAAACGTTGGCCGCGGCAACATTTTTTGACGGAAATTCAAGAAAATCGATATCTCCCATCTAGATGTCACTCCAAACAAGCACGCCAGGTTTCAAAGCAACCCGATCATAAATGTTCCCTGTTGGGTGTGCCAAAGGGAAATATTGAGTCTTCTGACTAAACTAAGATCAAAGAACGTTGGCCGTGGCAACATTTTTTGACAGAAATTGAAGAAAATCGATAGCTCCCATTTAGAGATCACCGTAAATAAGCATACCAGGTTTCAAAGCAATCAAATCATGAATGTGCCCTGTAGGGTGTGCCAAAGGGAAATATTGTGGTTTGACTAAACTAAATTCTAAGAATGTTGGCCGCGGCAACATTTTTTGACGGAAATTGAAGAAAATTGATAGCTCCCATCTAGAGGTCACCCCAAACAAGCATACCAAGTTTCAAAGTAATCTGTTCATAAATGCGACCTGTGAGGTGTGCCAAAGGAAATTGTGGACGTATGTTCTAACGTACGCCGACGGACGAGAAGTGATGGCAATAGCTCAGCTTGACTTTGTCAAGTTGAGCTAATGAAAGTGTCAATGAAACTGTAGCTCAACTTGACAAACTTGAACTTGGTAAGTTATAAATGAAATGGCAATATTGAAGATCATTGGTACCAATGTTATTTGGTGAAATTTCAACATAACAGCATTGTGTGTGCATAACGTCAAGAGTAATCCTTGCATTTATAATTGTAAACTGTAAGACTGGCTGAAGGAAGAATGTTGATACACAAATGCAGTAAGTTCAGAGGTTATTGTAAATGGCAACTTTTTTCACAGGATCGAATGCTAACCAATAGTTCTTATCTAAAGGTGTCGCCCAATGAGCACACCAAGTTAAAAAAAATCCTGATAAATGTGGCCTGTAGGCCATGTCAAAGAGGAATGTTGATGCACAAATGCAATAAATTCAAAGACTGTTGCGGACAGCAACAGTTTTTGATGGAAATAAAAAGAAAATCAATAGCTCCTATCTTTGTCATCCTGCATAAGCATACAAAGTTTCAAAACAACCTGATAATGAATGTGCCCCCTGAGGTATGCCAAAGGAAGATGTTAATGCACAAATGCACTAAGTTTGAATGTCATTGCTTGTGGCAATGATTTTTTCTCTTTTTTATGGAAATTCATAAATGTACCCCGCAGAGAGTGCAAAAGGGATAAGTTGCTACGCAAATGCAGTAAGTTTAAAGGCTGGTGAAAACAACAATAATTTTTTAAAGGAAATGAAAATAAATGCAAACTGTGAGGTGTGCCAAAGGAAATTGTGGATGTACGTACATACGTACGCCGATGGACGAGAAATGATTGCAATAGCTCAGCTTGACTTTGTCAAGTTGAGCTAATAAATGTGCCCTGTGGGGTGTGCCAAAGGGAAATATTGAGGTCTGACTAAACTAAGTTCTAAGAACGTTGGCCGTGGCAATATTTTTTGACGGAAATGGAAGAAAATTGATAGCTCCCATCTAAAGGTCACCCCAAACAAGCATGCCAGGTTTCAAAGCTACCCGATCAAAAATGTGCCCTGTAGGGTGTGCCAAAGGGAAATATTGAGGTCTTCTGACTAAACTAAGTTCTAAGAATGTTGGCCGTGGCAACATTATTTGACGGAAATGGAAAAACATCGATAGCTCCCATCTACAGGTCACCCCAAAGAAGCATACCAGGTTTCAAAGCAATCCAATCATAAATGTGTCCTGTAGGAAGAGCCAAGGGGAAATATTGTGGTCTGACTA
The DNA here is from genome assembly GCA_031216915.1 of Pictodentalium vernedei. Taxonomy (NCBI): domain Eukaryota; kingdom Metazoa; phylum Mollusca; class Scaphopoda; order Dentaliida; family Dentaliidae; genus Pictodentalium; species Pictodentalium vernedei. The sequence goes on along the minus strand of CM062294.1, from coordinate 2,645,334 downwards.
AACTAAGTTCTAAGAACGTTGACCCCGGCAACATTTTTTGAGGGAAATTGAAGAAAATCGATAGCTCCCATCTAGAGGTCACCCCAAATACGCATGTACATACGTATGCCGACGGACGAGAAGTGATGGCAATAGCTCAGCTTGACTTTGTCAAGTTGAGCTAAAAACACATGACTAATACTGTTACATAAATAAGAAAAAGTTTAAACCTAAAGGGTATAATTCTGAGTTTGATTAATTTTTACTATAATGGAACTAGTGCTCCAATAGGCTGTTACTGGGGAAACTAGAAAGTTACATTCTAAATGTACCACTACAATAGAACAAGTGCTCCAACAGGCTGTTACTGGGGAAACTAGAAAGTTACATTCTAAATGTACCACTACAACAAAAACAAGTGCTCCAACAGGCTGTTACTGAAGAAACTAGAAAGTTACATTCTAAATGTACCGCTACAACAAAAACAAGTGCTCCAATAGGCTGTTACTGGGGAAACAAACATGTTACATTCTAAGCGTACCACTACAACAGAACAAGTACTCAAATAGGCTGTTACTGGGGAAACTAGCATGTTACATTCTAAGTGTACCACTACAACAAAACAAGTGCTCCAATAGGCTGTTACTGGGAAAACTTGCAAGTTACATTCTATGCGTACCATTACAATAGAACAAGTGCTCCAATAGGCTGTTACTGGGGAAACAAACATGTTACATTCTAAGCGTACCACTACAACAGAACAAGTACTCAAATAGGCTGTTACTGGGGAAACTAGCATGTTACATTCTATGCGTACCACTACAATAGAACAAGTGCTCCAATAGGCTGTTACTGGGAAAACTTGCAAGTTACATTCTATGCGTACCATTACAATAGAACAAGTGCTCCAATAGGCTGTTACTGGGGAAACTAGTACGTTACATTCTATCTGTACTACTACAACAGAACAAGTGGTCCAATAGGCTGTTACTGGGGAAACTAGAACATTACATTCTAAATGTACCACTACAATAGAACAAGTGCTCCAATAGGCTGTTACAAGGGAAACTAGCACGTTACATTCTAAGTATACCACAACAATAGAACAAGTGCTCCAATAGTCTGTTACTGGGGAAACTAGCATGTTACATTCTAAATGTACCACTACAATAGAACAAGTGCTCCAATATGCTGTTACTGGGGAAAATAGCATGTTACATTCTATGCGTACCACAACAATAGAACAAGTGCTCCAATACGCTGTTACTGGGAAAAATAGCATGTTACATTCTATGCGTACCACAACAATAGAACAAGTGCTCCAATAAGCTGTTACTGGGGAAAATAGCATGTTACATTCTAAGTGTACAACTACAATAGAACAAGTGCTCCAATAGGCTGTTATTGGGGAAACTAGCATGTTACATTCTATGCGTACCACAACAATAGAACAAGTGCTCCAATACGCTGTTACTGGGGAAAATAGCATGTTACATTCTATGCATACCACAACAATAGAACAAGTGCTCCAATAAGCTGTTACTGGGGAAAATAGCATGTTACATTCTAAGTGTACAACTACAATAGAACAAGTGCTCCAATAGGCTGTTATTGGGGAAACTAGCATGTTACATTCTATGCGTACCACTACAATAGAACAAGTGCTCCAATAGGCTGTTATTGGGGAAACTAGCATGTTACATTCTAAATGTACCACTATAACAAAACAAGTGCTCCAATACGCTGTTACCGGGGAAACTAGCATGTTACATTCTAGAATGTACCACTACAACAGAACAGATGCTCCAATAGGCTGTTACTGGGGAAGCTAGTAAGTTACATTCTAAATGTACCACTACAATAGAACAGATGCTCCAATAGGCTGTTACTGGGGAAAATAGCATGTTACATTCTAAGTGTACAACTACAATAGAACAAGTGCTCCAATAGGCTGTTATTGGGGAAACTAGCATGTTACATTCTATGCGTACCACTACAATAGAACAAGTGCTCCAATAGGCTGTTACTGGGGAAACTAGCATGTTACATTCTATGCGTACCACTACAATAGAACAAGTGCTCCAATAGACTGTTACTGGGGAAAATAGCATGTTACATTCTAAGTGTACAACTACAATAGAACAAGTGCTCCAATAGGCTGTTATTGGGGAAACTAGCATGTTACATTCTATGCATACCACTACAATAGAACAAGTGCTCCAATAGGCTGTTATTGGGGAAACTAGCATGTTACATTCTAAATGTACCACTATAACAAAACAAGTGCTCCAATACGCAGTTACCGGGGAAACTAGCATGTTACATTCTAGAATGTACCACTACAACAGAACAGATGCTCCAATAGGCTGTTACTGGGGAAGCTAGTAAGTTACATTCTAAATGTACCACTACAATAGAACAGATGCTCCAATAGGCTGTTACTGGGGAAACTAGCATGTTACATTCTAAATGTACCACTACAATAGAACAGATGCTCCAATAGGCTGTTACTGGGGAAACTAGCATGTTACATTCTAAATGTACCACTACAACAGAACAGATGCTCCAATAGGCTATTACTGGGAAAACTAGCACGTTACATTCTAAATGTACCACTACAACAGAACAGATGCTCCAATAGGCTGTTACTGGGGAAGCTTGTAAGTTACATTCTAAATGTACCACAACAATAGAACAAGTGCTCCAATGGGCTGTTACTGGGGAAACTAGCATGTTACATTCTACATGTACCACAACAATAGAACAATTGCCCCAATAGGCTGTTACTGGGGAAAATAGTATGCTACATTCTTTGTGTACCACTACAACAGAACAAAGGCTCCAATAGGCTGTTACTGGGGAAAATAGCATGTTACATTCTAAGTGTACCACAACAATAGAACAAGTGCTCCAATAGGCTGTTACTGAGGAAACTAGCATGTTACTTTCTATGTGTAGACTATAAAATTATTATTATTATAATATCAATTTTGTACAGCTATAGAGCACCATGTGTGGATTTAAGGCTATAAAATTATTATTATTATAATATCATATTTTGTACATCTATAGAGCACCATGTGTGGATTTAAGGCTATAAAATTATTATTATTATAATATCATATTTTGTACATCTGTAGAGCACCATGTGTGGATTTAAGGCTATAAAATTATTATTATTATAATATCATATTTTGTACAGCTATAGAGCACCATGTGTGGATTGAAGGCTATAAAATTATTACTATTATAATATCATATTCTGTACATCTATAGAGCACCATGTGTGGATTTAAGGCTATAAAATTATTATTATTATAATATCATATTTTGTACAGCTATAGAGCACCATGTGTGGATTGAAGGCTATAAAATTATTACTATTATAATATCATATTTTGTACAGCTATAGAGCACCATGTGTGGATTTAAGGCTATAAAATTATTATTATTATTATATCAATTTTGTACAGCTATAGAGCACCATGTGTGGATTGAAGACTATAAAATTAGTATTATTATATCAATTTTGTACAGCAAAAGAACACTTTGTGTGGATTGAAGGCTGTAAAATTATTACTATTATAATATCAATTTTGTACAGCTATAGAGCACCATGTGTGGATTGAAGGCTATAAAATTATTATTATTATAATATCATATTTTGTACAGCTATAGAGCACCATGTGTGGATTGAAGGCTATAAAATTATTACTATTATAATATCATATTTTGTACAGCTATAGAGCACCATGTGTGGATTTAAGGCTATAAAATTATTATTATTATTATATCAATTTTGTACAGCTATAGAGCACCATGTGTGGATTGAAGACTATAAAATTAGTATTATTATATCAATTTTGTACAGCTATAGAGCACCATGTGTGGATTGAAGACTATAAAATTAGTATTATTATATCAATTTTGTACAGCAAAAGAACACTTTGTGTGGATTGAAGGCTGTAAAATTATTACTATTATAATATCAATTTTGTACAGCTATAGAGCACCATGTGTGGATTGAAGGCTATAAAATTATTACTATTATAATATCATATTTTGTACAGCTATAGAGCACCATGTGTGGATTGAAGGCTATAAAATTATGACTATTATAATATCATATTTTGTACAGCTATAGAGCACCATGTGTGGATTTAAGGCTATAAAATTATGACTATTATAATATCATATTTTGTACAGCTATAGAGCACCATGTGTGGATTTAAGGCTATAAAATTATTACTATTATAATATCAATTTTGTACAGCTATAGAGCACCATGTGTGGATTGAAGGCTATAAAATTATTACTATTATAATATCATATTTTGTACAGCTATAGAGCACCATGTGTGGATTTAAGGCTATAAAATTATTACTATTATAATATCATATTTTGTACAGCTATAGAGCACCATGTGTGGATTGAAGGCTATAAAATTATGACTATTATAATATCATATTTTGTACAGCTATAGAGCACCATGTGTGGATTTAAGGCTATAAAATTATTACTATTATAATATCAATTTTGTACAGCTATATAGCACCATGTGTGGATTGAAGACTATAAAGTTAGTATTATTATATCAATTTTGTACAGCAAAAGAACACTTTGTGTGGATTGAAGGCTGTAAAATTATTACTATTATAATATCATATTTTGTACAGTTATAGAGCACCATGTGTGGATTGAAGGCTATAAAATTATTACTATTATAATATCAATTTTGTACAGCTATAGAGCACCATGTGTGGATTGAAGGCTATAAAATTATTACTATTATAATATCATATTTTGTACAGCTATATAGCACCATGTGTGGATTGAAGGCTATAAAATTATTCCTATTATAATATCATATTTTGTACAGCTATAGAGCACCATGTGTGGATTGAAGGCTATAAAATTATTCCTATTATAATATCATATTTTGTACAGCTATAGAGCACCATGTGTGGATTGAAGGCTATAAAATTATGACTATTATAATATCATATTTTGTACAGCTATATAGCACCATGTGTGGATTGAAGACTATAAAATTATTACTATTATAATATCATATTTTGTACAGCTATATAGCACCATGTGTGGATTGAAGGCTATAAAATTATTCCTATTATAATATCATATTTTGTACAGCTATAGAGCACCATGTGTGGATTGAAGGCTATAAAATTATTCCTATTATAATATCATATTTTGTACAGCTATAGAGCACCATGTGTGGATTGAAGGCTATAAAATTATGACTATTATAATATCATATTTTGTACAGTTATAGAGCACCATGTGTGGATTGAAGGCTATAAAATTATTACTATTATAATATCAATTTTGTACAGCTATAGAGCACCATGTGTGGATTGAAGGCTATAAAATTATTACTATTATAATATCATATTTTGTACAGCTATATAGCACCATGTGTGGATTGAAGGCTATAAAATTATTCCTATTATAATATCATATTTTGTACAGCTATAGAGCACCATGTGTGGATTGAAGGCTATAAAATTATTCCTATTATAATATCATATTTTGTACAGCTATAGAGCACCATGTGTGGATTTAAGGCTATACAATTATGACTATTATAATATCATATTTTGTACAGCTATATAGCACCATGTGTGGATTGAAGACTATAAAATTATTCCTATTATAATATCATATTTTGTACAGCTATAGAGCACCATGTGTGGATTGAAGGCTATAAAATTATTACTATTATATCAAAGTTCGGCACCACCATTTCCAAGAAATGTTACACATCTGTATTCATTTGAGATGTGAGAATGAAGTTTAGTGCAATGTCACTGTTTCACATTTGGGACAATTTCTACTGTCTACTGAATCTTTCTGCAGTGATTTTCATTAATATTGGCATGATTTTAACCCCTTTTAAACATGTTTTCAGACTTAGTTTCTTTGTATTTGAAATTAGGCTTTGCCACATACTTTCTTACTTTAATTCTTGCATAGTCAATACAACTTAATGATTGCATTTACATCAATGATTTCTTTTATCAGTTTTAGGAAATATTTAACCCTTTTTGACAGTCAGTTTTATTTAATATTCCCAGCTTAAAGTTTTGGATTAAAGTTTTGCTTTTCAAGGTTGTACCTTTCATTCTTCAAACACTGTGTTAAAACGTCACTGTTTTTCATTTGGGGCAAGGTCTACTGAACCTGTATACAGTGGTTTCATATAATATTGGCATTAATTTAACCCTTTTAAAAACAGTTTTCGAACTTAGTTTCTCTAAATTTCAAATTAGGCTTCTACCACATACTTTGTTACTTTTTATCCCACCACAAGGGAGGGATTAGCATAGAGTCTGTCCATCCGTCCATCCATCCATCCATCTGTCTGTCCATCCATCCGTCTGTCTGTCCGAACTTTGTTTATGACATAACTTGAACAATAGTTAATGGATTTCAAAATCTTTTCAGTGCATGTCTCTACAGCAGTAATGTCTATGTCAAGTTCGATGACCACCATTATCCAATGAAAATTGTTGAAGTTATTGCCCTGCCCTTCCTGCCCCCCCCCCCCCCCCCCTGCCAATTAGGCATTTTTTTTCTTTGCTTCAAGATGCATTTTGAAGTACAGTTAAAACTAGAATTCCTGTCAGGAATAGTGCGATTATCTAGGCTTAATTGCGCGTTGGAATTGCGTGCAATTGCCACATGGAATGGCATCCAAAGCATGGCAGGTCCTCCCGGTTACTCATAGCAAACACATGCAATGTTTCTGCCAATGGACCTCCGGGTCACCCGGAGGTCCATTGGCTGAAACATTGCTTGTGCACAGGCCATATGTACAGAATTTGATAGCTTTACATGAGCCATAACGCGTACATTAACGCGCATATCAACGTGCTATTTGTGCACATTTCATGACAGGACTTCTAGTTTTAACTGTATTTAGAGTGACTACATGCTGAACTTTTTTTTAATCGCAATTTTTGTATATCACAAGTGCAGATATGGCAGATTCGTTAGGTAAATGGTTAACAAAAAATGGCTCAGACTATTTTGTGTCTGAGCATAGCCATTGCTTGGACAGTCGGGCTGCATGTATGACATCACTCTAGTTTGATAGAGGCTTGGGTTGAGCATGATATGCATTACAAATTTGGGTTGTTTGCCTTGGTTTTTTTTATTCTGTTGGCTTGAAATACATATAGAATATACCCACAGTAGCTTGGTTTTAGCATGCAGTTAACACCACTTAACCACGAGTGGTGAACATTTGGTACTGTACCAAGCTACTTTGGGTAGCGTATTTACTCTATGTATTGGGACAGCTAAAAATAATTATTTTCACAGGTGTCCCAATTCTTAGAAAATAGGGAAAGAACAGAGCCTGGTCTTGATTTGATGCTGAATAAAGTTGTGTGTGATTCGTTTTCCATCACTATATACGAAAATAGCCGTCCAATTTTTTTTTATATTTTCATTTTTTGCTTCCAAAACATAGCTTATGATCCCACATTGGAACCAGCGCACTGCGCTCTGCGCTCATTCCAATGAGGGATCATAAGCTATGTTTTGGAGGCAAAAAATGAAAATTTTTAGTTACTCAAGAATTTTTTTTATGAGTGTCATCTGATACTAGCGACGGGCCAACTGGAAACAAATCTCCTGAATGTCCCAAACTTTGGAGCATAAAAAAAATATAGTTTTCTGGAAAAAATGTGTGTCCCAAATCATAGAGTGTCCCAATACATAGAATAAATACGGTATATTTTATTTATACCATGATCATCAGATTAATAATAGTTTAACCCTTTACCCAACGCAGACGATATCAAAATTTATTATTTTAAATAGAATTTTTTTTTAATTTTTTAAAAAATTTCAACAAAACCATATCATGTGACCCTCGCTGGAACGAGCTCGTGATATGGTTTTGTTGAAATTTTTTGAAAAATAATGTTTTTTCAACTGCTGAATTTGCATATTACGCGTGCAGATGCGGCCGATTCGTTGGGTAAAGGGTTAAATAATGAATAAATAAATATTCACACGTGCAATTCTGTTTTTGTTTAAATGAGTACCGGTGGACGGTACTTCCGCTGGCAATTTTATCGCTGAAACGAAATAGAAAACGACACATGCAGATTACGGGGACTTTTTTTCATTTTAATAAAATACTATTTCAAGTTATGGATGGTTTATTAATGTGAGACAACGTATGTTTGTTAATTTTTGGTATCTTGTGAGGTAAGCATAATAAATAATTGCCGGTTTCATTTCACTCTTCATGAGACGACGAGTGATAAATTTAGACAAGTTTGCATTCAAGGCGAGGTTATTTATTTATTTATTGATGTTCACATATTTATGCACAATGGCTAATCATGACCGTGACAGTTTTACGGGTGGAGGAAGCCGGAGTACCCGGAGAGAACCACCGAGCAACAACGAGCAGCTGCCAGCTCGCCAACATCATAACTCCGCACTGCAGCACAGGCAGGGTTAGATTGGTTGAAGACATGCGTACCATCGATGTGCAGTACGCCTTAGTACACGGTGTCATCGTGCCCCCATGCGGGCAATAGAGATGTAGTGCCTTGCCCAAGGACACAATGCGGTTGCCGCAGGTGGGATTCGAACCAAGGACCTCTCGGCTTGCAGCCTGCACCTCTACCTACTGAGCCACTGCGCTCCCACCAAGGCGAGGTCACCAAAGGTCAACTTAGATGTAGTTCCACCGTAGGTGTAAATTTTAACTATTGCAAAAATCCCATTGCTGGCGCAGTCACCACGGTTGGTGTGTAAAGATAAAATGTATGTCATAGGCTTTTTATATATAGTAGAACACGTAATCATGGTATAAAATGACATACTCATCAATTCTGAGGGCATATCATTCATGCATTCTATTTTCCTAAATCCACTCAAACAACAATCTGATAAATTTATTGTGGAATTTATTAAAACAAGTTCAGTAAATTTAGTCTTGAGAGTGAGCTGGTCAGGCTTCTTACAATGAAGCTACCATATGTTTTTAAGTCTAAAAATGAACTTTTTAAATTATTCTAGAATTATTTTGTCTCCTTGTCGTGTTGGGTTAAAAAAAAGACTTATACACCAAAAAATGAATGTCAGACCTATGTATTCAAGCCAGAAAATAAGCAGACTGTCAAAATGAGGTCCCCAGAGGGTGAATTTAGTGATGCTACCCTGCTCACTAAATTAACCCTCTGTGAACCTCAATTTGAATCAGGGTCTCAAAAGAGAGGTACCCAGAGGATAAATTGGCCCACTGTATGGGATAGCATCACCAAATTCACCCTCTGGGAACCTCATTCTGCAAATGTCAGTTTGCTTATTTTCAGGCCTGTATGTATTCTTGATACAGCCTCAGATGCTGAAATGTTCAGAAAAATAAAGTGACCAGAATTAACCCTTTGAACCCAAGTGGCCCTCTTTCTGGTCAGGAACATGATACGTCATAACGTCATTATATAGGATGGCTGTATCCGCCCGCGTAATATGCAAATTGAGCAGTTGAAAAAAATAAATTTTTCAAAATATTTCAACAACATCACATCATGTGACCCCTCATTGGAACGAGCTCATTGAGCTCGTTCCAATGAGGGGGTCACATGATATGGTTTTGTTGACATGTTTTTGAAAAATTTAAAAAAAATAAATTTAAAATAATAAATTTTGGTATCGTCTGCGTTGGGTAAAGGGTTAAACTGTTATGGAAGATGTCAATAGAGGTTAAAGAGTTAAGTGTCAAACAGAAGTTCTTGAGAAAAAATATTGTTTCATAAGTCCAACACTTCCCTAGAAAAGAAAAATTCCTAAACACAAATCAGTTGAAAAATTGCTCAATCTCAGTAGCATACACAAATGGTTTATTAGCTGGTTAACCCTTTCCCCAATGCAGACGATTTTAAAATTTATTATTTTAAACATCATTTTTCAAATTTTTTCAACCAAACCGTATCATGTGACCCCTCTTTGGAACGAGCTTGACAAGCTCGTTCCAAAGAGGGGTCACATGATATGGTTTTGTTGAATTTTTTCGAAAAATAATATTTTTTCAGCTGCTGAATTTGCATATTACACGGCGGATGCGGACGATTCGTTGAGTAAAGGGTTAAGAGTTAGAAGCCTCTATCAGGGCTTAGAAAAATATTAGGGTACTCCGAGCAAAAGCCAACACTTTCCTTGCTCATGTTTCATATTAGGAAACTCCGAGCAAAAGCCGACACTTTAATTGCTCATGTTTCATATTAGGGTATCCCGAGCAGAAGCCAACACTTTCCTTGCTCATGTTTCATATTAGGGTACCCCGAGCAGAAGCCAACACTTTCCTTGCTCATGTTTCATATTAGGGTACTCCGAGCAAAAGCCAACACTTTCCTTGCTCATGTTTCATATTAGGGTACCCCGAGCAGAAGCCAACAGTTTCCTTGCTCATGTTTCATATTAGGGTACTCCAAGCAGAAGCCAACACTTTCCTTGCTCATGTTTCATATTAGGGTACCCCGAGCAGAAGCCAACACTTTCCTTGCTCATGTTTCATATTAGGGTACTCCGAGCAAAAGCCAACACTTTCCTTGCTCATGTTTCATATTAGGGTACTCCGAGCAAAAGCCAACACTTTCCTTGCTCATGTTTCATATTAGGGTACTCCGAGCAAAAGCCAACACTTTCCTTGCTCATGTTTCATATTAGGGTACTCCGAGCAAAAGGCAACACTTTCCTTGCTCATGTTTCATATTAGGGTACTCCGAGCAAAAGCCAACACTTTCCTTGCTCATGTTTCATATTAGGGTACTCCGAGCAAAAGCCAACACTTTCCTTGATCATGTTTCATATTAGGGTACTCCGAGCAAAAGCCAACACTTTCCTTGCTCATGTTTCATATTAGGGTACTCCGAGCAGAAGCCAACACTTTCCTTGCTCATGTTTCATATTAGGGTACTCCGAGCAAAAGCCAACACTTTCCTTGCTCATGTTTCATATTAGGGTACTCCGAGCAGAAGCCAACACTTTCCTTGCTCATATTTCATATTAGGGTACTCTGAGCAGAAGCCAACACTTTCCTTGCTCATGTTTCATATTAGGGTGACCCGAGCAGAAGCCAAAACTTTCCTTGCTCATATTTCATATTAGGGTACCCCGAGCAGAAGCCAACACTTTCCTTGCTCATGTTTCATATTAGGGTACTCCGAGCAGAAGCCAACACTTTCCTTGCTCATGTTTCATATTAGGGTACTCCGAGCAAAAGCCAACACTTTCCTTCCTCATGTTTCATATTAGGGTACTCCGAGCAGAAGCCAACACTTTCCTTCCTCATGTTTCATATTAGGGTACTCCGAGCAGAGGCCAACACTTTTCTTGCTCATGTTTCATATTAGGGTACTCCGAGCAAAAGCCAACACTTTCCTTGCTCATGTTTCATATTAGGGTACTCCGAGCAAAAGCCAACACTTTCCTTGCTCATGTTTCATATTAGGGTACTCCGAGCAAAAGCCAACACTTTCCATGCTCATGTTTCATATTAGGGTACCCCGAGCAGAAGCCAAAACTTTCCTTGCTCATGTTTCATATTAGGGTACTCCGAGCAGAAGCCAACACTTTCCTTGCTCATGTTTCATATTAGGGTACCCCGAGCAGAAGCCAACACTTTCCTTGCTCATGTTTCGTATTAGGGTACTCCAAGCAGAAGCCAACACTTTCCTTGCTCATGTTTCATATTAGAGTACTCCGAGCAGAAGCCAACACTTTCCTTGCTCATGTTTCATATTAGGGTACCCCGGGCAGAAGCCAACACTTTCCTTGCTCATGTTTCATATTAGGGTACTCCGAGCAAAAGCCAACACTTTCCTTGCTCATGTTTCATATTAGGGTACTCCGAGCAAAAGCCAACACTTTCTTTGCTCATGTTTCATATTAGGGTACTCTGAGCAGAAGCCAACATTTTCCTTGCTCATGTTTCATATTAGGGTACTCCGAGCAGAAGCCAACACTTTCCTTGCTCATGTTTCATATTAGGGTACTCCGAGCAGAAGCCAACATTTTCCTTGCTCATGTTTCATATTAGGGTACTCCGAGCAGAAGCCAACACTTTCCTTGCTCATGTTTCATATTAGGGTACTTCGAGCAGAAGCCAACACTTTCCTTGCTCATGTTTCATATTAGAGTACTCCGAGCAAAAGCCATCACTTTCCTTGCTCATGTTTCATATTCAGTCAAATGTAATGAAATTTTGTTTATATAAATGTGTTCTGTTACAAATTATTGGAGAGTGCCTATGTTGTACCAGAACACATTTTGAATAACAAATTCAGACCATCAAAAATAATCTAGCCCTCAACAAGTTAAAGGTGCTAAATAAGATGTCTCAATATATTAATGTATTTACAATTTCCACAGGCCATTAGTGATTTCAACCCACTGTGACTTTTAAAATTAAATACATGTAGTTCACGCTGTAATTTGACTTTAAACCAGGGTGTCTGATGTTGTCAATGAACATGAATTTAGTAAATGAAGCTGATATTTTTAGCATCTTCGATGTTACACTTGAATTTAGTAAACAAAGCTAATATTTTTAGCATCTTTGATGTTACACTTGAATTTTAGTGAAGGAAGCTGATATTTTTAGCATCTTCTATGTTACACATGAATTTAGTGAAGGAAGCTGATATTTTTAGCATCTTCGATGTTACACTTGAATTTAGTGAAGGAAGCTGATATTTTTAGCACCTTCGATGTTACACATGAATTTAGTGAACAAAGCTGATATTTTTAGCTCCTTAAACATTAAACATGAATTTAGTGAACGAAGCTGATATTTTCAGCACCTTAAACATTACACAGGAATTTAGTAAATGAAGCTGATATTTTTAGCTCATTAGACGTTACACTTGAATGCATTGGCTGAAGGAAGGCAAGTGCACCACTGACGTAAAGTACACCTTAGTACAAATCGCCGCTGCGCTTCCATGTTGGCAATCAATATTAAGTGCCTTACCCAAGGATTCAACAGTTACCCAGGTGGGGATCGAATCACGGGAAGTTTGAAGTAAAATGCCATAACTGTTGAAATAATCAAATCTTACTTCTATAATCATCTTCACTAAAATGTCTGTTATCATCCTCGGTCTGTTGAGGGGTCTCCTGAGACCGATCTAATTCCTCTCTCTGATCTGGAACTGCTTCTTGTTTGCTTGATAGCTGCGACAAATCAAATCTCTGCTTAGATGGCTTGAATAATTTTGCCACTTGATCATGCAGATTTCCCAGATGATCCATGCAAGCTTCTTTATCCATCTCAACAATATGTGTTTGTGATAAATGTGCATCAGTGGCAGCACTGACCAAGTCAGCCTGTTTTCTGTCCATGTTATTCATATTGTTTGTGCCTGCTGTTTCACAGCGATTTAAGAATGGTGACCTCTCCTCCGGAACTGCCTGAAGAGAAAAACAGAAAAAAATTAAAATTCATCATAAGGATATTTTTCAAACGATTACCAAAAATGGTTGCTCAATGATTACCAGTTACCATATTTACTCTGTGTATTGATACACTCTATGATTTGGGACACACATTTTTTCCAGAAAACTATATTTTTTTATGCTCCAAAGTTTGGGACATTCAGGAGATTTGTTTCCAGTTGGCCCGTCGCTAGTAGCAGATGACACTCATAAAAAAAAACTTCTTGAGTAACTAAAAATTTTCATTTTTTGCTTCTAAAACATAGCTTATGATCCCTCATTGAAATGAGTACAATGCGCTCGTTACAATGAGGGATCATAAGCTATATTTTGGAAGCAAAAAATGAAAATATAAAAAAAAATTGGACGGCGATTTTCGTATATAGTGATGGAAAATGAATCACACACAACTTTATTCAGCATCAAATCAAGACCAGGCTCTGTTCTTTCCCCATTTTCTAAGAATTGAGACACCTGTAAACACAATTATTTTTAGCTGTCCCAATACAGACAGTAAATATGGTATTTGAGTTCACAATCGGCCGATTCTGATGCCGATTCCAGTTGTAATAGCATGCAGTACTAGAAAAGTTGAAGCTCGAACGAACTACATTAAACTGAACATTTTTTCAGTGTTAAACTCAGGTGTAAGCTTTACATGTCATTTAACTTGTATAGCCTGTAAAGGGGCATCTAGAGAAATTAAGCATACACATTGTGGTTGTTTCTCAACTTTATTGAATGGTATCATTCACATCATTTTACATTAACAATCGAATAATTGCAGAAGATAATTTATAAATCACCACAAAATGCTTGGCAACAATCGGTTGAACCTATAATGTTGCAATAGCTGTTGCCGTTGTCATCCGATTGCCCACAATCAGCTGACTGGGGTGGCCAATTCCGATCATCGGTTGAACACTACAAAAGGATAAGTACAGCACATGTACTGCTATTACAGCAGATGGGGACAAAGAAATTCAGGGTCACGATCCAATTGATCCACCATTCCTTCAATCATGATACACTTTGTAATGTTAGTATGTTACAGTTAAAACTAGAAGTCCTGTCACGAACTGTGCGCTTATCTAGGCTTAATTGCGCGTTGGAATTGCACGCAATTGTCATATTGAATGGCGTCCAAAGCACAGAAGGTTCTCCTGGTTACTCATTGCAAACACATGCAATGTTTCAGCCAATGGACCTCCAGGTTACCCGGAGGTCCATTGGTTGAAACACTGTTTGTGCACAGGCCATATGTTCAGAATTTGATGGCCTTACTATGGTCATAATGCGTACATTAATGCGCAGATTGACGTGCTATTTGTGCTCATTTCAGGACAGGACTTCTAGTTTTAACTGTAGGGAATCTGACAGTTGCTTGCCATTGCTCGGTTGTACTTCGGCTTCCTCCACCCTAAAACTGTCCGACAAGAGGTGACCCTGGCTGTTGAAAGTGTTGTTAAACCCCAATAAATAAATACTTTGTAATGATTATAAAACCTACAGTTACAGCACAGTCGCCGTGGACTGGTCGTAATCCTACAGTTACAGTCGCCGCCGTGGACTGGTAGTAAAACTACAGTTACAGTACAGTTGCTGCCGTGGACTGGTTGTAACCCTACAGTTACAGTACAGTCGCCGTGGACTGGTCATAACCCTACAGTTACAGTACAGTCACCATGGACTGGTCGTAATCCTACAGTTACAGTACAGTCGCCATGGACTGGTCAGAATCCACGCACAGGCAGTGCATGACGTCCATGCATGGGTTTAAAAATAATCAGCATAAAAATTTGAATTAATGAAGCACAGTGACCGGGTTGTATCGGGTTGTAGCCGGTGCTTCATTAATTAAAATATTTATGATTATTGCTATAATTAGTGCTTGGAATCTAATATTATTTTATCCATGGAAATAATGCTCACCCCCCCCCCCCCTCCCCCCGTGGAGTCCACGGCCACAGTACTGTATGAATCCATGGAAATAATGCTCACCCTGTGGAGTCCACGGCCACAGTACTGTTTGAATGCATGGAAATAATGCTCACCCCGTGGAGTCCACGGCCACAGTACTGTATGAATCCATGGAAATAATGCTCACCCTGTGGAGTCCACGGCCACAGTACTGTTTGAATCGATGGAAATAATGCTCACCCCGTGGAGTCCACGGCCACAGTACTGTATGAATCCATGGAAATAATGCTCACCCCGTGGAGTCCACGGCCACAATACTGTTTGAATCCACGGAAATAATGCTCACCCTGTGGAGTCCACGGCCACAGTACTGTATGAATCCATGGAAATAATGCTCACCCCGTGGAGTCCACGACCACAGTACTGTATGAATACATGGAAATAATGCTCACCCCGTGGAGTCCACGGCCACAGTACTGTTTGAATCGATGGAAATAATGCTCACCCCATGGGGTCCATGGCCACAGTACTGTATGAATCCATGGATATAATGCTCACCCCATGAAGTCCACGGCTGCAGTACTGTATGAATCTATGGAAATAATGCTCACCCCGTGGAGTCCACGGCCACAGTACTGTATGAATCCATGGAATCTAGAGGTACTGTGAGCAAACTCTCAAAGTGATACCCCCCGCGCCTGAAATGTATAAGTTAGATTATCTCCCCTTGGAAATGTTAGAACGGAATTATATTGCTTCATGCACATCTTCATCTGGAGTTCTTCCATTGTGTAAAGTTTCATGAAAATTCTTCAAATGGTTTTGGAGGAGTTGTGCTTACAAGGATGGACAGATTATCTCCCCTTGGAAATGTCAGAACAGAATTATATTGCTTCATGCACATCTTCATATGGAGTTCTTCCATTGTGTAAAGTTTCATGAAAATTCTTCAAACGGTTTAGGAGGAGTTGCGCTTACAAGGATGGACAGATGGTATAAGTTAGATTATCTCCTCTTGGAAATGTCATAACGGAATTATATTGCTTCATGCACATCTTCATATGGAGTTCTTCCATTGTGTAAAGTTTCATGAAAATTGTTCAAACGGTTTAGGAGGAGTTGCGCTTACAAGGATGGTCAGACAGATTATCTCCCCTTGGAAATGTCAGAATGGAATTATATTGTTTCATGCACATCCCCATATCGAGTTCTTCCATTGTGTAAAGTTTCATGAAAATTCTTCAAACAGTTTAGGAGGAGTTGCGCTTACGATGGATGGACAGACGGACAGGCGGACGGATGGACGGATGGACAGATGGACAGACGGATGGACAGGGTGATTCCTATATACCCCCCCCCCCCCCAAACTTTGTTTGCGGGTGGTATAATAATGCTCACCCCGTGGAGTCCCCGGCCGCAGTACTGTATGAATCCCTGGAAATAATGCTCACCCCATGGAGTCCACGGCCACAGTATGGTATGAATCCATGGAAATAATGCTCACCCTGTGGAGTCCACGGCCACAGTACTATATGAATACATGGAAATAATGCTCACCCTGTGGAGTCCACGGCCACAGTATGGTATGAATCCATGGAAATAATGCTCACCCCATGGAGTCCACGGCCACAGTACGGTATGAATCCATAGAAATAATGCTCACCCCGTGGAGTCCATGGCCGCAGTACTGTATGAATCCCTGGAAATAATGCTCACCCCGTGGAGTCCACGGCCACAGTACTGTATGAATCCCTGGAAATAATGCTCACCCCGTGGAGTCCACGGCCACAGTACGGTATGAATCCATGGAAATAATGCTCACCCTGTGGATCCACGGCCACAGTACGGTATGAATGCATGGAAATAATGCTCACCCTGTGGAGTCCATGGCCACAGTACTGTATGAATCCATGGAAATAATGCTCACTCCGTGGATCCACGGCCACAGTACTGTATGAATCCATGGAAATAATGCTCACCCCGTGAAGTCCACGGCCACAGTACTGTGTAATGCATGGAAATAATGCTCACCCCGTGGAGTCCACGGCCACAGTACTGTATGAATGCATGGAAATAATGCGCACCCTGTGGATCCACGGCCACAGTACTGTATGAATCCACGGAAATAATGCTCACCCTGTGGAGTCCATGGCCGCAGTACTGTATGAATCCCTGGAAATAATGCTCACCCCATGGAGTCCATGGCCACAGTACGGTATGAATCCATAGAAATAATGCTCACCTCATGGAGTCCACGGCCACAGTACTGTATGAATCCATGGAGATAATGCTCACCCCGTGGAGTCTGTATGACAACATGGCAATAAAATGATGTGATATTATACACTGTTGGAAAGGGCTCTTTGTATTACATCACAGCATATTATCAGATTACTGCAGGTGTCTAGAATTTACCAGATTGAGTCAGGGATCATATGTCTTGTCTCACAAGTCACAGGCAGAGCTTGACAAATCAGAATTTTGATGGACCCATTTGAAGGTTGCCCAATCACATGTTCAATAACCTTTTAATCTTTTGCCCAAATTTGGGGGGTTAACCCTTTACCTCACATAGCTGTCCCCCAAATATCCTGAACTTCATGATTAAAACCTTTATCTCAAATTTTCAATACAAGCATACAAATATGGATATCATTGGAACAAGCTGATTCAGCTGGTTCCAATGATATCCATATTGGTTCGCATTTATTGAGAAATTTCCATGATGTGTGAGGTTTTGTAAGCCACACTAAGGCTAATTTTCTGGGCATTTTTGCTATTTTGTCAGGTAAAGGTTTAACCTCTTGGTTAACCATTATAATTGGCAGATTTGGAGATGTGAATTTTGTTGAGAAATAAAAGTCATTATGATTTATAATATTTATCTTTTATCATTGTTACATGTCTTCTTATGTCATTGCCTTCCATTCAAATTTCCAATTATGAAACTATTTTTTGGTTAACCTATAAAGAGGTCTCCCAAAAATCTTTTTCATAACTTATAGGCAACCTGTCCTATAGGTTGCCCCAACTGTCAAGCCCTGCATGGATAAACTGAAATCAAGTACTTTTTTAAGGATGGTGATGTAAAATCAAGTACCTTTCAAGGATGGTGGTGGAAAATCAAGTACCTTTCAAGGATGGTGGTGTAAAATCGAGTACCTTTCAAGGATGGTGGTGGAAAATCGAGTACCTTTCAAGGATGGTGGTGGAAAATCAAGTACTTTTTGAAGATGGTGGTGGAAAATCAAGTACCTTTCAAGGATGGTAGAGCCATGGTGGAAAATCAAGTACCTGTCAAGGATGGTGGTGGAAAATCGAGTACCTTTCAAGGATGGTGGTGGAAAATCTAGTACTTTTCAAGGATGGTGGTGTAAATCAAGTACCTTTCAAGGATGGTGGTGGAAAATCGAGTACCTTTCAAGGATGGTGGTGGATAATCGAGTACCTTTCAAGGATGGTGGTGGAAAATCGAGTACCTTTCAAGGATGGTGGTGGAAAATCAAGTACCTTTCAAGGATGGTGGTGGAAAATCAAGTACTTTTTGAGGATGGTGGTGGAAAATCAAGTACCTTTCAAGGATGGTGGTGGAAAATCAAGTACCTTTCAAGGATGGTGGTGGAAAATCAAGGATCTTTCAAGGATGGTGGTGGAAAATCAAGTACCTTTCAAGTATGGTGGTGCCATGGTAAAAAATCAAGTACTTTTCAAGGAGGGTGGTGGGAAATCTAGTACTTTTCAAGGATGGTGGTGTAAAATCGAGTACCTTTCAAGGATGGTGGTGGAAAATCGAGTACCTTTCAAGGATGGTGGTGGAAAATCAAGTACTTTTTGGGGATGGTGGTGGAAAATCAAGTACCTTTCAAGGATGGTGGTGGAAAATCATGTACTTATCAAGGATAGTAGTGGAAAATCAAGTACCTTTCAAGGATGGTAGTGCCATGGTGGAAAATCAAGTACCTTTCAAGGATGGTGGTGGAAAATCTAGTACTTTTCAAGGATGGTGGTGTAAAATCAAGGATCTTTCAAGGATGGTGGTGGAAAATCAAGTACCTTTCAAGGATGGTAGTGCCATGGTGGAAAATCAAGTATCTTTCAAGGATGGTGGTGGAAAATCTAGTACTTTTCAAGGATGGTGGTGGAAAATCAAGTACCTTTCAAGGATGGTGGTGGAAAATCAAGTACCTTTCAAGGATGGTGGTGGAAAATGAAGGATCTTTCAAAGATGGTGGTGGAAAATCAAGTACCTTTCAAGTATGGTGGTGCCATGGTGGAAAATCAAGTACTTTTCAAGGATGGTGGTGGAAAATCGAGTACCTTTCAAGGATGGTGGTGGAAAACCAAGTACCTTTCAAGGATGGTGGTGGAAAATCAAGTACCTTTCAAGGATGGAGGTGGAAAATCTAGCACTTTTCAAGGATGGTGGTGGAAAATCAAGTACCTTTCAAGGATGGTGGTGTAAAATCGAGTACCTTTCAAGGATGGTGGTGCCATGGTGGAAAATTAAGTACCTTTCAAGGATGGAGGTGGAAAATCAAGTACCTTTCAAGGATGGTGGTGGAAAATCAAGTACCTTTCAAGGAGGGAGGTGTAAAATCAAGTACCTTTCAAGGATGGTAGTGTAAAATCAAGTATCTTTCAAGGATGGTGGTGGAAAATCAAGTACCTTTCAAAGATGGTGGTGGAAAATCAAGTACCTTTCAAGGATGGTGGTGGAAAATCAAGTACTTTTCAAGGATGGTGGTGGAAAAATCGAGTACCTTTCAAGGATGGTGGTAGAAAATCAAGTACTTTTTGAGGATGGTGGTGGAAAATTGAGTATTGTTCAAGGATGGTGGTGCCGTGGTGGAAAATCAAGTACCTTTCAAGGATGTTGGTGGAAAATCGAGTACCTTTCAAGGATGGTGGTGGAAAATCAAGTACTTTTCAAGGATGGTGGTGTAAAATCGAGTACCTTTCAAGGATGGAGGTGCCATGGTGGAAAATCAAGTACTTTTCAGGGATGGTGGTGGAAAATAAGTACCTTTCAAGGATAGAAAGAAATTCAGACACTTCTAAAGGAAGAGGCTGAAATTCAAGAACTTTTCATTTCTTTGGGAACCATGGCATTTGTTCACCTTCCTTCACACTCGAATGCGCCTTATTTTATTCATCTAATGTCAACCCAATGGTATGAACCTGTCACGACAGGATCGTGATCTGATAAAAAAAAATCCTTTTTGAGATTATTACTATATAAATATACGATAAGAGATAAGAAACAGAAACAGTTACAAAAGACAAAGAGAACTAACTGTGCATGATTTCTTCACAGATAAAGTGTTTTGTCACATAAGGAATTGTCACATAAAGGGTTAATGGAATACTCATTAACTAATTGAAAATTACTTGGGTGGAGGTAGCTGTTTTGTCACATAAAGGGTTAATGGAATCCTCATTAACTAATTGAAAATTACATGGGTGGATGTAGTTGATTTGTCACATAAAGGGTTAATGGAATACTCGTTAACTAATTGAAAATTACATGGGTGGATGTAGCTGATTTGTCACATAAAGGGTTAATGGATACTCTCTAACTAATTGAAAATTACCTGGGTGGATGTACCTGATTTGTCACATAAAGGGTTAATGGAATCCTCATTAACTAATTGAAAATTACATGGGTGGATGTACCTGATTTGTCACATAAAGGGTTAATGGAATACTCATTAACTAATTGAAAATTACATGGGTGGATGTAGCTGATTTGTCACATAAAGGGTTAATGGATACTCTCTAACTAATTGAAAATTACCTGGGTGGATGTAGCTGATTTGTCACATAAAGGGTTAATGGAATCCTCATTAACTAATTGAAAATTACATGGGTGGATGTAGCTGATTTGTCACATAAAGGGTTAATGGAATCCTCATTAACTAATTGAAAATTACATGGGTGGATGTACCTGATTTGTCACATAAAGGGTTAATGGAATACTCATTAACTAATTGAAAATTACATGGGTGGATGTAGCTGATTTGTCACATAAAGGGTTAATGGAATACTCACTAACTAATTGAAAATTACATGGGTGGATGTAGCTGATTTGTCACATAAAGGGTTAATGGAATACTCATTAACAAATTGAAAATTACATGGGTGGAGGTAGCTGATTTGTCACATAAAGGGTTAATGGAATACTTGTTAACTAATTGAAAATTACATGGGTGGATGTAGCTGATTTGTCACATAAAGGGTTAATGGAATCCTCATTAACTAATTGAAAATTACATGGGTGGAGGTAGCTGATTTGTCACATGAAGGGTTAATGGAATACTCATTAACTAATTGAAAATTACTTGGGTGGATGTAGCTGATTTGTCACATAAATGGTTAATGGAATCCTCATTAACTAATTGAAAATTACATGGGTGGATGTACCTGATTTGTCACATAAAGGGTTAATGGAATACTCATTAACTAATTGAAAATTACATGGGTGGATGTAGCTGATTTGTCACATAAAGGGTTAATGGAATACTCACTAACTAATTGAAAATTACATGGGTGGATGTAGCTGATTTGTCACATAAAGGGTTAATGGAATACTCACTAACTAATTGAAAATTACATGGGTGAATGTAGCTGATTTGTCACATAAAGGGTTAATGGAATACTCACTAACTAATTGAAAATTACATGGGTGGATGTACCTGATTTGTCACATAAAGGGTTAATGGAATCCTCATTAACTAATTGAAAATTACATGGGTGGATGTACCTGATTTGTCACATAAAGGGTTAATGGAATACTCATTAACTAATTGAAAATTACATGGGTGGATGTAGCTGATTTGTCACATAAAGGGTTAATGGATACTCTCTAACTAATTGAAAATTACCTGGGTGGATGTAGCTGATTTGTCACATAAAGGGTTAATGGAATCCTCATTAACTAATTGAAAATTACATGGGTGGATGTAGCTGTTTTGTCACATAAAGGGTTAATGGAATCCTCATTAACTAATTGAAAATTACATGGGTGGATGTACCTGATTTGTCACATAAAGGGTTAATGGAATACTCATTAACTAATTGAAAATTACTTGGGTGGATGTAGCTGTTTTGTCACATAAAGGGTTAATGGAATCCTCATTAACTAATTGAAAATTACATGGGTGGATGTAGCTGATTTGTCACATAAAGGGTTAATGGAATACTCATTAACTTATTGAAAATTACATGGGTGGATGTAGCTGATTTGTCACATAAAGGGTTAATGGATACTCTCTAACTAATTGAAAATTACCTGGGTGGATGTAGCTGATTTGTCACATAAAGGGTTAATGGAAAACTCACTAACTAATTGAAAATTACATGGGTGAATGTAGCTGATTTGTCACATAAAGGGTTAATGGAATACTCACTAACTAATTGAAAATTACATGGGTGGATGTACCTGATTTGTCACATAAAGGGTTAATGGAATCCTCATTAACTAATTGAAAATTACATGGGTGGATGTACCTGATTTGTCACATAAAGGGTTAATGGAATACTCATTAACTAATTGAAAATTACATGGGTGGATGTAGCTGATTTGTCACATAAAGGGTTAATGGATACTCTCTAACTAATTGAAAATTACCTGGGTGGATGTAGCTGATTTGTCACATAAAGGGTTAATGGAATCCTCATTAACTAATTGAAAATTACATGGGTGGATGTAGCTGTTTTGTCACATAAAGGGTTAATGGAATCCTCATTAACTAATTGAAAATTACATGGGTGGATGTACCTGATTTGTCACATAAAGGGTTAATGGAATACTCATTAACTAATTGAAAATTACTTGGGTGGATGTAGCTGTTTTGTCACATAAAGGGTTAATGGAATCCTCATTAACTAATTGAAAATTACATGGGTGGATGTAGCTGATTTGTCACATAAAGGGTTAATGGAATACTCATTAACTTATTGAAAATTACATGGGTGGATGTAGCTGATTTGTCACATAAAGGGTTAATGGAATACTCATAAACTTATTGAAAATTACATGGGTGGATGTACCTGATTTGTCACATAAAGGGTTAATGGAATACTCATTAACTTATTGAAAATTACATGGGTGGATGTAGCTGATTTGTCACATAAAGGGTTAATGGAATACTCATTAACTTATTGAAAATTGCATGGGTGGATGTAGCTGATTTGTCACATAAAGGGTTAATGGAATACTCATTAACAAATTGAAAATTACATGGGTGGAGGTAGTTGATTTGTCACACAAAGGGTTAATGGAATACTTGCTAACTAATTGAAAATTACATGGGTGGATGTAGCTGATTTGTCACATAAAGGGTTAATGGAATCCTCGTTAACTAATTGAAAATTACTTGGGTGGATGTAGCTGTTTTGTCACATAAGGGGTTAATGGAATCCTCATTAACTAATTGAAAATTACATGGGTGGATGCACCTGATTTGTCACATAAAGGGTTAATGGAATACTCACTAACTAATTGAAAATTACTTGGGTGGATGTAGCTGTTTTGTCACATAAAGGGTTAATGGAATACTCATTATTGAAAATTACATGGGTGGATGTACGTGATTTGTCACATAAAGGGTTAATGGAATACTCACTAACTAATTGAAAATTACATGGGTGGATGTACCTGATTTGTCACATAAAGGGTTAATGGAATACTCATTAACTAATTGAAAATTACATGGGTGGATGTACGTGATTTGTCACATGAAGGGTTAATGGAATACTCATTAACTAATTGAAAATTACATGGGTGGATGTAGCTGATTTGTCACATAAAGGGTTAATGGAATCCTCATTAACTAATTGAAAATTACATGGGTGGATGTACCTGATTTGTCACACAAGGGTTAATGGAATCCTCATTAACTAATTGAAAATTCCATGGGTGGATGTAGCTGATTTGTCACATAAAGGGTTAATGGAATACTCACTAACTAATTGAAAATTATATGGGTGGATGTACGTGATTTGTCACATAAAGGGTTAATGGAATACTCGTTAAGTAAATATTTTTAACTGACACAGTGAATATTGGAATTAACCCTTTACCCAACGAATCTACCCACATAATATGCAAATTCAGCAGTTGAAAAAATATTATTTTTTAAAAAAATTCAACAAAAACATATCATGTGACCCCTCATTGGAACAAGCTCCTTCCAACGAGGGATCACATGATATGGTTTTGTTGAAATTTTTTGAAAAATTAAAAAAAATGATATTTAAAATAATAAATTTTGCATTCGTCTGCGTTAGGTAAAGTGTTAACAGGTTTCCACTGCATAACTTGTTTGCCAATCTTGAGAATAAATAAACCAAAAGTGAAAAAACAATATAAAAGTGTGCAGAACATATTACAATAAAAAAAAACTTACAAAATTACAACCATAAACTAAAACAACTCTTAATCCAATGACTTGACACAAGAGAATGCAACAATAATTTTCCACAGCTGTACAATTTATATACTTCACCTATCCTTCAACCCAAGCTGCCTCAACAGAAAGTGTCTGGTTATGAGAAATAACTGAACAAAATAATGTTATGTGATTTCTATACCAATTTCCTTAAGGCCATCTTTTACATTTATATTGACAAACATTCTCCATGTGTGATCACCTAGATTCCTTTGCTAGCATTTCACTACTACTTATTTTTACCCATATTTCAACATGGTCTCAGTTTTAAGTTAAATGGTGACTGCTATCATATCTTGTTGGTCATATCAGATCATATGTCAATTGGAGATTGTATTCCAAAGGTGGAGGAGCTAGTCGGTTTCTAGGGCAAACAATCCCATGTTCGACTGTTCTTGACCAACATACAATGTTCTCCTATACTCATGCATTTTAAGTCATCATGCTCAGTTTCTAGAAAATGATGCTACATACAACATGCAGCGTGTTCTGAAAAAATCCAAGATGGCTGCCCTGGTAGCCATTACATGCTGCCAATAGAGCTGTAGGTTAACCGAAACCGAACAGAGGTTTTTTGGGTTTTTTTAAAAACCGAAACAGTCGACATCCCATAATCTAAGGTTTTTCGTTTTTTATTAAAATACTCTCTTGCTGCAGAAATTCACAGAATGTAGCCACCACTGAGTAGTGAGAGTACCCAGACACTGACAATGGCAGTGTCTGGGTACTCTCACTACTCTGGGATGGCTACATTCTGTGAATTTCTGACATTTCAGCTTAGTTGTGTTTGCAGCTTTTCTTAAGTTGCGCGTAGGTGTCAGACCTCAAAAAATGGCCAAGGACAATAAAAGTTCTGTATATTTAGGTAATTATTATATTGGCCTTCCTGATTCTTCATGTATTATAGCTTATTTCAGGCATTCATTGAGTTTCATTCAATTTCACAGCCATTCAGTTATGATACCGGACATATAGAATGAGTTTTATTGAATTTTATTTGGCCTCATGAACAAACCGAAAACCGAACCGAACCGAGGTTTTACTCAACCTGATAAACCGAAACCGAACAAGAAATTTAAAAACCTACAGCTCTAGCTGCCAACCATTATTTATTTATATTTATTGGGGTTTAAGCAGGCCTGGAAATAAGTGGTCGGTCACGGACAGTGACCGCCACGAAACATCGATGTGACCGGCGCTAACTGTATCCAACCGGTCATGAATGACCGGTGCATTTTTCTCCCAAGTATATTATTAATTTTTCACATGAGACCTTGTGTTCTGAATCATTAATTATGGCTGTTGATGGTGAATAATTTCCACATTCGAATATATTCTCTAACATAATTACAAATACAAAATCTCAAAACACAAGACAAATTTATAAAAGAGAGACACTCATTTCGCAATCGAAACTAAACTCATTTGTACTCTATTTTTTCTGTGTATGTTCTTCGCAAATCGAACCAGATAATCCCCTCATCTTTCCTTTCCTTTGTGTGACATACTTTCTTTGAAGACTGTGAGCAGAATTTGTCATAATTTCTGGAAAGCTTTACAGTAATTCAGTAATACTTCCAGAAAAATATAACCAGTTTTAACTCAGGTGACAGATGTGCAAGTGCCGATTTTATTTGGTGCCGAGATTACCTGGTTCCAAAAATGATGGGGCTGGTTTTGACCAGGTGCCAGGTTTCCCGGTGGTGTGACATCCAGGCTACAGGTGTGGAGATGTTCAGCATTCAATTTCAAAGAAATGATCGCATTGGAGTCCAGTTGTTACATTTTAAGGAAAAAAAAAGTGATTTGCAGACTAATGACATCCCCGTCATGCAGTTCAATGTTATAAAAGTTAAGTGTCATTTCAATAAAATTGAACGCAGGTAGGCCCTAATATTTTGTACATTGTTACGATGTTAGCCCAACATAATTTACATGGGTTTTGCCCTAGTTAATGTTTGATTTGGAACCCAAAAAATATGACCGACCCAGGTTACTGTATGACCGATCCGATCATTATGGAGCCGGTCATTATGACCGATGCACCAAAAAAAATATTTCCAGACCTGTTTTAAGGTCACATATTTCTGCACAATGGCTAATCGTAATGACAGTTTTACGAGTGGAGGAAGTCGGAGTACCCAGAGAGGACCACTGAGCAGAGGCGAGGAACTGTCAGCTCCCCAACAAACTAACCCCACATAAGCAGGCTTAGTATTGGTTGAAGACAAGTGCACCATCAACGTACAGTACACCTTAGTACACAACACCACTGTGCCCCCACGTGGGCAATGGAGGTGAAGTGTCTTGCCTAACGACACAACACGGTTGCCGCAGGTGGGATTCAAACCGAGAACCTCTCGTTTTGCAGCCTGCACCTCTACTAACTGAGCCATCATGCCCAAAGCCAACCATTATCAAAACATCTTTCAATTTGGAGGTTCACTGCCACACCTTATATTTTTATTTTTTGGGAGTATTCAACAGCACACATTGACTCTGCCTGGCAATCTATTATTAAAGTTTGTTGGTGTGAAAAAATTTAAATAATGCAACGCATGCACAGTAATATTAACAGTATTCAATGTATTGTTGAATTAAAACTGAACATTTCCAAGACTTCAAACTTATCAAATTTCCCCAAGCTTTCAGTACTTGGCCTTCATCAGGATGCTACAGATAACACAGCTACACCATCACGGCTTAGTCTCAAAACAACACAATTACAAATGAATCAGTTAACTGTGTTATCTGTAGCATCCTGATGAAGACCTAGTGCTGAAAGCTTGGCGAAGAGTTGTTACGATGCTATACAGGCTTGGCAATTTCAGGAGAGTGATTTTTTAGCTCTCCTTACTGCCCTCCTGAAAGAATTATGGAGAGCGAAAAATTGCCCTCCTAAATATTTTGGTCTGGGATGATTGAGATTACATGTATTATGCTCACATTAAATTTTTGTTGTAAAGCAAAAATGTAATAACTTCGAAGTCACATAACATCACGTAATTTCATTTTGAAAGTGGTTTAGTGGTAAAAGGTAATGGCTGCAACCATACCCAAACACAGTTGCAATCATTTGAAGCAAAATGGGTCACAGCAATATTTTTTTTTTGTCAGTTTCAAGTTCAACAACTGACATCACAATTTGAGGGGTAATTATTCAAGGAATATTGACACTATAATATACTACCATTACTACTATCCTGTCACTTGCACCAGGATGTGACTGTAGATTCAAGCAGACCTGTTGTCCAAGAAAGTCATACGCCTACCACTACCATCTTCAACCCCCCTTGGGGGGTTGAAGGTAGTAGTGGTAGGCGTATGACTTTCTTGGACAACAGGTCTGGGTACACACACAGGTCTTGTCAAGTGTGTGTTCGGTTGTTGAGTGAGACATCTAGATGTCTAAGAGATTTCGCTTTACCTTAGTAAAGTTAATAAAATCACTGATGTAATCTGTTGGTTTCAGTTTCAATGAGTTCGTTCAACTGGATACTTAAAATGCTGTGTAAAGCTAATTGCTCTCCTAAGCTGATTGCGGAGAGAGATTTTTTGCCCTCCTGCATTTTTCAGAATGCCAGGCCTGGCTATATAAGCTTTTATTATTCCTTATAGTGTGGACAATTTTTGCTGATATTATCAAATTTCATTTTCTGAAAATGGGTAAACAGACTGAATTAACAAACTTCAAATTTCAAATGCCGATAATAGTTATGGTGTGATATACGTGATATGCTTCATAAGTAATCTCACTTGATGTATATAAATATAAAAATATCAAACAACGCCAATCTGTAATGTTTACACGACAGCTGAAATTTTCTTCAACGAACACTGCATTGGCAGTGGATTCCCAGGTGATGTTATTACCCCATGAAAACCAGTTGATCATGTGATTTATCCCATGAATACCAGTTGATCATGTGACATTCAAACACTGCACATTCAGGGACCGACCTGGGCATGCGTCAGTACGTATTTGGTTCTGAAACATCAGGACCTGGCTCTTAAATCTCAGAAATAGGCTTCTCAGTTGCCGCGTAACTTCTCAGATCATATTTTGATATTCTTTCGATGGATAATCGAGAGAGACACTCTTACATGTATTATATATATGATTATCATTTATCATTATTGTAGAGTGCTTAAGTTAATACTTCAAGTCTTAATTACCAAGCATTAATCTTCACTGTGGTTTCTGATCAAGTCTTGGCTGCCTAAATAGGCAGCCAAGACTTGATCAGAAACCACAGTGAAGATTAATGTTTGCTATAGTGTACTAAATGAAAATGATGAGAGCTATTACATACTTGCAGTGTGTGTTACAAACAGCAGTGTGACTCCGTAAATTCAAATCTGGCGCATGAATTGAAAAAATAGGCTCCGAGGCTAGAGCGTATTTTAAATAGTCCTGATGGGTCCCTGACATTGATATTACGTACTACATTCAGCTTTCCAGAGTCTATTCTTAAATCCTGTAATTTCCATTTACAAATAGATGGTGGTCAACACAAACAACTTTTTGTTTCCTAGATTGAATGAGGTCCCAGAATCAAGTTTTTTCTGTGATAATCCATCCACAAGCAGAAGTGCCTCTTTTCAAATAATGACATGTTTCGACAATAAATTTTATTTATCATATGACTCGTCCGTTTTGTTCACCTTAAAACATTTGATATTTTGTTTTCATATTAATCAGTGATAAATAAAGCCTTCCGTCAATTTCAATGGTCAATTTCAAAACTAGACAATTTGAACAAAATACAACTGGGCCACATTTTCATAATTTGCATGATTAGAATTGGGAGCTTTCATTGGTCAATTTCCAAACTGGACAATCTGATTGGCTAAACAAAATGCAACTGAGTCATATTTGCATAATTTCAGTAGGGAGAATTTACATTATCTGTCCTATTTTGGGTGGGTTACATTGTATTAATCTTTTACCAACAAGAAAAACGCCATTCAATTTTTTTATATTTTCACTTTTTTGCTTCCAAAACTTAGGTTATGACTCCTCATTGGAATGAGCTTGATGAGCTCGTTC
This sequence comes from Pictodentalium vernedei, assembly GCA_031216915.1. Taxonomy (NCBI): domain Eukaryota; kingdom Metazoa; phylum Mollusca; class Scaphopoda; order Dentaliida; family Dentaliidae; genus Pictodentalium; species Pictodentalium vernedei. The sequence continues at coordinate 2,615,454 of CM062294.1, read as the reverse complement.
CAATGAGGGGTCATAACCAATGTTTTGGAAGCAAAAAAAGAAATTTTTAGTTATATGAGGATGTTTTTTCCAAGTATCGTCTGCAATTCCAAGTTAGGTGATGGGTTAAAAAGTCATACTAAGTGGCTAATTTGTGCGTGTGTGTGTCATATGATAAATAGAATATGAAATGAGGGTTTTTCTCATATAATATTTATGAGGCTCGCCCAAACGGAAAATTCTTAGACTCGTTTCATAAATATTATATGAGAAAAACACTCATTCCATATCCTCTCTTTATTAACTGGTAGAGTGCCATATTATTTTTCAGGGGAGATTTGCAAGACGAATTTTTTTTTTCAAAGATACAAGATTGCCTGCAATGGAAGCCTTAGTTTAGTATGATTTTGTTCATCAATAATTGTTTTTCTACTATTTATTGGAGAGTGTCTGATGGCTGCCTGATGGCACTCTGCAATAAATTGTAAAAAAACAATTTTATATGAACATTTCTTTATCTTCTGCTGCACATGTGGAGAGCTAATGCACACAGTATAAAGCCACTAAAGTGACTTTCAGCCCTTTTCAGTAAAGCCATGATAGTGGCTTCCAGCACTCAACCAGTTAAATTATTATGGTGTATCTTTCCTTATCAGTTATACTTTTTTGGCAATGCAATTTGCTGAAACGTATCGACTGAATGAAGTGACAATGCAATTATTTGGACAAAATTGACAACTGGGTACAAGCACTCGCTTCGATAAAACTTTGAAACAGAAAACTCAATATATTTTCACGAATTTTAAAAATAAGAGCAAAAAGACAAACATTTTCTCATCTCAAAATGACAAAACATTTTTAATGAAACTATATGACGTGATCCCTCATTGGAATGAACTCCTTCTATCAAGAAGTCACATCATATGGCTTTGCTGGTTATATTTTAACATAAAGTTTTTCAACTCCTCAATGGGTCTCATTCTGTAAATTATGAGGACACAAGCAGCTGTCTGATTATATAATAGGTTAACAGGTTTCATAACATCTATAAAAATGTCAAGCAATAGAAAAATGGGAGAATAACAAAATTTGTCAGAAAATAGGTGTCTTATAAATGAAGGATATTACAAAATTGAGTGATGTGATGCTGTGCTTAATATTCAGGCTCTGTTGAAAACTGGAAATCAATGATTAGGCACAAATACATCATTTATTTCATAACATGCTAAATAAATAATCATTTCTTGTTCATTAATATTATTTTATTATAATTCATTGGAGAGTGCATATTTGTGATCTCGAGCAAGATGTGAAAAAATATTGTCCCTATATCCCGATAAATTCAGTCTTTTGATTGGTCAGAATGCCTTGGACAAATAGCCATGGCAAAGGATGCACCCAACATCCAAGGTATAAGAGAGCCTGCAACATCCAGGGTATAAGCGCATGTGAAACATTGTTGTATTTGGTTTAAATGAAAACTTTCCACTATTGCTCGTCTGAAATAAAAATCGAACCAAAAAACCTGAAAATAGTCACAGATATCATCAGATTTCCAACAATTCAATCATAAAAATAAAACAAGAGCAAATACTTCGTCCCCTGAGTACCAATGTGTTTATGTGCCAGTAGGCTGCCAGTAGGCACTAAGAACACATTGCAACTCAGGGGACAATATGTCAACAAAATACTGTTTACTTGTTTCCTTAATAACCCAAGCGATGTAACTCTATCTGTTGTCTTCTGCGATTATAAAAACAAAATAATTATCATGAATTTGGTCCAAGTACTTGTGGAGCTGAGAAATGAGTCCACAAATTTATATCCACTATGTTTGTATTGTGTTTCAAACGGGACAAAAACGTTATCTCCACCAACATGATGTATGGTATATGGAGATTTAAAACCTGGATATCTCATTTAAACACCTCACCTGCAGCTCCGTGTTTAAAAACCGCCATGCAGGTATTAAATCTCCATATACCATACATGTAGGGGGAGATAACTTATAATGTCTCAATATATGAATAATAATACCGGAAATTAAAATTGTGTAACAGACTTCACAGAAAGATGTAATTTTCTTTAAATTGTTGATTATTTGTTACGGGCATGTATTACAGTGGAACACTGTTAATTGCATAGACACTTTGCCAAGGAAAATTATTCAGTTAACAGGAGTATTCAATTAACAGGGATTGGGTCACTTTCCTGAATTCGAGAGATAAAATTAGCATTTATTCTATTATATCTTGTTGGCAGAAGTTGATGGTTACACAAACTGGTACTTTCCAAATGAGCTGACTAATTACACCACTGTACAAGTGACTATTACATGAATATCCCAGGTCCAAAATATCTTCACTCAAGATCTAAGAGAAATCGCCGACTAATATTGGCAATTGTTTCTCGAGTCAATTATCGACACGATATTAAAATCACCGTGATTCTCTGTCAAACAGATTACAGCAGTAATTAATTTCTAGGGCACCTGAGTGAAAAGTATGTACTTATTGTCATATTTTACATGACTCTCACAATTTTGTGGTCAAAATACATGTATAACTCAACAATCTCAACTCGACGAAATGACGTTGGCCTTACCATTACCAACACTCATAAAATATTTACGTTTTTAATCAGTTAGAATATTTTTTAAAAATTTTGACAAATTGCAACATTACGACACAAACGTACATAAATTTGATTCAGAAAATTATTGATGACTGGTTATCATTCTGACATTCTGTGACATCAACATGTAGTAGTTTATTTGGTCTAATCTATTTCACAATTAACCCTTTAACGAGAGATCGTTCCAAAGAGGGGTCACATGATATGGTTTTTTTTTAAATTTTCCGAAAAATAATATTTTTTCAGCTGCTGAATCTGCAGATTAGGCGGGCGGATGCGGGCCATTCGTTGGGTAAAGGGTTAATGCCACGATTATGCTCTCTGGAGTCAATCCCTTTCACTCCAAATGTCTTGTCCAATTTAATTACTGCTTTCATGGTCCGCGTAATATCAGGTGGGTTTAATACTTTTGTCTCACCTCGGACCTAGGATATTCATGTAACAGTCGCTTGCGTGGTAGTGTATCCTATCCGGGGATAAAATAATTCTGTTTTTATCAAGGGAATAAACATAAGACTTGAATCATGACTGTTGGAAATCCACGAGGTGATGAACCAAATTGATCTCGTGCAAATTCACAATGAACAGCTTTGCAGTTCATGGAATTTACATATGATCAATTTGTTTCATCACCTCGTGGATTTCGAACAGTAGGGATGGGCCGATCTATCGGTAAGCAATCGGCTATGAGCCGATAAGAGCTTATCGGCAATGGGTATGAATAGCACAAAAAATATTGGCTCTTGCCGATTGTTGAAAAAAATTATTGGGTACCTGTTCTAGCTCTATTTCACAGCCATTTTAATGTTCTGCTTATAACTTACAAATGTGCTGCATATTACACTGTATAGATCAAACCCCAAACGTAACATTTAAATAAGCATATGAAGAACTTTATGACAGGTTGCGCCACTTTTTTTCATTGACAGTGATTATTAAACTTCAATCTTTCACGTAAAAAATCTGACGCCATTTTAGCTTTTGTAAGACTGTGGCCCAGCCGTCTGGAGACATGGGCCACAGTCATACAAAGATTACAACGAGGTATGTGTACTTTCAACATCCGGGTGTGCACTTTCAACAATCAACATACGATGCGGAAATTGGCAAATTGCGCATATCAATTCTGATCACGAGGACCATACAGTAACACACAGAACATTTTTACGGAAAGGGTAGTTTTCCTGTTTCATCAATACAAGTCCTGTGGCAAAACATGGGCGCTAAATCCGTGATATATTTTTTAATGTTATCTTGTAACTTTCTATGACTATGAACATATTCCACTTAACAATTCGTACTGTATACAAATAAAAGAAATGAATGTCGTAACGACCAGGGGTGGTGGAACCATATTAAAAGGGGGAGGCACAGTTGTCAGACCCAGGAGAAACTGAGCCGACCATTGTTTCGACCCTGGCAGATGCTGAAGGCTTTCGTTCTCAGAATGGGGGTGGGGGGGTCCCCCACCCACAGACTTTTGAAAATGAGCTTTCAACTGCTCATTGAAAAAAATACCCCCCCCCCCCCCCACCCCACCCCAAAAAATAATTTGGGAATTCAAATTTGACGATTTTTGAGTCAAAGTACACTTTTCAGTGAACTAACTGATGTTCATTTTACATGTACAATACTGTTTCCCTGTGGTGAATATGAGCACAAGGATAGAGGAGGCAATATTTTTGCAACATTGCCTGCAAGAACAGGAGTGGGAGAGACAGTGTGTTCCTCAGGAAAATAGTTTGCAATATCACAGTCGAGCCGAGTCACAAAAAAGTGAACAACGTATTTTGACTATTTTATGACATGAGCTACATGTACAACTTCCAACGACTTACAGTTACAAATAGCATAAGGGCTGGACTTTCCTGTTGCCAAACACCCGCACCATCACGAATGAGTTCTACAGTGCAGGTCACATGTCAGTCGTGTGACGAAGTTGTTGACATTGTGATGTTTTCGTATGCGTTCTGGAATGTGGACATTGGAGTATACTGAACAGTAATTAGTAAACTACACCAGTGTATGCTTCCTTTGGACAATTTAAATTAGCTGTCGAATGACACATGCTATCATACCCCACTTATACATCGCATAAAGTGTGAATGTATCATGCACGCCCCTTTTCAACTGGATGTTTCATGCTGGAATCTTGCTTGGTAAAAGGTGCACACAAGTCTTAAATGATGAGCACTCTGCAGTGCGCACGTGCTGTTTTTTCAAAATCGAAGGTCTGACGGCATACATCATGGACAAAAAAGGGTGAGTTTGATATCATTCCAAGAGCCAAGAATTACGTTTGTGTACCTTTTGGCCCAATGTGTGATATATCTTATTGTGTATGATAATAGCGGAGCATGATGCGGTGTGTTTACCGTTTAACTGTCGTAATTTATTTGATTTATTTATTTTATTACTTGCACCAAACGTATATTCAATAATGTCCCCGCACTTTTTTCGATCATTTTTACGGAAATAATATGGGTGAACAAAACTATTTGGTATCGGCATCGGTATCGACCGATAGTAAATCAAAACTATTTGGTTTCAGATGAATAGGCAAATCTCTTATTGGCTCATCACTATCGAACAGTCATGATACATTCTTAAATGTTGTTAGCACTTAACCGATAAGGAATTGCAACCATCATCTGCTTGCCAATTAGTTGGGTGCACAATCGTCCGATTATGAGTGCTGATGTCAGATTGTCACAACCAAAATGAATAATATGTGTCAAGACACATAGAGTAGGGTTAATTTTATAATACAGTCCAACTGATTGGTTTGCTGACCTCAGGAGTAGGTCACCGTATCAAAATAAAATGATGATGGCAGTAGGAACAAATTAACAGCGCGGCATCTTTTATCAATAATCCAAGATGTCACAATATAAACTTTTTTCTCTAGATGTTGAATTCCTTGCGTCATCACATGACATGTCAGTGCATCGAGAGCAGCTGCCAAGGGGAAGATCAGACCAATCAATGAAGAAATCATGGTTCCTGCAAGCATTGTTGCAAGGACTTTTATTGGTTGAACAAATTTGGTTCCATCCAATTTCTCTGAATAATCGAAGCTGCCTTCCATCAACCAACATGTGTCATAAAACTTGCCATTGTGCAACACTCAAAAGATTCTTTGTTAACCCTTGATGTTAAACCAGGACTCTCATGTCATCCCTGCAATGGGCTAGAAATGCTCAATGGTCCTTTGTTAACCCTCTGCACATTAATGTTAAATTAGGAGTCTCATGTCATCCCTCCAATGAGTTATCAACACTCAAAAGATTCTTTGTTAACCCTTGATGTTAAACCAGGAATCTCATGTCATCCCTGCAACGGGATATAAACACTCAAAGATCCATTGTTAACCCTTGTTAACCAGATAACAAAAATCATGATCAGCAAAATTTTATTTGATGAAGCTCCAGGGTTATACCCGGTGCTTCTTTAAAGTTTTTCTGATTATTCCAATAATTGATGTTCGGAATCTAATATTATTGCGTTAATGTTTGGAATGTAATATTACTGTGTTAATGTTTGGAATCTAATATTATTGTGTCAATGTTTGGAATGTAATATTATTGTGTTAATGTTTGGAATCTAATATTATTGCGTTAATGTTTGGAATGTAATATTATTGTGTTAATGTTTGGAATCTAATATTATTGTGTTAATGTTTGGAATCTAATATTATTGCATTAATGTTCGGAATCTAATATTATTGCGTTAATGTTTGGAATCTAATATTATTGTGTTAATGTTTGGAATGTAATATTATCGCGTTAATGTTTGGAATGTAATATTATTGTGTTAATGTTTGGAATCTAATATTATTGCGTTAATGTTTGGAATATAATATTATTGTGTTAATGTTTGGAATCTAATATTATTGCATTAATGTTTGGAATATAATATTATTGTGTTCATGGAAATATTGCCCACTATTCCTAATCCTATAATTAATGTTTGGAATCTAATATTATTGTGTTCATGGAAATATTGCCCACTATTCCTATAACTAATGTTTGGAATCTAATATTATTGTGTTCATGGAAATATTGCCCACTATTCCTATAATTGACGTTTGGAATCTAATATTATTGTGTTCATGGAAATATTGCCCACTATTCCTATAACTAATGTTTGGAATCTAATATTATTGTGTTCATGGAAATATTGCCCACTATTCCAATAACTGATGTTTGGAATCTAATATTATTGTGCGCATGGAAATACTGCCCACTATTCATATAACTAATGTTTGGAATCTAATATTATTGTGTTCATGGAAATATTGCCCACTATTCCTATAATTAACGTTTGGAATCTAATATTATTGTGTTCATGGAAATATTGCCCACTATTCCTATAATTGATGTTTGGAATCTAATATTATTGTGTTCATGGAAATATTGCCCACTATTCCTATAACTAATGTTTGGAATCTAATATTATTGTGTTCATGGAAATATTGCCCACTATTCCTATAACTGACGTTTGGAATCTAATATTATTGTGTTCATGGAAATATTGCCCACTATTCCTATAATTAACGTTTGGAATCTAATATTATTGTGTTCATGGAAATATTGCCCACTATTCCTATAATTAACGTTTGGAATCTAATATTATTGTGTTCATGGAAATATTGCCCACTATTCCTATAATTAACGTTTGGAATCTAATATTATTGTGTTCATGGAAATATTGCCCACTATTCCTATAATTGATGTTTGGAATCTAATATTATTGTGTTCATGCAAATATTGCCAACAATTCCTATAATTAACGTTTGGAATCTAATATTATTGTGTTCATGGAAATATTGCCCACTATTCCTATAACTAATGTTTGGAATCTAATATTATTGCGTTCATGGAAATATTGCCCACTATTCCTCTCACTAATGTTTGGAATCTAATATCATTGCATCTGTGGAAATATTGCCCACTATTCCTATAATTAACGTTTGGAATCTAATATTATTGTGTTCATGGAAATATTGCCCACTATTCCTATAATTGATGTTTGGAATCTAATATTATTGTGTTCATGGAAATACTGCCCACTATTCATATAACTAATGTTTGGAATCTAATATTATTGTGTTCATGGAAATATTGCCCACTATTCCTATAATTAACGTTTGGAATCTAATATTATTGTGTTCATGGAAATATTGCCCACTATTCCTATAACTAATGTTTGGAATCTAATATTATTGTGTTCATGGAAATATTGCCCACTATTCCTATAATTGATGTTTGGAATCTAATATTATTGTGTTCATGGAAATATTGCCCACTCTTCCTATAACTAATGTTTGGAATCTAATATTATTGTGTTCATGGAAATATTGCCCACTATTCCTATAATGGATGTTTGGAAACTACTATTATTGTGTTCATGGAAATATTGCCCACTATTCCAATAATTGATGTTTGGAATATAATATTATTGTGTTCATGGCAATATTGCCCACTATTCCTATAATTGACGTTTGGAATCTAATATTATTGTGTTCATGGAAATATTGCCCACTATTCCTATAATTGATGTTTGGAATCTAATATTATTGTGTTCATGCAAATATTGCCAACAATTCCTATAATTAACGTTTGGAATCTAATATTATTGCATCCATGGAAATACTGCCCACTATTCATATAACTAATGTTTGGAATCTAATATTATTGTGTTCATGGAAATATTGCCCACTATTCCTATAATTGATGTTTGGAATCTAATATTATTGTGTTCATGGAAATATTGCCCACTATTCCTATAACTAATGTTTGGAATCTAATATTATTGTGTTCATGGAAATATTGCCCACTATTCCTATAACTGATGTTTGGAATATAATATTATTGTGTTCATGGAAATATTGCCCACTATTCCTATAACTAATGTTTGGAATCTAATATTATTGTGTTCATGGAAATATTGCCCACTATTCCAATAATTGATGTTTGGAATATAATATTATTGTGTTCATGGAAATATTGCCCACTATTCCTATAATTGATGTTTGGAATCTAATATTATTGTGTTCATGGAAATATTGCCCACTATTCCTATAACTAATGTTTGGAATCTAAAATTATTGTGTTCATGGAAATACTGCCCACTATTCCTATAACTGATGTTTGGAATCTAATATTATTGTGTTCATGGAAATATTGCCCACTATTCCTATAACTGATGTTTGGAATCTAATATTATTGTGTTCATGGAAATATTGCCCACTGTTCCTATAATTGATGTTTGGAATCTAATATTATTGTGTTCATGGAAATATTGCCCACTATTCCTATAACTGATGTTTGGAATCTAATATTATTGTGTTCATGGAAATATTGCCCACTATTCCTATAACTAATGTTTGGAATCTAATATTATTGTGTTCATGGAAATATTGCCCACTATTCCTATAATTGATGTTTGGAATCCAATATTATTGTGTTCATGGAAATATTGCCCACTATTCATATAACTAATGTTTCGAAACTAATACTATTGTGTTCATGGAAATATTGCCCACTATTCCTATAATTGATGTTTGGAATCTAATATTATTGTGTTCATGGAAATATTGCCCACTATTCCTATAACTGATGTTTGGAATCTAATATTATTGTGTTCATGGAAATATTGCCCACTATTCCAATAATTGATGTTTGGAATGTAATATTATTGTGTTCATGGAAATATTGCCCACTATTCCTATAATTGATGTTTGGAATCTAATATTATTGTGTTCATGGAAATATTGCCCACTATTCCTATAACTAATGTTTGGAATCTAATATTATTGTGTTCATGGAAATATTGCCCACTATTCCTATAACTAATGTTTGGAATCTAATATTATTGTGTTCATGGAAATATTGCCCACTATTCCTATAATTGACGTTTGGAATCTAATATTATTGTGTTCATGGAAATATTGCCCACTATTCCTATAATGGATGTTTGGAATCTACTATTATTGTGTTCATGGAAATATTGCCAACAATTCCTATAACTAATGTTTGGAATCTAATATTATTGTGTTCATGGAACTATTGCCCAGTATTCCTATAATTGATGTTTGGAATCTAATATTATTGTGTTCATGGAAATATTGCCCACTATTCCTATAACTAATGTTTGGAATCTAATATTATTGTGTTCATGGAAATATTGCCCACTATTCCTATAACTAATGTTTGGAATCTAATATTATTGTGTTCATGGAAATATTGCCCACTATTCCTATAACTAATGTTTGGAATCTAATATTATTGTGTTCATGGAAATATTGCCCACTATTCCTATAATTGATGTTTGGAATCTAATATTATTGTGTTCATGGAAATATTGCCCACTATTCCTATAACTGATGTTTGGAATCTAATATTATTGTGTTCATGGAAATATTGCCCACTATTCCTATAACTAAAGTTTGGAATCTAATATTATTGTGTTCATGGAAATATTGCCCACTATTCCTATAATTGATGTTTGGAATCTAATATTATTGTGTTCATGGAAATATTGCCCACTATTCCTATAACTAATGTTTGGAATCTAATATTATTGTGTTCATGGAAATATTGCCCACTATTCCTATAATTGATGTTTGGAATCTAATATTATTGTGTTCATGGAAATATTGCCCACTATTCCTATAACTGATGTTTGGAATCTAATATTATTGTGTTCATGGAAATATTGCCCACTATTCCAATAATTGATGTTTGGAATATAATATTATTGTGTTCATGGAAATATTGCCCACTATTCCTATAACTAATGTTTGGAATCTAATATTATTGTGTTCATGGAAATATTGCCCACTATTCCTATAATTGACGTTTGGAATCTAATATTATTGTGTTCATGGAAATATTGCCCACTATTCCTATAATGGATGTTTGGAATCTACTATTATTGTGTTCATGGAAATATTGCCAACAATTCCTATAACTAATGTTTGGAATCTAATATTATTGTGTTCATGGAAACATTGCCCACTATTCCTATAACTAATGTTTGGAATCTAATATTATTGTGTTCATGGAAATATTGCCCACTATTCCTATAACTAATGTTTGGAATCTAATATTATTGTGTTCATGGAAATATTGCCCACTATTCCTATAACTAATGTTTGGAATCTAATATTATTGTGTTCATGGAAATATTGCCCACTATTCCTATAATGGATGTTTGGAATCTACTATTATTGTGTTCATGGAAATATTGCCCACTATTCCAATAATTGATGTTTGGAATCTAATATTATTGTGTTCATGGCAATATTGCCCACTATTCCTATAACTAATGTTTGGAATCTAATATTATTGTGTTCATGGAAATATTGCCCACTATTCCTATAACTAATGTTTGGAATCCAATATTATTGTGTTCAGGGAAATATTGCCCACTATTCCTATAATTGATGTTTGGAATCTAATATTATTGTGTTCATGCAAATATTGCCAACAATTCCTATAATTAACGTTTGGAATTTAATATTATTGCATCCATGGAAATATTGCCCACTATTCCTATAATTGATGTTTGGAATCTAATATTATTGTGTTCATGGAAATATTGCCCACTATTCCTATAATTAACGTTTGGAATCTACTATTATTGTGTTCATGGAAATATTGCCCACTATTCCTATAACTAATGTTTGGAATCTAATATTATTGTGTTCATGGAAATATTGCCCACTATTCCTATAATTGATGTTTGGAATCTAATATTATTGTGTTCATGGAAATATTGCCCACTATTCCTATAATTAACATTTGGAATCTACTATTATTGTGTTCATGGAAATATTGCCCACTATTCCTATAATGGATGTTTGGAATCTACTATTATTGTGTTCATGGAAATATTGCCCACTATTCCTATAACTAATGTTTGGAATATAATATTATTGTGTTCATGGAAATATTGCCCACTATTCCTATAATGGATGTTTGGAATCTACTATTATTGTGTTCATGGAAATATTGCCCACTATTCCAATAATGGATGTTTGGAATCTACTATTATTGTGTTCATGGAAATATTGCCGACTATTCCTATAATTAACGTTTGGAATCTACTATTATTGTGTTCATGGAAATATTGCCCACTATTCCTATAATGGATGTTTGGAATCTACTATTATTGTGTTCATGGAAATATTGCCCACTATTCCTATAACTAATGTTTGGAATCTAATATTATTGTGTTCATGGAAATATTGCCCACTATTCCAATAATGGATGTTTGGAATCTACTATTATTGTGTTCATGGAAATATTGCCCACTATTCCTATAATTGACGTTTGGAATCTAATATTATTGCATCCATGGAAATATTGCCCACTATTCCTATAACTAATGTTTGGAATCTAATATTATTGTGTTCATGGAAATATTGCCCACTATTCCTATAATTAACGTTTGGAATCTAATATTATTGTGTTCATGGAAATATTGCCCACTATTCCTATAACTAATGTTTGGAATCTAATATTATTGTGTTCATGGAAATATTGCCCACTATTCCTATAACTAATGTTTGGAATCTAATATCATTGTGTTCATGGAAATATTGCCCACTATTCCTATAAATGATGTTTGGAATCTAATATTATTGTGTTCATGCAAATATTGCCAACAATTCCTATAATTAACGTTTGGAATCTAATATTATTGTGTTCATGGAAATATTGCCCACTATTCCTATAATTAACGTTTGGAATCTAATATTATTGTGTTCATGGAAATATTGCCCACTATTCCTATAACTAATGTTTGGAATCTAATATTATTGTGTTCATGGAAATATTGCCCACTATTCCTATAACTAATGTTTGGAATCTAATATTATTGTGTTCATGGAAATATTGCCCACTATTCCTATAACTAATGTTTGGAATCTAATATTATTGTGTTCATGGAAATATTGCCCTCTAGAGAAAAGGGCCCAGTCCATGGCAGTCCGTACTGTAACTGTTTTGTTACAATGATGGCACTCTCTAATAAACTGCGACAAAACAATTTGATATAAACACTTTCATCTACTTCTGTGAAAACAGCAAGAAAATGTATACAGTGTAAAGCATGTAAAGTATGAGGCTTTCAGGACTTTTCAACAGAGTAATAATATTGGCTTTTGGCATTCAACTAGTCAATAATTTATTTATTTATTTATTTTATTTATTTAATTATTTAATGGTGTTTAAGGTCACATATTTTTGCACTATGGCTAATCACGACCACAAATTGAGTATCAACTCATGACCAGGGGTGAGCGATAACAAGCCATGTTGCCCATTTTAGAGAGGGTTTGCACCTCCCAAGCATTGGTGACTGGGTCCTATATTACCAATAAAACAGAGCCTGTCTACTGCAGTGAACAGGCACCTCTTCACTTCCCGGGGTTCTGCGGAGAAACCAGTCAATAAAAATTTAACAAAAATGTCCTCATCTACAGCAACACGGAGCTGAAACAATTGATGGTTTGTGTAAAGATTGGGATACTAAAAGTATATTTATTTGTTTCTTGGAGTTCAATGTCACTTTCAGCATCTATGGCAATATCATACCTACAATGCCAATCCAATCGTTTATACCTCTGCTGACCTGTTTTTGATCCTGACAGAGAGTTCTACTTTACAGTTAACACTAGAAGTCCTGTCACAAACTGTGCGCTTATCTAGACTTAATAGCGCGTAGGAATTGCATGCAATTGCCATATCGAATGGCATCCAAAGTACGGCAGGTTCTCCTGGTTACTCATAGCAAACACAGGCAATGTTTCTGCCAATGGCCCTCCGGGTTACCCGGAGGTCCATTGGCTGACGGTATCCGGACAAAATACCCTCAGACAAAATACCCTTAGGACATAATACCTTAAAAAAAATACCCTTAGGACATAATACCCTCAATGGGTAGGACAAAATACCCTCGGACAAAATACCCTCAGACCAAATGTATATAATGTTGGATTTAAGGTGTTGGGGGGGGGGGGGGGGGCGGGGTAATTGCATCTAAGGCACTAGCCGGTGTTTTGTTTGAAATAACAAGAACCAATATTTTTAAAAATTTTTATTAACCCTTTACCTAACATAACGGCTCAAACCGGCCAGCGCTATTCTCAAAAATCGCCAATTAATTTTCACTGCTTTTTCATCTCAAAAACATAGGGTATGACCCCTCGTTAGAACGAGCTCGTCAAGCTCGTTCAAACGAGGGGTCATAACCTATGTTTTTGAGACAAAAAAATTAGTTATTCAAGAATTATTTTTGCAAGTGTCGTCTGCTTTTCAGGTTAGGTAAAGGGTTAAACTAAATAGATATGAAGCACAATACCAATGGCAGATGGCAATTGAATATATACATTTGGTCTGAGGGTATTTTGTCCGAGGGTATTTTGTCCTACCCATTGAGGGTATTATGTCGTAAGGGTATTTTTTTTAGGGTATTATGTCCTAAGGGTATTTTGTCCGAGGGTATTTTATCCTACAATCTTGGCTGACACACTGCTTGTGCACAGGCCATATGTACAGAATTTGACAGCCTTACTATGGTCATAATGCATAGATTAATGAGCAGATCAACGTGCTATTTGTGTGTATTTCTTGACAGGACTTCTGGGGAGAGCTGTGTATAGCATCTTCCAGTGGGTTCCATGGGGATAGCTGTGTGTAGCATCTTCCAATGGGTTCCATGGGGATAGCTGTGTATAGTGCTATAAAATAAAACTACACTGACTCACCATGTCTAATAAACTTCTTGACCAAAATGTCATCATAGGCTGAGAGACTCACAACATTCAAGTAACCAGCAAGATGCCGCTAGTGTTCCGTAGCTAGAAGACAACACTAAGATATTTATGTACCACAGTTAATCGCAAAGTCTGTAAGAACGTATCAATACTATTCAGCTTTAATACCTCATATTTTTTTACGTTTATCTTTACTTTGTGTCAACATTCTGTGCATGAATCATATCTCAATACCTCAGTTACTTAGTACTCCGATGAAATGTTTCAGAATTATTTGCAGTTTAAATCACATATGCTTACATTTTATCTAAGTGTTTTTTGCATTTCACATTTTTATTCATTATACCTTTCCATGAACATCAAACAAATCTAGGTGACAATGAGATTTTATTTGTTATCATTGTTTCATATTGAACTTTGTCTTCTATACACATTATATAATACAGCTATTCTTTATACATCCAAGCTCCCTTTATAAACTCAGATAAATGTATTCAATAGTCACAAGAACATCATAACCAATCACATCAATATAAGCATTTTGCTGTCATGTTTTGGTTGTATATACCTGTCTGGTTTCCCACATAAAAGTGAAATGAATTATACAAGGTCATTCTGGAGATATTTTATCCATGTATATTTACATCTTACTCTATTAAATGGCTAAAATCCGACCAGTACGATACAGAAAAACAAGGTTCATAAACACACAGGAGAAAATTTTAGGACATTAAACAGAACTATATATCGTTCTGAAAAAGAACATTAAACAGAACTATATATTGTACGGAAAAGTTTTGTGGATAAAAGAAGCCAAAAACCACGGAGTATCAGTGAGAAACTGTCAAATTCTACTGCTGTGCAAAAGCAGGATTAGTATAAGGTGAAGCCATGTGTACAATTTCCTTAGCAGTTGAAGCCATGTGTACAAATGCCTTAGCACAAGGCAGCATTATGCACTTATTACAAGCAGAATTAGTACCAGGTGAAGCCATGTGTACAATTACCTTAGAAGACGGCAGCATTATGCACTTATTACAAGCAGAATTAGTACCAGGTGAAGCCATGTGTACAATTGCCTTGGCACACTGTGGCATTATGCACTTATTACAAGCAGACTTAGTATCAGGTGAAGCCATGTGTACAATTGCCTTGGCACACTGCAGCATTAAGCACTTATTACAAGCAGTTTTAGTACCAGGTGAAGCCATGTGTACAATTGCCTTGGCACACAGCAGCATTATGCACCTATTACAAGCAGTATTAGTATCAGGTAAAGCCATGTGTACATTTGCTAAGGCAATGTGCTCGTTCCAATGAGGGGCATGCGCTATGTTTTGGAAGCAAAAAATGAAAATCTAACAAAAAATTGGATGGTGATTTTCGTATATAGTGATGGAAAACGAATCAGACACAACTTGATTCAGCATCAAAACAAGACCAGGTTGTGTTTTTTCCCCAGTTTCTAAGATGTGGGACATCTGTGAAAATATTTATTTTTAGCTGTCCCAATACACAGAGTAAATGAAAATTTAGAAAGACAATGTGAAGAAAATCGAAAAACTGTTTTTCAGCTAACTCTAAGCTAAAATGTTAGCTACTTTTCTATTTTGTAGGCTATCCAGGTTCTGGTAATTTTTCAGCTTGTTTCCAGTTAAAACCTTGTGCTACAAGTTGGCTAAAAATCCAGACTTCTACTGACCTGATGCTTAGGCCTGCTTAAATTTCATTGGCTTATTTTAAATATCTGTGACATCAAATTGAATCAAAACATGGAAGGAAGTCAACTGACATTAGCAGATTTCAAGGGACATACGTTTTGCCAGTAAAAAGGACGGTATCTGGTAAAAAGGGTGGTAAGTGTATAAAAACTATGTTTTAAAGTACTAAATGTACCTCTGAATGTGTGAAAAGTGGCAATTTAATGAAGCGTACGCAATAATAAATATATATAATGAAGATTAAGTATTGTTTGTTTTATTGCAGACTATTTTCAAGAGAAAATAGATCATTTCGTTATCGACACTGATCGACACGCCATTGTGTGCCATTGTGTGCCATTGTGTGCAAGGAAAACAACGAATTAGCTGAGGTGCACGACAGGGTGAATATTATCATACCTGCTCGATGGAAGTGTAACTAATTCATGTGCGTAACATTTAGATCTTTCTGTTTACTACGAGGGGACTTAACGGAAAGTTTTTTGGAGAGAAACCATTTATAATTTGAAAATAGTCTACAATAAAACAAACAATACTTAATCTTCGTTATATATTGTGTATGCTTCATTAAATTGTCACTTTACACATTCAGATGTAGATTTGGTACTTTAAAACATAGTTTTTATACACTTACTGCCCTTTTTACCGGCAAAATGTTGTGTTTAAGCTTTTTTTTAAAAGGGGGTTCATATTTTATTTTCTGTTTCGCCAAACACATGCCGAGGTGATAATAAATATTAAAACCATCCATACATCAGTGGATACTAGTTCTAGATTCCTGTATGTCCTATCCCAATGATACACTCAGGAGCCATTAAGGCTGGACCCCTTATGCTCACTCCACCAATTCCTATGTGCGAGCTCACAGTGGTGGGCCGGGAGGGGGGTGGGGCGGCTGGAGGCCCCCAAATGCAAATCATAGCTAACTGTTTTTAACCCCCATGTTTCATGAGGAGGCACCTGAATCGGCCCCAGAGCTTCAGAATTTGAAGGAAATAAATATCCGGGAAAAGGCCCTCAAACATGGGAGGGAATACACCCAATTCCATAGTTCAAGCCTTTGAAATATGGCAGTGTTATGTCGACCACGTTCCCCGACCCCCCCCCCCCCCCCCCCCCCCCCATTTCAAAAATATGGGAAATGGATTATATATCTAGCAGGGGCATAGCTAGGATTCTATAATCAGAGGGGGGGAGGCTAGCCATTGGGGGCAGGGGGCAATCCTGATGTTTGGAATGTTGTTGTGGGGTTTCACTCCACTCCCCCGGCCTAACTAGGACCCTCGATCATTCCCCCTCCTCCCACTTCCCTTCAGGGAGATAGGAGAATGAGGTAACGGCCAGAGGATCCTAGTTAGTACTAGACCTCCCTAGACAAAAATTATCGTAAACATTTCATTAGTTATTAATTCCAAGTCAGCCCATATAGGATTAACACTGAATGACATTGACCACTAAACCCAGTCCCTATACTCCCCGTCTTTACTATTCACACCACTGTATCGCTAGCCTTTGGTCATCGGGGAGATCACTTTTCTAACATGTGTCACTTAAAAAGTGCCACGATAAACCATGGCATTCTCGAAATACAATATCAGTGGTGGCCCCAATGGCAGAGCAAGGATCCCCAATCAAAGGTCTGGGTGAGGGTTAAAAACAATAAGTGACAGTTTGCATTTGGGAGTCCCCCAAAAACCCTGCCCCCACCTCACCCCGGCCCACTACAGGGAAGAAGGTCAACTGTCACATTCTGTTAGCCCCTGCCTTTCTTCAGGAGGATTCTGATGCCTCCTGAAGAAAGGTAGGGGCTAACAGTATGTGACAGTTTGCATTTTTTTTTTTGGAGGAGGGGGGGGGGGGCAAAACCCCACTGCGATCTTCCAAATATCATGGTTCCCCCTCCCCCCCCTCCCCAAAAGGCTACCCTCCCGACCCACCCATTATAGAATCCTGGATACGCCCCTCCTAGATATATAATCCAGTTCCCACATTTTTGAAATTGGTGTGGGGGGGGGGGGGGGGGGGGGACAAGATCGATATAATGCTGGCATATTTCAAAGGCTTGAAATATGGAATTGGGCGTATTCCCTCCCACGGTTGTGAGCCCTTCCCAGGATATTTTTTTTCTTCAAATTCTGAAGCTCTGAGATAAATTCCTGTGCCTCCTGAGGAAACGTGAGGGTTAAAAACAGTTAAATTTCAGACTTCCATAGGGAGCCCAAATAGCTGACCCAGGGACTCAATTTGAACAAACTTGAATTTGCCCCTCCCCCCCCCCAGAGATGTTGTCTACGGATTACGAAAAGATTCTGACTGGAGGATCTGAAGAATATTTTAAAAGAAATTTTCGCATATTGCACTGAGTTACACTTTGGGCTCCAATGAAGAGCCGAAATATCAACCCAGGGATCCGATTTGAACAAATCTGAATTTGACCCCTCTAGAGATGTTGTATACCAAATATCAAAAGAATCGGACTGTTGCATCTGATGAAGAAGCTTATTTTCCATATTGCCCTGAGTTAATTATTCAGCCTCCGGTATTGAGCCCAAATATTAACCAAGAGCTTTAATTTGAACACACTTGTATCTGAACCCCCCCCCCCCCCCCCCAACCACCACCACCACCCCCCAGATGCTGTATAACAATTATCAAAAGATTCTGATCCGAGGTTCTGAACAAAAAATATTTTTCGATTTTTGCAAATATGGTTACGGCATTTTTTGGATGCCCTGTTCAGAACAGCCCCTGACACAACCGATGGCAATATTTGTTTACGCTTCCATTCTATTGGCCCCAAGGATGCTTCATATGAAATAACAGTTCTCTGTTCCGTGTGGTTTGGGAAATATGGACATTTCAATGTTTTTCTATTTTTAGCCCCTGGGGTTCCCACGGTGCTGAAAAAAAAAAATGTTCAGGCATCAATCAATTACTTAGGACCCCACTTAAACTACATGCCAAATTTGGTTCAAATCAGACCACTAGTTCTTGAAATACAAAATTTGGGCAGAGCCCAAAATAGATATGCTCCCACAGAGCGCCCAAATATTGACCTACCAACTTCCCTTGAACAAACTTTAATCTTTAACACAAAGGGATGTTCCATACCAAATATCAATGCATTCTCTCTGGTGGTTCATCATCAGAAGATTTTTAAAGATTTTTAGGCTTTTGGGGCATTAACCAGAGCCCAAAGATGGCAGCTGCTTCATTTGAACAAAATAGAAAGGTTATACTCCATAGTTGAATTTGGCTTAATGGTTGTGAAGAAAAAGTTTCCAAAAGTTATCTGACCACAGATGACGGATGACAGACTGACTTGCAGTCAGGTGAGCTGCAAATAGTTGAGAGGCAAATTCTGTTTATCTGAAAACATTATCAGGAGGTCTGTATGCTGCGATATCTAATTCTAAACTCACGTTTTAAACAATGTGCACAGATTAAACACATATAAGTGTTATTCGATCACTCCAGTTTAATTTAATAACGTCCAAAATGTTAAGTAAAATGTCTCTCAGATAATCCAGTTCAAATTAAATAACAATAAATTTATTATTATGACTTGAGTGAATTGAAAATGCTTTTATGATCCAACAGTTCTCTAGTACTTCTGAATGGATCATGAGTTAGCAAATAATCACAGGTTTTAAATACTTTCATTTAATTGGTCTCAAAATTTAACCTTCTCTTCAGTAAAAACTACAAGTCCTGTCATGAACTGTGCGTTTATCTAGGTTTAATTGCGCGTAGGAATTGCGTGCAATTGCCATATCGCATCGCATCCAAAGCGTGGCGGGTTCTCCTGGTTACTCATAATAAACACAGGCAATGTTTCTGCCAATGGACTTCTGGGTTAAAAGCTTCAGTACCGGTATGCTTACAGAATCCCTCCTTTTTCGTTGTATTCTAGTTTCTATTGCATTGTTTCTGGAAACCCCTGAAAGTTAGCCCAAACTTGTTTACTGGTAAAACAGGACACCTACAGTTAAAACTAGAAGTCCTGTCATGAACTGTGTGCTTATCTAGGCTTAATTGCAGGTAGGAATTGCGTGCAATTGCCAAATATTGCATCGCATCCAAAGTCCGGCGGGTTCCCCTGGTTACTCATAACAAACACAGGTGATGTTTCTGCCAATGGACCTCCGGGTTACCCGGAGGTCCATTGGATGAAACATTGCTTGTGCACCGGCCCTATGTACAGAATTCGATAGCCTTACTAAGGTCATAACGCATAGATTTAAGCACAGATCGATGTGCTATTTGTGCGCTTTTCATGACAGGACTTCTAGTTTTAACTGTGTACATAAATTCTAAATGCTGAACATAGATGACTAAGTACCAAAAATTAAAGCTGCAAAAAAAGTGTTTCTCAACAAGATATTAACAAGAGGCTCTCAAGAGCCTGTAAACGCTCACCTGGCAGAACTACATATCCCTCAGTTATTCTAATTAAAATCAAAGAATGCAGCAGAATGGTGATTGTTTTCAGAGGACTTTCCATATATTATTTGCACCAAGTTTGGTTCAAGTAATTTCAGATAAGAAGATAATGTGATTTCTCATAGGGTTTCCATGGTAACTAGGAGCCGCAATTGCAGCCGTGTTTCCGATACAATTAACATTTCATGACGACCATTGGTAGATGGTGTCACAGTCATCAATCATGTGAAGTTTCAAAACATTTGGCATTGCAGTTTCAGAAGAGAAGATTTTCATAAGCGACCCATCAGAATCAAAGAATGCCCCTGGTAGACATGTTTTTTTCATCTGACAGGAACAAAATGAGGATCGTTTATAGAGGACCTCCCATGGACCATTCCTGCCAAGTTTGGTTCACATCAGCTCACTGGTTCCAGAGAAGAAGATGAAAATGTGAAAGATGATGGACGACAACCGACGAATGAAGTGATGGCAATAACTCACATGTCCCTTTGGGCGCACTTTGCAGATAAAAATAGAATGCATTTTCATTTTTGGAATTAACTTAAAAAGCCTTACCACAATCCATTCCAATAGGGGTCATAAGCTGAGTTTAATGCTTCTCAAGAACAGCACTGGGCTGATTTTGACCATTATTTATTTATTGGTGTTTAAGGTCACATCGGGGTTTAACTCGTAGCATTCTGGTTGTATTTTGATAATATGTGCATTGGATTAAGGTTTAACTCCTAGCATTCTGGTAGTATTTTGATAATATGTGCATTGGATTAAGGTTTAACTCCTAGCATTCTGGTAGTATTTTGATAATATGTGCATTGGATTAAGGTTTAACTCCTAGCATTCTGGTAGTATTTTGATAATATGTGCATTGGATTAAGGTTTAACTCCGGGCATTCTGGTAGTATTTTTATAACATGTGCATTGGATTGAGGTTCAACTCCTAGCATTCTGGTAGTATTTCATAGTTTCCATCATTGACTCCATATTGTCGACGTAGAATGAAAAATTTAATAAATTATATCTTGTTTGACAGAGATCAATGAGCTCCGTCAAACAGGATATAATTTATTGAATTCTCAGTTGCGTTGTGGGGAAAAAATTGCTGCTGAAAACTTTGGCATTTTGACAAGAGTGCAGAGGGTTAACAGAGAAAATCATATTGAGAAAAGGAACACTACCTCAACACTTGAGGTTAACAGCTTATCTCATGAAACTTTCTTCCCATTCCAATAAGTAACTTACTCCATTTATCTTATTTAGCAAATGTCAGAATGTTATACAATCAAATATTTAAATAATATTTTCAAAATGAAAAAGGTTTGAAGGTACAAACTGACAATTTAAAATAACAAGGCCGATACATTTTCACGATGTTGTCTCATAGTACACACCTGCAGGCATTAGTAACTTACATAAACATTACCAATATTTGTTCCATGTAAAATATTGGTGCATTATAAAAGCTCTGTGATATTTGTACGTCATTGACCTAGATCATGTTCGTGATAGTTTTTTAATTTCTTTTTATATGATCAACCCATAAGTTCTCAGATTAAGTTGAGGTTTATAACTACCGTATATACATTAACATAGCTCAAGATGAATTAACCCTTAAGGGCCTCAATTCACACTTGGCCACAGCCTGTACAAGTCCAGGGGTTGAACAGTGACCTCTAGTCAAGTCTTGGGTCAAGGCAGACAAGATTTGTCTGAATTCACACATGAACACAGCCTGTACACGTCCGTGGTTAATCAGTGACATCTAGGCAAGTCTTGGGTTAAAGCAGCCAAGATTTGACCAGAAACCACTGACTATGTAATTTGTTTATTGTTAGCAGGGCGTTTGAGTTCATGATGGCATGTTAAGGGCACCTGTTTTGAGGTCGTAAAAGTTGGAAATAGGCCCCAAAGGATTAACAGTGTTTCCACATTATTGTTAGTTGCCTGTATGGACAGCCAACATTATTGTTAGTTGCCTGTATGGACAGCCACATTATTGTTAGTTGCCTGTATGGACAGCCAACATTATTGTTAGTTGCCTGTATGGACAGCCAACATTATTGTTAGTTGCCTGTATGGACAGCCAACATTATTGTTAGTTGCCTGCATGGACAGTCAACAATGATGTAAAAATACTGTCAAGATAAATGAATCCTACAAGTAGAGTCCTCCAGAAAGAGTACAATTGGAACAACTTTTTCAGAGCCATATAACATAGGAAGTTTGTGGGTGTATGGGGACTTACAGGTTAACCCTCGCACACAGATGTAACCATATAAAATAGGAAGTTAGTGGCTGTATGGGGACTTACAGGTTAACCCTTACGGACAGATGTAGCCATATAAAATAGGAAGTTTGTGGCTGTATGGGACTTACAGGTTAACCCTTGCAGACAGATGTAGCTATATAAAATAGGAAGTTAGTGGCCGTATGGGGACTTACAGGTTAACCCTTTAGGACAGATGGAGCCATATAAAATAGGAAGTTTGGGACTGTATGGGGACTTACAGGTTAACGCTTTAGGACAGATGTAGCCATATAAAATAGGAAGTTAGTGGCTATATGGGGACTTACAGGTTAACCCTCAGAACAGATGTAGCCATATAAAATGCGAAGTTTGTGGTTGTATGGGGACTTACAGGTTAACCCTTTAGGACAGATGTAGCAATATAAAATAGAAAGTTTGTGGCTGTATGGGGACTTACAGGTTAACCCTTACAGACAGATGTAGCCATATAAAATAGAAAGTTTGTGGCCGTATGGGGACTTACAGGTTAACCCTTATGGACAGATGTAGCCATATAAAATAGAAAGTTTGTGGCTGAATGGGGACTTACAGGTTAACCCTTTAGGGACAGATGTAGCCATATAAAATAGGAAGTTTGTGGCTGTATGGGGACTTACAGGTTAACCCTTTAGGATAGATGTAGCCATATAAAATAGGAAGTTTGTGACTGTATGGGGACTTACAGGTTAACCCTTTAGGACAGATGTAGCCATATAAAAGAGGAAGTTTGTGGCTGTATGGGGACTTACAGGTTACCCCTTTAGGACAGATGTAGCCATATAAAATAGTTAGTTAGTGGCTGTATGGGGACTTACAGGTTAACCCTTGCAGAGAGATGTAGCCATATAAAATAGGAAGTTTGTGGCTGTATGGGGACTTACAGGTTAACCCTTAAGACAGATGCAGCCATAAAAAATAAGAAGTTAGTGGCTGTATGGGGACTTACAGGTTAACCCTTGCAGAGAGATGTAGCCATATAAAATAGGAAGTTTGTGGCTGTATGGGGACTTACAGGTTAACCCTTAAGACAGATGTAGCCATATAAAATAGGAAGTTAGTGGCTGTATGGGGACTTACAGGTTAACCCTTACAGACAGATGTAGCCATATAAAATAGGAAGTTAGTGGCTGTATGGGGACTTACAGGTTAACCCTTTAGGATAGATGTAGCCATATAAAATAGGAAGTTTGTGACTGTATGGGGACTTACAGGTTAACCCTTTAGGACAGATGTAGCCATATAAAATAGGAAGTTTGTGGCTGTATGGGGACTTACAGGTTACCCCTTTAGGACAGATGTAGCCATATAAAATAGGAAGTTAGTGGCTGTATGGGGACTTACAGGTTAACCCTTGCAGAGAGATGTAGCCATATAAAATAGGAAGTTTGTGGCTGTATGGGGACTTACAGGTTAACCCTTAAGACAGATGCAGCCATATAAAATAGGAAGTTAGTGGCTGTACGGGGACTTACAGGTTAACCTTTGCAGAGAGATGTAGCCATATAAAATAGGAAGTTTGTGGCTGTATGGGGACTTACAGGTTAACCCTTAAGACAGATGTAGCCATATAAAATAGGAAGTTAGTGGCTGTATGGGGACTTACAGGTTAACCCTTACAGACAGATGTAGCCATATAAAATAGGAAGTTAGTGGCTGTATGGGGACTTACAGGTTAACCCTTGCAGAGAGATGTAGCCATATAAAAGAGGAAGTTTGTGGCTGTATGAGGACTTACAGGTTAACCCTTACAGACAGATGTAGCCATATAAAATAGGAAGTTAGTGGCTGTATGGGGACTTACAGGTTAACCCTTAAGACAGATGTAGCCACATAAAATGGGAAGTTTGTGGTTGTATGGGGGACTTACAGGTTAACCCTTTAGGACAGATGTAGCCATATAAAATAGGAAGTTTGTGGTTGTATGGGGACTTACAGGTTAACCCTTAGGAAAGATGTAGCCATATAAAATAGAAAGTTTGTGGCTGTATGGGGACTTACAGGTTAACCCTTACAGACAGATGTAGCCATATAAAATAGAAAGTTTGTGGCTGTATGGGGACTTACAGATTAACCCTTAGGGACAGATGCAGCCATATAAAATAGGAAGTTTGTGGCTGTATGGGGACTTACAGGTTAACCCTTACGGACAGATGTAGCCATATAAAATAGGAAGTTTGTGGCTGTATGGGGACTTACAGGTTAACCCTTGCAGACAGATGTAGCCATATAAAATAGGAAGTTAGTGGCCATATGGGGACTTACAGGTTAACCCTTTAGGACAGATGTAGCCATATAAAATAGGAAGTCCGGGACTGTATGGGGACTTACAGGTTAACGCTTTAGGACAGATGTAGCCATATAAAATAGGAAGTTAGTGGCCGTATGGGGACTTACAGGTTAACAAAACAGATGTAGCCATATAAAATAGGAAGTTAGTGGCTGTATGGGGACTTACAGGTTAACCCTTAAGACAGATGTAGCCACATAAAATGGGAAGTTTGTGGTTGTATGGGGGACTTACAGGTTAACCCTTTAGGACAGATGTAGCCATATAAAATAGGAAGTTTGTGGTTGTATGGGGACTTACAGGTTAACCCTTAGGAAAGATGTAGCCATATAAAATAGAAAGTTTGTGGCTGTATGGGGACTTACAGGTTAACCCTTACAGACAGATGTAGCCATATAAAATAGAAAGTTTGTGGCTGTATGGGGACTTACAGATTAACCCTTAGGGACAGATGCAGCCATATAAAATAGGAAGTTTGTGGCTGTATGGGGACTTACAGGTTAACCCTTACGGACAGATGTAGCCATATAAAATAGGAAGTTTGTGGCTGTATGGGGACTTACAGGTTAACCCTTGCAGACAGATGTAGCCATATAAAATAGGAAGTTAGTGGCCATATGGGGACTTACAGGTTAACCCTTTAGGACAGATGTAGCCATATAAAATAGGAAGTCCGGGACTGTATGGGGACTTACAGGTTAACGCTTTAGGACAGATGTAGCCATATAAAATAGGAAGTTAGTGGCCGTATGGGGACTTACAGGTTAACCCTTTAGGACAGATGTAGCCATATAAAGTAGGAAGTTTGTGGCTGTATGGGGACTTACAGGTTAACCCTTGCAGACAGATGTAGCCATATAAAATAGGAAGTTTGTGGCTGTATGGGGACTTACAGGTTAACCCTTTAGGACAGATGTAGCCATATAAAATAGGAAGTTTGTGGTTGTATGGGGACTTACCGGTTAACCCTTACAGACAGATGTAGCCATATAAAATAGAAAGTTTGTGGCTGTATGGCGACTTACAGGTTAACCCTTTAGGACAGATGTAGCCATATAAAATAAGAAGTTTGTGGCTGTATGGGGACTTACAGGTTAACCCATACAGACAGATGTAGCCATATAAAATAGAAAGTTTGTGACTGTATGGGGACTTACAGGTTAACCCTTGAAGACAGATGTAGCCTTATAAAATAGGAAGTTTGTGGCTGTATGGGGACTTACAGGTTAACCCTTGCAGACAGATGTAGCCATATAAAATAGAAAGTTTGTGGCTGTATGGGGACTTACAGGTTAACCCTTAGGGACAGATGTAGCCATATAAAATAGGAAGTTTGTGGCTGTATGGGGACTTACAGGTTAACCCTTACAGACAGATGTAGCCATATAAAATAGGAAGTTTGTGGTTGTATGGGGACTTACAGGTTAACCTTTAGGGAAAGATGTAGCCATATAAAATAGGAAGTTAGTGGCTGTATGAGGACTTACAGGTTAACCCTTACAGACAGATGTAGCCATATAAAATAGGAAGTTAGTTGCTGTATGGGGACCTACAGGTTAACGCTTAGGAACAGATGTAGCCATATAAAATAGGAAGTTTGTGGCTGTATGGGGACTTACAGGTTAACCCTTAGGGACAGATGTAGCCATATAAAATAGGAAGTTTGGGGCTGTATGAGGACTTACAGGTTAACCCTTGCAGGCAGATGTAGCCATATAAAATAGGAAGTTAGTGGCTGTATGAGGACTTACAGGTTAACCCTTACAGACAGATGTAGCCATATAAAATAGGAAGTTTGTGGATGTATGGGGACTTACAGGTTAACCCTTACAGACAGATGTAGCCATATAAAATGGGAAGTTTGTGGCTGTATGGGGACTTACAGGTTAACCCTTGCAGAGAGAAGTCGCCATATAAAATAGGAAGTTTGTGGTTGTATGGGGACTTACAGGTTAACCCTTTAGGACAGATGTAGCCATATAAAATAGGACATTTGTGGTTGTATGGGGACTTACAGGTTAACCCTTACGGACAGATGTAGCCATATAAAATTGGACGTTTGTGGTTGTATGGGGACTTACAGGTTAACCCTTACGGACAGATGTAGCCATATAAAATAGGAAGTTAGTGGCTGTATGGGGACTTACAGGTTAACCCTTACGGACAGATGTAGCCATATAAAATAGAAAGTTCATGGCTGTATGGGGACTTACAGGTTAACCCTTAGGGACAGATGTAGCCATATAAAATAGGAAGTTTGGGACTGTGTGGGGACTTACAGGTTAACCCTTGCAGACAGATGTAGCCATATAAAATAGGAAGTTTGTGGCTGTATGGGGAGTTACAGGTTAACCCTTCAGACAGATGTAGCCATATAAAATAGGAAGTTAGTGGCTGTATGGGGACTTACAGGTTAACCCTTACAGACAGATGTAGCCATATAAAATAGGAAGTTTGTGGCTGTATGGGGACTTACAGGTTAACCCTTTAGGACAGATGTAGCCATATAAAATAGGAAGTTTGTGGTTTATGGGGACTTACCGGTTAACCCTTACAGACAGATGTAGCCATATAAAATAGAAAGTTTGTGGCTGTATGGGGACTTACAGGTTAACCCTTTAGGACAGATGTAGCCATATAAAATAAGAAGTTTGTGGCTGTATGGGGACTTACAGGTTAACCCATACAGACAGATGTAGCCATATAAAATAGAAAGTTTGTGACTGTATGGGGACTTACAGGTTAACCCTTGAAGACAGATGTAGCCTTATAAAATAGGAAGTTTGTGGCTGTATGGGGACTTACAGGTTAATCTTGCAGACAGATGTAGCCATATAAAATAGAAAGTTTGTGGCTGTATGGGGACTTACAGGTTAACCCTTAGGGACAGATGTAGCCATATAAAATAGGAAGTTTGTGGCTGTATGGGGACTTACAGGTTAACCCTTACAGACAGATGTAGCCATATAAAATAGGAAGTTTGTGGTTGTATGGGGACTTATAGGTTAACCCCTACAGACAGATGTAGCCATATAAAATAGGAAGTTAGTTGCTGTATGGGGACCTACAGGTTAATGCTTAGGAACAGATGTAGCCATATAAAATAGGAAGTTTGTGGCTGTATGGGTACTTACAGGTTAACCCTTAGGGACAGATGTAGCCATATAAAATAGGAAGTTTGGGGCTGTATGAGGACTTACAGGTTAACCCTTGCAGACAGATGTAGCCATATAAAATAGGAAGTTAGTGGCTGTATGAGGACTTACAGGTTAACCCTTACAGACAGATGTAGCCATATAAAATAGGAAGTTTGTGGATGTATGGGGACTTACAGGTTAACCCTTACAGACAGATGTAGCCATATAAAATGGGAAGTTTGTGGCTGTATGGGGACTTACAGGTTAACCCTTGCAGAGAGAAGTTGTCATATAAAATAGGAAGTTTGTGGCTGTATGGGGACTTACAGGTAAACCCTTTAGGACAGATGTAGCCATATAAAATAGGACATTTGTGGTTGTATGGGGACTTACAGGTTAACCCTTACGGACAGATGTAGCCATATAAAATTGGACGTTTGTGGTTGTATGGGGACTTACAGGTTAACCCTTACGGACAGATGTAGCCATATAAAATAGGAAGTTAGTGGCTGTATGGGGACTTACAGGTTAACCCTTATGGACAGATGTAGCCATATAAAATAGAAAGTTCGTGGCTGTATGGGGACTTACAGGTTAACCCTTAGGGACAGAAGTAGCCATATAAATAGGAAGTTTGGGACTGTATGGGGACTTACAGGTTAACCCTTGCAGACAGATGTAGCCATATAAAATAGGAAGTTTGTGGCTGTATGGGGACTTACAGGTTAACCCTTGCAGACCGATGTAGCCATATAAAATAGGAAGTTAGTGGCTGTATGAGGACTTACAGGTTAACCCTAACAGACAGATGTAGCCATATAAAATAGGAAGTTTGTGGTTGTATGGGGACTTACAGGTTAACCCTTGCAGACAGATGTAGCCATATAAAATAGAAAGTTAGTAGCTGTATGGGGACTTACAGGTTAACCCTTACAGACAGATGAAGCCATATAAAATGGGAAGTTTGTGGTTGTATGGGGACTTACAGGTTAACCCTTTAGGACAGATGTAGCCATATAAAATAGGAAGTTTGTGGTTGTATGGGGACTTACAGGTTAACCCTTACAGACAGATGTAGCCATATAAAATGGAAAGTTTGTGGCGTTATGGGGACTTACAGGTTAACCCTTGCAGAGAGAAGTCGCCATATAAAATAGGAAGTTTGTGGTTGTATGGGGACTTACAGGTTAACCCTTTAGGACAGATGTAGCCATATAAAATAGGACGTTTGTGGTTGTATGGGGACTTACAGGTTAACCCTTACGGACAGATGTAGCCATATAAAATAGGAAGTTAGTGACTGTATGGGGACTTACAGGTTAACCCTTACGGACAGATGTAGCCATATAAAATAGGAAGTTAGTGGCCGTATGGGGACTTACAGGTTAACCCTTTAGGACAGATGTAGCCATATAAAATTGGAAGTTTGTGGCTGTATGAGGTCTTACAGGTTAACCCTTAGGGACAGATGTAGCCATATGAAATAGGAAGTTTGTGGTTGTATGGGGACTTACAGGTTAACCCTTATAGACAGATGTAGCCATATAAAATGGGAAGTTTGTGGTTGTATGGGGACTTACAGGTTAACCCTTTAGGACAGATGTAGCCATATAAAATAGGAAGTTTGTGGCTGTATGGGGACTTACAGGTTAACCCTTACAGACAGATGTAGCCACATAAAATAGGAAGTTTGTGGCTGTATGGGGACTTACAGTTTAACCCTTACAGACAGAAGTAGCCATATAAAATGGGAAGTTTGTGGTTGTATGGGGACTTACAGGTTAACCCTTTAGGACAGATGTAGCCATATAAAATAGGAAGTTTGCGGCTGTATGGGGACTTACAGGTTAACCCTTACAGACAGATGTAGCCATATAAAATGGGAAGTTTGTGTTTGTATGGGGACTTACAGTTTAACCCTTACAGACAGAAGTAGCCATATAAAATAGAAAGTTTGTGGCTGTATGGGGACTTACAGGTTAACCCTTTAGGACAGATGTAGCCATATAAAATAGGAAGTTAGTGGTTGTATGGGGACTTACAGGTTAACCCTTACGGGACAGATGTAGCCATATAAAATAGGAAGTTTGTGGCTGTATGGGGACTTACAGGTTAACCCATTGCAGACAGATGTAGCCATATAAAATAGGAAGTTAGTGGCTGTATGGGGACTTACAGGTTAACTCTGACGGGACAGATGTAGCCATATAAAATAGGAAGTTAGTGGCCGTATGGGGACTTACAGGTTAACCCTTTAGGACAGATGTAGCAATATAAAATAGAAAGTTTGTGGCTGTATGGGGACTTACAGGTTAACCCTTGCAGACAGATGTAGCCATATAAAATAGGAAGTTTGTGGCTGTATGGGGACTTACAGGTTAACCCTTGCACCCAGATGTAGCCATATAAAATAGGAAGTTAGTGGCTGTATGGGGACTTACAGGTTAACCCTTGCAGACGGATGTAGCCATATAAAATAGGAAGTTTGTGGTTGTATGGGGACTTACAGGTTAACCCCTATGGACAGATGTAGCCATATAAAATAGGAAGTTAGTGGCTGTATGGGGACTTACAGGTTAACCCTTATAGACAGATGTAGCCATATAAAATAGGAAGTTAGTGGCCGTATGGGGACTTACAGGTTAACCCTTTAGGACAGATGTAGCCATATAAAATAGGAAGTTTGTGGCTGTATGAGGACTTACAGGTTAACCCTTGGGGACATATGTAGCCATATGAAATAGGAAGTTTGTGGTTGTACGGGGACTTACAGGTTAACCCTTTAGGACAGATGTAGCCATATAAAATAGGAAGTTTATGGTTGTATGGGGACTTACAGGTTAACCCTTTAGGACAGATGTAGCCATATAAAATAGGAAGTTTATGGTTGTTTGGGGACTTACAGGTTAACCCTTACAGACAGAAGTAGACCATATAAAATAGAAAGTTTGTGGCTGTATGGGGACTTACAGGTTAACCCTTAGGGACAGATGTAGCCATATAAAATAGGAAGTTTGGGACTGTGTGGGGACTTACAGGTTAACCCTTGCAGACAGATGTAGCCATATAAAATAGGAAGTTTGTGGCTGTATGGGGACTTACAGGTTAACCCTTCAGACAGATGTAGCCATATAAAATAGGAAGTTAGTGGCTGTATGAGGACTTACAGGTTAACCCTTTAGGACAGATGTAGCCATATTAAGTAGGAAGTTTGTGGCTGTATGGGGACTTACAGGTTAACCGTTAGGGACAGAAGTAGCCATATAAAATAGGAAGTTTGGGACTGTATGGGGACTTACAGGTTAACCCTTACAGACAGATGTAGCCATATAAAATAGGAAGTTTGTGGCTGGATGGGGACTTACAGGTTAACCCTTCCAGACAGATGTAGCCATATAAAATAGGAAGTTAGTGGCTGTATGAGGACTTACAGGTTAACCCTTACAGACAGATGTGGCCATATAAAATAGGAAGTTTGTGGTTGTATGGGGACTTACAGGTTAACCCTTACAGACAGATGTAGCCATATAAAATAGGAAGTTAGTAGCTGTATGGGGACTTACAGGTTAACCCTTACAGACAGATGTAGCCATCTAAAATGGGAAGTTTGTGGTTGTATGGGGACTTACAGGTTAACCCTTTAGGACAGATGTAGCCATATAAAATAGGAAGTTTGTGGTTGTATGGGGACTTACAGGTTAACCCTTACAGACAGATGTAGCCATATAAAATGGGAAGTTTGTGGCTTTATGGGGACTTACAGGTTAACCCTTGCAGAGAGAAGTTGCCATATAAAATAGGAAGTTTGTTTCTGGTTGTATGGGGACTTACAGGTTAACCCTTTAGGACAGATGTAGCCATATAAAATAGGACGTTTGTGGTTGTATGGGGACTTACAGGTTAACCCTTACGGACAGATGTAGCCATATAAAATAGGAAGTTAGTGGCTGTATGGGGACTTACAGGTTAACCCTTACGGACAGATGTAGCCATATAAAATAGGAAGTTAGTGGCCGTATGGGGATTTACAGGTTAACCCTTTAGGACAGATGTAGCCATATAAAATTGGAAGTTTGTGGCTGTATGAGGACTTACAGGTTAACCCTTAGGGACAGATGTAGCCATATGAAATAGGAAGTTTGTGGTTGCATGGGGACTTACAGGTTAACCCTTATAGACAGGTGTAGCCATATAAAATGGGAAGTTTGTGGTTGTATGGGGACTTACAGGTTAACCCTTTAGGACAGATGTAGCCATATAAAATAGGAAGTTTGTGGCTGTATGGGGACTTACAGGTTAACCTTTACAGACAGATGTAGCCACATAAAATAGGAAGTTTGTGGCTGTATGGGGACTTACAGGTTAACCCTTACAGACAGATGTAGCCATATAAAATAGGAAGTTTGTGGCTGTATGGGGACTTACAGTTTAACCCTTACAGACAGAAGTAGCCATATAAAATAGAAAGTTTGTGGCTGTATGTGGACTTACAGGTTAACCCTTTAGGACAGATGTAGCCATATAAAATAGGAAGTTAGTGGCTGTATGGAGACTTACAAGTTAACCCTTACGGGACAGATGTAGCCATATAAAATAGGAAGTTTGTGGCTGTATGGGGACTTACAGGTTAACACATTGCAGACAGATGTAGCCATATAAAATAGGAAGTTAGTGGCTGTATGGGGACTTACAGGTTAACCCTTACGGGACAGATGTAGCCATATAAAATAGGAAGTTAGTGGCCGTATGGGGACTTACAGGTTAACCCTTTAGGACAGATGTAGCAATATAAAATAGAAAGTTTGTGGCTGTATGGGGACTTACAGGTTAACCCTTGCAGACAGATGTAGCCATATAAAATAGGAAGTTTGTGGCTGTATGGGGACTTACAGGTTAACCCTTGCAGACAGATGTAGCCATATAAAATAGGAAGTTAGTGGCTGTATGGGGACTTACAGGTTAACCCTTGCAGAGAGATGTAGCCATATAAAATAGGAAGTTTGTGGCTGTATGGGGACTTACAGGTTAACCCTTAAGACAGATGCAGCCATAAAAAATAAGAAGTTAGTGGCTGTATGGGGACTTACAGGTTAACCCTTGCAGAGAGATGTAGCCATATAAAATAGGAAGTTTGTGGCTGTATGGGGACTTACAGGTTAACCCTTAAGACAGATGTAGCCATATAAAATAGGAAGTTAGTGGCTGTATGGGGACTTACAGGTTAACCCTTACAGACAGATGTAGCCATATAAAATAGGAAGTTAGTGGCTGTATGGGGACTTACAGGTTAACCCTTTAGGATAGATGTAGCCATATAAAATAGGAAGTTTGTGACTGTATGGGGACTTACAGGTTAACCCTTTAGGACAGATGTAGCCATATAAAATAGGAAGTTTGTGGCTGTATGGGGACTTACAGGTTACCCCTTTAGGACAGATGTAGCCATATAAAATAGGAAGTTAGTGGCTGTATGGGGACTTACAGGTTAACCCTTGCAGAGAGATGTAGCCATATAAAATAGGAAGTTTGTGGCTGTATGGGGACTTACAGGTTAACCCTTAAGACAGATGCAGCCATATAAAATAGGAAGTTAGTGGCTGTACGGGGACTTACAGGTTAACCTTTGCAGAGAGATGTAGCCATATAAAATAGGAAGTTTGTGGCTGTATGGGGACTTACAGGTTAACCCTTAAGACAGATGTAGCCATATAAAATAGGAAGTTAGTGGCTGTATGGGGACTTACAGGTTAACCCTTACAGACAGATGTAGCCATATAAAATAGGAAGTTAGTGGCTGTATGGGGACTTACAGGTTAACCCTTGCAGAGAGATGTAGCCATATAAAAGAGGAAGTTTGTGGCTGTATGAGGACTTACAGGTTAACCCTTACAGACAGATGTAGCCATATAAAATAGGAAGTTAGTGGCTGTATGGGGACTTACAGGTTAACCCTTAAGACAGATGTAGCCACATAAAATGGGAAGTTTGTGGTTGTATGGGGGACTTACAGGTTAACCCTTTAGGACAGATGTAGCCATATAAAATAGGAAGTTTGTGGTTGTATGGGGAC
This sequence comes from Pictodentalium vernedei, assembly GCA_031216915.1. NCBI lineage: Eukaryota > Metazoa > Mollusca > Scaphopoda > Dentaliida > Dentaliidae > Pictodentalium > Pictodentalium vernedei. Next base: position 2,581,111 of record CM062294.1, on the reverse strand, counting down.
TTACAGGTTAACCCTTAGGAAAGATGTAGCCATATAAAATAGAAAGTTTGTGGCTGTATGGGGACTTACAGGTTAACCCTTACAGACAGATGTAGCCATATAAAATAGAAAGTTTGTGGCTGTATGGGGACTTACAGATTAACCCTTAGGGACAGATGCAGCCATATAAAATAGGAAGTTTGTGGCTGTATGGGGACTTACAGGTTAACCCTTACGGACAGATGTAGCCATATAAAATAGGAAGTTTGTGGCTGTATGGGGACTTACAGGTTAACCCTTGCAGACAGATGTAGCCATATAAAATAGGAAGTTAGTGGCCATATGGGGACTTACAGGTTAACCCTTTAGGACAGATGTAGCCATATAAAATAGGAAGTCCGGGACTGTATGGGGACTTACAGGTTAACGCTTTAGGACAGATGTAGCCATATAAAATAGGAAGTTAGTGGCCGTATGGGGACTTACAGGTTAACAAAACAGATGTAGCCATATAAAATAGGAAGTTAGTGGCTGTATGGGGACTTACAGGTTAACCCTTAAGACAGATGTAGCCACATAAAATGGGAAGTTTGTGGTTGTATGGGGGACTTACAGGTTAACCCTTTAGGACAGATGTAGCCATATAAAATAGGAAGTTTGTGGTTGTATGGGGACTTACAGGTTAACCCTTAGGAAAGATGTAGCCATATAAAATAGAAAGTTTGTGGCTGTATGGGGACTTACAGGTTAACCCTTACAGACAGATGTAGCCATATAAAATAGAAAGTTTGTGGCTGTATGGGGACTTACAGATTAACCCTTAGGGACAGATGCAGCCATATAAAATAGGAAGTTTGTGGCTGTATGGGGACTTACAGGTTAACCCTTACGGACAGATGTAGCCATATAAAATAGGAAGTTTGTGGCTGTATGGGGACTTACAGGTTAACCCTTGCAGACAGATGTAGCCATATAAAATAGGAAGTTAGTGGCCATATGGGGACTTACAGGTTAACCCTTTAGGACAGATGTAGCCATATAAAATAGGAAGTCCGGGACTGTATGGGGACTTACAGGTTAACGCTTTAGGACAGATGTAGCCATATAAAATAGGAAGTTAGTGGCCGTATGGGGACTTACAGGTTAACCCTTTAGGACAGATGTAGCCATATAAAGTAGGAAGTTTGTGGCTGTATGGGGACTTACAGGTTAACCCTTGCAGACAGATGTAGCCATATAAAATAGGAAGTTTGTGGCTGTATGGGGACTTACAGGTTAACCCTTTAGGACAGATGTAGCCATATAAAATAGGAAGTTTGTGGTTGTATGGGGACTTACCGGTTAACCCTTACAGACAGATGTAGCCATATAAAATAGAAAGTTTGTGGCTGTATGGCGACTTACAGGTTAACCCTTTAGGACAGATGTAGCCATATAAAATAAGAAGTTTGTGGCTGTATGGGGACTTACAGGTTAACCCATACAGACAGATGTAGCCATATAAAATAGAAAGTTTGTGACTGTATGGGGACTTACAGGTTAACCCTTGAAGACAGATGTAGCCTTATAAAATAGGAAGTTTGTGGCTGTATGGGGACTTACAGGTTAACCCTTGCAGACAGATGTAGCCATATAAAATAGAAAGTTTGTGGCTGTATGGGGACTTACAGGTTAACCCTTAGGGACAGATGTAGCCATATAAAATAGGAAGTTTGTGGCTGTATGGGGACTTACAGGTTAACCCTTACAGACAGATGTAGCCATATAAAATAGGAAGTTTGTGGTTGTATGGGGACTTACAGGTTAACCTTTAGGGAAAGATGTAGCCATATAAAATAGGAAGTTAGTGGCTGTATGAGGACTTACAGGTTAACCCTTACAGACAGATGTAGCCATATAAAATAGGAAGTTAGTTGCTGTATGGGGACCTACAGGTTAACGCTTAGGAACAGATGTAGCCATATAAAATAGGAAGTTTGTGGCTGTATGGGGACTTACAGGTTAACCCTTAGGGACAGATGTAGCCATATAAAATAGGAAGTTTGGGGCTGTATGAGGACTTACAGGTTAACCCTTGCAGGCAGATGTAGCCATATAAAATAGGAAGTTAGTGGCTGTATGAGGACTTACAGGTTAACCCTTACAGACAGATGTAGCCATATAAAATAGGAAGTTTGTGGATGTATGGGGACTTACAGGTTAACCCTTACAGACAGATGTAGCCATATAAAATGGGAAGTTTGTGGCTGTATGGGGACTTACAGGTTAACCCTTGCAGAGAGAAGTCGCCATATAAAATAGGAAGTTTGTGGTTGTATGGGGACTTACAGGTTAACCCTTTAGGACAGATGTAGCCATATAAAATAGGACATTTGTGGTTGTATGGGGACTTACAGGTTAACCCTTACGGACAGATGTAGCCATATAAAATTGGACGTTTGTGGTTGTATGGGGACTTACAGGTTAACCCTTACGGACAGATGTAGCCATATAAAATAGGAAGTTAGTGGCTGTATGGGGACTTACAGGTTAACCCTTACGGACAGATGTAGCCATATAAAATAGAAAGTTCATGGCTGTATGGGGACTTACAGGTTAACCCTTAGGGACAGATGTAGCCATATAAAATAGGAAGTTTGGGACTGTGTGGGGACTTACAGGTTAACCCTTGCAGACAGATGTAGCCATATAAAATAGGAAGTTTGTGGCTGTATGGGGAGTTACAGGTTAACCCTTCAGACAGATGTAGCCATATAAAATAGGAAGTTAGTGGCTGTATGGGGACTTACAGGTTAACCCTTACAGACAGATGTAGCCATATAAAATAGGAAGTTTGTGGCTGTATGGGGACTTACAGGTTAACCCTTTAGGACAGATGTAGCCATATAAAATAGGAAGTTTGTGGTTTATGGGGACTTACCGGTTAACCCTTACAGACAGATGTAGCCATATAAAATAGAAAGTTTGTGGCTGTATGGGGACTTACAGGTTAACCCTTTAGGACAGATGTAGCCATATAAAATAAGAAGTTTGTGGCTGTATGGGGACTTACAGGTTAACCCATACAGACAGATGTAGCCATATAAAATAGAAAGTTTGTGACTGTATGGGGACTTACAGGTTAACCCTTGAAGACAGATGTAGCCTTATAAAATAGGAAGTTTGTGGCTGTATGGGGACTTACAGGTTAATCTTGCAGACAGATGTAGCCATATAAAATAGAAAGTTTGTGGCTGTATGGGGACTTACAGGTTAACCCTTAGGGACAGATGTAGCCATATAAAATAGGAAGTTTGTGGCTGTATGGGGACTTACAGGTTAACCCTTACAGACAGATGTAGCCATATAAAATAGGAAGTTTGTGGTTGTATGGGGACTTATAGGTTAACCCCTACAGACAGATGTAGCCATATAAAATAGGAAGTTAGTTGCTGTATGGGGACCTACAGGTTAATGCTTAGGAACAGATGTAGCCATATAAAATAGGAAGTTTGTGGCTGTATGGGTACTTACAGGTTAACCCTTAGGGACAGATGTAGCCATATAAAATAGGAAGTTTGGGGCTGTATGAGGACTTACAGGTTAACCCTTGCAGACAGATGTAGCCATATAAAATAGGAAGTTAGTGGCTGTATGAGGACTTACAGGTTAACCCTTACAGACAGATGTAGCCATATAAAATAGGAAGTTTGTGGATGTATGGGGACTTACAGGTTAACCCTTACAGACAGATGTAGCCATATAAAATGGGAAGTTTGTGGCTGTATGGGGACTTACAGGTTAACCCTTGCAGAGAGAAGTTGTCATATAAAATAGGAAGTTTGTGGCTGTATGGGGACTTACAGGTAAACCCTTTAGGACAGATGTAGCCATATAAAATAGGACATTTGTGGTTGT